>OY720610.1:7200000-8400000 GCA_963151315.1 Nymphalis c-album
TCAGCGAGAAGAAAAAATCTGAAGTTATGAATAGAGATAGAGATGAATGGAAGAGAAGGAAAAATGTGTTAACTACAAATGATATAGAAAAAAATATTCTTCAGCGCCATCTATCGAAAAATTAAGCACAAGGTCATTATCCAAATAGAAATAGTGAGCAAAATGATCATTAAGGAATAACAATAAGGTCCTCCGGCGGCCATTCTTAAGATTAGCAAACTGTGCAGGAGACATTATAGTGCACAAGTGTGTGCGCAAACACAGGTGCACTCTCTTTTCCTTAGCTCTCATAATCCGATGGGACGGCAATCCGACATGACCGGAAAGAGTTCAGGCGAAGGACCAACGACTTAACGTGCTTTCCGAGGCACGGGAGTGTACACACTTCGAACTTCCAGACTCCGGGCTGCTACTGAGAATTTTCTGACAGAAAACCCCAATAACTATATATTGGCCCGACCTGGGAATTTAACCCAGGACCACCGCGTCTGCGGCCTTATATCAAGCCACTAGACCAACGAGGCAGTCAAAAAAATGATCATTATAAGATGCGTGACATACAAGATAGACTACCACATACATACCAAAGTCATGATTCCCGAAAACAGCACAATGAGTACCAATTTCGTTTAGGACCGGTACCATCTGCTCGCCTTTCGTGAATGTGCTTACTGAAAGTAAATAATTTATTTGTATAAATTTAATAAATATCATATTAGCTTCAACTATCAAAATTACAACGGTAGTAACATCGATCACCGCAAACGTCCTTGAGTTGACTACTTCAAAGATTATGCCGCCCACGGCCGACCTATTAAATCAAAGAAATGCCGCCTTGCACGAAGTAGCATGTTATAAGTGTCAATTGTTTCACTAGACATTTATTATCCTACTTACATATAATTATAGTAATTCTTATTTTTCTATTTGCATTAAATATAAAGCGAATATATGTCGTTTCTTATATATTTAGGATATCATAGTATAGTTCAAATACATTTCGGAGGCTCTAGTGTTTAATTCTGAGGAGAAATTTAACTATTAAATTGTCACTTTATCGCAATCGAAATGAAGCGTGATCATTGCCGTTTATCTGTTTTCCTATTTTTTGCGCCACCGACCTTGGGATTTAAGATGTTATGTCCCTTGTCCCTATAATTACACTGGCACACTCGCCCTTCAAACCGGAACACAACAATACCAAGTACTGCTGTTTTGCGGTAGAATATCTGATGAGTGGGTGGTAACTACCCAGACGAGCTTGCACAAAGCTCTACCACCAAGTAATAGGTATATGTTAACATCATTACGATTCGAATATATATATATAGATTATTCTACGTTGGAATGGAATTGAATCGAGAACGTATCTTAATCGTTATAGATTAGTAGAATTCTACCCCTTGATCATCTTTTACATAACTTCTAACAATGCTACTCACACATGCTCGGCGAGAACGCATCCCCACTAAACAAAACCAGAGGGTTCAGATGCTGAAGGGCTTTTACCGCTGTGCTGAACCTTAGTGCACCTCCCACTGGTTCAGTGTCTGGAAAAAAGTTTAGGAAATAAATTAAATAAGAACATTTTGCAACAGCTGATTTGTACAAAACACTATAAATGTTAATAAGTGAGATTCGCATTGTTCCTCTCAAGCAGTTCTATAGAAAAATCATCAATATGTGTCTAACTATGTATTTACCTATGAATGTTGTTTAGGGGGCGGCGTCTTCTTCTTTTGAATATCAAATCAATGATGTCAGAAAGAGATAAATGAGTTTTTAATTAAACACCCACTAAGAGAGTCGGATTTGGTCTACTTTAAGGTGAGTTAATAATAATATCCTGGGACATTATTCGTACAATGCCATCTGATCCCAAACTAAGCAGAGCTTGTACTACGGAAACCAGACAACTGATATACTTACATGTACTACTTTGCGGACGAATACTGAACCGTCCCTCAAAGTTTAACGTTACTTATCACTGAAAAGCTCCTAAATTAGTGTGCAAAATTTTAAATTAACGGCGTCTCAAATAATTAAGTTGCATTTAATATGTAAGAGAAGTTTCAGTATTCGGCCGTTATATAAATAATTACACGCAGACTCAGGACAAGCAGACCCTTATTTATGCACGGAAATGTCTGTCTTGGGTGGGAATCGAACCCATACCTGAGGCGTGAAGGCAAGTCTTACTAACCACGCCAACCGGCTCGAAGAGATACAGATAATAAAATAATTTTACATAACATTTCACAGATTATACGAAGATTTATGTTTTCTTAATGCAGTTGTTTATATTGACTAAAATTACCTATAAATTTGGTAAACTGATTTTAGGAACTGTAACAAGTAACTTACTTGTAGTCTGTTCAATATTGTAAACATCATTGAAATGTACAATCAAAACGTCATCGTCCATGCCTCGTCCAGCGAGCTGGCTCACCGCTCGCCTGCCCACTTGTCTCACTTCTAGCGACGCCTGTAATATTTATTTAGCAATCACACAACATACGATAATAACTGATGCTTGCTTTACGTCTCAATTCTTCAATCGATGATTTTCGGTATGGAGATTTGAAGAACGAAGACAGTTACATCAAAAAAAAGAACGAACTACACAATCATGCAAAAGCTAATAAAATGCGTGATATTCTACAAGCTGTTGTAATACTTGAAGCTGGATTTGATGCGTTTTAAAAATCACTTAAAAGTATTGATTTGGTATCGAGGTAACGTTAAGGATTTTAAACACAAGGCCCGTAAAGGAAATCTCACTACATTTTAGAATAGACAAACCTTTTGAACTTTATTTTTCTGGCGTGTCTCTACGCTATTTTAGCGCAAAATGTTCCGCCAATTGAACTATCTATACAGCGTAAAATCACACAATGACAATTGCACAAAGCGTCAGGCATCAAATAGTTGGGTATTTTATTTTTTAAAACCAATAGAAACTTTCTGGTTCGAAACAGATAACAAATAAATGTAAGACACTAATATTTCGTATCGTATTTAAAAAACACGAATGTTAAAATGAAACCGTATTGTACTTAGATCTTCTAAAAGGCAAAACAACAACCCACTCCAGCAAACGCCCTGTTTTACATAGTTTATTTATATTGATTACTGATTACATCTGAGCAACTTGATCTAGCTTGTATCAAGATTATTATTAAATATTACTGCAGCCTCAAAAAAATAAGGGCCTGTAACTTCGATCAATAATGTTCTAGATTAGCGGTAAGCCCTTCAAAAACGGCCCAAAAATTAAGAAAACGATGACGTTTGTAAGGTTATTTCAAAATAGTGTGGTTCAATCATAACCAATGTTCCATATGGTGCAATCACAATCTTATTATTAAGGAAATAAGGTTCAATATGGAACAACCGTCATTTCCTATGTCTTTCTGTCGTTCATAAATCAATTCCATCAATTCTAAACCGCACTTTGTTGCTCGAGAACAAGGCATAGTTTTAAATTATTAAACCTTTACATCGTTTTCTTCATTTTATTTTCGGTGCCACATTTGAGTATTGTTTTTGTTTGTGACGCGTTATCTAGTAGTATTCTTGATCGAAGGCCTGTAAGTTTTTTTTTATTGTCTAGGTGGGCGGACGAAAATTTGGACCACTTGATGGTACGTGTTCAATCAACGCCCATAGACAATGGCAATTGTAAGAATAAACTGACCCACAACTGGCCACCTTCACATTTTTAGAATATTAGAAGATAATTAAACTACTTTGGTTCAATGGTGGATACAAAATGTGGGAGTTGTTCATCCGTGCAGATTACCTTCACCAAACCCGAGATGAATTACAAACACAAATTAAACACACGAAAATTCAAATGTCCTTGCCGGATTCGAACCCATTACACTTTAAGATTCAGGTGTTATAACCAAGATCATTATATCTAAGCCGCTTAATCATTTTATTAATAATAATAAGAATATACAGGATCCATTATATAAAATTGAATCTCAAAATTCTCATGAAAAAAATTGAATTGAAAAACTTGGAGCAAGAAATAATTAAAATAAGACGTTGACTTAAGAATGATATGATCATCAATTTCATCATTAATTTGTTTAAATTCTAGAAGCATTCCAGCTATTAAGTACTTCGTTAGTTCCAATACCTCGTACCCTATAATGGAAAACACTGCGAGCAAATGGAATTGCTGTCATGACCAGTTCCTGCGGGTTTAATAGGCAGGCAGATTAAACTTCGATTCCAAATTTTGGTGTTTCACCAGAATTAATGCACTGCTGTGTTGTTTAGTACGAGAAATTGTGGCGAATTACTTCAATTGGCAACACTGCCAGAGGTCGTGACCGTTTATTTTTGGTATCAAATACAAAGGCCGATACTATACCACGACAGTCACGAAATAAGAAGGCTATATCAATAATTCAGCACTACTAATATGCTATGAATTATCAAATGAAAATAAACTTTATTCAAACAGGCTCTTGAATCATTTTGGAATGGTAATATTACAAGAGTAATTAAAAATTGCGATGTCACAGTTTGAAATATAAATTATACTGAGATGAAACACGCACTCAGTAATTACACATACTGGAATTGTATATAAGCTAATTAATAACTTACAATTATATTTTACAAGTCCACTTTCTGTGTGAAAA
This sequence comes from Nymphalis c-album, assembly GCA_963151315.1. NCBI lineage: Eukaryota > Metazoa > Arthropoda > Insecta > Lepidoptera > Nymphalidae > Nymphalis > Nymphalis c-album. The sequence continues at coordinate 7,204,659 of OY720610.1, forward strand.
TCAACTAATACTTGTTTCTCATTATATCTATACTAATATATAAAGCTGAAGAGTTTGTTTGTTTAATCCGGCTAATCTTAAGAACTACTAGTTTGAATTTAAAAAATATTTTTGTGTTGTATAGTCCTTTTATCGAGGAAGGTTCTAGGCTGATTTTTATTCGTTATATTTTTATTAATTATACGCGGGTGAAACCGCGTGGCAAAGCTAGTGATTAATAAAAATAATAAACGTTGTCTATTAAAAGTTAATTGTATTAACTAATAAAATAAAAATTATATTTAGAATATTAATCAAAAAGGTCATATCTAAACATCACACTTCTATGGCCACCTAATGGTAGGTGGTCACCAACGCCAATGCGCCACCAACCTTGGGTACTGAGATGTTATGCCCCTTGTGCCTGGAATTACACTGGTTCACTCACCCTCCAAACCGGAACACAACAATAGCAAGTACTGCTGTTTTGCGGTAGAATATCTGATGAGTGGGTGGTACCTACCCAGACGAGCTTGCACAAAGCTCTACCATCAAGTAAAGTCACCACCACCATCTATGCGTTTACTAATATTATTTAATGTTCGTTAAAAAATATATTCTTTTGAATCGTTACCATCACTTCGAAATGTAACATGAATTCTGCCGTTGCAGCAAAAGCATTTTTCGCTTCTTACGGAAGGATCCAAATTTTAATCCACCTCGCTGCCGATGTGCAGATTAGAGGATATAACGTCCTGAAGAATTCTGCATGTCTCAGAATTTCTTCCGAAACATACAGGCGTGGATATATTTTGAAATAAATAGGATTCTGATCGCTTTACTGTGTAGAATAATCAAATTGTCTATGTCTTGCATTTTTGTCCACTTTCAGAGCTCGTGTGAGTGATCTTCACGAAGACAATGATAGACTGTACCAAAATGGAATATTAATCGAAGACTATTTAATCCTGATCGATTGCGGCCATGGTAGTCAATCTTAAGATATATTAGTCAACTCCGAAGGAAATATAGTGCACAAGTGTACGCTCAAACACGGATGCAAACTCTATTTCCTTGCGATCCGATGGGGTTGCAAAGACAATCGGAAAGAGTTTACACGCAGGTTAAGGAATCTTACGTAATTTTTTTAAAAGTCATAATTATTTATACCATGCGATGCTACATCTATACTTGATATATAATTCTGAAGAGTTTGTTTCTGAACTACAAAGGCCCTAGCCAAGTTGACATTCTAAAATGGTAAACGCTAATAGAAAACTAAACAAATGTATGAGAATGACATTTCTCCGATAAGTCACGTGGTCAAAAAAGTTACAATATATACAATCTTTTTGAAAATAATAAGACTAATAAAATATTCAATCCTTATGCTCTTCTTTAACGAGCGGCCGAATACTGAAACGTCCCTCAAAGTTAAACGCTACTTAACGTTGAGAAGCTCCTAAATTAGTATGCGAAATTTAAAATTAACGGCGTCTCAAATAATTAAGTTGCATTTAATATTTAAGTGACGTTTCAGTGTTCGGCCATGAGACTTATTACAAACGACCTTCCGTACGCATTGATATATCGTATTTTATAAATAGCTGATAAGAAATAACTCTTTACATAGTTTAATCAGGCTCATACGAAACATTTATCTCGAACCCCGAAACTAGTCCTGAGGCTGAGCGTTATCATCGAAAAGGGTAAAGATCTCTCAACGAAGATTGATCGCCAGAAAAATGATAACAAGGGCGCCTCAAGGCCGCCGGCCGGTTACGTTTGATTGTCGCTGTATTCGACACAGTGTCAAAGCAATTTGTCTCATTGAGTTGATACGATCTTTATATATATACCCTATTCCAATCGGAATAGAAATTTTTCAGTTTGACACATGCAGGTTTCCTTACGAGGTTTTTTTTTTATTTTTTTTTTATTACAAAGGAAGGCGGACGAGCATGTGGGCCACCTGATGGTAAGTGGTCACCAATGCCCATAGACCCATTGTAAGAGATGTTAACCATCGCTTACATTGCCAATGCGCCACCTACTTTGGGAACTAAGATGTTATGTCCCTTGTGCCTGTAATTACACTGGCTCACTCACCCTTCCAACCGGAACACAACAGTACGAAGCACTGCTGTTTTGCGGCAGAATATCTGATGAGTGGGTGGTACCTACCCAGACGAGCTTGCACAAAGCTCTACCACCAAGTGACCTTCTTCTTCTTCACCGTCAAGCACTAGGTGAATTATAATCACAAATTAAGCAATGATATTCAGAGGTGCTTACCCGGGTTTGAACCCACGATCATCGGTTATGATTCACGCGTTCTTACCCCTGGGCCATCTCGGCTTCAACTGATATACTACATATAATTTATTTTGTAAATACATACTTATATAGATAATTACACCCAGACTCAGGACAAGCAGACATGTTCATGCACACAAATGTCTATCCTGGGTGGGAATCGAACACATGACCTGCGGCACGAAAGGCAAATATCTTACCAACTACGCCTACTACCAACTAGTATCTTAGAAACATACGAGCTTGTGTAATTAAAAAAAAAACAAGAGCTATATTCGCGGAAGTTAAAATAAAAAATTATATGTTGTATTTAAAATTATATACTATGTATATATGTATAGAGCTGTGTTTGACAGAAAATCAAGGTTAAGAATGTAATTTAATTATTACGTCATAAATAAGAGACCAATAACGGATACTTTGAACATCCAAGACATTGATAAACATTTGACTTCAATATTTAACTACACAATCATATATCATACATACAATTATATATTATGCGTGCATGAACATGTCTGTTTGTCCCGAGTCTGGTCGAAATAATCTAAATATGTAAGTATGTATTTACTAAAGAAAAGTAATTTACTTTGGAGTAATAGTGCCAAAAAATTCATCCAAAATTTTACTCCCCGCCTTATTGCCTCAACTGGACAGGAAGGCTGGTGCATTTTTCGCCCAGAGAATCGGAATTGCGATTCAAAAGGGGAAATGCTGCTAGCTTTATTGCGACCATTCCACGCGGTCACGACTTGTATTGTAATTATTTTTAATTTTTATTTGTATTTAAGGTTTTAATGTAAATTATTATAAAAACAACTTTAATAATTATAATCAGCCCATATTACAATCATATAAAGTTGGTTAAAGAAAAGTAGTATATCAGTTGTCTGGTTTCCATAGTACGAGCTCTGCTTAGTTTGGGATCAGATGGCCTTGTGTGAATAATGTCGCAGGATATTATAATAATTATAAAATATCAACCCAATATAATTATAACGTGTGAATTTTAACCGATGGTCGTGGGTTCAAATCCATGCACTAAATTTTCATGTGTCTAATTTATGTTGAAAATTATCTGTATGAGTTTTACTTCACTGTAATTCTGACACGTGTTATATCTTGGTGGTAGGGCTTTGTGTAAGCTCGTCTGGGTTGGTACCACCCAATCATCAGATATTCTAACGCAAACAGCAATACTTGGTATTGTTGTTCCGGTTTGAAGAGTGAATGAGTGAGTGAGCCAGTGTAATTACAGGCACAAGGGACATAACATCTTAGTTCCTAAGGTTTGTGGCGCATTGACAGAGTAAGGGATGGTTAATTTACAACGCCAATGTCTATGGGCGTTGGTGACTTATCATCAGATGGCCCATATATTCGTCCGCCGTATAAAAATATGGACAGAGACACACATTTTATTTTGATCAGCAATCATGTCTAAGAATAGAAATAATAATCGTTAGGTTTTGAGGTTATCATTATATTTTATCGTATTTCCTCAAACTTTATTAGTGTAGGTCGTTATTATTTTGTGTTTATATATTACTAGCTGCGCCCAGCAGTTTCATTCATTATATTTAATAAAAATATAATGAATAAAAATAAGCCCTGGACCTTTTTCAATTAAAGGACCGATTTTACCGATATCACTGCATCTAAAAGACAAAAATGTATTAGCAACAAGCAATGTTTTATTGATATTGAGCTTATTTCAAAGTAGCTTATTAAGATATCTCAATTTTATCTTATATGTTATACCAGCTGTGACCCGTGGTTTCACTTGCGTGTAATTAATAAAAATATAATGAATAAAAATCAGCCTAGAACCTCGATAAAAGGACTATACAACACAAAAATAATTATTAAATTCGAAGCAGTGGTTCCTGAGATAAGCCGGATCAATCAAACAAACTCTTCAGCTTTATATATTAGTATAGATACATTATAGTAAGATATATGTGACGCTTATTATACTATATCAGGTAATATACCCATATAGTGGTAGCTTACAGGCAATATTACAAAAGCATACCCAATGTTGTTAAGTTACCTGAGGTCCTAGCCAAGTTGACATTCTACAATGGTAAACGCTAATAGAAAACTAGAAATTTTATGAGTGGTAGTTCCACGTGGCTTAAAAGATAGGGCGTAACCCCTGGGGCCGTGGATGCGTGAGGTGGGGGCCTCGCGTATCCTATTTCAGTCGGCCCTGAGGAGGACGGCAGCCGGGATGGCCTCGTGCTGTCGTACGCACTAGTGGGGGGTGCGAAATTACCTTCGCCCCTGAGGAGAGCTCCGCCGAGCCACGAGCGGAGCACAGCACGGGAGGGGCCGCGGATGCGTTATATCAACACGATCCCGCAGCCTCTCCGATCCGTGCCGAGGACGGCCATCGCAGTGGTTTTAGTGGGTAAGAATCCCACATAACCCGGTTCCTACCCCTAAGGGAGCTGGGTACCTTTGGAAGGTTTCCACTGCGTTAAAAAAAAAAAAAAAAAAAAAAAGGTCCTAGCCAAGTTGACATTCTACAATTGTAAACGCTAATAGAAAACTAGAAATTGTATGAGTGGTAGTTCCACGTGACTTATCGTTGAGAGATGTTATTCTCATACATTCGTTAGTTTTCTGTTAGCGTTTACGATTGTAGAATGTCAACTTGGCAAGGGTCTCCAACCCTGAGTTTCAACTCGAAGTTGTCGAAGCGTTCAGATAAATCATTAATTAAAAACAAATTTGAACGCTGAATTATGATCACCAAACAGGAAGACAACATTCAATTCCAAATGTTTTTATCCTTGTTATGTGTTGACTAATACCACGCAACCCTAAAACCTACCGCAGTACACTGTATAGTGACTCCGTGGAAATCGCCATCTCAGCAAGCTTTGTTCCATTGTATGATCGAACCACACCGATGCATAATTTTTAATTTTGAAAAAAATATTATTTTCTTTTGTAATTAACATTATACAATTGTCACGTAGTTCTAAGTTTATATTAATTACTAGCTGTACCTGCGACTTCGTCCGCGTTCCTTGATATAGTAACAAAGTTTTCCTATGTACGAAGGAAAAAAACATCAAAAAGATCGCAAGCAAAAATATACTTTGTTTAAACATACATCACTGAACACGCAGTGCATATTATACAAATCATTGTTTCTTGAAACTTTAATAACTTTTTATTAAATGAAGATATCGCAATATTTTTTTTTCTGATAAGAACCAAGTGTCTAAGAAATAAAATTAAGGAAATGTCATTGAAATTTATCCCGTAGTTATTCCGTGATGCGCGCACAACCGCAGAACTCTATTATTTTATTTATATAGATAAATAATATTTTTTATATTTATTACACCCGCATTTATTTTCCCTTCTTCATTCAAATATATAGAATGACACTTCGGCACTAAAAACCATTACAAAAACACATCTATACTCATATATAAAGCTGAAGAGTTTGTTTGTTTGATCCGGCTAATCTCAGGAACCAGGCTGATTTTTATTCATTATATTTTTATTAATTACACGTGAGTGAAACCACGGGGCACAGCAGATATGTTATATTTCTTAAGTGATTGCTAAAAATATACGATTCAAAAACAAATACTTTGGTTTTCTTTTACACAATTAAAGAGGTTAATTATTATGTAAAAAGTGCTTTCAAGTCTACTTGAAAATTATATATTGTTTTTGTTTTCTGTTCGTCTGATTGTGTATAAAAAAACCCATCACGCTACGCAATTGTACACAGTACACACTTTGAAGTCTAATAGTGTTATTTGGAAATCTAAATACTACCCTGCCAATTAAGGTATTAATTAGTTAAGAACTGTCATTGTTTCAAACAACAACATGTTTACAGAAACATACAGTTATAAACACAATTTAAGAAAACTATTGATGTACAAAAGGCGGTCTTATCGCTAAAAGACCGATCTCTTCCAGACAACCTCTGCGTGAAGGACGCGAGATAAATAAAGCGCTAAGGAGATGTACAGATCTATTTTGCTTTTAAATAAATATGTATATAATATATTCATACATAGTATAATATATATTAATAAATAAATTATATATAAAGTAATAGTAAAGTAACAGCCTGTGAATGTCCCACTGCTGGGCTCAGGCCTCTTCTCCTCTGTGAGGAGAAGGTTTTGGAGCTTATTCCACCACGCTGCTCCAAGGCGGGCTGGTGGAATATACATGTGACAGAATTTCAATGAAATTTGACACATGCAGGTTTCCTCACGATGTTTTCCTTCACCGTCAAGAGCACGAGATGAATTATAATCACAAATTAAGCACATGAAATTCAGCGGTGCTTGCCCGGGTTTGAAGCCACGATCATCGGTTAATTCACAATTCACATTATATATACATACATACATATTTATATATGTATGTATGTATATATAATGCATTCGCCCGTTATGTCCTGCTAGCATCTTAATACAGCGTTGTCTGAAAGAGATCACTTGATAAGACCGCCCCTTGCATGCATCATCCTTCCTAAGCTTGTGTCTTTTTTACTAATTTTTTTTTTCTTTATATTTGTATGTGATTTGTTTTTTATTTTTTCCTTGTGAGTGCAATAAAGCTATTTATTATTATAATTAAGATAATTATAATAAATAGCAATAAAGTGCAAAAGTCGAACAACACCCCTCAGGTATTTATGAAGATAAATAATATGCCTTGAGTCGGATTTTAAAAGTGTTGATGGATTGAGAACGTCTTAAGTAAAGTGGTAAGGAATTCCATAGGTGAACTGTTTGGACGGAGAAAGAATTAATATAAAAGGGAGAAGGAACTTTAAGGATAAAATTATCATCGTAGAGTTCGGCCGTGTGGGTCCTTAAGAAACTAAAAACGGTGTTTAAGATAGTGATGAGAATTAAGATAAAATAGTACAGAGTAGAGAAGAGAAAGGATATGAGTATACCTGCGTAGATGGATTGGGAGCCACTTAGTTTATTGTGAAATACAGAAATTTTTGAAAAAAATAATTTATTGAATTGGCGGACGAGCATTTGGGCCACCTGATGTTATGTGGTCACCAACGCCCACAGACAATGGCATTGTAAGAGGCAATGTTAACCATGGCTTACATCGCTACTGCGCCACCAATCTTGGGAACTAAGATGTTGTGTCCTTTGTACCTGTAACTAATTACACTGGCTCTATATTCTACCAGCAATGCGATCATATTTACGAAGCCCGAATATAAACCGAATGCAGAGATTTTGAGAACGCTCGAATTTATTTAATTGCTCCTCTCTAAGATCAAGATAGTAGGTGTCAGCATAATCAAGGATGGGCAGGATAGTTTGTGCTAACACGATTTTGGTAGGAATTGTTTGAAAATGATGTAGTCTGCGGATGGATCCAATCGAGTGAGTTTTCCGGCATCTTCGAGTCATTGTCATATAGACCAATTTAGGTACACGAAATGAATAATAATGTCTTAAACCTTCCTCGTGAATCATTCCGTACATTGGTGAAAGCCGTACTAAAATACGTTCAGTCGTTTTTGAGTTTTTCCTGGTCAGACAAACAGACTGTATTATAATGTGCTAAGTAGGTGACCAATGAATTCACTAGACCAATTGACCTCGTTTTTTCTCGCTAAAGAGATTTAATTTGCACTCATTTTCACTTGACGAACATTTACGATCTTTAGGTAAATACTTAGACTTTTGTTGGTAATCTAGAACCGAGATGGCCCAGTGGTAAGAACGCGTGAATCTTAATCGATGATCGTGAATTCAAATCCGGGCAATCACCATGGAATTTCATGTGCTTAATTTATGACCATAATTCATCTCGTGTTTGACGGTGAAGGAAAACATCGTGAGAAAACCTGCATGTGTCAAATTTCACTGAAGTTATGTCACATGTGTATTCCACCAACCCGCATTGGAGCAACGTGGCGGAATAAGCTTCAAACCTTCTCCTTAAAAGAGGAGAAGACATTCACAGGCTGTTACTCTAAATTTGTCTTCTAAACTTCGAGTGAAGACGTAAACGTTAATCACAATAACTTCATAAATAATATAAGTTTTCTGAACTCGTGCAAACTATATCCTTTAAAATTATTAAAAAAACATTCTAGAAGGGTCTGGTATCTTATTTAAAATTAGAAAACTGTTTTAAATCAATGCATATTTCGTTGTAATACGGTTAAAAGGCTCGCATGTAATTTTGGCATCAAGGCTGGTAATTGGCAATGAAAGGTCAATGACTTTAAGTGCGCACAGACAAAATGTATCACCTATCTGTAATTTGATTTTTATGTTTCATTCATCGTCTATTTGGATAGACAAAGGTATGTTATATGACAAAGGTAGTGTTGTTATCTTTATCCTGGGACACTATTCACACACTACCATCGGATCCCAAACTAAGCAGAGATTGTACTATGGAAACTAGACAACTGATATACTGCTTTTCATCCAGATAATTATACCCAGACTAAGGAAAACAGATATGTTCATGCACACAAATGTCTGTCCTGGGTGGGAATCGAACCCAAGACCGGAGACGTGAAAGGCAAGTAGCTTACCAACCACGCCAACCAGCTCGGCTCATATCAGTGTTCCCTTTTATTTAACTAGCTATGGATAATCTACAAGTGTAATTGAATTAAATATCTATACTAATATATAAAGCTGAAGAGTTTGTTTGTTTGATCCGGCTAATCTCAGGAATTACTGGTTCGAATTGAAAAAATATTTCTGTTTGTATAGTCCTTTTATCGAGGAAGATTCTAGGCTGATTTTTATTTATTATATTTTTATTAATTATACGCGGGTGAAAACGCGGGGCACAGCTAGTCAATAATAAAGAGCCCTCAAACAAACTATGTGAATAATAACCAAACACCATTAATCTCACTTCCATCCGGAATAGACCTGTGCAAACATATGTATAAGATGCATCGACTTATATAAATATCCGTCAACCCTTATTGAAGCGGCGTGGTTGAATAAACCCAAAACAATTTCATGCTATTACTTATGAATAAAAAAATATATCGTATCTTCATACAGAATTATTACCTACGAATATATTATTATCGTAAAATTTTACGATACCATCAAGAGGGGGAGGGGAGGGGGCCTTCCGTCACACGGGTCGAGTTAGTTTTAAACGATCGTAACACAGGAAACTGAAAATCTATTGGTTCTGTCTGTACATTTTTTTCACCTACTTTTTTTAAATTTTTGTCTGTCTGTCTGTATGTCTTATAACTCAAGAACGGCTTGACCAATCTTCAAAACATGTGATGGCGCAAATGTTAGGCCATATATAAGATCGGTAAACCCTACGGTATCTAATGAAAATTAATTTCAAATCGTTAATTACGTATTTCTTTACCAGTAGCCATATGTGTGTGTTAGTGTGTGTGTGTGTGTGTGTGTGTGTGTGTGTGTGCGTGCGCGTGTGTGTTATAACTTATGATAGATAGAAAATAAAAGTTCGTCAGAATAATTTAATTGAAAATTATACTCTCTGCCGTATGTTTAAAATTGAAAATCGAATGGTTCTAGGCTAATATTTCTTTGTAACAGTTTTAAAGTATGTTTAACATATTACTGTGTAAATTCAAATTATGATGATATTCTCCTGCGCTACGCTATACAAGAATTTCGATGGAACAAATCGTTTAGACTCGTAATTAATACGACACGTTCGAATAACGCCCACGCGTCTGGGGCGCTGGTAACAGCGCTATGACCATAATTTTCCTTTTCGTCATAACGTTATTAGATACCTGAAGAGTCGACATACTGGTATGATGGAATTCTAGCGTTTTTTTTTCAAATCGGACAGTTACATTCTGAGAATAGCGCTTTAAAGCTAACTCTCACAACTTACAACATTAAACGTAAATATACTTAAAGCTTTAAGGTTGCTAACATTTTCAAATTGAGCAGAAATTAATGCTACAATAATTCCTATTTATACTATTATTTGAGTTTATTAAACTACCTACTGTATCCTCAATTAATTTCATATATATATTGTATTGTTTTATTGCATTTAAATGAATTAATAATTTAAATGGAATATATTTAAGTCCATGATGTGATTGTTTCGGTTAAGTTAACATTGCGTTCATTGTAGTGCCGAAATAATTCTCACTCGTTTACAAATACATAACACATTCCCATTTGATGGATTTTAATATTTAAAGATTATTTATTGAAATTATTTAAAATTTATTATTTTTAAGAGCAGAAATAGTTTGTTTGAATTTTTTTTTTAAATATTTGTGGCTGTATAGTTAATGACATTCGATTTTTCGAGAAAGAAATAAAAAATAATTATAAGTCAACTGTCGAACAGAGTGAAACCATGCAGAGCCGCTAGTTTATAACATATGATAGCATTTATAACTTATTATAACAAATGAAATTCAATTAGTCTAGTGAGTTTCATTTTCAATGTACATATATATAATTAAACTGAATTCATAAGCAAGTAGTTTTTTTTTAATTAAGCAAACGAGTTTTAAATTATCTGTAAATATTACTTTGTGATATAATATGGTGTGTTCAAATTTTTTATCTATCTATATGAACTATGAGTATACCATCTACATTCAAGCAACTATTGATGCGCAAAGCAAAGTTGGTGTGCAAACATAGTGAAAGAGTAAATTAACAAACAAAACATTAATACTAAGTGCATAGAGATGATAAATTAATCTATTTCCGTGATGGGCATTACTAACTACATTAAATAAAATGAATAATCACTCTCTTCCATTAAAGTATTAATTTTTAAACAAATTTCGTATTGTAAACCAATTATTCTGTAATTTATTATACATTAATGAAGATTTGTTATTTTTAAAAAGAAGTAGATAAATAAATTGTTTATCTTTAACAAATATATTTTTAGAATATAATAGCAACTACGTCTTTTTTTAATTTTTTTAATCTGTATTTTTTTTAATCAAAATAGACTATCTATGGCATTTTTGCACTTGCTATATTTAAAATTAATATATTAAATATTTGTTACTAATAATTAACATGCTTTAATTGTCAACAAACTATAAGCAATTCTATGCGACATTCAAGTCAAAAAACAAACAAAGAACTATTTATATTGGATTAAGATACCTATTTTTTTATTCAATATAAGTAATTCTTAATTTGCTTTTTTTTTAATTTTATTATTATTTATGTATGAGTCGTGCCTGTTTCAGCCATCCAACGACAGATCGGACTCCATCTGTTACTTCCCCTGGTACATCAACACTCGTAGACTCTATTAAGGAACTCCATCTGGACCTTAGAGCCGCTTGTGCCGTGAATGAGGCCATAGTTTGTATAGATTTCACTAAAATCATTGTGTTTCACAATTGACATAAATTGCTTGAGTATGTATTAACTTACTATTTTTTTTTAAATTAAATTTTGTGAATATTTATTATATATTTCAACACTTGTGACTCTCACATTCTGTCCATTTGTTTTTTCACTCATACAAACTATTATCAGTATCATAAGACGAGCTAAATGTTTTTCATACTTAAAGATCATAAAAAAAGACAAACAGATTTCACAAGCACTCAAGGTCGATACGAAAAATATTATTTGATTCGAATTTCAGCACGAAAAAACTTATTACTAAACTGTTATGACAAAATCGCGCGTAACAAGCGAAGAGCGAAAAATAATATTTAGCGCGATCGTCTAGAAATTTTAAAACGAGGTCTGCGCAGTGCTAAGAATTTTAATGCACTGTAAGAGGTCAAAGCACGCGATTATGAATTTTGGCACATTTCTCGGTGCCTTGATACATTACACTATTTATATTTTACTCCTTTGACAGTATATATGGATTATATACTTGTTTACATATAGTTATATGTATAAACATATATATTCCTTTAGTCGAATTTAAATTCAAACAAAAACAATTTGAAAAAAAATGTTAAATGTAAAACTTACCTAACAGAATGATGGCCGGAATAAAATACGTTATGTATTTTTTAAATTTTATTCACCTTTTTTAATTTAAATATAAAAGAAAGCGTGTATTCTTGTAGAATATTTTACGATCTTTTGAATTTGGAAGGACAATCACACCCACGAACGGAATATCTATGACTTACTGTCAGTAATTTGTCAAATTCGATCGGTTGTCAAACACGCGTTCCTTTCCATGATAAGTATTAGAAACTATAATATGATAAAAACTAAAATGAAAGTTAATAACAGTTATGAAGATTAGTTACATTAATTTATTTGAAAATAAATTAACAGAATATGAGGTTAAAAGTCTTGTATATAAATTGCTTTTTTTTTTAAATTTATATTTATATTTCTTAATTAAAAATGAAAGTAATTAAACTTTTCAACGTTAATTACAATACTAGGTATTATGGTTCGGCTTATGAATTATATGTTAGTTACATAACACATTTAAATTAATCGATAAAAACCAGTTACTATTACAATCATTGTAGTTCATCCTTGTGTTTGTAATAATAATCACCTTCAACATCATACCAGTCTACTAATTTCTTATTATGCCACATAAATACTCCTTTTAGATTAGGTGAAGCTTCTAATATAAGATAGAGAACAATTTCCGCAGCATCATCTGGATCAGTTTCTCCTCCTCCCTGAGCCATATCAGTCTTCATATACCCTGGATGAACAGCATTTATAGAAATGTTTCTGTCATTATATTTCCGTTGTTGCACCTGCAAGCATACAGGTTATTGTTAGTTAATTATTCTATTGGACTTTAATATAGTATGTTTATATCTGTGGAATTAAAAAATACGCCGTTTGACTTTGACAACTGACGAATCTATTAAAATTCTCATTTACTATGAAATGAATACTCTTTGATATTTGTTTTTCTTATTTCCGCAGTGACTTATTTGATGTAAAATTAAAAATAACTTAAAGCCTTAAATACCTACATTTTTTTGTCGATGTTAAATGTAGAACCATGAGTTCGAAATTATTACAGAGGGAAAAGTATATCTAGTAGCTACCTATACGTAAAATAATTTGGAATATTTATCTAATTTTAAATCAAATGACGGTTTTAAGTAGTTAACGAGCTTAGTATTAGTTACAAGTATGAAAATGAAATTTCTTACACACCATAGTTAAAGCCGTCAAGGCAATTTTAGAAATTCTATGCTCTGCATGTTTTCCATCATCAGCGAAATCTTCTTTCTTGAACGTTCCGTTTTTCACACTTTCTAAATATTTATTAACGAAATCGTTAATTTCTTCCGTCTTTAAATCTTGTTTCGTTAGAACGTCCAGCCATTTTCTGTTTTTTAAATTCGAAAGATGTCCACACGCGCTAGACACATTGACTACTCTAGCGCCATCTCTTAGCAGTGGGTATAAAAACTCTTCGATGACTAATAGGCTCCGATAGTTCACGTCAATGTTTCTTTTAGCTTCTTCATATGTTGGATATACTTTCCCCAACTCTAATATAGCTGCATTATTAACAAGAACATCTAATCCGCCATGTTTCGTTTTTATATAATCTGCAAAACTTTTAATACTGCCTTTGTCGCTTACGTCAAGTTGATAAAATTGTGGCTTAAATCCAAGGGCATTTAACTTTTTCACGGCTTCTAATCCTCTTTTTTCGTTTCTAGCCGTTAAATACACGACACCATTAAATCTTTCACACAATCCTTTCACAATTGAGAATCCTAAGCCCTTATTGGCGCCAGTAACAGCTGCAATTTTTTCCGCCATGTTTTTTGCGTGGTATGACGGCTGCGTTTCGTTATTGAATGAAAACGATGTAATTATTAAACTCATGTTGAGATAGCTTACTATAAATATACATTTACCCACCTAAGTTATCTTTAATGATAAATTCCATATATTATTGTTTATACTTTTAAATTACTTCATTTACAAGTAAACCAGTTTATATATGCATCGAATAGATTCGTGTAAATGACAATATCAATCTATACTAGTATGTCACGTATGTATGTCTGTGTGTTACAATTTCTCGGTTAAACCACTGAACGGACTTTGATGACATTTAAAATGAAACAAACTTAAAGCTCAAAGATGCATGCCATCATCTACTTTTTTATACCTTCACCTGGTACAAAGGCAGGCGAAGCCGCGGGCAAAAACTAGTAAATAATAATTATAAATAAGTTTTTCTCTTTTTTGTGAATACATGTACCTAGGTAGGTATTAAGATGTCATAAAAGGAATATTGTATATTTTTTTTTGTATAGGAAGGCGGGCGAGCATATGGGCCATCTGATGGTAAGTGGTCACCAACGCCCGTAGACAATAGCATTGTAAGAAATGTTAACCATCGCTTACATCGACAATGCGCCACCGACCTTGGGAACTAAGATGTTATGTCCCTTGTGCCTGTAATTACACTGGCTCACTCACCCTTCAAACCGGAAAACAACAATAACAAGTACTGCTGTTTTGCGGTAGAATATCTGATGAGTGGGTGGTACCTACCCAGACGAGCTTGCACAAAGCTTTACCACCTAGTAAAATTTGTTTTTTTTTTGTACAATCGGTGTAACGTTTTAAATATTAATATGATATATATTCACCTATCGACATAATATCTCTGACAATGATTAATATTTTTATAATATACCTTTATATACCTCGTAATTATTGATATAAATTGTATATATTTATAAACACGTATCGAGGATTTATCATAAGTATTGTAAATATTATCATAATTATATTAAAAATATTTAAACATAATATTTTTTTTATCTATTTATATTATTATTTGGAATTTAGTTTTATTTTTTTTAAATAAGCACAGATACATATTTAATATAATACGTGTCATTTCAAGCGATGTATCAACTTGAACTTATTGTTAGTAAATTTTAACATATTTTTAAATATCTCATAAAACTAGACAAAAATAATTAAGAAAAACCTTGAAACGAGGCTACACGAATTGTTTAATGTATAGGAAACTTTAATATGCTATATAAATACTGGCACATAACACGTATGTCATTTTTTTTGCGGTAAAAACAAAATTAGTAATAAAAACAATACGTAATATAATATGCGTTATTGCGGAAGTGTAAATGAATAGTGCGACCTACCAAATACGTGGGTTAAATATTTATTTACAAGTATGTAAGTATAAAAGTATCATTAATTCATTTATACACGTAACATGACATAGAGGGCAATACGTGACAAAATTTAAATATTAATTTATATATACATATTTATTTTATAAAAAAATATGAATTATTTACCAGTACTACCAACTGCGCAGGATATATTATAGTGCACAAGTGTGTGCAAAAAAACAGGTGCACTCACTATTCCCTCACTCTAATAATTCGATGGGACGGCAACCCGACTGTGCCTAGCCCGATGTGAATAGTTAATAGGAAACAGTTCAGGCGCAAGACCAATGGCTTTACGTGCTTGCCGAGGTACGAGAGTGTACTTGTTCAACTTCCAGACTCCGAGTTTCTACTGAGAATTTTTGGCAGAAACCTCAATAACTTTTTACTGGCCGGACTTGGGATTTGACTTGACTCTGCGGCTTTATGTCTACACTACACTGTTAAATGACAAACATAATAATATATACGTACTTATATATAAGTAACGGTTTTTGGAGGAATAATATAATAATATCCTGGGACATTATTCACACACGGTCATCTGATCCCAAACTAAGCAGAGCTAGTACTATGGTAACCAGACAACTGATATACTACATATACTACTTTTCTTTTTGTAAATACATACTTATATAAATAATTACACCCAGACTCAGGACAAACAGACATGGTCATGCACACAAATATTTGTCCTGGGTGGGACCCACGTGTCGAACCCACGACCAGCGCGGCGCGAAAGGCTGACTACCAAACACGCAAATGCAATGGCGATGTTTGGAGTAGTCAATATGTCTTTTTTTTTTTTGACTGCCTCGTTGGTCTAGTGGCTTGATATAAGGCCGCAGACGCGGTGGTCCTGGGTTCAATTCCCAGGTCGGGCCAATATACAGTTATTGGGGTTTTCTGTCAGAAAATTCTCAGTAGCAGCCCGGAGTCTGGAAGTTGGAAGTGTGTACACTCCCGTGCCTCGGAAAGCACGTTAAGCCGTTGGTCCTGCGCCTGAACTCTTTCCGGTCGTGTCGGATTGCCGTCCCATCGGATTATGGGAGCTAAGGAATAGAGAGTGCACCTGTGTTTGCGCACACACTTGTGCACTATAATATCTCCTGCGCAGTTGGCTAATCTCTCTTAAGATTGGCCGCCGTGGCCGAAATCGGTCTGGAGGACTTTATACTTTTATGTCTTTCAAATTAAATAACAAAAAATTGATACGCTCTTTATATATGCTATATAGGTAGTGCTGCAACGCAATGCCTATGTCCAGAGGAGGAGACGAGCAATATATCAGTCTGCCTTGTCACTGTCGCAGTCTCACGAACAACGCTTTTATTAATCAAACCCAGACGCTCTAACCGAATGCGACCGCACAGTCTCTCTCCTTGATTACTTTTAAAATTAAATACGACTGTATCGAATGATGGTTTTAAATCTTGATAAATATTTTTTGTGCAAAAATAATACGTTACCCAGCTGATTTAACTATATACAATTAAAAAAAAAACAGAAAAAACGTTTTAATAGTATGAAAAGATACTTTACTAACGATTTCTTACAGACCTTACGCATATAACAAAAAAAAAAAAAACATGTGTGCAATTCACACGTGGTAGAAGTGAAACGTTCAAAAATTTTGGCTTCAACTGTATAATGCTTCCTATCTCATTTTCTCCCACGTTCAATCTTACGAATTTTTGTGTCTGTCTCTTTTTACTGTCGCTTTTTCGTTTCATCGACTTTCAAATCACAACGATGCTAAAGAAGTTTTCACTTCAATAGTATGTATATTTCTGTCTCATTCTTTGCTGGCTTCATCCTACACATTTTTATATTTGTGTCTCTTTCGTCGTTTTTTCCGTTGCATCCGGTTTGAAATCACAACGATTCTAAAGAAGTTTCACTTCAAAATGTGCGGTCGAGGGACTCCCGTCAGGAACGAAGTTCTGTGCGATATATTTTCGACTCAAGCCGTGTCTTTAAATGTAGCTTTTAATTGAATACAGTAATATATTATGTATTTTTGTCACACCGAAAAGCGCTTCAACCCCTTTTATAGCGACCTCCTAAATTCGAACTCCCAATCGCATTATGTAGCATTTAATAGGCACAGTATGAAATAATGTATGAATGCACAGTATGAACGATATATCGTTATATGACGTGACCTCGGGCCACTGCCATGTCAGTTTACTGTAAGACGCGTAAAAGAACTTCATTCCAAAAGTTTGGACTCAATCATAACAGATATACGAAAGAAAAAAAAGCCGAGATGGCCCAATGGCTACAACGCCTGAATCTTAACCAATGATCGTGGGTTCAAACGTGGGCAGGCACCACTGACTTTTCAAGTGCTTAATTTGTGTTTATAATTCATCTCGTGCTTGACGGTGAAGGAAAACATCGTGAGGAAACCTGGATGTGTTAACTCAAAATTCTGCCACATGTGAATTCCACCAATCCGCATTGGAGCAGCGTGGTAGAATAAGCTCCAAACCTTCTCATAAAAAAGGGGAAGAGGCCTTAGCTCAGCAGTGGGACACAGGCTGTTACTTTACTTTTTCTTTTTATACGAAAGAAATATGTAATTACATACCTACGTACTCTATCTATACGTCATACAAGATCATACAGAAATCAACCATCAAAAATACACAGTGTTTGTTAAAATACTAGTGTTAGTTACCATGTCAATTAAATAAATTTTGGTCTTTCGAATAAATTATTCAATCAGTAGAAGTTTTGTAAATGGTATCATTTTAACGATACCTGTAATATATTTAACATATATAAATAATAATAAAACAATCATTACCTCCCACCGGGGACTTGGAAACGATAATTTTCGTTCATTTATTCATGTTCAAATAATTCGATGAGCATTCGAAATTTAAAATTAAAATAAATTTAAAGCATAATTTATATTCATAGGTTTACAATGGTACATTACATACTTAATAATATAAATAAGAATACATTGTATCAATAACCCACACACACACACACACATACACACACGCACACACAATTAACACTGAATTCGTGAATTTATTAAAGCTCGTCCAAACTCAGTGTAAAGCTTACATTTACCAATTTATATTATAAACACAATATCACAAGTGTATTATTCTCTATGTAAATAAAATGATAGAGGTATGCAGTTGTGCGCGCATCACGGAAAAACTACTGGATAGATTTCAATGAAATTTTCTAAATTTTATTTTTTAGACTTGGCCCTTATCAAAAATGATTGCGATATCTTCATTTAATAAAAAGTTATAAAAGTTTCAAGAAACAACGATTTGTTTATGCACTGCGTGTTCAGTGATGTATGTTTAAACAAAGTGTATTTTTGCTTGCGATCTTTTTGATGTTTTTTCCTTCGTACATTAGAAAACTTTGTTAATATATCAAGCAACGCGGACGAAGCAACTGACTGTCTTTTACGCTCTCACTACTAAGTCACAGAACGTTTTTCAAAGCACAAAGGACCCTAATCAGCGAAAATTAGTTTATAGTGAAACGTTAACTATCTAAACTTTAAAAAAACATACGATTTGATTACCATTTTCATACAGCTTTTTAAACGACTTCAAAAAAAGGAGGAGGTTATCAATTCGTCTGTTTTTTTTTTCTTTTTTTTGTTTCCTCATAACTTTCGACAATTCAACCGATTTCGATGATTTTTTTTAAGTGTACTTCAAGGGTTGTTTGATGACAGTTTGGTTAGATTCTGATTCAATTGTCGATGTCAGCTAAGGAAACACTATAATATACCTAGCAATAATAATATGGGAATATTTTAAAAACAAACAAAAACATACACATTACAAATTAAGTTGCGCGTGCGACACAAGCACATCTCACCTATAACTAACTATGTATGTAGTTATAAACCCACCTTGGGCCTTGGCTGACATCGACTCCAAAAGTAACAATAATTGTAAATAAATTATCAACCATACAACACATTCGTACCTACATATTGATGAGTAGAAAATAGTAAGTTAATTTTTAGATATTTTGTTTGGATAAGGTTATCACGCATACATTTTTTAAAAATATGTATTTTTAACACAACACTAACTACTAATTCGCACATAAATAATTTAAAATTGTATGTTATGCGGAGCGTTTACTATTGCGTGCAGCGCTCTCCCAAAAAAAAAAACAACAAGTAAGTTAATTATCAAATTATAGAAGAATACGCAATTATTTTTTTACTTTTTAGTGCATATTAATTTGTTTTTTTATGAAGTCGGTTTTTGTTTTGTTAAAATTTTTATTTATTTATCTTTATCGCTACTTAATACAAATGAAACCGCTAATTTGCCATTGCGCATTTTTGTCAAATTGGATACAATATAAAAACATGTTATTATTAAATATAATAATTAAAGTACACAACAGTCTTTAATGCAAAAATATTTTACTATAATATCCATATAGTTTTTAACCGACTTCAAAAAAGGAGGAGGTTATCAATTCGTCTGTATGTTTTTTTTTTTTTTTATGTTTGTTACTTCATAACTTTCGACTGGGTGAATCGATTTTGATGATTTTTTTTTATTTGAAAGGGTTTGCTTCCCATGGGATCCCATTTTTTTTTAGTCCAGGTTTGACAATGGAATCCATGAGAAAACCATATATGTCGTAAATTTGCATGAGGTATGTGCGCGACAAATGGACCAATAACTCAATATCACGCCAACCGATTTCGATGATTTTTTTTTATTAGAAAGAGTATACTTCAAGGGTTGCTTGATGATAGTTTGGTTAGATTCTGATTATAGGATCCATGACAAAGTAACGGAAATCTTCAATTGTTAGTAGCAAATTAACGATACGATAACGATGTCAGCTAAGGAAACACTATAATATACCTAGCAATAATAATACGGGAATCTTTTAAAAACATACACATTACAAATTGACTTTTATTCGCTTCGTTAAGTTGCGCGTGCGACACAAGCACATCTCACCTACAACTATGTATGTAGTTATAAGCCCACCTTGGCTGACATCGACTCCAAAAGTAACAATAATTGTAAATAAATTATCAACCACACAACACATTCGTACCTACATATTGATGAGTAGAAAATAGTAAGTTAATTATCAAATTATAGAAGAATACGCAATTATTTTTTTACTTTTTAGTGCATATTAATATGTTTTTTTATGAAGTCGGTTTTTGTTTTGTTAAAATTTTTATTTATCTCGGAATACAAATACACTGAGATCATAAACGATTGTTATATAGAAATCACTAATTATATAAAAAAACGATGCAATAACATATCGTAAGTGACACTTCTATTATGTTAGTAGTTGACCTTTAATACGTAAAGGTCAATAATAGACATTGCTTTTTACAAGGATTTATTAACCACGGTATATAATTCACTAGTTATAGCATTCCATATGATAATTACGGTCACATCTAATAATAAATATTATAAAGTGCGAACGTAACTCTTCTGTCTGTTACGCTTTCTTGGTTAAACCATCGTTTTTTGATGAAATTTAAACCATAAGAAAAAAGAGAGGGGGGCTCTAATACGTGGGGAAGCCCCGACTAAAACTAGTGTTAAATGTAGTTACATAGTCATTGGTGAATACGCCGAACTAATTATGGGGATCAAACCTTAAATGAAACTAAGGTGAGAACTTTCGCCCATTACCGAAAAATGATATCTCCTCATACTTAGTGCGCACGGCAATGCAAGACCATCCTAGCTACATTCGTCTGATTATCGTTTTGGTGTAGTGAGATCGACGCTTTTCCGGTCCCAAAATGCTGTTCTTTTTGGATCATAACGGTCTCAGAGAATCGGTCTAAAATCTCTCGGTCTAAAACTCTGTGTTGCTTCGTTTTGGAGTTATTTCATGTAACTGGCCACCTTGACGTTCGAGTTTTGACTTGCGAGTCGGCGGTTCTCTGCACCTCGACAATTTACGAAACTTTAGCGCCTCTGATTATGAGCTTTCCGATTGCCCAACTCGCACCAAAAACAAAACTAATGTAACTACGTCATCACTAAAACCTCCTTTCAACTGCAAAAACTGTTTTTTGACAAAATTTTAGTTTAACTTTTTGGAATCCTTTAATTATTAAAATATAAAATAGACCCTACCACAGATTATAACAGTATATTAATAAAATTACTGCGGTGTAACCAATAATTATGCAAAGCGTATAATTCATATGATTTTCTTGTTGTTCGCAATTGACAGTTGAAATTGCACTTGTAATTAAATAACTATTCCTGTCGTCTGAAGGTTGCTTATGTAGTTGACAATGTCAATTCAAGGTCAAAATATTTATTCAATATGTCCAAGCGATCCGTATTTATTGCAATAATTTTCGATCAACAATACTACTAGATAAGGCGTCACGATCACAAAAACAATACATAGAGAAAACGATGTAAAGGTTTAATAATTTCAACCTAAACTATGCCTTGTTTCCGAGCAATAAAGTGCGGTTTAGATTGTATTGACATTAACTTACGATCTTACGCCATGGATGACAGAAAGACATAGGAAAAAACAATAACGGTTGTTCTATATTCAACCTTATTTCCATACCAATAAGTTATGATTGGACCATAATAATTTGAAATAACCTCACAAACGTCATTGTGTTCTTACTTTTTGGGCCGTTTTGAAGCGCTTACCGGTAATCTAGTACGTGATTGATCGAAGGTAATAATACAAAAATTAAATAAAGATTTTGTGAACAATTCAGTGAAAACATTTCGATCCATAATGTAGATGATGATGATGATGATCATCAAGCTGAATACCATCCTGATCAGCCTAATCTAAAAACCTAAAATCAATATCAACATCAATACTGGCACACAACAATGAAGTCAAACAAACTAAAAAGTACAGGAGAAAACTAAAATTGTAAACCAGGAACTTTGATTGTGAAACTACGTGGAAAGAAAAGAATATTAAGACACATTAAACTTATATAATTAATGTTTTAAAGATATAATAAAACATGAAAAACTTGTCTTTTTTATGGCATTGGTAGGCGGACGAGCATATGGGCCACCTGATGGTAAGTGGTCCCCAACACCCATAGACAAAAGCATTGTAATAAATGGTAACTATCGCTTACATCGCCAATGTGCCACCAACCTTGGGAACTAAGATGTTATCTTGTGCCTGTAATTGCACTGGCTCATTCAATACGAAGTATATTTGATGAGTTGTACCAACCCAGAAAATCTTGCACAAAGTTCTACCACCGAGAGTTGATTAAAAAAAAAACTCGCGTGTAATTCATCATATATAAATTTCGTTGAATATTTAAATTGAAACACAGACAGTAGCCTGTCATCTATATAAATAAAATGATAGAGGTCTGCAGTTGTGCGCGCATCACGGAAAAACTACTGGATAGATTTCAATGAAATTTTTAAAATTTTATTTCTTAGACACTTGGCCCTTATCAAAAAAAAAATTATTGCGATATCTTCATTTAATAAAAAGTTTAAAGAAACAACGATTTGTATATGCACTGCGTGTTCAGTGATGTATGTTTAAACAAAGTACATTTTTGCTTGCGATCTTTTTGATTTTTTTTCCTTCGTACATTAAAAAACTTTGTTAATATATCAAGCAACGCGGACGAAGTCGCGGGTATCAGCTAGTATTATTTATATATACATAGCATGTATTTAGGTGCAGACGATAACACTTGAAAGAAGATTTTGCGGTCAAGGGTGTAGTGTCAATGTCTTAAAAATATTAACATATTTGAATTACTTAAGATAATATATGTTAAACTGTGTTACTATTTTATATATTAATTTTGATTTATTTATTATGAGTGTATATACAATTAGATGATCACCAACCAACAGTGGAACAGAGTCGTGGATTAAACTCTAAAACTCCTCAAGTGGGGCCGTGAGACATTCACAGGATGTGCCATCACAGGAGAATCAGCAGACCTTGCTTTTACATTGTGAGTTGACAGTATAACAATAACGTGCCTCAGAAAGCACGGAAAGACGGTGATCCTGTGGTGAAATTCACCTCAAAAAACGGTCGTAAAATCTCATAAAGTGTTATGCGATATTGACCATAATAATTATAGCGTTTCAACAATACAATAATCAAAATTGTATATCACAAGTCCGTTGTCAAGATTACACGCGTGAGTAATGAAGTTGGTGGGTTGGTGTCTCTGGTCGGTAGATGGAAATGAGTTTTAAAAACTTGCAAGGGTAATCAATTTTGAATTGAATTAAGGAGCGTTTTATTTGTTATGGCATATTAATCCTTATTATCATATACATAAGTTTCATCGACTACTTAAGTTTATGTAAATATTTAGTTTAATATTCCTAATATCTTAATTCGAGCATAATTCAGCAGCAGTTGTTGTTGTTCACAATTGTAATATTAATACTTCTTTTCTCTTTATTAGGTACTTCACAAGTCTTCGACGTCATGTGTGCTTAATTTGTGATTATAATTCATCTCGTGCTTGACGGTGAAGGAAAACATCGCGAGAAAACCTGCGTGTGTCGAATTTCACTGAAATCATGTCACATGTGTGTTCCACCAACCCGCATTGGAGTAGCATGGTGGAATAAGCTTCAAACCTTCCATCAAAAGAGAAGAAGAGGCCTAAGCCCAGCTGTGGGACATTCACAGGCTGTTGCTTACTTCTCAACGTCATGTCCTGTCCGCCACCCTCTACATACTCTACGTGTGTACACTATATACGGTTATTATGTATTATTTAATTTTATTTATATAAGCTGTAAGTTACATCTATTTATGACGCGGTTGTTTTTTTAATTAATTATCTCACTTTATTGTTACACTATCTGTGCCCCGCGGTTTCACTTGCGTATAATTAATAAAAATATATAGAATAAAAATAAGCCTAGAGCCTTCCTCGATAAATAATCCAATACAAAAATACATTTTAAATTCGAACCAGTAGTTTCTGAGATTAGCCGGATCAAACAAACAAACTCTTCAGCGTTATATATTAGTATAGATATAGATTAAATAATTTTTTGAATCCTTGAATGTTGATTTTTTGGGTCATCGTCCTTATTTTTTTTCTCATGTTTAAAAACATTACTTGCAACGTAAATCAACTGTGTTTACAAACTTAAAGGAGGTATTACAAAGGATACAGCCCCGACGCCCGGGGCTTAAAAGATAGGGCGTAACCCTGGGGCCGTGGATGCGTGAGGTGGGGGCCTCGCGTATCCTATTTTAAGCGGTCCTGAGGAGGACGGCAGCCGGGATGGCCTCGCGCTGTCGTACGCACTAGCGAGAAGTGCGGGGGGGCGAAACTGCCTTCGCCCCCCGAGGAGAGCTCCGCCGATCCACGAGCGGAGCAAAGCACGGGAGGGGCCGCGGATGCGTTATATTAACACGATCCCGCAGCCTCTCCGATCCGTGCCGAGGACGGCCATCGCAGTGGTTTTAGTGGGTAAGAATCCCACATAACCTGGATCCCCCCCCCAAGGGAGACGGGTACCTTTCCGAAGGTTTCCACTGCGTGAAAAAAAAAAAAAAAAAAAAAAAGGTATTACAAAGGATGCGGTGCATTAAGAATAATAAATATTGTATTAATGGATTTTATAAGGACTCTTGACTTTTAAAGTATTTTCAGTTATTCTTAACAGAGTTTTAAAGCAAATTCAATAATAGTTATTTACGTTTGTGGATCTTATGATTTTATTAATTAGTGACGAGGTTTTTTATAACCCATATTTGTTCATAAACTTAAAACACGTCCAAGTCCTAGCTTAAGGTCTTTACTTAAGTTAAGTGGAAAAAAGTTTTGGGAAGCAAAAAGGGTTAAATTGAAACTTCTTTAAGAATTCATGATCCAATTTGACGGAAGAGTTCCGACGAGTGAAGGAATTCATTTCACGTATTACATGACTCGTATAATTTACGCGTTTATTTTTTCTTTATTTAAATCTGAACATTAATACGAGGACATCAACTACGATTTACGTAGGTTATGTCTTGTCTCTTTCTGTCATGATTGGTGTGGCGTTAGATAGAAGACGACACAGCATAGTTTCCTAAGGTTCTTTAATGAGGGATTTTTTAAATAATCATTTTGTATATTTATATTTCAGTTGTAAATGGTTACCAGATGAAAACATGAGAAGAACAATCTAGAAACTCCAAAACAAGAAAGTGACAGAAGTTGATATGCAAATTATAAACGCGAAAATGAATTAGTTTGTTTTAGTTATAGATTAATGTTCTCTTTAGGGTTCCGTACCTTAAAAGGAAAAAACGGAACCCTTATAAGATCACTTTGTTGTCCGTCCGTCTGTCTGTCTGTCGTGACCCTTTATCTCAGGATATACTTAGGTCTAGTGTCTCTTGAAGCAGAAAAAATCAAACTTCTAAGTTAACGTAAAAAAAAGATACGGCCGTTTATGCCTCAGACAACGTATATTTCGACACTCTCAAGAAAATCAAAATTCAAATGGTATTTCCCTTTGACCTAGAACTATGAAATTTGGCAAGTAATACCGTCATATACCACAAGTATAGGGAAAAATATGAAAAACTATACATTTGTAAAAATCATAAAAAAACAGGGACTTTATGCAAGGAAAGGCGGTCCAAATTTTGAATTGAGTTAACCGTGTCATGTGGGGTATCGTCTGAAAGGGCTTCATTGGCACAAGCGTAAACAGATTTTTAATTACATATTTTTTTAATATGTAGTTTTCGATTTATCACAAGGAATAAAAAAATCTTATCCCTTTTTTTAAGTACCTAACAGTTTGTACTGTTATGCACACCTGCTTATTTAATTTAAAATTTTGTAATTAAACATAACAACTATTCATTCCTTTTTCAGCTAACTTATAAATCTGGATTAAATTTGATATTTATGTAAATAAAAAACAATTTTTGATAATAATTATGTACCTACAAGTTTGTACGGGAACCCTCGGTGGGCGGGTCCGACTCGCACTTATCCGGTTTTTTGTATTATTAAAGCACTACCACATATCCCATGAGTTATTCCTGAGACCGTTGTTTGCCTGGAATTAAGTGGAATACTTCTTCTTCTTCGTGGTACTCTTGTCAGAGCGGTCGTGGTCGCCATGTAGAGTTATGAAAATATCACACAGAACGTTCCTGACGGGGATCCCCCGACCGCGCAACTTTTTTATTATAGGAGTGGTATACAGCGTGTTTTATTTTGATTAAATTAGAATATCAGGTTCCAAATAAATTATCACAAACACAATAGTTTGTAATTCGTTTTTTTTTTAATTACTCTAATTATTCTCCTTGGTCCTAATCACGTAACTACGGATGCGTGTTTTGTTCGAATTGTACGTAATTGTTACGACTTGAACGTGAAACATTTACATAAGGTTGAGATGGATATTATTGTTAGTTTACGTTGAAATTATTTAAATGTGGTTTTTGTTTTTTTTTTTTTTAATTTATTCATGGTTTGGAATCACACAAATTACGAATTCATATTACAATACATTTTGTTTAATATTGACATAGAAAAAATTCATCCTTCATAAAAGTACAAAAAATAAAAATATCGAGTCGTTAATAGTTTTGAAGTGACAAACAATTTGACGAGGTGGTTGGCGTGGTTGGTAGGTTTACCTTTCGCGCCGCAGGTCATGGGTTCGATGCCGACTCAGGACAGACATTTGTGTGCATGAACATGCCTGTGTGTCCTGAGTCTGGGTGTAATTATCTATATAAGTATGTATTTACAAAACAAAAAGTAGTATATGTAGTATATCAGTTGTCTGGTTTCCATAGTACAAGCTCTGCTTAGTTTGGAATCAGATGGCCGTGTGAATTATGTCCCAGGATATAGTATTATAGTATATATTTACCAAGCAAACAAACTCATTATCTATGTAAATCCAATTGTCATAAAATCATTATATAATTATATACAATTAAAATCTCAAGTAATCAATCCACGAGTTGTCATCAATTATAATAATAAGGAAATAATAGCGGGTCGAGATGACTCAACGGCTAAAACACGTTAATCCAACAAGTATCATATTTATTATTTTTTTAATAGGTTATCATTTTGTCTCCAAATTTGTCATTCACCTTTGTCGTATTTGCCTATCGGTTTTTAGTTTGGTAGTTTTGTTTGCATGTTTTCTTTTTAGGTATCGTAATAAATTAATTGCATTGTAAATTTGATCTTAGTTGGACTCTGGATTCATTTGGCTGGATGGTGTCCGGCTAGTCTGTCTATGATGAGGTTATTGTAAGAAATGTTAACCATCGCTTACATCACCAACGCGCCACCAACCTTGGGAATTAAGATGCTCCCTTGTGCCTGTAATTACACTGGCTCACACACCCTTCAAACCAAAACACAACAATAACAAGTACTGCTGTTTTATCTTATGCGGGTAGAATATCTTATGAGTGGGTGGTACCTACCCAGACGAGCTTGCACAAAGCTCTACCACCGAGTAAGATTACATAACATAACATTATGACCTAATAAATAATATTCAGTACATAGTTACCCTTGATCTTTATCGAAGAACACGCGATGGTCAAGAAATTATGTAATTATGGATGTGTTTTTGTAATTGCGTTATATAACAACTATACGGCTGATTTTCCTTATACAGTCGAGTCGACATATCCAATTGGATTAAGCGAGTTTCACTTGATCATCGATTCAAATAGAATCATTGACTACATATGCTTAACTTATGCTTAGAATTAAACACGTGATCGGTGGTAATAAGGCCACTGTGTTATCTTAGCTGTGACATTAGACGAATCCTTTGTCTATATAA
Source organism: Nymphalis c-album (assembly GCA_963151315.1). Lineage (NCBI taxonomy): Eukaryota > Metazoa > Arthropoda > Insecta > Lepidoptera > Nymphalidae > Nymphalis > Nymphalis c-album. The sequence goes on from OY720610.1 coordinate 7,232,937, forward strand.
TAATATCGGCCCATTCGTATGACAAACATACATACATCAATACAAATTGTATATAATTATTTCAATGCCCGAAATGATAGCTGTGTATTGTCAGTTAGTCAGTTAGTTAGAATTAGGGGTTTCATTAATTAGAATAATCATGAATAGCGATTGAAACTACAGAGAGGTAGATTGTCTCTTGTTTATTTAACTATACATTATTTACGTATAATTTGTTGTAGAGTTATCCGGCAAAGACCCGACTTATACGTAGACTTGGGGCGTCAAAGATATTAGGATGAAAGTATAGACAATTAAATACTTTTTTTAACGATAATGTCCTTCTGCAATTCGTCTATGACGCCACTTTCCGATGGAGACCAATTGTGCAAGAGATTGTGCACAAGCGTTTGTGTAAACACAGATGGTGCTTAGATTTTTATTTATTCTCATAATCGGATGAGGTACAAATCCGACACAACCGGAAGATGTTCAAGCGTAGAACCATCGACAATAAATCATAAAATTACAAATGTTTATTTAATATACAAGTGCTAAGCATACTTAAATTGTCATAAATCTACCACCGGTTCGGAAATAAACACCTCAGACCTGAGAGGAACGGGCGAAAGAAACTCAACGACTACCAGCCGTCACCTTGGAAATATTAACACCATCAATTTTAGTTGAATTGAAATTTTATTGACAGATAATAATCAAAACCTAGTGACAGATAATAATAAAAATTAATAAATAAATACTAGACTGACTAGAAACTTGATACATATAATGGTGGAAGGGGCTTTTATAAGGAGGGCAATACGTGTTTGGCAGGTTTAAAACTAGGCATGCAGGGCCGTCTTTAACCTATTGGAGGCCCTGGGCACATTAGGGTAATGGGGCTCCTATGGCCGAAACATGTTTTTTTCGGTAATAAAATATATTTATAGATTGGTAGTCTGGCATCGATTAGGGGGCCCCAATCGATGGCGGGGCTGATGTCTTTTTTTGTTACTTTTAATTTTGAATTAGATTTTGTAGTGCTATGAACACTTGTAACTGACATGCATATTAGATATTAATGTTTTATATGTTTTTTTGTCAATGTTTTATATGTATGTTGTAAGTGTTCTTTTAAAAATAGATAAAGAAATATTAACAACAGGTTGTCTCAATTGAAACTTGTATGGAATGGCGGTAGTACCATCCAGATACCGGGAACTTACACCCCTTTCATTCCTCTCATGAAGTAAGAGTATGTAGAACTTACCGGTACGGAATACGCCGGATTACCCACTAATCTCTTCGATGGCATCATGGGATCGCTTGCGTATTCTACTGGCTCATTACGGTGGAAGAATATATATTACAGAATCACTTAGTTGTATTAAGTATTGGTACCCCTATCAGCTGCTGTTAGCTAGTGACGTTAGGCAGATAGCCTGACGATGGCAAAATTTTATCTAGCAGGCTAAAACTTCAAACAAGGAATCATACCATGACACCTTAATATTCTTTATTTAGATCACCAACCAGAATCATTTAAGTTTATTCGACCAAGCTTCTCCAATATGATTTGGTAGATGCGTGGCAGAATTTTTTTCGACGACTGTTTTCCTTTACTGCTGAGCACGAGAAGTATTATCATACCATTATTAAACACCATGAAAATTTAATGTCGCTCAAGTTTAAATCCGCAATATATCACTATAGTACATTAGTTCTAGCCACAGCACTATCTCGGTTCTACAATCTATAATCTAGATATATTGCTTTATATTCTTTCCTCGTTTTTATTTATATTTTGATTATGTCATACTTCGCTCTGATCCGGTTGTAATTTACTTATTCAAATTGTACGCTTCGAATAATACACTGTAATTATGTCATTACGCTAATAATGTTGTATATATTTTATGTATCGACATTATATATAATATTTTATATATATTGTATGTATCGCACACTATGCCCGATCAATTCTCCTGGCAAAATATTACTATATTATAGAGGTTGCTGGAAAAGTTACTATATTATGTAAAACTTGTTTTTTCTATGTTATGTTATGTTATTGTAGTGTGTACAATTAATAATAAATAAATAAATGTTGGCAAGTATACATATAGCTAATATAATAGATCTAGTATTGTGTGAAACGACCTTAAACGCTACCTCAAAATTATTGAATATTTTGAGTTCACGTCGGGGTTGCACATTCTGATATTTTTGACAACGATTGTTAATTGATACGAAATGAAAAAAGAAGGAAAATTCGCTGACAAAGAGATATAGAATACTTTACTTAGTGCCGTCTGGGTAGGTACCACCCACTAATCAGATATTGTATAAGAAGTAATAAAAATTCGCATTGTTTCCAATGCACCACCAACCTTGGAAACTAAGATGGTATATCCCTTGCCCCTGTATTAGCACTGGCTCACTCACCCTTCATATTTAATATTGTTGTTAGGTAGTAGAATATAATAGGTGGTAGACGAGTGGGTGGTTTTTTTTTATTTCATAGGTAGGCGGACGAGCATTTGGGTCATCTGATGGTAAGTGGTCACCAACGCCCATAGACAATGGCATTGTAAAAGATGTTAACCATCGCTTACATCGCCAATGCGCCACCAACCTTGGGAACTAAGATGTTATGTCCTTGTGCCTGTAATTACACTCACCCTTCAAACCGGAACACAACAGTACCATGTATTGCTGTTTTGTGGTAGAATATCTTGGGAATGGTGGTACCTACCCAGACTAACCTGCACAAAGCTCTACCACCAAGTAAAAAAGGTAGCAGAGGGACTTGCACAAAATCCTACCACTATGTAAATTAAGTAAATGTATGTTTATTTTGTTTATTATGGAAACGGCCTTAACGAATAGTTCACATTCTACTTATTCGATAAATAAAAAACTTGAACCAAAGCAATATTTTAAAGTTTTTGTATATGTACGTATTTAGATCTGTTGTTAATTCGTTGTAGTTTATAAATGTAAAATTTTGTATTGTAGACTTACGAAAACACACGTATAAACATATTTTATCATTATTATAAGTTTTGTATTGTTAATTAAATAGATAAATAAGCTAAGAATGAAATATTGCGCGTCAAGAAAGAAGTTCTGTGCGATAGTTTTTGGACTCAAAATAAAATTTTTGTCACACCTAAAAACACCTCAACCTTTTTTATATAGACCTCCTAAATTCGAACGCCCAACGCATCGCAATTTGTAGCATTTGGTAGGCACAGACTTGACCTTGGGCCACTGCCATTTCAACTTCCTTCCAAAAAAATATGCAGACCTGGACTTTGAACCCAGGCCATCGGAATCCGCTGTTCTATATCTAACCACAAGACCATCGAGGCCGTCATATAACACATATTATAGAAACATCTGCTAGTCTGAAGTAAACGTAAATTACCTTGAATGTATTGCTCAATAAACATTGGTCATATATTCTCAAAACCTAAATAAGTGACCTTAGTCCTTAATTAACTTACATACAGTCCTAATCGTTATGTAATTTAAATATATATAACTTTCTTATTAATATATCAGAAATTTAAAGAAATTAAAATATTAACTGTTGCTTCTCAATACATACTATGTAATGTTATGTATGTACGGAAACACATTAATGATTTTGTGAGAAAATGTGATACTCATAACATTGGTACAAGGAACAAACACAAATTAATTACTCCCGTTACTCGACTTCATAGAGTCAGTAACTCTTTTGTGGGGCAATGTGTACGTTTATACAACAGGATCCCAGAAAGCGTTCAAAATGTTTCAGTTACTAAATTTAAAAAAATTGTAAAGGAACGCTTGTGTGCTAAAGGTTATTATACAATTAATGAATTTATGGATGATAGCACACCTTGGGAATGAGACGATCGCCGCATGGCTATTTCCTTTTGTTTTTTTTTGTAAAAGACAAAAAACAGACAAAAAAAAAAAAAAAAACAAAAACATCAACCCGCTGAGTTTCTTACGCCGGTTCTTCTCAGGGCTGGGTGTTTCTTTTCCGAACCGGTAGTAGTTTCTAGTTTGACAATCAATAAGTAAGTGTAATACTTCAATATTGAATAAAGTATTTGAATTTGAATTTGAATTTGAATTAATAAACAGTTATATGTTAATCAAATTTATTCCATTGAAATTGTTTTTTAAATTTGTTTGAATTGTTTTTGAATTATAAACGACACGGCCCATATTTGGCACATTGAGAAAAACGTCAACGGTTGCCATATTACAAGTTTGAAATATTTTCGATTCGACATTGGCGTATTTAGCAACATATAATATATTTAAATTCCTAACTTAAGTTCAGATTAAGTGGGTCATGGGTTAAGTTGATAAGTTATGGAAAATATCAATGAGGATATATATTTTTTTAATAATTAACACTTTGAATGCTATATGTTGCATGGTGGTAGGGCTTTGTGCAAGCTCGTCTGGGTAGGTACCACCCACTAATCACTGCAAAACAGCGGTACTTGTTTTTGTTGTTTTCCGGTTTGAAGGTTGAGTGAGCCAGTGTAATTTTGTAATTACAGACACAAGGGATTTAACATCTTACTTCCTATGGTTGGTGGGGCATTGGCGATGTAAGCGATGGTTAACATCTCTTACAATGCCATTGTCTATGGGCGTTGGTGACCACTTTCTATCAGGTGGCCCATATGCTCGTCCGCCTCACTAACCAGCAAACAAAATTCATTTATTTATTTTTACTTGCAATAAACAGCGTTTTTTTTACCTCAACTCATTATTAATATATACCTATTTTTTTTTGTTATGATGTACACTATGTACAATGTATAAGCTCTAAAATAAGCACAGATGGGCATTATTGTCAAACCTCTGTGGTTTTTGTAATGCTCTTATTTTGTTTAATTCTTATTTTATGTGTTTGGATAATAATAAAAAAAATAAAAAATTAAAATGATTGTATAGTTATTACTTATGACTAAATAGATAAGGCCACATAAGATTACAATTTTATAATACAGGTAAAAAAAAATAACATTCTTGCTATAAATTAAGCGAGAAAAACGTATACGTGTGTGTGCTCGCTGTGTGTGTGTGCGTGTGTGTGGATATTTTTACGATGAATTTGAATTGTTTCTCTTTAACTCATTTAACTGAAGAAATCGGAAGCGTTGGCCTCCACAGACCCATCAATTTTACCGGTGAATTTGAGATTTTGTGCGTGATTTTTGATCAAAATTGTATACGAATTTTTAGGAACACACTAATTTTAGAGTACGTTAGAGGTTGGCAGAGAACGTGTTAAACTTGTATTTGAGTTTTGGTTTTTATTCTTCGATTAATAATCACTTATCGTATTGTATTTCAAGGTCAATAACCTTAATGCGTCGAGGTCAATAATCTTAACTCGTTTGATTAAAACATTGTTCGGTTAATATCAAACATGTATAATATATGATTGACTGGCTGATTTTTGTAGTCCCCACTTCTAACACGTACTTTAAACTTAATTGGAGACGTAAATAGCAAAAATAATATATAATAATAATAATAATAATATCATGGGACATTATTCACACAAGGCCATCTGATCCCAAACTAAGCAGAGCTCGTACTATGGAAACCAGACAACTGATATACTTACATATACTACTTTTCTTTTGTAAATACATACTTATATAGATAATTACACCCAGACTCAGGACAATCAGACATGTTCATGCACACAAATGTCTGTCCTGGGTGGGAATCGAACCCACGACCTGCGGCGTGAAAGGTAAGTATCTTACCAACAACGCCATCGGGTTCGGGACGCTTATTTAATATAAGCGCACGATAACGCCCTTGGGATAGTGGGGGGGTCGTCTTTGTCACAGGGTGGTGAGACAGTTAAATTTTTGTATTGTCATCCGTTAATACGTGTCCAAATTTTCAAATTAACTGGACGTCTAGAAGTGAGTGATAATATATAGTAGTAGTAACAGCTTGTGAATGTCCCACTGCTGGGCTAAGGCCTCTTCTCCTCTTTGTGAAGGAAGGAGTGATAATTGCGTTGAAGGATTCCGTTACATAGATACATACGGGTCAAGATAATAAAAACGTGTTAAAAATGAACCTATGTAAAAAAATATAAATGAAACTTGAAATAGAAATCTTCTTAGGAGAGACCATCCCAGTGGGATCATTTTAAGGTGATTCGTCTATTATAATATTTAATCATCTACTGCTGGACAAAGGCCTCCCCCAAGGATTTCCAATTTGGCCGGTCTTGCGCTTCCCGCCATCCTTTTGATATCGTCGGTCCACCTTGCAGAAGGCCTTTTTTTTTTTTCGTTGGGAAATCCATCATGGATACCCTCCATATGTGATGCAGAATGGAGGGTTATGTCGGACTCCTACCGACTAAAACCACCACAGTACCCTTCCCGTCTTAAGGGGAGCGCCACGGGATCGCTTGCGCATGCTACCGTGACGCTCCGACGGCCGGCCCGCCTATACGGGCCTCCATTCATTAGGGAGCAATCCCAGGGTACTGGGATCCCCCCTATTCCCGGCGGCGCCTATTGTGGCGGGGGATCTTGCAGAAGGCCTATGGTCGCCTCTCGATAACCATTCTGCCCCAGCGGCCGTCAGTTCTGCGAGCGATGTGACCCGCTCACTGTGATTAATATAAAAATAATTTGGCACTATAATTATAGTACGAGGATTGAACTTGTGACATTTGAATTGATGGACGGCTACACTGAAGAGTCATTAATATTAGACATTGACCAAACAATGTTTAAATCAGACGAAATAAGATTATTGGCCTCGACGTATTAAGGTTATTGACCTTGAAATATAATAAATATGTATATAAGTGATTTTCAATCGAACAATAAAAACCAAAACTTGAATACAAGATATATATATATATATATATATACCAAGCGCAAGCGACCCCTTCGGGCCTCCCGTCCAGACGGAGGGGATAACACTGATTTTTTATTGGGTATTCAGCACCTTCAGTGCTGATGAGCCCCACATAACCCCTTTTTATTTGGGGGAAACGCATAAACGCGTTTTTCCAGCGTGAAAATTAAAGCCTAAACTACTGGGGTCTAGTACCATGAAAAGCATACGGGTTCTTACACATTAGGTGAGCACTAAGGAAGGATATTTGGTATGGTCATGGTAGGTATGGTACCCTATAGTATTGATGAGGGGGTAAAATATTGTATGAAAACCTTGCATTTATAAAGAAAATCTTATGGAAACTAGTATTTAGCAATCCCTAATTATGACGCGACCAAAGGCGTGAAATAACCTGTTGATTCCCAAGTTTGGTGGCGCATTGACGACGTAGAGGGGTAATATATCATAGGCAGTGGTGACCACTTACTATCAGGTGGTAATGGTATGCTGTACCACTTCACGCAGAACCCATTAATCAGTTAATAGTATATTAAAACTACTAATAAACCAATACTGTTTACTATCATAACAAAAACTCACAGACCTTGTAACAGTTCCAATATGGCGCCTACCGTATTTTTTTTTATATCTCCGGTGACGTCAGTTTTCATTAAAACCGCTGATGTAAGTTTATTTATTTATATCACACAATAATGTACTTAATATTTAATAATAATAACTGTGCTCTTAACAATCTTCTACTTCTACCGAGCTGATTTTTAAAATTCTGTCCTGTACTGGAAGCTACATTATCAGCGAGTAACGTAGGCTACATTTTGTCTCCGAATTCCTACGGGAACGGGAATTGCACGATTGAAACCGCGTACAGAACGCTAGTAAGAAAATAATAACGAGTAGTGATAGCTCAATGGGTAGAACGCGTTAATAAAATTAGATATCCCTACGAAAAATGCAATAATATAAGGTATCAACAATTTTCACAGAAAGTATCCTCTAGTAATTGTATTCCGGGGCCAGATTTTATATGGAGCTTACGAATATATATATATATAAGGTCCTCCAGACCGATTTCGGCCACGGCGGCCAATCTCAAGAGAGATTAGCCAACTGCGCAGGAGATATTATAGTGCACAAGTGTGTGCGCAAACACAGGTGCACTCTCTTTTCCTTAGCTCTCATAATCCGATGGGACGGCAATCCGACACGACCGGAAAGAGTTCAGGCGCAGGACCAACGGCTTAGCGTGCTTTCCGAGGCACGGGAGTGTACACACTTCCAACTTCCAGACTCCGGGCTGCTACTGAGAATTTTCTGATAGAAAACCCCAATAACTATATATTGGCCCGACCTGGGAATTGAACCCAGGACCACCGCGTCTGCGGCCTTATATCAAGCCACTAGACCAACGAGGCAGTCAATATATATATATATATATGTAACCTTTGTGTAAACGGTTATCGAGTTTCGTTTTAAAGATGGCGCTAGGTGTGAGGACTGAGGAGAATGTCAAACGCACGCCATCGTTTTAAATTTATTAATTATTTAATTTATTAAGAGTTTAATTTAATATTATATATTTCATATACGTAAAGAGAGTAAAGCATGGACATTTAATTGTCGATTCTCTTGTTTTAGGTTAGTAAACATAAATTTTAGATTAGTAGATATAAAAATGGTAAAATCTTGATTGTCTAATAAATAAATCTCTTGTTTTAGATGAATCACGTTGTGTTATGCTTAATAAAATCCCAATATGATTAATCTTATAAATCGACAATTATTATACATGTTATAAAGTACAAATTATTGCATAAAAAAATGGAGAAATTAAAATTTGAGTTTATAGTAAAGGCCAAACCAGAATTTTAATTGGACAGAACACTGTGAGGATGCATTTAAAAAAATTAAAGATTATCTATGTTCCAAACCGATACTAGCTATTTATGATCCACAAGCACCAATATTTATTTATACAGATGCCAGTGTCAAAGGAATAGGAGCAGTTTTAAAACAAATCCAACAAAACGGTGAAGAAAAACCGGTGGCATATTTCTCTAAAAAAATAAATGAATCACAAAAAAATAAAAAAGCTATATTTTTAGAGTGTTTAGCCATAAAAGAGAGCATAAAGTTTTGGCAACATTGGTTGATTGGAAATTGTTTTACTATTTACACAGATCACAAACCTTTAGAGAAGTTAAATGTAAAAAATAGAACTGATGATGAATTAGGTGATATGTTACACTATCTATCACAATATAATTGTGAAATAAAATATTTTCCAGGAAAAAATAATACAGAAGCAGATTGTTTTAGCAGAAACCCAGTGGAAACTTATGAAAATAATGAAGATGACTTAAGAACGGTAAACATAATTGATATTCTTGATATAAAAAATGATCAAGCACAAAATCATCAGTTAAAAAATGAAAAAAACATTTCAATAGAAGATGGAATTTATTATAAAAAAAATGGAAAAAAAAATAAAAAAATAGTTCTAAGTGAAGAATATAGTAAAATTATAATAAAAAAGACCCATGACAAATATTGTCACACTGGAATTAATCAAACAGAATCGAAAATAAAACCCTTTTATACTGCACCGAATCTATCAGAAAATATTAAAAATTTATGCAAAAATTGCGAAATATGTGTGAAAAACAACAAAACAAGGATATATAGAAAGTATGGCGTTATGTCGCAGCTAGGCCCGGCTACAAAACCGTTTCAAATAATGTCACTAGACACAGTAGGAGGATTCGGTGGTCAAAGATCATTAAAAAGATATTTACATCTCCTAGTAGATCACTTTACTAGATTTACATACATCTTATGTTCTAAGAATCAACACGCTCGAGACTTTATTAAACTCATAGAAAAAAATCCTAAAGAAGAAACAATAGACATCTTACTTTCTGATCAGTATCCAGCTTTTAATTCGAATGAATTCAAAAATTACTTAAAAAATCGAAATATTCAGTTAGTATTTACAGCGGTAGATGCACCGTTCTCAAACGGTTTAAACGAGAGACTAAACCAAACTATAGTAAACAAAATGAGATGCAGAATTAATGAATCAAAAGGAAAAACAAATTGGTCAAAAATTGCAGAAGAATGTAGAAACAGATACAATGAAACAAACCACTCAGTGACAGGATTTTCTCCCAAATATTTGTTGTATGGTGAGTCTACAGACTTGTTACCACCTGAATTAAAAGAAAAACAATTATTTACAAGAAATTTGGAAGAAGATAGAGAAATAGCATTTCAAAGGTCAAGAAAATCACATGAATATAATAAAAAATTATTTGACAAGTCCAGAATACAATATGATTTTAAAAAAGGGGATATGGTTTATGTTCACCATGGCAACAAATTAAACAAAAAAAAGATGGATGAAATTAGAATTGGTCCGTTAGAGATAGAAGAGAAAATATCGGATTCAGTCTTTAAAATAAAAACGGGCCGTGGAACAAGATCAGTTGGACTATATCATATCACAAAACTTATTCCCATGCTAGTTGATTCGTAGAGCTTAATTTTGAAAAAATAAGCAGTCGAGGGGGGGAGATGTAACCTTTGTGTAAACGGTTATCGAGTTTCGTTTTAAAGATGGCGCTAGGTGTGAGGACTGAGGAGAATGTCAAACGCACGCCATCGTTTTAAATTTATTAATTATTTAATTTATTAAGAGTTTAATTTAATATTATATATTTCATATACGTAAAGAGAGTAAAGCATGGACATTTAATTGTCGATTCTCTTGTTTTAGGTTAGTAAACATAAATTTTAGATTAGTAGATATAAAAATGGTAAAATCTTGATTGTCTAATAAATAAATCTCTTGTTTTAGATGAATCACGTTGTGTTATGCTTAATAAAATCCCAATATGATTAATCTTATATATATATATATATGTCGGAGGAAGCCATTGTCAACTGAATTACTGTTTAACGCATAGTGTGCAATGTTTCATGTTTATTGAAATTGTAAAAGCTTCTAATAACTTTTAATTTGATCTTACTTTATAAGTTACGTTTTTCACAGATTAAATAAAATTATTATCGTAATTTAAGTAACGACCAATCAGAGCAGAGCACGTGGCTTGAGTGAGGTCGAGGCGTCATCTTTATATAAGGCAGTTTGACAGTTGTCACAGGTTCAGGTGTAAATTGGGGACGGATCGAGTTGGATCCTTGAAGTTGATTTGTTAGTGGTGTTAAAAAGTGGCGCTTTGAACTCACTGCTCGGTCTTAACAGTTAAAACTTCTCTTTCTGATTATTAATTATCGGCTTGAATGTGTAACTGTGATTTTGTATGATTTAAACGTGCTGAAACTAAATTAAATATTGTGAAAACTATAATCATCGTGTTTTGTGCTCGCACTTTACCCTCATGACGCCCACCAAGTCCTCAACCACTATAGATGATGTCGTTGAGAAAAGTGTTTCTCCGACATCAGAAGTGGGATCGGTGCCGGCACAAAATGGAGATCTACGGACACCAGCAGAAGACGGATGGCGCGCATTATTTGAGGCGCAGCAAACCAGCATGCGGCTGCTCGTGGAGGCGCTATCCAACCCACCGAGAACGGAGGACAAGACCATCACGCTGCCTAAATTTGAACCGGAAGTAGCAGACAGCGACGCACGTGCTTGGCTATCAACGGCGGACATCTGTTTATCGGACCGCAATATACAGGGAAGTCAACTAGTTCTTATACTTAGCAAAGCCATGAGAGGTTCAGCCGCAACATGGTTTTCCCAAATAGCTTTTCCTAATATGAAATGGAATGAATTTAAGGAAATTTTTCTTTCCCGCTTTGATACGCTTGAAACGTGTGCAGCGACGATACTAAACACGCTAAATAGTAAACCGCAAGAAGGTGAAAGCCTCGCTGCATATTCAAGTCGTCTGTTTACTCTGCTTATGTCACGTTGGGGTAGTTTAGGTAAAGAGGAGATAGTGGTATCGCTGATACTTGCACATATGGGGCAAATCGAGCCGCGATTACAACGTCACATATTTTCGGAAGAAATAAGTACCCGCATTAAAATGCAGCGAGAGATGATGGCCTTTTCTTACCGCAAAAGAAGCTACCAAGAGGCAGCGAAAACTGTTACAAGCGCCGCGCATGATAATAAACGCCCTAAATTAAGTTCCATATCGACCAAATGTTACTCTTGCGGAAAGTTTGGACATAAATCCTTTGAATGTTTCAGCCGACCACAAGACAAGCAGCAAACAACTCCGTTCTCCGAGCGCCCCAACACGGCCGTTGCTACTCGGACCTCTGTCACTTGTTTCAAGTGTGGTGTTGAGGGCCACGTAGCATCACGGTGCTCGAAGGCATCACCGGTTGCACCAGCAGCGGCACCCAGCGTTGTGAAGCGAGTGGACATGTGCGGTGTGAGACCTGTCACCGGAATAATCACTCAATTTGGTGAGCGCTTCTCGTTTTGTTTTGATTCCGGTGCTGATTGTTCCTTAATTAAAGAGAGCGTCTCTCGCAAGCTTGTTGGTGTATTACAACATGCAATTGTTACCTTGACCGGTGTAGGAAAATCTAGCGTATTATGCGACTCGCAGATCCTATGTGGAGTCACTCTTAGTGGTCATGACGTAGAAATTTTATTTCACATTGTGCCTGATGATTGTCTAAATAACGACGCTCTGATCGGACGCGACCTGTTGGCTTTAGGGTTATCAGTACATATAACAAGCGATAAACTCACTATTGTTGAGAAACCCTCTCAAGTCAACATTTGTAACGTGGGTAGTGCGGTGGTTGATTTTCGTAACGTAGATACCGATATGCCGGATGATCTTAAACCAAAGTTATTAGACATCCTAAACATTTTTAAAGACTCGTTTGTCGAAGGTACGCCTACCAGTAGAATAAAGACAGGTGAACTAGAAATTAATTTAGTAGACCCTAACAAAATTGTCCAACGGCGGCCTTATCATCTCAGTCCGGAAGAGCGAACGATAGTACGTAATAAGTGTAATGAACTATTGTCTGCGGGAGTAATTAGACCAAGTAAGTCTCCTTTTGCTAGCCCGATACTTTTAGTAAAAAAGCGCGATGGCACCGACCGGATGTGCGTAGATTACCGAGAACTAAATTCCAATACGGTTCCCGACCGGTACCCCCTGCCTCTAATCGGTGATCAAGTTCAGAGGCTCACAGGCGCGCGATTTTACACGTGTCTTGACATGGCCAGTGGGTTTTATCAAGTGCCTATAAATAAAGAGTCAAATTCAATTGAAAAAACAGCATTTATTACCCCTGATGCTCATTATGAGTTTACTGCTATGCCATTTGGCTTAAGAAATGCCCCTTCTGTGTATCAGAGAGCCATCAATACAGCTCTAGGTGACCTAGCGTACTCTTACGCAATCGTTTACATGGACGATCTGATTATACCCGCGGACAGTGTAGAGCAGGGTTTAGAACGTCTACAAGTTGTGCTAAAAACCCTCACTGATGCTGGATTTTCACTCAATTTGAAAAAATGTGCCTTTTTAAAGAAACAGGTCCAGTTTTTAGGATATGAAATATCAGAGGGTGAAATCAGACCCAATCCTCGCAAAATAACCGCGTTGACTAACTCCCAACCGCCGCAAACCATTAGTCAACTAAGACAGTTTCTGGGCTTGGCGTCTTATTTTAGGCAGTTTGTCAATAACTTTTCACTTAAGATGGCACCACTCTACCGTTTGCTAGCCAACAATAATACAAAAATAACTTGGACCACAGAGTGCGAAGCAGCTCGGCAGGACATAATATCAACGCTTACTTCATCCCCGGTTTTGATGCTCTTTAATCCGGAGCTGGCCATAGAGCTACATACAGATGCGAGCAGTGAAGGTTACGGCGCGATCCTCTTCCAAAGACTAGACTCAAAATTACACCCAGTAGAGTACTATAGTAAACGCACTACTCCTGCAGAGTCTCGATACCACTCTTATGAGTTAGAGACACTAGCGGTTGTTAACTCTGTGAAGCACTTTCGTCATTATTTGTATGGCAGAACTTTTACGGTCGTTACTGACTGCAATTCGCTGAAAGCGTCAAGGGCCAAAGTAGACTTAACCCCTAGAGTGCATCGGTGGTGGGCCTTCCTCCAAGCCTTTGATTTCGACATACAATACAGGGAAGGCAGGCGAATGGCCCACGTCGACTTTTTCTCGCGAAATCATTTACCCGAGACAAACAACATCGCCGCCGGTAATACTCGTAGTTTAAATAGAGAAAAATACGTAGTAGAGAAACGCGTCAATATAGCTGAGCTATCTTCTAACTGGTTACAAGCGGAACAACGGCGAGACCCCGAATGTAATGAAATCATTAGTAAATTAGAAAGCGACGATTTGGACTTAGAGAGTTGTAAAATCTACGAAATGCGATCAAATGTTCTCTACAGAAAAATTCAAAGGAACAATCGCAATATTTGGCTTCCAATTGTACCTAGAGCGTTTCGCTGGTCGGTTATAAACCATATTCACGAATCTATTCTTCATTTAGGATGGGATAAAACGTTAGAAAAGGTATACCAACATTACTGGTTTCCAAATATGGCTAAATACGTCAGAAAATTTGTTGAAAATTGCATAACATGTAAAGTAGCTAAATCACGAAGTGGTAAACAACAGATAGAGTTACATCCTATACCGAAAACTAATATACCTTGGCACACGATCCACATCGACGCCACAGGTAAGCTCAGTGGCAAAAACGATCAAAAAGAATATGTTTTTGTCCTTGTAGACGCTTTTACTAAGTATGTGTTACTTAGGCATTCCACAAGAATTAACACCGATAGTGCGATCAGCGCTCTTAAAACGTCCATATCTCTCTTCGGGACCCCAGTCCGTGTCATTGCGGATCAAGGCAGGTGTTTTGCCAACAAAGATTTTAAGAACTTTTGCGCAAGTCACAATATCCATTTACACCTAATAGCAACAGGCTCTTGCCGCGCGAATGGCCAAGTAGAGCGCATAATGAGTACACTCAAAAACATGCTAACAGTCGTAGAAACAAGCCCAAATAAGTCATGGCAGGACGCTTTAGACGATGTCCAACTCTCTATAAACAGCACTATTCATAGAGTGACTAAAGCAAGCCCTCTGGAATTGTTAATAGGTAGAGTAGCTAGACCATTAAATTTGGTAACAGTAGACGAGCATGAGATTGAGATAGACGTGGAAGAGATAAGAGAACAAGCCGATAAGCTTATAAAAACAAACGCATGTTTTGATAAAGCACGGTTTGATAAAAACAAGGCAAAAGTCATATCGTTTTCTGTGGGAGATTACGTTTTAATAGAAAATCACGAACGGAATCAAACAAAATTAGGTGCTAAATATAGAGGACCCTTTGAGGTAATTGAAATACTGGACGGTGACAGGTATCATCTCAAAAGTTTAAGTTGTAATCGCACTTGCAAATACGCGAGAGACCGCTTACGTCCACTTCCCCATTCTTATGTCCCAATCGAACTGGATCCGTGTCTCTCAGATGACTGTGATGGTAAGATTTTCGTATAATACCTTCTGTTCGAATGACTGATTACAAGTGTACTATCGTGTGATAAAGCGTAGTAATTTTATCTAAGGTATTTTAGTACTAAGTAGATGGTTAAAGTTTGGCATAGTCTTGTTAGAGGCGTGGTGGCCATTGAGAGTGAAACTAGTTAAGGGCGAGGTGGCCATTGAAGGTAAACTAGTTAAGGGCGAGGTGGCCATTGAAGGTAAACTAGTAGAGATAAAGGCGAGGTGGCCGTTGAAAGAAATAAGTTTTTCAAAAGGCAAGGTGGCCATATGGATGTTATTGGTATTATTAATTAATAGTGTGATTAAACTACGCACTTGAAGTAATGTGTAGCACTGAGGTTATTAAGGTTCTGATATTTTCTTAGTCAGGAGTGGCCGAACTACACCAAAATATCTTATTTCAGATAATGATGATGCCCGGCCTTCAACATCACACGAGGGCGTGTGATATGTCAGGACGGCCGTGTCGGAGGAAGCCATTGTCAACTGAATTACTGTTTAACGCATAGTGTGCAATGTTTCATGTTTATTGAAATTGTAAAAGCTTCTAATAACTTTTAATTTGATCTTACTTTATAAGTTACGTTTTTCACAGATTAAATAAAATTATTATCGTAATTTAAGTAACGACCAATCAGAGCAGAGCACGTGGCTTGAGTGAGGTCGAGGCGTCATCTTTATATAAGGCAGTTTGACAGTTGTCACAGGTTCAGGTGTAAATTGGGGACGGATCGAGTTGGATCCTTGAAGTTGATTTGTTAGTGGTGTTAAAAAGTGGCGCTTTGAACTCACTGCTCGGTCTTAACAGTTAAAACTTCTCTTTCTGATTATTAATTATCGGCTTGAATGTGTAACTGTGATTTTGTATGATTTAAACGTGCTGAAACTAAATTAAATATTGTGAAAACTATAATCATCGTGTTTTGTGCTCGCACTTTACCCTCATGACGCCCACCAAGTCCTCAACCACTATAGATGATGTCGTTGAGAAAAGTGTTTCTCCGACATATATAATAGTGGGTAAGTATATAATGTACTAATTATGTAAGCACATGCAAGCCTCATGATGTTATCGTTCACCGCCGAGCACGAGATGAATTATAAACACATCACATGAACAAAGGTAGCAGGTATGGGATGGATGCGGGCTGCCTAAGACCGGGATGGTTGGCGTTCTATGGGGCAGGTTTTCGTCTAGCAGTGGACGACGATACACAGAAATATATAAACATGAACTAGTCATTATGTAAATAAATAATTTGAAAATTATTATTTAAAAGTAAAGTGATTATATGATTTGAAATATATAAATTACATTAAATTTTAATTACATTTTCTACGTCCAAACATTTGCATGTTGACATTTTTTTTTATTGTATTGGAAGGCGGACGAGCTTATGTGCCACCATGGTAAGTAGTTACCAACGCCCATAGACAATGGCATTGTAAGAAATGTTAACCATCGCTTACATCGCTAATGCGCCACCAACCTTGGGAACTAAGATGCTATGTCCCCTGTGCCTGCAATTACACTGGCTCACTCACCCTTCAAACCGGAACACAGCAATACAGAGTACTGCTGTTCTGCGGCAGAATATCTGATAAGTGGGTGGTACCTACCCAGACGAGCTTGCACAAAGCTCTACCACCAAGTGACTGTTTATAAACAGCCAATATCCAAATTAGTTTTTATTAAATTTTATCTCTAGTTACACTGGCTCACCCATCCTTCAAACCAAAATATAAATATATAACATGTATTATTATAAATCTATGTTTAAAACAGACATTATTAGAGCAGTTTCTTAAGCGTTCAATAGACTACCCAAGTAAGTGTCCATAGACACTTGCAAAAAAGAAGCCAATCCTTCAATGCGTTGCTATGGATCTAAGATACTGTAAACATTATTCCTGTATTTATGCTGTCTTACTCACCCTAATAATTAAAGAGTATATGGCACCGGCTGTTGGTTGATGGTTGAACCGTTTTGCCCCAGTGGTCCCCACCACCACATATTAATCTTTACTGAACATTGTGGGTTCAAATACTTCAAAACCAGGCGAGCTTCAAAGATTGACGTCTATTTAATTTTTGACGTGACAACGTCTTATAAATTGGTTTACCGGGTGACACTTCAAGAAACTGCGTTACGCTCCGCTCACGTTATGCGCTCACAATGAGAGCGAGTGAGAGGCACGCGTCCCTTCCACTCGGGCAAAATCACTCAGATAGGAACAAGTTAAGTTGTAGTAAACGCTGTTTCATTGTACGCAAATGTATTGCAAGTTATTGTATGTATATTTGTATATAAATACGTATGTATGTGTAAAGGTAAAAATAAAATTTTGTTAATATGAAATTCAGTGCGAGATTCTTTGTATAAATTAATGTTTTAAATATAATTCTTTGTATAAATAAATGTTTTAAATTGTTACTATTATTTCATCCTTCTTCCTACAATACGAATGAATATTCACATTAAAATTATTTTACCACTCAAAGTCGTTGTCACGTAAAACTTTCGCCCGTATACCGACTTTACAGGCAACAAATTTTTTTTATTACATTCGGCTGTACGGCTGCGAAGAAAAAAAACACAAGGATACCTGCATATTTTTAATAAACATTTGTTTCAAGTGTACCAACAGGCAAAGATGGAATAAGTAGGCTTAAGCCTAGCATTGGATTTTTATATATTTTATATATTTATAGATAAAGTTCGAGTTTATTTTATTATTTATGTAAAACTTAACAGCTGATTGACTTTTAAACACGCGGCCTACTTAAGTAGTTCTTGTACGAGATTATAATTATAAATTAAATATGTAGGTGCACAATACTACGGCCTTCGCAAATAACCGGCTATCAAACCTGCGACCTTTTCTGAATACAGATGCATTTGTGAATGTACATACAGTCATACATACATATTTTATATGAAGTTTTTCTTTATTACTATAATTTGGATACTTTTTATTACTATATAAAATAAAGTCTTAATATAAAAAGGTAAATAGTAAAAAGTATTGAATAATTAAATTAAATTTTAATTTTAGTAAAAATAAATTCGTCATTAAAAATAAGACGTCATTAACGTTTCACTAAAACATTACATATAGGATCGTTGCTTGTAAAAGTTTTCATATTAACTTTTTAAATAAATAATAAGATTTAACACGATAAGCCTATTTAAAAAGGTTATGCATATAATACAGATAATATATCTATGAACTGTGTCCTTTCTAAACAAAAAAAAAAAAAACAAAACAAAAAGTTACATTTAACAAAGGAAATAAAAAGTAAAAAGAATACCTAAATTATAACTTTTATATTAGAAATAAATACGATATATATTTTAATATATTATATATAATACAAGTCAGATAAATAGCTGACGACCTCTAACAAGCCGTAACGTACCCTTGTCCTTAAACTTGCCTTGCAGTAGACCACTGACGTTTCCCGCGCGCGTTACACTGTCGCAACACGTTCTAAATTCAAAATTGTGAAAGATTAAATAATATAAAACAAAGAGGTTGATTAAAAAAAGTTTTTATATTTCTTTTGATTTAATTTTCTTTTTTAGTGAATAATGTTTGATTTGGAATATTATTAAATGTGAGGTAGTTAACAAAATGTGACTGTGCGAGAAACATATACCACAAAAATGAACTAAATAAGCAAAAATAAAAAATATTAATTTTCGAATATAGGTACTCTACTATTATTTGGTAATAATGTAAGTATTTTTAACATTATTATCTTATAGAGTCATCTTAAATACTTTTTTATAATAATTACACGTGTGTCAATTTTGTATTTGCAGAGAGTATTAAACTTATTATATCTTTTATTAGCTATAAAATAATACATTAACATTAAATTTGTGACTTAAAAATATTTATAACGAAGTTTATAAGTACTAACAAAAATAATAAAATTAAAAACACAGCTCGTAATAAATGAAATGTATTGGTAGGTATCAAACGTTAGTTCACAATATTCTCAGGTAGTCCTAATTATCTTATTTTAACCCGCAACGCAAAAAGAGAGGGGTTGTTATAAGTTTAACGTGTCTGTCTGTGTATCTGTGCATCTGTCTGTGGTATCGTAGCCCCCAAACGGATGAACTGATTTTCGTTTAGTTTTTTTTTCAATCAATCATCAATCAATCAATAGCCAATCGTTGTCCACTGCTGAACATAGGCCTCTCCCAAGGTGCGCCAAAGCTCCCGGTCCTCCGCCTTCCGCATCCAGTCGATCCCCGCCACCTTCATGAGGTCATCGGTCCACCTGGCTGGAGGGCGCCCTACGCTCGTCAGTTTTTTTTTGTGTCATAGATATTTTTATGTTTCATAAAAAATCTGTTCAGCCGTTTGAAGATCATCAGCTCTTTTCTAATTGATGAGGGAATCTGACTAACTTACTTATTTAAAACCCGTATTTCTAACTGAACCCTTTCAAGTCGTGTCGGAATGCTGTCCCATCGGAGTATGAGAGTGAGGAAATAGAGTGCACCTGTGTTTGCGCACATACAATATGTCCTGCGCAGTTGACTAATCTCTCTTGAGATTGGTTGCCGTAGCGGAAAGTGGTCAGGACTTAACCGAATCTATTTAATTCTGATATTAAAACCTAAAAACAGAACACCTTTTTTTATTTCGAATATAAATAATAAGTTATTTATTTTATTTGTTTTAATTTACACATTATAATCAGGGTCAATCATTTCATAATCATCGTCATTGCTAAATGTCAATGAGGCATAAAAAAAACCTTTTAATGTATTGATTATAGTCTGGTAGTTAACACATGTGAGTAAATTATCAAATTATCTTTATAAAAAAAATGATAAGAGGTCTGCAGTTGTGCGCGCATCACCAAAAACTACTGGATAGATTTCAATGAAATTTTCTAAATTTTATTTCTTAGAAAATTGGCCCTTATCAAAAATAAAATATTGCGATATCTTCATTTAATAAAAAGTAATTAAAGTTTCAAGAAACAATGTTTTTTATATGCACTGCGTGTTCAGTGATGTAAGTTTAAACAAAGTATATTTTTACTTGCGATCTTTTTGAAGTTTTTTCCTTCGTACGTATAAGAAAACTTAAGCAGACGAAGTCGCGGGTTTCAGTTAGTATAAAATATTTGTATTAATACAGTGATTGCCTCGTTGGTCTAGTGGCTCGATATATGGCTTCAATTCCTGGAAATTAAACCCACCATGACCACTGCGTCGGGCCAATAAATTGTTATTGGGTTTTTCTGCCAAGAAAATTCTTAGTAGCAGCCCGGAGTCTGGAAGTTGGAAGTGTGTACACTCCTGTGCCTCGGAAAGCACCGAAAGCCGTTGGTCCTGCGCCTGAACTCTTATCGGTCGTGTCAAAGAGCGTGCACCTGTGTGTGCGCAATTACAGGTTATTATAGTTAACATCTCCTGCATAGTTGGCTAATCTCTTATGAGATTGATTGATTGATGAGGGACTATTATTATTCTCAATACAGTGATTAAGTTAATTCTATCAAATAAAAATAACCTTTAAAATCATCATATTTCAGTCAATTTACACAGGGGCCGAATTCTAGTACTATATAACGACAACGATTCGTTCTCGAATCAATTTCGATCCAAAGACAAATCTTTATTTATTCGAATCGAAACTAAATCGATACTATGTTAACATATATCGTTATGTCAAAACTAAAATTAATTGTTTAATTTTATGCCAATAGTCGATAATTAAATTAAATAATAGGAAAACGGATAGACGGCAACGATCTCGCTTCGATTCGATTGCGATAAAGTGATTAAGGTTTAAGAAGTTTATTTCTCATTAAGAACAAAAGTTCGCTTACACGAGACACTTATTACATTATTTTCTTATATCTATTATATTATAGTTATGTATATTGGTGTCTTTATATAAAAACAAAAGTATACATATAGTTATTATATATGTTTTCTCAATTCAATCTTGACAGTGTTTTTTCAGTTCGGTCTTAAATTTTTCAAATGATTTTTCATTAATATTTTTTTTAGGTAAGCTGTTGTAGAGTAGTGCCCCTTTAAACAATATTTTTTTAAACTTTAAACAAGGCTTTTGAGGCATAACTTTTGACGTGACAACGTCTAATAAATCGATGAACGCTGGCCGCATGCAAGAAAAATTGTCCCGTTACGCTCATTGTCCAGTTACGCTGATTGTACGCTTGCGCCGCATCTATCTAAATCCGAATCAAAGTAACTGTTTTGTAGTTTTTGAGATTATCGCATTCAGATAAACAGATAGACAGACACATAGTAGACTATGTTTTATAATATTATGTAGTAATGTTAAAAAAAAAAATATATTACTTAATACATATATGAAGATTTAAAAAAAGTATTAGTATTTATTGATTGTCTTCTATTAAGACGAGACTAGCCGAGCCTTTCGAGCAGGTCGTGGGTTCGATTCCCACCCACGACAGAAATCTGTTTTCTGAAGTACCTATGTATTTTCAAAAGAAAAGTAGTATATATTGTATATCAGTTGTCTGGTTTCCATAGTACAAGCTCTGCTTATTTTGGGATCAGATGGCCGTGTGTGAATAATGTCCCAGAATATTTATAATTGTTATTATATAGCATGTATCGTTTTCTTAAAACCAAATTTCATTGTTAACCTTCATGCCAATAGTCGACAATTAAATTAAAGAATACGAAAACGGATAAACAGCAACGATCACTCTTCGATTCAATATTAAAAATACTACCTCGTTGGTTGGTCTAGTAGCTACATGTAAGGCAGCCACGGTGGTCCTGGGTTCAATTCCCAGGTCGGGACAATAAAATCTTATTGAGAGTTTCTGTCGAAAGTTCTTAGTAACTGCCCGGAGTCTGCAAGTTGGAAGTCTGTACACTCCCGTGCCTCGGAAAGCATTTAAAGCCGTTGGTCCTGCGCCTGAACTCATTTCGGTCGTGTCCTTAAGAGGACCTTATTATTAAAAATAATTTTTAAATATTTGTATTTATTTAAGATTTGATATAACATATATCTGTCTGTATAAATATTTTCATATACTAAATGACCGTCACACGTTCGCACATAGCTTATTTGTTTTATTAGACCAATTAACACATTTGACGTAAGTTTGAACACGCAAAAATATCCATACTAGTTTCCGCCCGGGGCTTTACCCGGGGGGGGGGGGATAAATGTGTGTGTATGTGTGTGCAAGATTAAATGATGATCGGTTCAGTAGTTAAGACGATAAAACGTAACAAACAAACTCACTCTCTATAATATTAGTCAAGATATGACTCGTTTGTGGAGTGGGTTTTAAGGCTGTGGATCTCGAGGCCGTTCGGGCTGGGCTTGTAAAAATAAAAGTTCATTAGATGACATAAAAAAATCTTAATAAGAATTGCTACATTGCATTGCAAAAGCTAAGTCAAAGTATATTTATCTATCTACCTATCTTTATATATATATATATATATATATATATATATATATATATATACTCTTCTCGAGGCTAAGCTATTCGCCCGATTAACGTGAAATTTGTCACAGTCACACCCTCGATGTAGACGCGCATTAAGAATTTACACAAACTCTATCACAAAATATGTTTTTTCTTATCTCACTAGAATCTCACTTTGTGCCAGCTGTCTGGGTTGGTATTTGGTATTTGGAAAGCCCATCTAGTCAGGTACCCACTCATCAGATGTTCTACCGCAAAACAGCAGTACTTTGTAATGTTGTGTTCCTGTTTGAAGGGTGAGTGAGCCAGTGTAATTACAGGCACAAGGGACACAACATCTTAGTTCCCAAGGTTGGTGACGCATTGATGATGTAAACGATGGTTAACATTTCTTACAATGCCATTGTCTATAGGCGTTGGTGACCACTTACCATCAGTTGACTCACGCTCGTCCGCCTACCTATACAATAGACAAATAAACACACAAAATCTACCCGTGTGAAGATAGGGAGATTAGCTAATTGAATATAGAAGCCGATTGCCATTACTGTTGCCTATTTGATCGTCAATCCATCACAGGTTCGAAAACACCTGAAGCCCTTGCCAAGATTATTCTACAATCGTAAACGCTAATAGAAAACTAAACAAATGTATGGAATGACATCTCTCAATGATAAGTCACGTGGTCATTCTCATATAATTTTATAAAGAATATCAACTTGGCTATGGCCTCCGGTCTATATCTATGGGCGGTGGTAACCACTTATGCCCCCTTTACCCCTCCACCTACTTATCATAATTAAAAGAAACAGTAAATTGATAGAATTATTTCTTCAACGTAATCATAGACAATGCTTTCTAATACTCTGATTAGCGATGAGTATCGTTACTGTCATTATTACGTTCGCTTTTACACCCGACTTGCCTCGAGGATCTTCCTTAATCAAATTTCAAGTGCAACGTTTTATATGTATTGTTTTATGAAACGATTTTGACGGGTAAAGTTGTTACTTATAACACGTTCTGAGTGGCGCACGATTTAATACATTATTACTAGTATATTGTTAAACTTTTCAAATTAAAGTGTCGCGTTAGAATATGTAACGTTTCTGAAACACTTCTGGTACGTTTTAGCAATTACATTTACATTTCGCCGGCGACTTTTCCGAACCGATATGACATGAAAACCTTCAAGAAGAGAGCGTACTCTTTCCTCCAAAGCCGGCAACGCACCCGCAAGTCCTCGGATGTTGCAGGTGTCCATGGGCGGTGGTAGTCACTTTCCATCAGGGAAGCCACCTGCTCGTTTGCACCCTCTTACATAAAAAAAAACGCATTATTAATATATAGGTAATATTATGTTTGACGAAGTGACTATTCCTACTATTGAAATTATTATTTATTCTTTTTTAATTTAAAACAAATAGATTAATACGGCTAATCGAATAAAGTAGGTACATTTGAAAATAAATATTTTGTTTTAAATTGAAGTTAAGGTATTGTAAAAAATGGCTGAAATATGATAATGATTGTTAAGGATTTTGGTGAAAATTAGCAAGCTGTTGCACGTAAAAGCTTTCCCCTCGAAAAGCTAGACTTATATTATGTGTTACAATATAAACATTTTATGGAGTCCCTCATTAAGCGCGTGTGGAGCCGGGGTGAAGCACTTATAGTTGAATATGATTTTGATGATTTAGGATTTTGTGCAAGTTCGTCTGGATAGGTACCACCATCAGGTACTTGGTATTGTTGTGTTTCGGTTTAAAGGGTGAGCCAGAGCCAATTACAGGCACAAGGGACATAACATCTTAGTTCCCAATGGTGTTTATGGGCGTTGGTAACCACTTACTACCAGGTGAGCCATATGCTCGTTCGCCTACCTATTGTATAAAAAATAAAATGAATTTCCAAAAAGCAACCAAGTATAAGAAAATTGTGACGAACAAACATATTCGAATGAAGGTTTATGAACTATAACCGTGGTTATGAAATTATACTTCTTTTTAATCTTTTGTAATTTATGAAAATTAACCAATTATTTATTCCTATGACGATAATGTAATGCATTTTAGTTGCGATATTCGCAGACAGCGCATTGTTCCTTGGATGAGTTTTTATATAAAGTATGATTCCGAACATGTGACATTTAAATTCAACTATAATTGACAAATTGACTTTATCATTTTGGTATTTATGGACAACCGAGTTGGATTTTTTTTCTGTGGAAATCGTGCCAAGTACAATGGCCAGCCCTGTAATTTATTTAAAACAACCTAAATTATCTGAGAACTAGTCAAGTCACACCTTCGACTTCAATTTATTATAATCAATTATAAGAAGAAATGATATTTATCTTGTTATAGAATATTTTACGTAATATAAATAAATTTCAGGACTGACCACTGAACTTGGCACCCATTTAGATCTCAGATGGCATACATCATAATATTGAACTTGGCTCTCATTTCACATTTATGTTTTTGATGGCATAGTTATAACTAACACCTGCCCGCCTATAGTATTTATTTATAAAATAGAATAGTTACAACAAACACCGATTTATCTCTTTCTATCATTATTGATGTGACATGCGAAAGACGAAGACACAACATTGTTTAACTCATCCGCCGAACATTTATAAGTAAGGTCGTAAGTGATTGAATTCTGGGTGGTTTCACCAATAACTTATTACGTTTATATTTTAAGAAGTCATATGTATAAGTACTAAGTACCAGTTGCCGGTTTTAAGAATGCTGTATCGCAAGAAAGAGAACAGAAGAGAAGCGCATTTACATGCGCCTACGCATTTGAGTGTTATAATATCTCACTCGTTAACAATGACGGCTGTGAACGAAGTCGGCGTAAAGAACATAATGATTGTACCGCCATTATATGGTCTGTACTACAGGGTCAAAGTCTCTGCGCAGACTACTGTAAGGTCTACTAAAATACACCGTCATGATGTTGTTAGTTGATGGTGTTAAGGAGAGAAAAATCAATTGAACATTTTTAATTATCTACCGTCCTTTTCCTTTTACAGAAAAATGCAGAGAATGACAGAGACGACATGCGTTCTGGCATTTTTAATAGCATTGAGACTATCGAGTGTCAGCGGTTTCGAGCCACGGCCAGATATTGGTTATCCGGCGGGATTGATACCAGAATGTAAGTGCTATTGAATACGACGGTCATTTAAAATGAAAAAATCATTCTATTATTGCATAATACCTATAAATAATAGTAACATATAAGATGAAATCCCGCTATATTTCCCTCGCCGGGTTCTTTTTTTTTTTTTTTTATTGCATAGGAAGGCGGACGAGCATATGGGCCACCTGAAGGTAAGTGGTCACCAACGCCCATAGACATTGGCGTTGTAAGAGCTGTTAACCATCTCTTACATCGCCAATGCGCCACCAACCTTGGGAACTAAGCTGTTATGTCCCTTGTGCCTGTAATTACACTGGCTCACTCACCCTTCAAACCGGAACACAGCAATAACAAGTACTGCTGTTTTGCGGTCTGAAGTATTTATCTCTCAGGTCTGAAGTATTTATTTTCGAACTGGTGTTAGACTTTTGACAATCAACAAGCAAGTGTAAGTCTTTTGTAATGAAGAAAGATTTTTGACTTTATTGTAGAATGTTATTATATTTGTCTGTGTGTGACCGTTTAATATGAGGACTTAAAAACTTTCGCGGTGTTTGTTTGCCTTATAAAATATTATACTTGGAGTTTATTTAAAATTCAAGCTAGCAAACATAAAAAAAAGAAAAACAGCTGCGTTGGTCTGAGCCTAAAGCTCCTGATATAAAACCCCTGGTCGTGATGACATCATAACCATCATCACATAGTGTGGGATTTTAAATTTTAAAATCATTTTCTTATAGAATAATATTTTCCATTGAACTTTATCATCTAACTTTCATCAAATACCATCATTATAGAAATTTCAATGTCAATATTTCAGGTCCAGGTGTGACGAAGAACGCAACCATCACCCCAGTGATGATGAAGATGTTACAGATCATTGTCCACAGGATGTCTGATACTGGTCAAATCCTCAGAAAAGATTTTCCTATTTTATCAGCACATAGGAGTATACCCAAAGAGAAGAATATAGGTGAGTAGCAGGGCATTGTCATTTATTCCAGCTCTAAACTTAACTTGTGTTCCAGTCGGAATGGTGAGTAAGCCAGTGTGGCTACCGGCACAAGATACATAACATCTTAGTTCCCAAGGTTGTTAGCACAATGCCAATGTCTATGCGCGTTGGTGACCACTTTCCAATAGGTAACTCATTTGTCTATCCTTTTTTTTTCAAATAAAGAATACTATTGTCAAAATGTCAGTACTTTGGATTACTGTGAAGGTTTCATGAGCTAGTTTGATTAAGAACACGACATCATCTGAATCCATTCACAGCTGTTAACCTTCCAGGATTATATTCCAACAGTCAAATAAATCAAATAAAATTATTATCATTGTAGATAATTGGTTTTATAATAAATAAAAATTTTAACAAAACAAAAACCGACTTCATAGGAAAAACAAATTAATATGCACTAAAAAGTAAAAAAATAATTGCGTATTCTTCTATAATTTGATAATTAACTTACTATTTTCTACTCAACAATATGTAGGACGAATGTGTAGTGTGGTTGATAATTTATTTACAATTATTGTTACTTTTGGAGTCGATGTCAGCCAAGATGGGTTTATAACTACATACATAGTTAGTTATAGGTGAGATGTGCTTGTGTCGCACGCGCAACTTAACGAGGCGAATAAAAGTCAATTTGTAATGTGTATGTTTTTGTTTGTTTTTAAAAGATTCCCATATTATTATTGCGAGGTATATTTTAGTGTTTCCTTAGCTGACATCGACTCCAAAAATAACAATAATTGTAAATAAATTATCAACCACACTACACATTCGTCCTACATATTGTTGAGTAGAAAATAGTAAGTTAATTATCAAATTATAGAAGAATACGCAATTATTTTTTTACTTTTTAGTGCATATTAATTTGTTTTTCCTATGAAGTCGGTTTTTGTTTTGTTAAAATTTTTATTTATTTTTCGATTTTTAGTGAATCTGAAGTACACTCACTAATTTGTAGAATATGGGTAGACCTACTAAACGTGCAGCTCATATGAGACAGCGCCGTTTATATTATTATTTAAATATATTAATCTAAAACAGTGAAACGTAAAGAAAAATACATTTTGGTACTGAATTAATAAATACTAGTTAATATGGTTAAATGTATGATTATAAATTAACATGTTTTGATTAAATAGATTTAGTTGGTGGGGTAATTTAGTTGGGCAGCCATAACATAATCAAATAGTTATTTCTAGTAATAATTAAATAAACTGTATGTTTATAGATGTTGCGTTATACCATTCTTCACCATAAACTATGACGGAATGTCTGTATATTAAAATAAAAAAAGGGGAAGTATCTATATTGTCCTAACTAATATTATAATTGCGAAAGTAAGTTTGTTTGTGACGCTTTCACGCATGTTTATGCGTGTAGTGGTTTCACTAAGCCGATTTAAAAAATTCTTTCACCAATGGAAAGCTACATTATCAGGGAGTAACATAGGCTACATTTTGTCCCCATATTCCCACGGGACCGGGAACTACGCGGGTGAAACCGCGGGAAAAACACTAGTAATCAATATATAAATATACATAAATATAACATGTATATAAGAGTACTTATACGATATATTATATAATTTTCAAAATTGGTCTCAACTTTTAGTAGATGTTCAAATATGTTTCAATTACAAACATAACACATATACTAATGCTTACATGCATAACTCATATTATAAAGAGGAAAGATTTGATTTTTGTTTGATTTTTTATTACGATTTAAATCAAAAACTACTCGACCGATTTTAAAAATTCTTTCACCCTTAGAAAGCTACGTCTTTACCAAGTAACATAGGCTATATTATATTTTCAAAAACTTATAGATCCCTACTTAAAATGGAGCAATGTAACCCAACGTATCAAACTGTTGCCTATAAAAGTTATTATTTCGCGTGCGCTGCGAAAACTATTGACGGTATATAAAGAAGTGTTTTATACAATAGTACTACAAGTACTTGATTATAACGATGTTATGGTAGGTGAATGATAAATCTAGATAGCCTATAAAAGATTCGGTCGTGTATCGTTAATTTGCTACTAAGAATTAAAGATTTCCGTTACTTTGTCATGGATCCTATAATCAGAATCTAACCAAACTATCATCAAACAACCCTTGAAGTGTACTCTTTCCAATAAAAAAAAAATCATCGAAATCCGTTGAATAGAAATCGAGTTATTCGTCCATTTGTCGCGCACATACCTCATGCAAATTTACGACTTATATGGTTTTCTCATGGATTCCACTGTCAAAACTGGACCAAAAAAAAATGGGACCAATGGGAAAGCAAACCCTTTCAAATAAAAAAAAAATCATCGAAATCGATTCATCCAGTCGAAAGATATGAGGTAACAACACCAAAAAAAAAAAAAAAAAAAAAAAAAAAAAAACATACAGACGAATTGATAACCTCCTCCTTTTTTTGAAGTCGGTTAAAAACAAGTATCTTCAATGAAAATAATTTTATTTTAATTACGTATTCCATAAAAGTAATGTGTTTTTTTAAATATTTCAGTCTTCAAATATGTTCACAAGATATATAGACTTGATTAAATTGCGGTAAATTATTATTTGCTTATATCAAAAATTATATAATTTATCTTTGAAGTATGACTTTTTTTTTTTTTTTTTTATTGTATAGGTAGGCGGACGAGCATATGGGTCACCTGATGGTAAGTGGTCACCAACGCCCATAGACAATGGCATTGTAAGAAATGTTAACCATCGCTTACATCGCCATTGCGCCACCAACCTTGGGAACTAAGATGTTATGTCCCTTGTGCCTGTAATTACACTGGCTCGCTCACCCTTCAAACTGGAACACAGCAATACAAAGTACTGCTGTTTTGCGGCAGAATATCTGATGAGTGGGTGGTACCTACCCAGACGAGCTTGCACAAAGCTCTACCACCGAGTAAAATTAGATGATTGTGGATTTTAGACTTGTGGATATAAGTCTAACACGGTAGTCAAAGGCTATTGCGTCTTCAACTACCAATGAGAATTGAGACTTAAATCAAGTTACTTAAACAACACTTTGATCAACGTTTCAAAATATCTCACGTGAGTCTTAACTGACTTAC
Source organism: Nymphalis c-album (assembly GCA_963151315.1). NCBI lineage: Eukaryota > Metazoa > Arthropoda > Insecta > Lepidoptera > Nymphalidae > Nymphalis > Nymphalis c-album. Next base: position 7,263,117 of record OY720610.1, read on the forward strand.
TCGATAGCTGGTTCAAGTCCAGGCAAGCATCTCTGAATTTTGGATTTCACATCACGTGGCGGTAAAGGATTATAAGAAAAACTGCATGTGACGTACATAATTTCAAAATAGCTACCGTACAGATCGTGACCGCGCGGTGGCAAGCATGTCAGCAGCATTTCTCCTTTCAATCGCAACTCTGATTCTTTGAGGATATATTTAGATCAACTATATATATTTTTAGTAACAAGAACTTTGAAGAACACTTCTCCAATTACATTAGTGATACATTTCGTAATAATTGGTTTTCATTTTGCAGATTTCAAGAACAAGAAGACAGTTCTATACGCAGTCGGCTTTCTGGATAGTTCGGTGTTTCCTCAGACGCAAGCAGTTGGAACTGCTTACTCCAAACGTGGCTACAATGTATTGATTACCGAGACTTTTCCCTTTCTCACTTATATATATCCAAAGTAAGTAATTATCCCTAAGTAAGTATTTTGATACTTATTTTATAAGAAACTACCTGGTGCCTGTGACTTCGGCCGCATGGGAGTCGGTTCCATTACAATATATTAAAAAAATGCATTTTCATCTTCTGATTCATCTCCGATTTCAGAAAGTTCGAAGTAGTTTCAAAGATAAGCGTAAACATACAGCTAAAAAAATGCATTTTCGTGTTTATCGCCTGCAATCGTTTTTAACTTGATAATTATAATTAACCGACTTCAAAAAAAGGAGGAGGTTATCAATTCGTCTGTATGTTTTTTTTTTTTTTTTTTTTTTGAGTTTGTTACCTCATAACTTTCGACTGGGCGAATCGATTTTGATGATTTTTTTTTTGTTTGAAAGGGATTGCTTCCCATGGGGTCCCATTTTTTTTTGGTCCAGGTTTGACAATGGAATCCATGAGAAAACCATATAAGTCGTAAATTTGCATGAGGTATGTGCGCGACAAATGGACGAATAACTCAATATCTATTCAACCGATTTCGATGATTTTTTTTTTATTAGAAAGAGTATACTTCAAGGGTTGTTTGATGATAGTTTGGTTAGATTCTGATTATAGGATCCATGACAAAGTAACGGAAATATTCAATTCATAGTAGCAAATTAACGATACACGGCCGAATCTTTTATAGGCTATCTAGATTTTTCATTCAACTACCATAACATCGTTATGTTCAAGTAATTGCAGTACTATTGTATAAAACACTTCTTTATATACCGTCAATAGTTTTCGCAGCGCACGCGAAATAATAACTTTTATAGGCAACAGTTTGATACGTTTGGGTTACATTGCTCCATTTTAAGTAGAGAACTATAAGTTTTTGAAAATATAATAAAGCCTATATTACTCGGTAAAGACGTAGCTTTCTAAGGGTGAAAGAATTTTTAAAATCGGTCGAGTAGTTTTTGAGTTAAATCGTAATACAAAATCAAACAAAAATCAAATCTTTCCTCTTTAAAATATGAGTTTTGCATGTAAGCATTGTATATATGTATATGTTTGTAATTGAAACATATTTGAACATCTCCTAAAATATGAGACCAATTTTGAAAATTATATATACATATATATATATATATATATAGAATCGTATAAGTACTCTTATATACATGTTATATTTATATGTATATTTATATATTAATTACTAGTGTTTTTCCCGCGGTTTAACCCAAGTAGTTCCCGTTCCCATGGGAATATGGGGACAAAATGTAGCCTATGTTACTCCCTGATAATGTAGCTTTCCATGGGTGAAAGAATTTTTTAAATCGGCTTAGTGGTTTAGGCGTGAAAGCGTCACAAGCAAACTTACTTTCGCATTTATAATATTAGTTAGGATAATATAGATACTTCCACTTTTTTTAATATACAGACATTCCGTCATATTTTATGGTGAAGAATAGTATAACACAACATCTATAAACATACAGTTTATTTAATTATTACTAGAAATAACTATTTGATTATGTTATGGCTGCCCAACATCCCACCAACTAAATCTATTTAATCAAAACATGTTAATTTATATTCATACATTTAACCATATTAACTAATATTTATTAATTAAGTACCAAAATTCATTTTTCTTTACGTTTCACTGTTTTAGATTAATATATTTAAATAATAATATAAACGGCGCTGTCTCATATGAGCTGCACGTTCAGTAGGTCTACCCATGTTCTACAAATTAGTGAGTGGACTGCAGATTCACTAAAAATCGAAAAATAAATAAAAATTTTAACAAAACAAAAACCGACTTCATAGGAAAAACAAATTAATATGCACTAAAAAGTAAAAAAATAATTACGTATTCTTCTATAATTTGATAATTAACTTACTATTTTCTACTCATCAATATGTAGGTACGAATGTGTAGTGTGGTTGATAATGTATTTACAATTATTGTTATTTTTGGAGTCGATGTCAGCTAAGGAAACACTATAATATACCTAGCAATAATAATACGGGAATCTTTTAAAAACAAACAAAAACATACACATTACAAATTGACTTTTATTCGCCTCGTAAAGTTGCGCATGCGACATAAGCACATCTCACCTATAACTAACTATGTATATAGTTATAAGCCCACCTTGGCTGACATCGACTCCAAAAGTAACAATAATTGTAAATACATTATCAACCACACAACACATTCGTACCTCCATATTGATGAGTAGAAAATAGTAAGTTAATTATCAAATTATAGAAGAATACGTAATTATTTTTTTACTTTTTAGTGCATATTAATTTGTTTTTCCTATGAAGTCGGTTTTTGTTTTGTTAAAATTTTTATTTATTGTGCATAGTCTGTATAACTATATATTATTTGGATAAATAAAAAATATATTCTGTAGAACCTTTCATCGGTGGTTTTTCCGAATCGATACGACCATGGGAACCTTCAAGAATGGAGCCTACTCTTTCATTAAAGGGAGGTAGCACACCTGCAAACCCTTTTGCGTTGCTGATACCCATGGGCGGAGTTGGTTATTTTATATCATAAAAAATGTAGCAGAGTGGTTTAATAGGAAAGTGGGCGGGCTTTAAATAAAAAACGGAGCGTATCTCCTTTCTTGGTCCAAGCTTGTCTCATACCAAATTTCACCCGCGTATAATTAATAAAATTATAATGAATAATAAATAAGTTTTAAATTCGAACCAGTTCCTGAGATTAGCCGGATCAAACAAACAAACTCTTCAGCTTTATATATTAGTAGTAGTCTTTGAACAGAAACGTATAGTATCTTGATTTTAAATAATATAAATCAACAATCGAAACGCATACAATGGTAAAGATTTATAAAACAATGCTTGCATGAATAAGTATAGCACTCATGAATATTTTCTTGGTGTATCTGTGTTCACTGTTTTCATATTTATGGTTTTATTCTGCTCTTCAGCTTCGTATCGCAGTTAATTATCTTATTTATTTGTAACGTGTGCATTTATTGGTTCAGCTTGATTTTTTATTTACTTTGGAAGATTTTTTGTACTTCAATATTTATGATAACGTGTTACGATGAATCAAACAAAAAGCAGCATGGGCATAAATAGGAGTTCAGTTATGTACACACGTATAGAAGATATGTAGGTACTTATATATATTTCTGACAGAATAATATTTAATTTTGTAGGATAACATGATTTGTCACTTTAGACAGTAGTTTTTAAATTTACAGATAGGTAATATTAAATTGCCAACTGTTACTGAATTTACAGTTAACGATTGTGCGAATGGGATGCAATTACATATATGAAGCATATAATGTATTTTTAATACCTTATTGATTTTTCTACCTATATAAAATAGTGCAGAAGCAAGAAACAGCTATCTATCTCTTTCCAAAAAATATGCTCCGTCTGCACAACATTAAGATCATATTGTTAAGTAAAGTAGCTTGTTAATATTACACTACTAGGCAAAAGCCTTTCAAGAAGATAACGCTTGGAGCTTACTCGACTTGCAGCGCCAATGCGAATGGAGCACACACACATACACACACAAAAATGAAATAATTTCAGAGAAATTCGAACGTCATCATGTCGTCATCATGTCTGGGTTTGTACCAGCAATCTTTGGCTGGTATTCACATGTTCTAGCCACTGGGTCACCACGTATCGTACTCGTAATGAAGGGCATTTAATCCCCACTGGTCTATGATTTATACGTGTAGTGACTACAGATAAATCAATATGTCGTTATTACTGCATCATCATTATGATTGTTTTCATTTTACCATCATTGACATTTTAAGCTAGTTAATCTAACGACTTTGCCCGTGTGGAGTTTAGTTTGTGCTACCTCGTTGGTGTGTTTGCTAGATATAAAGCTGCAGACCCGGTGGTCGTGGGTTCAAAGTAGCAGCCCGGAGTCTGGAAGTTGGAAGTGTGAACACTCCCGTGTCTCGGAAAGCACGTAAAACCGTTGGTCCTGAACTATTTCCGGTCGTGTCAGAGTGCCGTGCTATTGGATTATGAGAGCTAAGGAAAGTGCACTCTGCACTTGTTCCGCACAGACTTGTGCACTCTAATATCTCCTGCGCAGTTCGACTAATCTCTGTTGAGATTGGTCGCAGTGGCCAAAATCAGTCTGAAGGACCATCGTTTGTGCTAAGGGAGGAGGGTAGTAGGTATAAACAATAGTCTATTTTCGTTCAGATTCAAGCTTTCGCTGTTATAATGTAACTTTCATATTAAATTAAATCAAAATCGAACAAAGTGTGCAAGAAAGGATATAACGTTTGAGGGAGTACAGCTTTATAACAAATTACCACCCACAATAAAAAATGTAAACTCAGTTAACGAGTTCAAGTATCGGCTCTCTTGCTATATCTTGAACAAATAATAATGAAATAAATAAGAAACATACTTGACATCGTTGACTGAGTACCCACTAATATGGCGACCTTTGTTTTGTTATATTTAACTGCATGTATTGTTATTCTCATGTAAGTGACATTCGTCTTTTTGAGAATAAAGTTTCTTTGACCTAAAATCGGTTCAGTGGTTTAATAAAGTGGTTAAGTGGCATGTAAGCGCAATATAGACAGAACCACTATTGCATTTTTAAGGTGATATACTATTTTAATTTGTGTATTCCTGATATTTTATCTTCTATCAACAATACTATTAGATATGGCGTCACGAACAAAAATAATACTCAAATTTAGCACCGACCGTAATATGAAGAAAACGATGTAAAGGTTTAATAATTTCAACCTAAACTATGCCTTGTCCCCGAGCAATAAAGTGCGGTTTAGATTGTTTTGACATTCACTTACGATCTTACGCCATGAATGACAGAAAGACATAAGAAATCTAAAATAACTGTTGTTCCATATTCAACCTTATTTCCTTAGCAATAACTTATGATTGGACCATACTAATTTGATATAACCTCACAAACGTCATTATGTTCTTACTTTTCGGGCCTTTTTTGAAGCGCTTACCGCTAATCTAGTACATTATTGATCGAAGTATTTTATAATTATTTTTATTATTTGACACTTCACGACCGTTTTCTACGGTGAACTTCTAGTTTGTTACAGAATACGGTCTCAGTTTCGCTTAGTATTCGGAATAGAGAGAGACTGTATCGAATGAACGAATTCAAACAAGACGATAGCTTGGTACGTCTAGAGCTGATGCATTTACTGGACTTTATTTGATCTCAGAACGTGAAATTTGATGATAGGGCTGATTAGGACTTCTAGGTTAACTAAAGGTAACCTAATTCTTGGTATTCGAAGGAGTCCTCTATATCTACAATTAAAACAGGCATTATGTGTGTTATGACAGTTTGTGAAGATTTTTGTCACTTGAATTCCATGCAAACAAAACGATTTCTGCTTCTAGATAACAAGATGTCTTTTATCATAAGACGTAATAAAATTTACGTTTTAAATAATTTTAAAAACAAAAATGTAATAACAATTCAAACGAAGAGCAGCAGTAGTAATTGTAATAAAAAAAGATATTTATGTACATTTACAGTAATTGTATATTCAAAACATTTATGGTGTGGAATAAGGAAGTCAATTTTATGGTGTTTTCGATTCATGCTGAGAATTGCGTGATAAAAGAGATCTTAAATATAATATGTACTTCCTCAGTATTTGAGTTTGTTGTATTGAGTTGAGTTTTGTTGAGCCTCCCAAGATTCTGTTGTTGGGTTCTGTCCCCGGTATGAGACAATATACTCAAGTTAAGTCAGATTGTAAAGCTGCTTGCCTAGCTGAAAATAAAAAAAGATAGAGAGTGGACATTTTATTATTTTCTAAGAAAATGAGTAATTTTAATACTCCTCACTTAAGTCATTTACAAATAGTTTATTCTATATATTTTTTATTAAATATAATCAGTACATAATGTTTATAAAAAGTAAAACACATTACAAGTTTTTGTATTAATTACCAATTAATCCATTGCAATCGAGTCGACATTAGATGTGCGTGGGAAATTATAAACGCAAATTATTCGTAGCTATTCAGCGGTGACATAATAGAGCCACGTCATTGCTAAATAAAAAAAAAGATTTAAAATAATAAAATATAGCTCAATTATTCTCCAATATGGAATCCATCAACGGACAGCTGTTTCGTTCCTGTGTCAAGTTACACAATCAATCAAATAACACTACACGTTGTTGAAATTAATTGCAAAAAACTTGTTTTATCAAAAATAACTATGTATTTGAAATTATAAATGTATGTTTGTCTGTGTATGAACGCGATAAACTCAAAACTTAACAGATTTTTATAGGGCTTTGATTAGCTATGATTAGTTTTATGCTACGGCTGATTATGACTGTCGAAGATGTCGGAAAACATCATACCGACTGCCAGTTTTACTAACGTCGTGTAACAGAATCATATTATGTACTAGCTTTTCCCCGCGGTTTCACTCGCAGTTTCCGTCCCCGTGATAATGCAGAGATCAAAATATAGCCTTTGTTACTCGCTGATGATGTAGCTTTCTATTGGTGAAAGAATTTTTGAAATCTGTTTAGTGGTTTAGGCGTGAAGGCGTAACAAACAAACAAACTCACATATGCATTTATAATATTAGTCAGGATACCGATAATAACTATTTATGATCCTTATAGACTAGTGCGAAGCCGGGACGGTAGCATGTTATAAATATGCACATAAACATTTCGTAATAATATTCGTTTCGTAATTTTAAATTTATTCAAAAAAAGCTTTAATTAATAAGGCTTAATCTATGCAAGATTTAAAGGTTGATAAATAATCTATGTAGTTAGTAATTACATTTGAATGCATGGTATATAAAATTAATTGTATTTAATTAGTGTACATATGTATTGAAAAGAGTAACAACTCAAGCTTTTTATTATTTATTTTGTATAAATCTATATTATATAAGCACGTACCATTCTATGTAGTATGTTTGGTACAAGTCAAATCTTAGTTTCTTGTCGGTTCTTCTGAATAGAATCTAGATTTCTAGCCTGGTTTTTTTTGGTGAAATATTTTTAAAAGAACGAACGATTGAAATAATGACAAATTTAATTTAATGTAAATTTTATTCGATAAAGATAAAAATATCGTTTTATTTTGTCAATAATTTTTTTTACTCGATTAAATTTAAAAACAATGTTTATTATTTCCGGTAATTTCATTTATCATTTTAAAATATCTAATTTGTTTCAGATCAGTTCGGCTAACGAGATTCATTGGCAAGAAGGTCGGTGAATTTCTGGTGAAACTCACCGAATATGGCTTAACTGCAGAAAACCTTGAACTGGTAGGCGCAAGTCTTGGAGCACACGTATCCTCGCACGCAGCGAAATACTTCTACGCTGCAACAGGGAAGAAACCAGCCAGGATAACTGGTTTAGACCCAGCTGGCCCGTGTTACAGAGCTTTACCGAAGGAAGAGAGACTAGATGCTTCAGACGCCGAAAGGGTAGACGTCGTTCACACTAACATAGATGGTTTTGGTATTGCAGAAAGACTTGGTCATATAGATTTCTATGCGAATGGTGGTGAATTTCAACCAAGTGATATACCGTATATACCGTGTCTGGTAATATGCAGTCATGTCAGAGCTATCTTCTATTGGTGGCAAGCTATCGAACATCCAAAAAAGTTCATCGGTATGGAATGTGATTCTGTTCAAAATGCAAGATTAGGGAAGTGTAATAATAATGCTACGAATTACTTGGGTGCTGCTGCGAACTTTTCCAAACCAGGTATATATTTTCTTCCGACCCACAATGAGTTTCCGTATTATAGAGGCAAAGATGGCTTAAAGAAGGACAGCGATATATTCCAATCTGTTTTACGGAAGATAAATTCGGATGACGAGTTCGACGTTAAGTAAGATAAAACTTCGTTTTAATGTCTACTTATTTTTTATAAGTACGAAATTTGTGTGTCTGGTATCTGTGACAAACTATTAATTAAGGATTTAAATTAGTGCTTAATATGATAGACAACATTTCAATGAAATGTTACTTATGATACTGCATAAAAGCCTAGATTTCCCGGTGGTAAGAAAGGGTGAATCTTAATCGACGATCGTGGGTTCAAACCCGGGCAAGCACCACTGAATTTCATGTGCTTAGTTTGTGATTATAATTCATCCCGTGCCGTCAAGGTGGTGTGGAAATCTGCATCTGTCAAATTTTACTGAAATTCTGTCACATTTGTATTACACCCGCATTGGGGCAGCATGGTGGAATAATCTCCAACCATTCTTTTCAAAAAGAGGAGAAGAGGCCTTAGCCCAGCAGAAGTTCATCCACAGGCTGTTACTGTTAGTGATAAGAATTATACAGAGATTTTTAGTAATCAATAATTTAATTTAAACTAAAATAATAAATTAAATTATGGATGCGGTGGTTATTGATGGGGAATGATATAAAACCAAAAATTTACTTTGGTGTTACAAAAACCTTTGGTGGTATTATGGTATACATGTGAAAGTTGGATTTTAATTATAGGCACCGTTTTTGAAAATTTATAAAGATATTTTTTTAAATATTAAAACTGAACTAATAATAGGATAGTGAGTTTTTTAGTCAAGTCGACGTCATATATTTTTATGTACGGCGTTGTTAAAAATATTGGCAACCTTTTCTGATTTGTGTAGTGAAAAAGAGTCAGTGTCTGTGTTGTCTGATTAGTTTAGTTGATTCATTGGCATAATTTTTAATCTGTGATATGACCTTAAAGTATAACATAGCGTACTTTTAATTATTATAAAAAAAATGTTGAAGACGAAAAACAACTAAAATAACAGTAAAATTAAGAATTAGAAATTAACTTATAACATTAGAATATATTAAGTAACTTGAAAGTTATTTTGTGCAATATATAATTAATGATGTGAAAAAAAAACAACAGGCGTTTAATAAAAAAAAAACATGTTGATGTGAAGTTTTTGTTTTACTACGCTTAAATGAAACCATTTGCTGATTTCTTTTATTTAATATATAATAACAGGAGAATTGGTGCATTTTTCGATTGAATTGGAATTGCGAATCAAAGGGGAAAAGCTGTCAGCTTTCTTGCCACCATTCCTCGCGGTCACGACTTGTATAGTACTTATTTTTAATTTTTATCTGTATTTATTTAAGGTTTTAATGTAAATAAATAAAATATTAAATTTTAATAATAATACATAAAAGCACATATATATATTTACAATTTAACTTTATTCAAGTACCTATTAATATTTTAACACAAGCGTCAACAAGTAAGACCCGTTTACAAGTAGGCATTTCCTAATGCTGATGATCTTCAAACGCCTGAACAGATCTTCATAGCTAAGGAACATCTCAATCACATCATCAAACAGAAAAATCGCTGCAAAATCAGTCTTTCCAACTCAGATCTGAGATGGCATAGACAGACACAAAAATACGCAGATTATTAACGCTCGGCGGTAGAGCTTTGCAAGCTCGTCTGGGTAGGTACCACCCACTCATCAGATATTCTACCACAAAACTGCGTCACTTGGTATTGTTGTGTTACGGTTTGAAGGTTGAGTGAGCCAGTGGAATTACAGGCACAAGGGAAATAACATAGCTTCCAAGGTTGGTGGTGCATTGGGGATGTTATTTTTTAAAAATAAAATGTACAATGCCACTGTCTATGGGCGTTGGTGACCACTAACCATCAGGTGGCCCAACCGCTCGTCCGCCTTCCAATACTATTAAAAAAGGTATATACCAACTATCTATATACTATCTTAAGTACATAGTTCTCATGCAAAGTTCATATGATTACCACAAACTTGTGGTTAAATCATAGAATCAATTGAATAGAATAAATTACCTATCTAATGGTAATGAGTATTTTGATCATGTTTGTGATAACAAGAGCGAACTTAGGCACTTGTTCAGCAAAGCACGTCGGGAATCCAGGTGGATCAGCAGAAACTTTGGCAACATTACTATAGCATCAATACCTGTGTGCATCAGGCAAAAAGGGCATAACATCTTAATCGTTAGGTTACCTGTGCGTTGGAAATGTAAGTGTTCAATATTTTCTACAGCGCCAATCTTTGGCGGTGGTAATTACTTACAGTCAAAGGGCACATTTGCAAGCCCTAAAAAGTGGTACAAAACATACGTGTACGCCAAAAAGGACATAGGATACTTTTTGGAACGAAGTACTTTTACGCGGCTTAGAGTGAAACGGCAGTGGCCCAAGGTCACGTCATATAACGAAATAGCGTTCGTACTGTACCTACCAAATGCTACAAAATGCTATGCGTCGGGCGTTCTAATTTAGGAGGTTGGGGTGCTATTTGGCGTGATAAAATTACAGTAATATAATCAATTAAAATCTACATTTTAAAACACGGTGTGAGTCGAAAAAATATCGTAAATAGCTTCGTTCGGACGGGGGTCGCTCAACCGCACACTTTATTTATATCTAACATCAGCTGGGGGAGAAATAAATAAATAAATCCATTAATATCTCGTAAAACAATTGTAACCACGTTTTATTTGTGAAGGCTGTCGTAATTTCCTTGTAATGTTCTTAAATAGCACAATCGCAGCTGGTAGTTTAAACAGCTTGAGGAGACTTTCTGGAGTATAACTCCTCATTTGTATTGCATAATACATGGCAACTAAGCTGGTGATCCACTGAATATATCGTGCTATACTGCATTTGCTTTCAGCCTAGTTAATATTATATGTTCATTAAAAAATTACGTGAAACGCTTGCTCGGTTTTCGCTGATATTTTTTGACAGTTATAATAATAATAAGTTAATAAATGTTGTCTACATTACTTGTTGTGTACTGTAAAGCGATCATGCTTGGGATAGTGGCAAGAACGCTAGTGCCCTTCCTGTATCTAATACATGGACTCATTTTATTATTATGTATGTATAATTATTTTTTATTGATAAGATTTCTAGATATTGATAAGCAATTCTGTCAAATATATTTATTGAGTACCGATAGTTTGGACACTATCGCCTATTTTTAACCGACTTCAAAAAAAGGAGGAGGTTATCAATTCGTCTGTATTTTTTTGTTTTTTTTTTTAATTTTTATGTTTGTTACCTCATAACTTTGGACTGGGTGAATCTGCGCGTGCGACACAACCACATCTCACCTATAACTATGTATGTAGTTATAAACCCACATTTGCTGACATCGACTCCAAAAATAACAATAATTGTAACTACATTATCAACCACACAACACAATCGTACCTACATATTAATGAGTAGAAAATAGTAAGTTAATTATCAAATTATGGAAGAATACGCAATTATTTTTTTACTTTTTAGTGCATATTAATTTGTTTTTCCAATGAAGTCGGTTTTTGTTTTGTTAAAATTTTTGTTTATAATATAAATAATATTCAACATTCGTCCCCATATTTATGTGCAACTTAAGCATTATTTTATATATTTTAAGCGGACACGACTTTACCCTAGCGAGCTTAGACAACAACTGACAAATAAGCTGCAAACCACAAAGTCACATTTGAATGAAAGAGATAACGTTCTACAAAGCCATGGATAGTCTTTTATCTCTTTCTAAAACGCGATTGGGTATCATTTTTGACAGACACAGAATTTTCGGTATTTGTTACAATAGTAGAAATAGTAAATATTTTGTTATTAATTTATAATTATTAGCTTTGTTACTTGCTAGATAAACAGACACAACAAACTATAGCTATAGCATCGCATTCAGTGGAAAGTCAACTTTAAGATTTGCAAATACATATTCATATCATAATTCTCATTTGTTTCGCGACGACAAAGTTCGAGTTTGAATAATACGCGGTAACACTTAGTCATTGTATTTGTCTTTGTTTAGGAGTAATTGTTGTTAAAGATATCAACGAAATTATACGTGCATGAGGGGCTTTCATAAAGCATCCGACACACGGGAGTCATATATTACATGAAGTCTATGGTTCTGTATGTATTTTGTTTATATTTTTAAAAATAACTTATGTAATTAAATTAAAAAATTCGACGAGCCAATTGGTTTGGTTGGTAAGATTGATTATCACGCCGCAGGTCGTGGGTTCGGTTCCCACCCATTTGTGTACATTAACATGTTTTTTTATCCTAAGTCTGGGTAAAATTATCTATATAAGTATGTATTTACAAAAGAAAAGTAGTATATGTAAGTATATCAGTTGTCTGGTTTCCATAGTACGAGCTCTGCTTAGCTTGGGATCAGATGGCCGTGTGTGAATAATGTCCTAGGATATTATTAATAAACAAGAATAGAATTCGTTCCGTGGTCGAAACTCGGCCGTAATCATTAGATAGATAGATAAATATATAGAATATACTTTATAGTACATCGCAAAGAATAAAAACGTAGTACATGAATACAATGTAGGCAACCAATTATTATTGAAAATTCAATGAAAAAATTTTGAATGAAGGCATATTTTATAGAGTACAAATCTGAAATATATAAAAAATATTTCGCGGTATTTTTCTATCGAGAAAATGAGGTGGCCGAATTATATATATATTGTACAATAAAAATTGCAAAAATGAATTACTATGTAGTTTTAAACCTCTCTGAGCTTGTGTGTTTTTAACCGACTTCAAAAAAAGGAGGAGGTTATCAATTCGTCTGTATGTTTTTTTTTTTTTTTTTGTGTTTGTTACCTCATAACTTTCGACTGGGTGAATCGATTTTGATGATTTTTTTTTTATTTGAAAGGGGTTGCTTCCCATGGGGTCCCATTTTTTTTTAATCCAGGTTTGACAATGGAATCCATGAGAAAACCATATAAGTCGTAAATTTGCATGAGGTATGTGCGCGACAAATGGACGAATAACTCAATATCATGCCAACCGATTTCGATGATTTTTTTTTTATTAGAAAGAGTATACTTCAAGCGTTGTTTGATGATAGTTTGGTTAGATTCTGATTATAGGATCCATGACAAAGTAACGGAAATCTTCAATTCTTAGTAGCAAATTAACGATACACGGCCGAATCTTTTATAGGCTATCTAGATTTATCATTCACCTACCATAACATCGTTATGATCAAGTAATTATAGTACTATTGTAAAAAACACTTCTTTATATACCGTCAATAGTTTTCGCAGCGCACGCGAAATAATAACTTTTATAGGCAACAGTTTGATACGTTGGGTTACATTGCTCCATTTTAAGTAGGGATCTATAAGTTTTTGAAAATATAATATAGCCTATGTTACTCGGTAAAGACGTAGCTTTCTAAGGGTGAAAGAATTTTTAAAATCGGTCGAGTAGTTTTTGATTTAAATCGTAATAAAAAATCAAATCTTTCCTCTTTATAATATGAGTTATGCATGTAAGCATTAGTATATATGTTATGTTTGTAATTGAAACAGACCAATTTTGAAAATTATATTATATGTGGTATAAGTACTCTTATATACATGTTATATTTATGTATATTTATATATTGATTACTAGTGTTTTTCCCGCGGTTTCACCCGCGTAGTTCCCTTTCCCGTGGGAATATGGGGACAAAATGTAGCCTATGTTACTCCCTGATAATGTAGCTTTCCATTGGTGAAAGAATTTTTTAAATCGGCTTAGTGGTTTAGGCGTGAACGCGTCACAAGCAAACTTACTTTCGCATTTATAATATTAGTTAGGATAATATAGATGCTTCCCCTTTTTTTAAATTTAATATACAGACATTCCGTCATATTTTATGGTGAAGAATGGTATAACACAACATCTATAAACATACAGTTTATTTAATTATTACTAGAAATAATTATTTGATTATGTTATGGCTGCCCAACTAAATTACCCCACCAACTAAATCTATTTAATCAAAACATGTTAATTTATATTCATACATTTAACCATATTAACTAATATTTATTAATTCAGTACCAAAATGCATTTTTCTTTACGTTTCACTGTTTTAGATTAATATATTTAAATAATAATATAAATGGCGCTGTCTCATATGAGCTGCACGTTTAGTAGGTCTACCCATATTCTACAAATTAGTGAGTGTTCTTCAGATTCACTAAAAATCGAAAAATAAATAAAAATTTTAACAAAACAAAAACCGACTTCATAGGAAAAACAAATTAATATGCACTAAAAAGTAAAAAATTAATTGTGTATTCTTCTATAATTTGATAATTAACTTACTATTTTCTACTCAACAATATGTAGGTACGAATGTATTGTGTGGTTGATAATTTATTTACAATTATTGTTATTTTTGGAGTCGATGTCAGCTAAGGAAACACTATAATATACCTAGAAACACAAGCACATCTCACCTATAACTAACTATGTATGTAGTTATAAACCCATCTTGGCTGACATCGACTCCAAAATTAACAATAATTGTAAATAAATTATCAACCACACAATACATTCGTACCTACATATTGTTGAGTAGAAAATAGTAAGTTAATTATCAAATTATAGAAGAATACACAATTATTTTTTTACTTTTTAGTGCATATTAATTTGTTAACCGACTTCAAAAAAAGGAGGAGGTTATCAATTCGTCTGTATGTTTTTTTTTTTTTTTTTTTTTTTTTTTTGTGTTTGTTACTTCATAACTTTCGACTGGGTGAATCAATTTTGATGATTTTTGTTTTATTTGAAAGGGGTTGCTTCCCATGGGGTCCCATTTTTTTTTAGTCCAGGTTTGACAATGGAATCCATGAGAAAACCATATAAGTCGTAAATTTGCATGAGGTATGTGCGCGACAAATGGACGAATAACTCAATATCACGCCAACCGATTTCGATGATTTTTTTTTATTAGAAAAAGTATACTTCAACGGTTGTTTGATGATAGTTTGGTTAGATTCTGATTATAGGATCCATGACAAAGTAACGGAAATCTTCAATTCTTAGTAGCAAATTAACGATACACGGCCGAATCTTTTATAGGCTATCTAGATTTATCATTCACCTACCATAACATCGTTATGGTCAAGTAATTATAGTAGTATTGTAAAAAACACTTCTTTATATACCGTCAATAGTTTTCGCAGCGCACGCGAAATAATAACTTTTATAGGCAACAGTTTGATACGTTGGGTTACATTGCTCCATTTTAAGTAGGGATCTATAAGTTTTTGAAAGTATAATATAGCCTATGTTATTCGGTAAAGACGTAGCTTTCTAAGGGTGAAAGAATTTTTAAAATCGGTCGAGTAGTTTTTGATTTAAATCGTAATAAAAAATCAAACAAAAATCAAATCTTTCCTCTTTATAATATGAGTTATGCATGTAAGCATTAGTATATATGTATATGTTTGTAATTGAAACATATTTGAACATCTCCTAAAAGTTGAGACCAATTTTGAAAATTATACATATATGTATATATAGAATCGTATAAGTACTCTTATATACATGTTATATTTATGTATATTTATATATTGATTACTAGTGTTTTTCCCGCGGTTTCACCCGCGTAGTTCCTGTTCCCGTGGGAATATGGGGACAAAATGTAGCCTAAATTACTCCCTGATAATGTAGCTTTCCATTGGTGAAAGAATTTTTTAAATCGGCGTAGTGGTTTAGGCGTGAAAGCGTCACAAACAAGCTTACTTTCGCATTTATAATATTAGTTAGGATAATATAGATACTTCCCCTTTTTTTAATATACAGACATTCCGTCATATTTTATGGTGAAGAATGGTATAACACAACATCTATAAACATACAGTTTATTTAATTATTACTAGAAATAACTATTTGGTTATGTTATGGCTGCCCAACTAAATTACCCCACCAACTAAATCTATTTAATCAAAACATGTTAATTTATATTCATACATTTAACCATATTAACTAATATTTATTAATTAAGTACCAAAATGCATTTTTCTTTATGTTTCACTGTTTTAGTTTAATATATTTAAATAATAATATAAATGGCGCTGTCTCATATGAGCTGCACGTTTATTAGGTCTACCCATATTCTACAAATTAGTGAGTGTACTTCAGATTCACTAAAAATCGAAAAATAAATAAAAATTTTAACAAAACAAAAACCGACTTCATAAAAAAACATATTAATATGCACTAAAAAGTAAAAAAATAATTGCGTATTCTTCTATAATTTGATAATAAACTTACTATTTTCTACTCATCAATATGTAGGTACGAATGTGTTGTGTGATTGATAATTTATTTACAATTATTGTTATTTTTGGAGTCGATGTCAGCTAAGGAAACAGTATAATATACCTAGCAATAATAATACGGGAATATTTTAAAAACATACACATTACAAATTGACTGTTATTCGCTTCGTTAAGTTGCGCGTGCGACACAAGCACATCTCACCTACAACTATGTATGTAGTTATAAGCCCACCTTGGCTGACATCGACTCCAAAAGTAACAATAATTGTAAATAAATTATCAATCACACAACACATTCGTACCTACATATTGATGAGTAGAAAATAGTAAGTTTATTATCAAATTATAGAAGAATACGCAATTATTTTTTTACTTTTTAGTGCATATTAATATGTTTTTTTATGAAGTCGGTTTTTGTTTTGTTAAAATTTTTATTTTTTTTCCTATGAAGTCGGTTTTTGTTTTGTTAAAATTTTTATTTATTATTTCAAAATATTATGTAATGTAAAATTAATTTTAAGTACTGTTTGTCAACTTCCACCACAATAGAGCACAGAGAAAGATCAATACTCACCAAGCCATTTGGCATTTGACATTTTTTATAGCAAAATCATAATCTGTACTTATTGACTGCAATCTTATTAAAGGATTTTATGAAAATGTTTACGACTATTCTGTTATAATGTAGAGTTTTTGACGTGACAACGTCTAATAAATCGATGAATGCTGGCTGCATGCACGATAAGGGATGACTCATTTTCCCGTTACGCTGATTGTACGCTTGCGCCGCATCTATCTCTCTTTCACTCGATTGGCCTATGAATGCAAATAAAAGTAAATTTATCAATTAAATCGTAGATTTCATTTCACTCCTTCTTTGTATCTATACAGAATAATGATAATTCAATAAAAATGATTCATTTTTATTGATAAAAGTATGCAGTCATTTCATCAATGTTTTGTTATGACGTTGTCACGTTAAACTATCGTCCGTAAACCGACTTTATAGACAACCATTTTTTTTTTGCGATTTTTATTTATATAGCAATTTAATTTCCCAATATTCACGAATATACAACACCACATCTCATTGGTGTGAATTAAATTCGATACCTATGCAAACCGCCACGGCAATGTCCTTTTATGCATTTATGATTTGATCAGACGGCAGCACTTGATAGTATATTATACTGCACATACAATGTTAATGCCACAATCTTCGATCAACAATGCTACTAGATAACGCGTCACGAACAAAAACAATACTCAAATGTGGCACCGACCATAAAATGAAAAAAACGATGTAAAGGTTTACTAACTTCAACCTAAACTATGCCTTGTTCCCGAGCAATAAAGTGCGGTTTAGATTCTATTGACATTCACTTATGATTTTACGCCATGAATGACAGAAAGACATAGGAAATGTGCAATAACGGTTGTTCTATATTCAACCTTATTACCTTAGCAACAAGTTATGATTGGCCCATACTAATTTGAAATAACCTCACCAACGTCATTGTGTTCTTACTTTTCGGGCAGTTTTTGAAGCGCTTACCGGTAATCTAGTACATCTAGATCGAAGGCCACAATATTATTTTCAAATTATTTATTCTTAAGGATCATACATTTCACCAATAGATGGCGTTAGTAGTATTTTAAATCGCACTATCGTTATGTTTTTTTAATAAAATAGGTAATTTTTTTAATAAAATTTTAATTAAAGTGTTTCCTTGGCTGACATCGACTCCAAAAATAACAATAATTGTAACTACATTATCAACCACACAACACATTCGTACCTACATATTGATGAGTAAAAAATAGTAAGTTAATTATCAAATTATAGAAGAATACGCAATTATTTTTTTACTTTTTAGTGCATATTAATTTGTTTTTATTTTTAATAGAACAAATCATACAAATTATAGTAAATAACTCACTCGATCACTGTTTAAAAGTCCAAACAACACAATTGAACACATTCAACAAATTACAAGTCGCGCCAATAACAATCAATTAATTACTTTACTTTTCTGTGCAACAAAATGGCGGTTTCAAATTAGCGCGCTTATTTTTTTTCAATAGCGCTTTGTAATAGAGATCAAGGAATTTCCTAAATATATATTATTTTTACCTTTGAACTGGATTAATCGATATAAAATCTCTTTTTTAATGTATTTAATTTCATTATTCACATAAGTTTATTGAATCTGTTATTAACCAGTGCTTCAATAATAAAGTTGGTTTTATGCGTCTTGTTTATCTAATGACGTAGACATCACGTCTGGGACCATATAAGTTAGTTCCTGGGACATTATTCACACATAGCCATCTGATCCCAAACTAAGCAGAGCTTGTACTATGGAAACCAGACAACTGATATACTACATATACTACTTTTCTTTTGTAAATACTTATATAGATAATTACACTCAGACTCAGGACAAAAATACACGTTCATGCAAACAAAGGTCTGTCCTGAATCGAACCCACGTACTGCGGTGTGAAGGGCAAGTGTCTTACCTACCACGCCAAACGGATCGTCAGTACAAATAAATTAAAATTCATGTACCAGCTTTTGTACATTACACAAATAGTTCCAATGGATTGAATATATCTTCAATCCTGTACACACAGACGGACGATAATTCGACTCGGACAGTGAGCTATCGTTTTCGTTCGTGTCCGTATGCTGGTCGCATCTATCTACTAAACTGAAACTGGAACATTGCGATGTTTGTACATAAATGTATTTTTAAATTAAAGACGCTATTATTTATAATAATATTAAAAATGTGGAAGTATGTCGCTTTCACGATTAAACCAATGGAATTTTGATGTGCTATAAAGCAAGCTTGAAATAATTAATTAAAAAAACAATCGTCAAAGGCCGGCAACGCACCTGCTAGTCCTCTGATATTGCAGATGTCCTTGGACGGTGGTAGTCATTTTTCATCAGGTGAGCCTGCTGCTCGTCCACTTACCTATACTATAAAAAAACCTATTTACCAGTCTGTGTATATTTACTAGAATGTATATCAGACTATTTATTTTTAATAATAATAAAAATTACCCTCACGAAAATACAGGAAATAAATTTAAATAACAGTAACAAATTCTTCGTCAAATTAAAACCTTATTTATCGACGTCATTTCTCATTAAACCATCTACAAGGATCCGGTGGAGGTATGAATAATGATATATCTTTCAAATGGGCTGATAAAAAAAAATTATCCTAACGATGCCGTATTTTAAGGTATTTCTGCACAATTTCACTAAATTATGCCCCACGTAATGAATGGACCTCATTATTTATTATTTGCTTGTAACAGGGATGCCATGTTTTCTTATTTTATGATACAAATTGTTGTACTGTTATTTTGTTCTTGGAAAATTTCAATGTTACAGTTTTTTGACGTTGAATTAATTTATTTATTGTACAACAACCCAACAGTTGAGATAATGTCACATGAAAAAGCAATAAGCAATATTACATTTCAAAATCATCTTGGCAAATGTTCCACTAATTACTGGTAGTCTCAGCATGCATTAACGCATAGCACAGAAAATACTATTTTAACAATAAGTATTAATAAATCACATCCAAAAATAATAATAAATTTATTAACACAAAAGATTAACATTGTCACAAAACATCCAGTGGCCCAGCACTAGGCAAGCCTGCCTTCGGGGTACGAACTACCGGTTCCAATTTCGCACGTTTTTAACAATATCTCGAGATACAATCCCATAAAGACTTAAATAAATAAACAAATATAATATAATCAGTGATAATATATTAGATAAGAGAGGTTTCTGTAAAATATATTTCTATGTGCTGTGTGAATACATACATATACATTATACATGTATGTCAATATACGTTGAAGTTAGAAGATGATCAAATAATTTATAGTTAAAGAAAATCAATCAATAAGTATAAAATATTACACCCCGTCTTATTGCCTCTACTGGTGACAGGAGGGCTGGTTCGTTGTTCGCCGATAGAATCGGAATTGCGATTCAAAGGGGAAATGCTGCCAGCATTCTTGCCACCATTCCACTCGGTCACGATTTATATAGTAATTATTTTTAATTTTTATTTGTATTTAATTAAACTTGAATAAAACATAAACTCAAAACGCAAAGTCTGTTCCAGGGAAATATGGTGTCACTGCAGATACAAGGGGTCCTAAGAGCCGAGCAAGGCAACTCATTTACCAACAACCATTTATATACATATTAGTATATTATCCTAATTATATATAACTATAAATACCCATCAGCCTCTTCCGAACTTTGATTTGCAGATTCATAACTTGGTTAAATAATTTCGTCCCTACAAAGAGATGGGGACAGTATTGGCTACATCCTTCCTATATATATTTTATTTATTTATTTGTAAAAGAACACTTACAACATACAGATAAAACATTGACAAAAAGAACATATAAAACATTAATATCTAATATGCATGTCAGTGTTCATAACACTACAAAATCTAATTCAAAATTAAAAGTAACAAAAAAAAGTCATCAGCAATTTTCCAAAAATGTCCAAATTAAGTAAAAAATTAAGGTCATTGTTATAATAATAATAGAGAAAAAAAAACATTAAGAAACAATCAATTGGCGAAATCATAATTGAAGTTATAAAAAAAAAAAATTATAGCTATAATAAAAATAATATATATATATATTTATATACAGACCCTTCCTAATATCCAGCGCTGTGTTATGTATTGTGTTAATTTCTGCAAATCATTTTTTAGAAATAAGTTAATGTTTTGAGGTATACCATTGTGTTGAAATTAGTTATGTTTAGAATATTCGGACTAAAATTTTCATCAGTCAAAATTAAGGTTAAAAGCTTCGGATGGTATTTGGGAAATTCTTCCGCTCTATTATTCTGTCATTGTGTTGTATTAAAAATGAAGGCTGAATGGAGGATGAATCATATGAGTATATAGTTTAATGTACTTTTTTATATGTCTGCTTCAAAGATTCGAATTCAAATTCAAAATACTTTATTCAACATTGAAGTATTACACTTGCTTATTTATAGTCAAACTAGAAACTACCACCGGTTCGAAAAAGCTACACCCAGCCCTGAGAAGAACCGGCGAAAGAAACTCAGCGGGATTTTTTTTGTCTCTTTTTTATGTATTTTACAAAAGAATTAATAGAAATAGCCATGCGGTGATCGTCTCATTCCCAAGGTGTACAGGATTTAGCGGCCGTGCTAAAAGCGACGTTACATGGCTAACGAAATGAGTGTAACTTATTTTTCAACAACTAAATTATATATATCTATACTAATCCTAATTAATATTGTATGTGATTGTTAGTTTGTATTGTATGTATAAATGTGAGTTTGTTTGTTACGCTTTCACACCTAAGCCACTCTTTTTTTATAGGATGGCGGACGAGCATATGGGCCACCTGATGGTAAGTAGTCACCAACGCTCAAAGACAATGGCATTGTAAGAAATGTTAACCATCGCTTACATCACCAATGCGCCACCAACATTGGGAACTAAGATATTATGTCCCTTGTGCCTGTAATTACACTGGCTCACTCACCCTTCAAACCGAAACACAGCAATACAAAGTACTGCTGTTTTGCGGCAGAATATCTGAGTGGGTGGTACCTACCAAGACGAGGTTGCACAAAGCTCTTTTAAATATTCTTTCATTTATGGAAATCTACATTATCAACGGAAACGTGAACTACGCGTGTGAAACAACGGGCAAAACTAGTTTAAAAATATTAAAATAAATCTGTCTGTTTGTTACAGTATCACGGCTAAACCATTGAACTGATATATCTAATGAGCGGTTCTTGTTATAAAATAAATCAAACTTGTACTTTTATAATTCTTTTTTTGAAATTTAACGAAACGATTTATTATTCTTTAATTGAAGCAAGTTACAGCTTTTTTTTTATTGCAAAGGAAAGCGGACGAGCTTGTGGGCCACCTGATGGTAAGTGGTCACCAATGCCCATAGACATTGGCATTGTAAGAGATGTTAACCATCGCTTACATTGCCAATGCGCCACCAACCTTGGGAACTAAGATGTTATGTCCCTTGTGCCTGTAATTACACTGGCTCACTCACCCTTCAAACCGGAACACACCAGTACCAAGTACTGCTGTTTTGCGGTAGAATATCTGATGAGTGGGTGGTACCTACCCAGACGAGCTTGCACAAAGCTCTACCACCAAGTAGAGAGCTAATTCAAATCCGTCATAAAAACATCGTAATTACAATAAAAGCAGCTGAAAGATCACTCACATTACGCAGATCACTGTATAAAATTTCATTCTTTTTATTGTCTCGCCCTAGAAAGCATCCTTTGCAAATTGCTCCTGAAAACAAATGCGTACCTTCCTTGAATCTTAAGGCTGCCGATTTAAGAAACACTTTCAAAGAATACCCTTCGGAAACAAAAATAAGCTAATTTTTTTTCGAGTCTTCTTTTTAGACCAATTTCAACGACACGTCTGTTACTCTTGGACTTTGAGGACATGAATATTTATATTAAACGTGATAAGATAAGGAGTATATATTCAATATTGTATCCATTATGTTTAATTATAATGCTTGTATTTATAATATCATTGCCATTTGTAATATGTATTTTTTTAAATTGTGCGATCGGGGAACCCCCTCTTGGGCGGAATATATGATGTGTGAGTGATGCCTACCCAAAAACCTAAAAATGCCTACCCTAAAAAATTATAATAATATCCTGGGACATTATTCACACACGACCATCTGATCCCAAGCTAAGCAGCACTTGTACTATGGTAACCAGATAACTGATATATTACATATAATATTTTTCTTTTTTGTAAATACATACTTATATAGATAAGTATGTATTACACCCAGACTCAGGACAAACAGACATGTACATGCACACAAATGTCTGTCCTGGTTGGGAATCGAAACCACGACGGCGCGAAAGACAAACTTTTACCAACCACGCCAACCGGCTCGTGAAATTGATGATCCAAAAGTAAAATAGTTGTTATATTTACACACACACACACACACACACACACACACACATACACTGACACACACACACACACAAATACAGATATAAAAGTAAATTAACTAACTAAATACCTAACGTTCAGAATATATAACACCGTTTATTCTTATATTTTCATCTCATTATATAAAATAAGAATGCGCGAAGAAAATTTTAAATTGCATTTTAAATCTAAAGAATGGTACATAAATAACTTAGTTTTATATTATGTACGAGTACGCGAAAGTTTAATGGGATTTTTTTAAAACAGTTTAACATACTTGTTCGTATACTTTAATAATACGTTTTATTTATTTGAAGCTAGTTGTAACTGGTTTCCCCCGCCCCACCCCCTTTATGGAGGGTCAGGTAATAAGTATAAGCAGCCATTGTCCTTTCTTAATGTTAAAAGTTGCTTCTTTCTTAATTGTATCAATATCGGATTAGTGGTTTAGCCGTTTCCACTGGTCAATATTAACCATTTTTTTGCATAGGTGCCCACCTACGAGGACGAGGACGAGCATATGGGCCACTTGATGGTAAGTGATCATCAACACCCATAGACATTGGCATTATAAGAAATGTTAACCACTGCTTGCATCGCCAATGCGCCACCAACCTTGGGAACTAAGATTTAATGTCCCTTGTGCCTGTAATTACACTGGCTCACTCACACCGGAACACAACAATACAAAGTACTGCTGTTTTACGGTAGAATATATGATGAGTGGGTGGTACCTACCCAGACGAGCTTGTACAAAGCTCTACCACCAAGTGATACATTCGTTACATAGTCCCAAACTTGGAATCTAAAAATGTACAGCTATTCTGACTATATTTACCTCTAAGTCAGAATGCATCAATACTAAGTATTACCTAATCTAAATAAAAATCAATGTTTCTATTTAGACTGCATATCATATCACCACTGTCAGAACCCGAAAAAAAACAATAAAAAAAAAACAAAGCATTAATTAAAGCTAAGCTTCATTGTTTACAATATAAAGTTATTTAAGCATCCAAATTACGTTTCACAAAAGAGTATCTTCTAAAATTCATTCTTCAAAGTTCATTAACCCCTAGACAACATGACTTACAATTTCCATTGTAACCTTCTCGCTCCATTAGACGAAGCGAGCATTAGTGATACAAAGATTTGCCTTTTCTTATTACAAAAACGGTTAACGGTTTTAAAATACGATACGACGAGATGGCCTAGTGGTTGGAGAGCGTGGACGCACAATAGCAGGTTCAAACCCGGGAAAACGCCACTGAATTTTTCATGTGCTTAATTTGTGCTTATAATTAATTATAATTCATCCCGTGCATCTCGTGAAGGAAGAAGAGGCCTCAGCTCAGCAGTTGGACATTCACAGGCTGCTAATGTACTGTACTGTAATATAAAAACTTTTATTTCAGTCAATAACAAAAAAAATAAAACACAAAATTTAATGTTAGTTAAAAAGAAAAAAAACTTACCCTATGCTTGTACTATTAACATGACTATTTCGTTGGTCTAGTGGCTAGTTATGTGGCCGCAGACTCGTGGGTCCTGGGTTCAATTCCCAGGTCGGGGCCAATAAATATTTAATGGATTTTTCTGTCAGAAAATTCACAGTAGGTAGCATCCCGGAGTCTGGAAGTGGGAAGTGTGTACACTCCCGTGCCTCGGAAAGCACGTTAAGCCGTTGGTCCTTCGCCTACACTCTTTCCGGTCGTGTCGGATTGCCGTCCCATCGGATTATGAGAGCTAAGGAAAAAAAGTGAATCTGTGTTTGCGCACACATTTGTGCACTATAATATCTCCTGCACAGTTGGCTAATCTCTCTAGAGATTGGCCGCCGTGGCCGAAATCGGTCTGGAGGTCTTTACTATTAACATAAATTACCTAAAACATATTACCCACCAACCCCTATTGCCGATCTAAGCACTGTACCAGGCTCTCGAGAGAGGCCCTTCCAGCTTACCAGCCAATATACAATGATGAGGGCATTGTTGCTGGCTACTGCTCATCATAGACGTGACACGCTTAAACTCAAATACAAAATAAGATTTTAGTGTCTTGCAATTTTTTTATAGGAATTTTCGGCCTAGAAGAAAGAATATAATAGAATCTTTAACGGATGAGCTTATTTTTGCAGTTAGTTCTCTTAGATCATTTATACCTATTCCCTTTTATAATTTTATATAACAATGTGCTTACAACAAAAAAGTTTTGAAATCAAATAAATTGTAAGCTTAAGCATCCATATAATGCTCCACATTTTCTCGACATACCGAAATTTTGACGTGACAACGTCTTATAAATTGGTTTGCCGGGTGACACTTCAAGAAACTGAGTTACGCTCCGCTCACGTTATGCGCTCACAATGAGAGCGAGTGAGAGGCACGCGTCCCTTCCACTCGGGCATGGTTAGCCCGCCTATGAGCGAGAGAGACAGACATAAAAAGTGAAAGGCACGCGTCCCTTCCACTCGAGCACAGTTAGCCCGCCTAAGAGCGCGAGAGACAGAGCGAGAGAGAGAGAGTGAGAGAGATAGGCATAGACACATCCTTCTTCCTACTATACGAATGAATATTCACATTAAAATTATTTTACCACTCTAAGTCGTTGTCACGTAAAACTTTCGCCCGTATACCGACTTTACAGGCAACCAATTTTTTTAAGTATTATGTTTAACTTACAATATCCTCAATTTAAATGTTATTATTAACTATATTAGCTTAGGCTGTATCATCACTGCCCATCAGGTGTGATAACAGTCAAGCGCTTGCTTATATATATAAAATATATATATATATATATATTAGCTGTTACTTAGTTATATAAGATGGATGCTGTGGTTCCATATATATTGAGGGAGCACATAGAATTGTCACTCGTGCTATATGTGATGTGAGCTTGCGTATTGCAGATGCAATAAAATAAAATAAACAACTAGTAAAGTCCCTGACCCCTGTGCTGTGTACAATTCTTTGTTACAGAGTTACAAATGTATAACCTAATAATTATTATGTAACAAGTCTTTATTTTGATCACGTGGAACCCTTACTGGCACAGTGGATATAGGCTCAGCCCATTCATCACAATTAGGCCGTAACTCCCAGTAGACCAAAACGACGTTAAATGAGACAAGGGCAACGCTTCATTAGTGACGCTAATTGTTTCTTTTTTAGTTATTACATAATGTACGAAAGTTATAGTACAAAAATACACTTTAGGCCATCTTCCGTCTTCCCGTCAAGCCGAACCAAAGCAAATCTCCACCTTAACCTCGTGATACTCTTCCTAATGTTGACTTTCGTCTTTTGTCGAATTTCTGCGTTCGGTACACGAATAACGAGAGAGGCGACTAGCATAGACCTCTCCATCGCTAATGAACTTTTTTTTTTAATTGTATATGAAGGCGGACGAGCATATGGACCACCTGATGGTAAGTGGTCACCAACGCCCATAGACAATGGCATTGTAAGAAATGTTAACCATCGCTTACATCGCCAATGCGTCACCAACCTTGGGAACTAAGATGTTATGTCCCTTGTGCCCGTAATTACACTGGCTCACTCACCCTTCAAACCGGAGCACAGCAATACAAAGTACTGTTGTTTTGCGGTAGAATATCTGATGAGTGCGTGGTACCTACCCAGACGAGCTTGCACAAAGCTCTACCACCAAGTGAACTAAAATTAGACAAATATATGCATATACACACACATATATAATGTATATAAATATTAAATACGATGAATTATATACTATATATAACTACATGAAACATCAGTTGTGCTTTAATTTAATCATATGTTCAAGCGCCCCATCCAACTTTGGCTTATGTCAAAATAAACAAAACGAGAAATATATACAATTTTTTTAGTCTTAACAAACCTCCTAAGCTATACATAGCAGTTTCCAATACTTCATATTTTTCTATCTCAAACAATGATCGTCTTCGAAATATAATTTCCACCGATGACTAGGTTTTTATTGGCTCGAGAAATCTATAATCCTATTTGTGAGCCTCTCAGCTACTTACTGAGGTCGATTCGCGAGATTATTCGCGTTATCGTCACCGTATTAGCGACTTAATGAATACATCAAACTAATAATATCAAATATTTTGAACCAATTCCGGATTTCGTCTTAAATTCGTTAAAAAAAGTGACGACTTATTTATAAGGCTAAAGATAATCTTATTATTCAAAGACATGTACTTACTCTATAAATAGTTTAACGGTAGTCTTAACAATTGCAAATTTATTTCAAAATACATCGATATAATTATTACAGATTTTACTGTCGGTTCTTGTCATTAGAATCTATATTTGAAATCGTTAGTAAGCTTAGATTAAAAATCCTGTAATATGACGATTTAGAATTGCTTATAAGTGCCTACTTGTCTATGTGAAATGGGTCACATAATAGTAAGTGACAACAACCCAGATAAACTCTTTAAAAATTTAGAACATCGTCAATGTGTCACCAACAGCGGGATTGTACAAGATGTCTCAATTTATTATGACACTGGCTCAACATTATCAGTGTCAATTACTCTGACATTAACAAGAACGCGCCTAGATTATTAAGTTAACAAGCAATAGGTTTTACGGAGGTTTTTTTAATCGCTTCTTCATTGCCTCAATTCACCTTCCTTCTTTCATTGATAGTTGATTAAAAATATTGCTTTATAAGGTATTTTTGTTAGCTATATTGAAATTGAAAAGATATAATTCGAAATTTAAATTTATCTTTAATTTTTTTTTTAAAGTTGTCTGACCTTTATACGAAACTGGTCTATATTTCTCGTGAACTAAGACCTGAAGTTTACCAAAGGGGTAATAGCGATTTCCTGGTTACAACAGCACAGAACTGAAGAAAAGTCAGACTGGCAACGCACCTAGAAGGTGTTACAAGTGTCCATGGGCGTTGGTAGGTCACTTTCCATCAGGTAAGCCACTAAAAATTGCCCGCTATTCATTTTTTTTTAAAAGTGCAATTGTACGATTTGCACCCGAAGAAAACCCGCCCGGTGCTCCCGGTGGGTTTTCTTACCTCTGAGCGAATTTATTTTATTTAATAATTATTTATTTATTCTATTAAAATAATAATTTATTTTTCAATTCATCTAAATCCAATCTCTTAGCTCATTCGAAAGTGTTTGAACAAGAAAATTAAAATATCAACGTCGTTCAGCCGTTTTATCCACGAATAATATATTAAATCGATATATAAATATGTAATTTGAACTTTAATCCATTGAAATAAGTTACATTTTTGAACGTGTATCATTTTTCTTGGGTTTGAATTCACGACAAGGACGAATAGCTCAAAGAAACATGCGATGTTAATTTATACGAGCAAACAGGGTACAGTTGAGTGAAAATTAATTGAATGCTTAGTGTTCCGTATCATAATTATTAGTAAGAGCAAACTAACTGGTTAAACTGTACGGATGTATTATTATCTATATAGATGTCTTTTGAAGATGACTCAGTAGTGCCTTTTTTTATAATACCCGGAAGGGCAAAGGGCTCTACTCCACCTGATGGTGAGTGGTAGTAGAGTACAAACGCGACGACGGCTCGTACAGCATTAGTAGTTTTAGACTTGGTCTAATCTAGATATATGAGCGCAGACAGTAAAAGGGGTATTTGGGTTTTTCTATCGAAAATTCTCAACAGCAGCCCGGAGTCTGGAAGTTTGATCCCGTGCCTCGGAAAGCACGTAAAGCCATTGT
The DNA here is from genome assembly GCA_963151315.1 of Nymphalis c-album. Taxonomy (NCBI): domain Eukaryota; kingdom Metazoa; phylum Arthropoda; class Insecta; order Lepidoptera; family Nymphalidae; genus Nymphalis; species Nymphalis c-album. Next base: position 7,292,477 of record OY720610.1, read on the forward strand.
TACTGCAATTGATCTCTCAGTGCAGTGAACAATATTGCACGCTATATACATATATTATATATAGTACATTATATAGTGCACAGCACTATAATTATGTCTTGCGCCATTGGCTAATCTCTTCAGATTGGATGAAGAGATGAAGATTCATCTTTTGTAAGAAAACCTTCGCGTGAGTCCCATTGGATAAATATATACACACACATACATACATGGAGTAAATTGCCTCAATGTACATAATTGGTAATTCAAAATTTTAACAAAACAAAAACCGACTTCATTTGAAAAACAAATTAATATGCACTAAAAAGTAAAAAAATAATTGCGTATTCTTCTATAATTTGATAATTAACTAACTATTTTCTTCTCATCAATATGTAGGTACGATTGTGTTGTGTGGTTGATAATGTAGTTACAATTATTGTTATATTTGGAGTCGATGTCTCATGACATCTCATGGATATCATTGTCAAAACTGGACCAAAAAAAATGGGACCACATGGGAAGCACCTGTTTTCAAATAAAAAAAATCATCAAAATCGATTCACCCAGTCGAAAGTTATGATGTTACCTCATCAAACACCAAAAAACAAAACATACAGACGAATTGAGAACCTCCTCCTTTTTTGAAGTCGGTTAACAAATAATAACACTTATAGCAGGCAATAACACTTTGGAACAACTTACCGCTAAGCATAAGACAATCTAAATCGCTACAAATATTTAAAAATTCTCTGAAGAAATTCTATTTGGACACTAATAATGATGACATTTGAGATACAGTTATTTATTATCCTATTATACTTTCTATTATATTTATTAATAATATTATATTTATTTATTAATTTTTTTATTACATATACTATATAGATATATGTATGTATATATGATTTATTTATAAATATCTATAATCTGTTTTATATTTTATTTATTAGTATTTTTTGTATTTATGTATCTGCCATATTTATTGAGTTGTATTTGTTATTATTTCATAATGTAAGTTTTTACTGCACCACCATATTGCCGTCTTCCATACACATTATTCCTCTAACCCAAAGGTTGTCTGGAAGAAATGGCTTATAAGCCATAAGACCGCCTTTTGCTTGGCCAACTTTGTTTAAAGAATATATATATATATATTTATCTTTATGTATATTTGGTGTGCAATAAAGAGTAAAATAATAAATAATAATAATACAAATTCAAGTAAGAAACTCATATGAAATTCTTCAAACACAACATCGAGAACATAAAAATGTTTACAACCTCCATAACTCCGAAACCTGTGCAACTTTTAAATATCGCGTGTTACGCTTAATGAAAATATAAATTATGTACTATACTGGGAATTCACTTTTACTGCCGGCGCCATGTTAATTTGTGAATAATACCAGTTGGTTTTTATTTACAATTCTCATTCGACGTTGCTCTTCGAATCACAGAAATGCAGGAAGGTCAGTAATATTAAAATGTTAATAAAAGCAAATATGCTGACAGAGATTTAGAAATGAAAAATACACTTTCGCAGGATCAGATAGAGACAAACGACCGAATACTGAAACGTCACTCAAAGTTAATCACTTAACATTGAGAAGCTCCTAAATTAGTATGCGAAGTTTGATTTGATTTAACGGCGTCTCAAATAATTAAGTTGCATTTAATATTTAAGTGACATTTCAGTATTCGGCCGATAAAATGCTTAAATTACCAAAATATTTTCTAATATTATAAATGTAAAAGTAAATCTGTCTGTATGTTACGCTTCTACAGTTAGAACACTGAACCGATTTTGATAAAATTTGATGTGAAGCAAGCTTGAAGCTCGAGGATTGACATAGGCTTTTATTACAACCTCGACCCTCAACACCAACACCTCCCCTCCCTTATTTAAAATGTGAGAAAAAGTCGCGGACGAACACTAGTTGAAAATAAATTGTTAATAAACGGGAAAGATTACTGAATTGTAAACAGTAACTGGTGATGGGCTTTTTGCAAGCTCGTCTGGGTAGGTACCACTCATCAGATATTCTACCACAAAACACCAGTACTTTGTATTGTTGTGTTCCGGTTTGAAGGGTGAGTGAGCCAGTAAAGGCCGGCAACGCATCTGCATGTCCTCGGATGTTGCAGATGTCCATGGGCGGTGGCAGTTACTTTCCATCAGGGGAGCCTCCTGCTCGTTTGCCCCCTCTAACATAAAAAAGTATAATTACAGGCACAAGGGACATAAAATCTTGGTTCCCATTGTTGGAGGCGCATCGGCGATATAAGCGATGGTTAACATTTCTTACAATGCTAATATGCTCAATTATAGGTCCGCCTTCCCTTATATAAAAAAATCTATAATAATCCACACTTTAAAATTAATAAATGTTGTGAAGTTACTACAATACCTTGCGACACAATCGTCTCATATATGAATATCCATGAAACCATATGACTGTACATTTTTTTTTTAAGTATGAGCTCAGAGATTTATTTTTCTTATTTCGAATTCAGAAATAAGAATATCACTTAAATATTCAGGTCACGATACGAATTTTTCCGTCTTTAACACATAAAGAGAAATCTGTTTATAGTAACTTTCGTACAATTTGTACAGCCAGATAGGTAGATGGTTAAGGAAAATTAAAATAAACAAAAAAGTAAGATTTTGAATAAAATATACAATTAAATTAACATGTATTTGTATAAATACAGGATATAAACGGGATGATGATATATATATATATATATAGGACGGACCATTGTTACAACATATATAGTCAAAGTCAAAGTCAAAATCTTTATTCAATATTCAAGCGTTACACTTACTTATTGATTGTCATAAATCTACCACCGGTTCGGAAATAAACACCTCAGACCTGAGAAGAACCGGCGAAAGAAACTCAGCGGGTTTTTTTTTTATATATAAATCTCATCTTTACATACGGTACATATATATATATATATACGGTAACAACTACGAGTATATATATATATTCGTAGGTATATATATAAATACTTACGAATTATTTACTAATAAGGATTTAATGCCTTTAATATATAAGAATAAATATTCAAAATAGCTACCAGTACCAATCGTGACCGCGTGGATTGGTGGATAGTGCTAGCAGCATTTCCCCTTTGAACTACAAGTGACCTATAAATGTCTGTATTTGATATAAGGCCGCAGACTCGGTGATCCTGGGTTCAATTCCCAGGTCGGGCCAATAAATAGTTATTGGGGTTTTCTGACAGAAAATTCTCAGTAGCAGCCTGGAGTCTGGAAGTTGGAAGTGTGTACACTCCCGTGCCTCGGAATGCACGTTAAGCCGTTGGTCCTGCGCCTACACTCTTTCCGGTCGTGTCGGATTGCCGTCCCATCGGATCATGAGAGCTAAGGAAAAGAGAGTGCATCTGTGTTTGCGCACACATTTGTGCACTATAATATCTCCTGCGCAGTTGGCTGATCTCTCTTGAGATTGGCCGCCGTGGCCGAAATCGGTCTGGAGGACCTTAAATGTCCCACTGCTGGGCTATGACATCCCATCCAGTGTTCAAGGCATTCAAGAGTTAGATAAGGCAATCTTCGGTTCTCTGGACTCATCAACACTTTAGAGCACACTAACAAAATTTCTACATTTCCAGTCCTAACTAGCAATACAAAACTAGTAACAGCCTGTGTATGTCCCCCAGGTGATCTAAGGCCTCTTCTCCTTTTTTTGAGGAGAAGATTTTGGAGCTTATCCCACCACGCTGCTCCAATGCGGATTGGTGGAATACATAAGTGGCAGAATTTGAGTGAAATTTGACACATGCAGGTTACCTCACGATGTTTTCCTTCGCCGTTAAGCACGAGATGAATTATAAACACAAATTAAGCACTTGAAAATTCAGTGATGCCTACCCGGGTTTGAACCCACGATCATCGGTTAAGATTCACGCGTTGTAGCCACTGCGCCATTTAGGCTTTCAATACAAAACTATCAAAATTTATTGGCAAACAACTACGATTAAAATTTTTATTTGTCTGAATTTTAATAAGACCATAAATAAATTTAAATATATGCAAATCAGTACTTTCTATTCATGAGAACACATAATATATAAACCATAAAATCCCGAACCGTCTAATATAAGTCCGAAAGGAAGGTATAAATATGACGTATTATAAATTCGAGTATCGGAAAATATGAGACAAATGGGATAAGTTTTACGTTGCATTAAATTTATCACTTAATACTGCCGTTCAAACTTTTAACCGTATAACATACTTAAGGAATTTATTACATAAACACGACCTGTGTTACTTTGGTAAAATACGAAGTATGCCATTAGACTTTGTACGTGATGCGATGGACGTATTTTAAATTTATGGTCGTAACGCAAATGAGTGAAATGACTCTTAAATCGGCATTGTATAACCCATTTCGAATTAACACACCATTCGGACCAAGATGATCCATTTTCTTTGGGAAACATACAGCATAAAACAATACAAAAAGTACAGTACAGTAACAGCCTGTGAATGTTCCTATGCTGGGCTAAGGCCTCCTCTCCTTTTTGAGGAGAAGGTTTGGAGCTTATTCCACCTCGCTGCTCTAATGCAGGTTGGTGGAATACACACGTGGCAGAATTTCAGAGAAATGAGACACATGCAGGCTTCCTCGCGATGTTTTCCTTCACCGTCAAGCACGAGATGAATTATATTCACAAATTGAGCACATGAAATTCAGCGGTGCTTGTCCGGGCTGAAACCCACGATCATCGGTTAAGATTCACGCGCTCTTACCATTGGGCCATCTCGGCTTTTTACACACAAACATTTGATAACAAAATAAGTATCATATAAGCCACACTATACACATATTGCAATAATTCATCTCCTCTTAAAGTTTCCATGCTTTAACATTTTCCACCAAACTATCCCAGCGAGCAGGAAGCACAATTAACTGAATTTAATTTGTCACGTGCAGGTTTCCTCACGATGTTTTCCTTCACTAGTGAGCACGAGATGAACAACAAACATATTACACTTATTATTATTTGAATATACAATGGCTGTAAGTTGTAACTTGCTTCATACAAGGCTATACATTATGCTCAAAGCACCGGAACTAGCTTCCAAGTTGCTTAATATGTCATGGCCCTAAGACCACGTAATATCAAACAGACCTTAGAACAATTATATAATATAAAATTTATAAACGTAGAATAATTAATAATTAGAGTCAGTGGTGAAAATAACTTATAAAGCTTTTTATTTATTATTTTTAATTATTAATTGAAATAAATATTATTCGCAATGATAAATAAATAATATATTTTGCCACGCTTGTCAGATAAATTAATAGAGTATCAATTTCCCGCCATGTTGAGCTGTCATCTGTCAATGTTCTTGTTGACAGATTAAAAATATAGATAAACGTAGTTTAACGTCAGTGACAAAAATATTCGTATTGCGTAATACAATATAATAGATTAATTTTGTTTTTATTTATACTACGTTGATGAAAAAAGCCTGTATTTATTTATCATATGTATGACTGTATGTCGTATTTTTTTGGAAAAGAATTGACTCCCAATATACAGCAAATGTTAGTTTACGATTCAGTGCCAACATAATAACAATAATCCTCCAGATCGATTTCAGCCACGGCGACTAATTTCAAGGGAAATTAGCCAACTGCGTTTTTAGTGCACAAGTATGTGCGCGAACACAGGTACACGAAACGACCGAAAAGAGTTCAGGGACAGGGCCAAAGGCTTTAAGTGCTTTCCGAGTCACGGGAGTGGACACATTTCCAACTTCCAGACTCGGGGCGACTGCTGAGAATTTTCAGAAAATTACAATTTCATTTTCTTGTCCCGACCTGGGATTTGAATCCAGAACAACCTTGGTCTGCCGCCTTACATGTAGCCACTAGACCAACGAGGCAATCATGCTAACATAAAATTGTAATCACCTACCCGGTTATTTCAATATATTTTTTATACTCCGCTCGTCTGCTCAAAGGCGACTAAAATTAATATTAGTTTAGTATAATTAGCATCCGTTGATGTTGCTTGTTAATTTTTTTAAACCAATTTAGCCGTTGAAAATTGAGCCATGTTAACATTTTTAGGTTCAAAAATAAATTAACTCAGTATTTATATAAAGATATTAACATAAAAGTATATGATGTATTATAAATTAATATACATAAGTATGTAAGTATTATAATAATACTTACATACTAATATCCTGAGACATTATACACACAAAACCATCTAATCCCAAACTAAGCAGAGCTCGTACTATGGAAACCAGACAACTGGTATACTACATATATTACGTTTCTTTTGTAAATACTTACTCATATAGATAATTACACCCCGACTCAGGACAAACAGACATATTCATGCACACAAATGTCCGTCCTGGGTGGGAATCGAACCCACAATCTATGGCGTGAAAGCCAAGTATCTTACCAACCACGCCATTCGGAGGTCATATATTCATCAAGAACTGTTTATTATGTATACTTGTACTTAGTAAGTCTATTATGTATTATTATTATTATTATGTATACTTGGTGGTAGAGCTTTGTGCAAGCTCGTCTGGGTAGGTACCACCCACTCATCAGATATTCTACCGCAAACAGCAGTACTTTGTATTGCTGTGTTCCGGTTTGAAGGGTGAGTAAGCCAGTGTAATTACAGGCACAAGGGACACAACATCTTAGTTCCCAAGGTTGGTGGCGCATTGATGATGTAAACGATGGTTAACATTTCTTACAATGCCATTGTCTATGGGCGTTGGTGATCACTTGACATCTCTCAACGATAAGTCACGTGGTCATTCTCATATAATTTTTAGTTTTCTATTAGCGTTTACGCTTGTAGAATATCAACTTGGCAAGGGCCTCTGGTCTATATCTATGGGTGGTGGTAACCACTTATGCCCCCTTTGCCCCGTTCACCTACTTATCATAATTAAAAGAAACAGTAAATCGATAGAATTATTTCTTCAACGTAATCATAGACAATGCTTTCTAATAATCTGATTAGCGATGAGTATCGTAACTGTCATTATTACGTTCGCTTTTACACCTGACTTGCCTCGAGGATCTTCCATAATCAAATTTCAAGTGCAACGTTTAATATTGTAACGTTGTACAGTTATTTTTTATATATAAAAAAAATACATATATATTCGGATAAAAATAAATAACAATTGACATAACATCTTGGTTCCCAAGGTTGGTGGCGCATTGGCGATGTAAGTGATGGTTAACATTTCAAAAAAAAAGAAAAAAAACAAAAAGCAATTTTTTTTTAATAATATTAGCGAAACGCATAGAATATGTCAATCTAAGGTTTGTTTATTGGTTTGGAGGAGTAGTCCTCCTACCATCGGATTGTACTAAATGTGTTTTTGTCAGTCTCAATATCCACAAAAAAAAAAACAAAACGGAATTAATTAGAGACAGCCTTTTTTCAATTTAAAACATCAATGTCACCCCTTGTGGTTTCTCGTGGATTAATCTGGAATTGGAAATTTTTGAGGCGTGTTACTGTTATCCGTTTTTGGGTTCCGTATCCTGAAAGGGATCGCCTCGATTATGATTATATTAGAAAGAGAATTTATGTGATACAAACATTGTAATAAAAAATTATGTGTACAAAAATCAATTTAACGAGGCGTGAAGAGTCACAGTTTTTGTTTTTCTGGTTGATAATCAGAGGCCCCAGCCAAGTTGTCATTCTACAATTGTAAGCGCTAATAGAAAACTAAACAAATGTATGAGAATGACCACGTGTCTTATCGTTGAGAGATGTCATTCTCATACATATTTTTTAGTTTTCTATTAGCGTTTACGATTGTAGAATGACAACTAGGGCCACAGGAAAATCTACGGAACCCCAAGTCATATATTTTTATCATATATATTTAAATCATATAAACATATATGTATATGTTGAACAATGCGTCATTCAATTTATTAATACATTCGTATCACTCTTGCTCGACTAATTAAATTTATTTCAATATGCACTCAGTGTCTGTGTTAGAAACTTCGTAACTTTTACTGCGGTCTAGACTTATACACATAAACATAATAGTTTTGATATATATCTATGTGTCTGTGTGCGTGCGTGCGTGCGTGTGTGTGTGTGTGTGTGTGTGTGTGTGTGTGTGTGTGTGTGTGTGTGTGTGTGTGTGTGGGTGGGTGGGTGTGTGGGTGTGTGTGTGTGTGTTATTAAATTTATTTATATTACAAATTGTCCACCTGATGCTTAATGGTCACCACTCCCCAATGGACATCGTTTTTAAATAAATATTAATAATTCCTTACATCGCCATGCACCACCAAACTTGGGAACTAAGATGTTATGTCCCTTGTGCCTGTTACTTATCAAGCTTGCTTTAAAACACGTCGAAATTCCTTTGTTTTAATAGTCAAAGCGTAGCAGTCATACTTGATCTTTTATAATAGTAGTAGTAGTAGTAGTAGTAGCCTATGAATGTCCCATTGCTGGGCTAAGGCCTCTTTTGAGGAGGTTTTGGGAGCTTATTCCACCACGCTGCTCGAATTCTGGTTTTTTTAATACACTTGTGACAGAATTTCAGTTAAATTAGACACGTCCAGGTTTTCTCACGATGTTTTCCTTCACCGTCAAGCACGAGATGAATTATAATCACAAATTAAGTACATGAAATTCGGTGGTGTTGTCCGGGTTTGAACCCACGATCATCGGTTAAGATTCAAGTTCCCTTACCACTGGGCTATCTCGGCTATTAGTTATATATACTATCAGCTCGACAATATTAGTAATAGAAGGCTGTGTCTGTGTCTGTGTCTGTGGTGTGTTTATAATACGTCTGTGTGGAAAGTGCAATGTCAGCTAAGGGCACACTATAATATACCTAGCAATAATAATACGGCAATCTTTTAAAAACATAAATAAAAATTTTGCTAGGTATATTATAGTGTTTCCTTAGCTGACATCGACTCCAAAAGTAACAATAATTGTAAATACATTATCAACCACACAACACATTCGTACCTACATATTGATGAGTAGAAAATAGTAAGTTAATCATCAAACTATAGAAGAATACGCAATTATTTTTTTACTTTTTAGTGTATATTAATTTGTTTTTCCTATGAAGTCGGTTTTTGTTTTGTTAAAATTTTTATTTATTTTTCGATTTTTAGTGAATCTGAAGTACACTCACTAATTTGGTAGAATATGGGTAGACCTACTAAACGTGCAGCTAATATGAGACAGCGCCGTTTATATTATTATTTAAATATATTAATCTAAAACAGTGAAACGTAAAGAAAAATGCATTTTGGTACTTAATTAATAAATATTAGTTAATATGGTTAAATGTATGAATATAAATTAACATGTTTTGATTAAATTGATTTAATTGGTGGGGTGTTGGGCAGCCATAACATAATCAAATAGTTATTTCTAGTAATAATTAAATAAACTGTATGTTTATAGATGTTGTGTTATACCATTCTTTACCATAATATATGAAGGAATGTCTGTATATTAAAAAAAAGGGGAAGTATCTATATTATCCTAACTAATATTATAAATGCGAAAGTAAATTTGTTTGTGACGCTTTCACGCCTAAACCACTAAGCCGATTTAAAAAATTCTTTCACCAATGGAAAGCTACATTATCAAGGAGTAACATAGGCTACATTTTGTCCCCATATTCTTACGGGAACGGGAACTACGCGGGTGAAACCGCGGGAAAAACACTAGTAATTAATTTATAAATATACATAAATATAACATGTATATAAGAGTACTTATACGATATATATAATTTTCAAAATTGGTCTCAACTTTTAGGAGATGTTCAAATATGTTTCAATTACAAACATATACATATATACTAATACTTACATGCACAACTCATATTATAAAGAGGAAAGATTTGATTTTTGTTTGATTTTTTATTACGATTTAAATCAAAAACTTCTCGACCGATTTTAAAAATTCTTTCACCCTTAGAAAGCTACGTCGTTACCGAGTAACATAGGCTATATTATATTTTCAAAAACTTATAGATCCCTACTTAAAATGGAGCAATGTAACCCAACGTATCGAACTGTTGCCTATAAAAGTTATTATTTAGCGTGCGCTGCGAAAACTATTGACGGTATATAAAGAAGTGTTTTATACAATAGTACTACAATTAGTTAATCATAACGATGTTATGGTAGGTGAATGAAAAATCTAGATAGCCTATAAAAGATTCGGCGGTGTATCGTTAATTTGCTACTAAGAATTGAAGATTTCCGTTACTTTGCCATGGATTCTATAATCAGAATCTAACCAAACTGTCATCAAACAACCCTTGAAGTATATTCTTTCCAATAAAAAAAAAATCATCGAAATCGGTTGAATAGATATCGAGTTATTCGTCCATTTGTCGCGCACATACCTCATGCAAATTTACGACTTATATGGTTTTCTCATGGATTCCATTGTCAAACCTGGACCAAAATACCCCATGGGAAGCAATCCCTTTCAAATAAAAAAAAAATCATCAAAATCGATTCACCCAGTCGAAAGTTATGAGGTAACAAACACAAAAAAAAAAAAAAAAAACATACAGACGAATTGATAACCTCCTCCTTTTTTTTGAAGTCGGTTAAAAAGCATACACATTACAAATTGACTTTTATTCGCCTCGTAAAGTTGCGCGTGCGACACAAGCACATGTCACCTATAACTAACTATGTATGTAGTTATAAACCAACCTTGGCTGACATCGACTCCAAAAATAAGAATAATTGTAACTACATTATCAACCACACAACACAATCGTACCTACATATTGATGAGTAGAAAATAGTAAGTTAATTATCAAATCATAGAAGAATACGCAATTATTTTTTTACTTTTTAGTGCATATTAATTTGTTTTTCGTATGAAGTCGGTTTTTGTTTTATTAAAATTTTTATTTATTGTATAACTTACATAATATAATGGTCCTAGACTTGAAGTCTACGTCATTATTATAATTTTTTTCATAGGAAGCCGGACGAGCATATGGTCCAACTGATGGTAAGTGATCACCAACGCCCAGGGACAATGGCATTGATTACACTGGCTCACTCATCTTTCATACCGGAACACAACAATAGCAAGTTTTGCGGTAGAATATCTGATGAGCGGGTGGTACCTACCCAGTCGAGCTCGCACAAAGCCCTACCACCAAGTGAATATTGGGAAATTAAATTTCTATAAATAAAAAAACTCAAAAACTGCATTACAACAGAATAGTCGTAAACATTTTCATAAAATCCTTTAATAAGATTGCAGTCAACAAGTATAGATTATGATTTTGCTATAAAAAATGTCAAATGACAAATGGCTTGATGAGTATAATTGATCTTTCTCTGTGCTCCATTGTGGTGGAAGTTGATAAACAGTACTTAAAATTAATCTTATATTACATAATATTTTGAAATAAAAACACCCAAGCTCAAGAGTGGTTAAAAACTACACATACTACATAGTGATTTTTTATCGTACAATATATTTACTATCTACTATGTGTGCGTTGATATACTTTTGGCCACCTCATTATCGCGATAGAAAAATACCGCGAAATAGTTTTTTTATATATTTCAGATTTGTACTCTATACAATATGCTTTCATTGAATTTTTTAATAATAGTTGGTTGCCTGGAAGAGCCGCCCCAGTTGTATGCTAATTACACTGTATTCATTTACTACGTACATGAATACTGTCCTTTTCCGGAATTTTCTGAGAAAATTTACAATAGTAATGTATATTTTTTTTACACCATTAGAAAGTAGAGATATCAACAAACAAAATGTCGACCGATGTTTTTAAAAAAGCAGATATTTTGACAGGAGAATTTTCGGTTGAAAATGAATCCAATTTTTTCCAAATTTTGAATTCAATCCAAAATTAGGTGAAAAAGTAAATATCTTTTTAATTAAAAAAAATTACAGTATATTTGGGTTATAAAAAATAAAAAACCAAAAACAGTTATTTATTTTTCACGTAAATTTTGAGGTTATATGAAAAAAGTGTAAATACAAAAGTTGTAGATCTTTTTATTATCTACAACTTTGCCATTTAACTTTTTTTCATAGGACTTGTAGTTTTGCGGTAAATCGAGATAAACCGGTGCGTGAGCCAATGTAATTACAGCCACAAGGGACACAAAATCTTAGTTCCCAAGGTTGGTGGCGCATTGGCGATGTAAGCGATGATTACATCTCTTACATCGCCAATGTCTATGGGCGTTGGTGACCACTTACCATCAGGTGGCCCATATGCTCGTCCGCCTTCCTATGCAATAATAAAAAAAAACATGCTTTAATATCAATACTGTGTTGATTGGAAACGAGGAGGGAAGTGACTGAAGAGTCGCGACCAGCGTCGATTGTATTAAATTGCAATATGCATGTATTGTTGCGTCATGCTATGTATATCCCTATACGCGATATATTCAGTAGATCACCAGCTTAGTTGCCATGTATTATTTTTTTTTTTTTTTTTTATAGCCCGGAAGGCAAATGACTCTACTCCACCTGATGGTAAGTGGTAGTAGAGTCCAAACGCGACGACGGCTAGTGCAGTCGGGAAGAATGATCTGCACTAGCCGCCCCCGCCTTGCCGGCCCGCAAGATGCCTCTTCACGCCTCGTTTGAAGGAACCCAGGTCATAAGAGGAGGGGAACACGTGTGCTGGTAAAGAATTCCATGTTTTGGAGGTGCGACAAAGAAAAGAGTTGCCAAATTTCTTCGTTCGCGATGGAATTGATGTCACAGTTAGGCGGTGACATCGAGAGCCAGCACGCGTAGATTTGTGAAGGAAAGGGGAAGCAGGAATGAGGGAGAATAGTTCCTCTGAGCACTCGCCGTGATACATTCGATACAAAGCGCTGAGTGCCGCTATCTATCGACGCAATTGTAAAGGCTCGAGGGTGTTGGTGACCTTTACGTCGCCAATAATGCGAACCGCACGTCGCTGCAACCGATCCAAGGCCTCCAGTAAGTACTTGGCGGAGCCATCCCAAAGGTGCGAGCAATATTCAACGCAAGACCGCACCTGTGTTTTATATAACAGGAGCAGTTGTTGTGGCGTGAAAAAACGCCGCACCTTGTTCAGGACTCCGAGTTTACGTGAGGCTGTTTTTATAACAGCCTCGATGTGATCCTTTGGATTGAGGTCGCACCGAACGTCGATCCCCAGTATGGCGACTTTGCTATGTATCTCCAGCGTAGTGCCACAGAGGGAAGGAGGAGGGGAAAATGGTGACTTTTTCGTTGTGAGAGCGCATACCTGTGTTTTCTTGGCGTTAAACTCAACAAGATTGTCAGAGCCCCATTTGGCGATGAGTCCTAACGTCCTATCGAGTTCAACAACAAGATCCCTCCGCCTCTCCTCAGTTTCCGCCCGCCCGGCTACTGCGCGTCCGTGGTATCCCCCATGCACTGTACTGTCATCTGCATAGCAATGTATGTTCCCGAGAGAGAGCATATCATTGATATGCAAAAGAAAGAGTGTGGGAGATAGCACAGACCCCTGGGGGACCCCAGCATTCACTACATGGAATTGTGAAGCGCAACCATCGACTAAAACACGAAGGCTACGCTTGTGTAGGAAGCTGGCAATCCAGGTGCAGAGCTGAGCTGGCAGACCGTATGCCGGCAGCTTGGAGAGAAGACTTCTGTGCCAGACCTTGTCGAAAGCCTTGGAGATATCGAGGCTGACAGCCAACGACTCCCCATGCTTGTCGATAGCTTCACCCCAGAGGTGTGTTACGTACGCTAGAAGATCACCTGTGGACCGTTTTGGTCGAAACCCGTACTGACGATCATTAATTAGACAGTGATCTTCTAGGTAATGGATCAGTTGGTTGTTTAAGATCCGTTCCATCACCTTACAGAGAACTGAGGTGATAGCTATTGGCCGATAATTTGCCGGGTCTGATCGATCCCCTTTTTTGGGAACCGCTTGCACATTAGCCTCTCTCCAAGAATCCGGCACACATCCTGTAGAGAGAGACAGTTGGAACAGGCGCGTCAACACAGGAGACAGCTCCGCTGCACACTTCATCAGCACTATGGCTGGTATTCCATCGGGACCGCTAGCTTTCCGTACATCAAGTGATTGCAGCTCTGCACGCACATCACGCTGCCTGATTTTGATGTCAGGCATCGTGTGGCCACAAGAAGGGATAGTTGGTGGCAGCGCACTACAGTCATTGATCACGGAGCTATCCGCAAAGAGTTTTGCCAGAAGATCGGCTTTCTCCTGCGGACTGTGAGCTAACGATCCGTCCGGATACCGGAGCGGTGGCAGCGAAGGTATTATGCAATACAAATGAGGAGTTATACTCCAGAAAGTCTCCTCAAGCTGTTTAAACTACCAGCTGCGATTGTGCTATTTAAAAACATTACAAGGAAATTACGACAGGCTTCACAAATACGTGGTTACAATTGTTTTGCCAGATATTTATGGATTTATTCATTTATAACGCCCGCGGCTGATGTTAGGTATAAGAAAAAAGCGCAGTCGGGAGCCCCCCGTCAAGAACGAAGTTCTGTGCGACCATGACCTGAGAAACCATGTTTTAATTGATTAAATTTCTATATTTTTGTCACTCCTAAAACCTCAAACTCCTTTACATCGAACTTCTAAATTAGAACGCCCAACGCATCGCATTTTGTAGCATTTGGTAGGTACAGTACGAACGCTATATCGTTATATGACATGACTTTGGGCCACTGCCGTTTCACTCTAAGCCACGTAAAAGAACTTTGTTCCCAAAAGTATCCTATTTCTTTTTTGGCGTACATGTATGTTTTGTACCACTTTTCAGGGCTTGCAAATGTGCCCTTTGACTGTAAGTAATTACCACCGCCAAAGATTGACGCTGTAGAAAATATTAAACACTTACATTTCCAATGCACAACTAACCTAACGATTAAGATGTTAATTATGTCCTTTTTGCCTGAAGCACACAGGCTCACTCACCTTTCAGACCGGAACACAACATATACTCGTACATAAGTATTGATGCTAAAGTAATGTTGCCAAAGTTTCTGCTGATCCACCTGGATTCCCGACGTGCTTTGCTGAACAAAGTGCCTAAGTTCGCTCTTGTTATCACAAAAATGATCAAAATACTCATTACCATTAGATAGGTAATTTATTATATTCAATTCTATGATTTAACTACAAGTTTGTGGTAATCAAATGAACTTTGCATGAGAACTATGTACTTAAAATACATAGCTAGTTGTTCTGTACCTAATGTGGACGTTGGAGCTTTTCGGAAAAGCTTATATAACTGCAAATTCTAGGCTTAATTCAAATAACTTGAGTTATTTGGTGTATTTAAGAAACTCTTTGGGGTCAGATTTTTGGCAGTAACTCGCTTATCGGTGCGGTCCTATTGGATTATCATCCCATCAGATTATTACAGTGAGCGAATACCTACGACACCAAAACGTCAGTGCTATCTTCTAAGAAATCATGTCGTATCTCACCCGTATTATAAATAATCGGTGTACTTTACTGTATACTTTATTGTACACACCACATAGAAAAAAAATAACGTACTTGAACAAAGGTAAATGGTATATTGTATTCATTTTTAACACGCTTTTATTAGCTTGGGTTGTATGTAACGGAATCTTTGAACTTAATTTTCACCAATTTCCAGAAGTCTGATTAATTTGAAACTTTGCATACGTATCAAGGACCGATGACAATGCAATAATTTGATAACAGTTTTTTTTTTTTTCGACGTTTCGCTGGATAATCTTAGCGTGTTTTTTTAGTTTTTTTAAACTATTATTATTATTTATATATATATATATATACAAATTTCATTTGTATACAAATAAAAATTAAAAATAATTATTATACAAGTCGTGATCGCGTGGAATGGTGGCATTTCCCCTTTGAATCGCAATTTCGATTCTCTGGGCAAAAAAAGGAACCAGCTTGTTATTATATAATCAATAAAGAAATCAGCAATGTGTAATGGTTTCATTTAAGGGTAGTAAAACAAAAATTTTATGTTTTCTTTATTAAGCGCGTGTTGGTTTTTTTCACAGTATTAATTATATATTGCACAAAATAACTTTCAAGTTACTTATATTCTATTGTTGTAAGTAAATCGCTAATTGTTAATTTTACTGCGATTTTAGTTGTCTACATTTAGTTTAGTATTCTACTTTTTTATAATAATTTAAAGTAAGCTAATATTATACTTTAAGGTCATATCACAGATTAAATTATGCCAATGAATCAACTAAACTAATCAGACAACACAGACACTGACTCTTTTTCATTAAACAAATCAGAAAAGGATGACAATATTTTCAACAACGCCGTACATAAAAATATACGAAGGTAACTTGACTATAAAATTACCTACTACCTAATCCTATTATTATTTCAGTTTTTAAGATGAAAAAAAAAAATATAAATATTCAAAAACCGTTTTTGAATAATTAATATCCCACTTTCACATATATATACCATAATACCACCAAATGTTTTAGTAAATTTTTGGTTTTATATCTTTCCCCATTAAAAACCACCGCATCCATAATTAAATTTATTATTTTAGTTTAAATTAAATTATTGATTACTAAAAATCTCTGTATAATTCTTATCACTAACAGTAACAGCCTGTGGATGACCTACTGCTGGGCTAAGGCCTCTTCTCCTCTTTTTGGAGAGAAGGTTTGGAGATTATTCCACCACGCTGCTTCAATGCGGGTTGGTGTAATACAAATGTGACAGAATTTCAGTAAAATTTGACAGATGCAGGTTTCCGCACGATGTTTTCCTTCACCTTGACAGCACGGGATGAGTTATAATAACCAATTCAGCACATGAAATTCAGTGGTGCTTGCCCGGGTTTGAACCCACGATCATAGATTAAGATTCACCTTGTCTTACCACCGGGAAATCTAGGCTTTCATGCTAAATAACATTTCATTGACGAGCCGGTTGGCGTGGTTGGTAAGACGCTTGCCTTACACGCCGCAGGTCGTGGGTTCGATTCCCACCCAGGACAGACATTTGTGTGCATGAACATGTCTGTTTGTCCTGAGTCTGCGTGTAATTATCTATATAAGTATGTATATACAAAAAAAAAGTAGTTTATGTAGTATATCAGTTGTCTGGTTTCCATAGTACAAGTTCCGCTTAGTTTGGGATCAGATGGCCGTGTGTGAATAATGTCCCAGGATATTTATTGAAATTATGTTTATCATATTAAGCACTAATTTAAATCCTTAATGGTTGGTCACAGATACCAGACACACAAATTTCGTACTTATAAAAATAAGTAGACATTAAAACGAAGTTTCATCTTACTTAACGTCGAACTCGTCATCCGAATTTATCTTCCGTAAAACAGATTGGAATATATCGTTGTCCTTCTTTAAGCCATCTTTGCCTCTATAATATGGAAACTCATTGTGGGTCGGAAGAAAGTATATACCTGGTTTGGAAAAGTTCGCAGCGGCACCCAAGTAGTTCGTAACATTATTATTACACTTCCCTAATCTTGCATTTTGGACAGAATCACATTCCATACCGATGAACTTTTTTGGATGTTCGATAGCCTGCCACCAATAGAAGATAGCTCTGATATGACTGCATATTACCAGACACGGTATATACGGTACATCACTTGGTTGAAATTCACCACCATTCGCATAGAAATCTATATGACCAAGTCTTTCTGCAATACCAAAACCATCTATGTTAGTGTGAACGACATCTACCCTTTCAGCGTCTGAAGCATCTAGTCTCTCTTCCTTCGGTAAAGCTCTGTAACACGGGCCGGCTGGGTCTAAACCAGTTATCCTGGCTGGTTTCTTCCCTGTTGCAGCGTAGAAGTATTTCGCTGCGTGTGAAGATATGTGTGCTCCAAGACTTGCGCCTACCAGTTCAAGGTTTTCTGCAGTTAAGCCATATTCGGTGAGTTTCACCAGAAATTCACCGACCTTCTTGCCAATGAATCTTGTTAGCCGAACTGATCTGAAAACATTACACATTTTTAAAATGATAAATAAAATTACAGGAAATAATAAAATTTATTTTTAAATTTAATCTAGATCAAATAAAAAATAATAATTATTTAACCACTAATTTATCTTTATTTCGTTCGTTCTTTTAAAAATATTTCCCCAAAAAAAAACTAGGCTAGCTATATAGATTCTATTCAGAAGTTCCGGCAAGAAACTAAGATTTGAATCGTGATAAACATACTAAATAGAATGGTACATGCTTCAATTATAGATTAATACAAAAAAAAACCAGAAATGATACCATTTCCTAATATTAAATAATTAAATACAATTAATTTTATATACCATGCATAAAAATGTTATTACTAACTACATAGCTTATTTATCAACCTTATAATCTTGCATAGATTAAGCTTTATTACTTAAAGTTTTTGGAATAATATTTAAAATTACCAAACTAATTTTATTACGAAATGTTTATGTGCATATTTATAACAAGCTATCGTCCTGGCTTCGCACGGGTATCTCGGATCTGCATAAATCGATCGTTATTATCGTTATCCTGACTAATATTATAAATGCATATGTGAGTTTGTTTGTGTGTTACGCCTTTACGCCTAAATCACTAAATTGATTTTAAAAATTATTTCACCAATGGAAAGCTACATTATCAGCGAGTAATATAGGCGTATAAAAATTTGTTAAGTTTTGAGTTTATCGCGTTCAGACACAGACAAACAAAGAGTTTGTATTATTACATGTAGTGAAAAAAAATACATTTATAATTTCAAATATATAGTTATTTTTGATAAAACAAGTTTTTTTTACAATTAATTTCAACAACGCTACAAAGTTATTTGATTGATTGTGTAACTTGACACAGGAACGAAACAGCTGTCCGTTGATGGATTCCATATTGGAGAATAATTGAGCTATATTTTATTATTTTAAATCGATTTTTTTTATTTAGCAATGACGTGGCTCAGTGACGTCACCGCTGCGTACCTACGAATAATTTGCGTTTATAATTTCCCACGCACTTCTAATGTTGACTCGATTGCAATGGATTAATTGTTAATTAATACAAAAACTTGTTATAATTTTTACTTTTTATAAACATTATTTAGTATTGATTATATTTAATAAAAAATGTCTATAATAAAATATTTGTAAATTACTTAAGCGAGGAGTATTAAAATTACTCATTTTCTTAGAAAATAATAAAATGTCCACTCTCTATCTTTATTAACCGACTTCAAAAAAAGGAGGAGGTTATCAATTCGTTTTTACTTTTTTTTTGTGTTGTTACCTCATAACTTTCGACTGGATGAATCGATTTCGATGATTTTTTTTTTATTTGAAAGGTGGTGCTTTCCCATTGGTCCCATTTTTTTTTGGTCCAGTTTTGACAGTGGAATCCATGAGAAAACCATATAAGTCGTAAATTTGCATGGGTATGTGCGCGACAAATGGACGAATAACTCGATATCTATTCAACGGATTTCGATGATTTTTTTTTTATTGGAAAGAGTATACTTCAAGGGTTGTTTGATGATAGTTTGGTTAGATTCTGATTATAGGATCCATGACAAAGTAACGGAAATCTTCAATTCTAAGTAGCAAATTAACGATACACGGCCGAATCTTTTATAGGCTATCTAGATTTATCATTCACCTACCATAACATCGTTATGATCAAGTAATTGTAGTACTATTGTATAAAACACTTCTTTATATACCGTCAATAGTTTTCGCAGCGTACGCGAAATAATAACTTTTATAGGCAACAGTTAAATACGTTGGATTATATTGCTCCATTTTAAGAAGGGATCTATAAGTTTTTGACAATATAATATAGCCTATGTTACTTGATAAAGACGCTTTCTAAGGGTGAAAGAATTTTTAAAATCGGTCAAGAAGTTTTTGATTTAAATCGTAATAAAAAATCAAACAAAAATCAAATCTTTCCTCTTTATAATATGAGTTATGCATGTAAGCATTAGTATATATGTATATGTTTGTAATTGAAACATATTTGAACATCTCCTAAAAGTTGAGACCAATTTTGAAAATTATACATATATATATATAGAATCGTATAAGTACTCTTATATACATGTTATATTTATGTATATTTATATATTGATTACTAGTGTTTTTCCCGCGGTTTCACCCGTTCCCGTGGGAATATGGGGACTAAATGTAGCCTATGTTACTCCCTGATAATGTTGCTTTCCATTGGTGAAAGAATTTTTTAAATCGGCTTAGTGGTTAAGGCGTGAAAGCGTCACAAACACCCTTACTTTCGCATTTATAATATTAGTTGGGATAATATAGATACTTCCCCTTTTTTTAATATACAGACATTCCGTCATATTTTATAGTGAAGAATGGTATAACACAACATCTATAAACATACAGTTTATTTAATTATTACTAAAAATAACTATTTGATTATGTTATGGCTGCCCAACTAAATTACCCCACCAACTAAATCTATTTAATCAAAACATGTTAATTTATATTCATACATTTAACCATATTAACTAATATTTATTAATTCAGTACCAAAATGCATTTTTCTTTACGTTTCACTGTTTTAGATTAATATATTTAAATAATAATATAAATGGCGCTGTCTCATATGAGCTGCACGTTTAGTAGGTCTACCCATATTCTACAAATTAGTGAGTGTACTTCAGATTCACTAAAAATCGAAAAATAAATAAAAATTTTAACAAAACAAAAACCGACTTCATAGGAAAAACAAATTAATATGCACTAAAAAGTAAAAAAAATAATTGCGTATTCTTCTATAATTTGATAATTAACTTACTATTTTCTACTCAACAATATGTAGGTACGAATGTGTTGTGTGGTTGATAATTTATTTACAATTATTGTTATTTTTGGAGTCGATGTCAGCTAAGGAAACACTATAATATACCTAGCAATAATAATACTGGAATCTTTTAAAAATAAACAAAAACATACACATTACAAATTGACTTTTATTCGCCTCGTTAAGTTGCGCGTGCGACACAAGCACATCTCACCTATAACTAACTATGTATGTAGTTATAAACCTATCTTGGCTGACATCGACTCCAAAAGTAACAATAATTGTAAATAAATTATCAACCACACAACACATTCGTACCTACATATTGTTGAGTAGAAAATAGTAAGTTAATTATCAAATTATAGAAGAATACGCAATTATTTTTTTTACTTTTTAGTGCATATTAATTTGTTTTTCCTATGAAGTCGGTTTTTGTTTTGTTAAAATTTTTATTTATTTATTTCCAGCTAGGCAAGCAGCTTGACAATCTGACTTAACTCGACTTAAATAAATTGTCTCATACCGGGGACAGATCCCAGAATCTTGGGAGGCTCAACAAAACTCAACTCAATACAACAAACTCAATACTCGCTCATACTGAGGAGGTACATATTATATTTAAGATCTCTTTTATCACGCAATTCCCAGTATGAATTGAAAACACCATAAAATTGACTTCCTTATTCCACACCATAAATGTTTTGAATATACAATTACTGTAAATGTACGTAAATATCTTTTTTTATTACAATTACTACTGCTGCTCTTCGTTTGAATTGTTATTACATTTTTGTTTTAAAAATTATTTAAAACGTAAATTTTATTACGTCTTATTTTTTTTTATTGCATAGGAAGGCGGACGAGCATATGGGCCACCTGATGGTAAGAGGTCACCAACGCCCATAGACATTGGCATTGTAAGAGATGTTAACCAACACTTACATCACCAATGCGCCACCAACCTTGGGAGCTAAGATGTTATGTCCCTTGTGCCTGGAATTACACTGGCTCACTCACCCTTCAAACCGGAACACAACAGTACCAAGTACTGCTGTTTTGCGGTAGAATATCTGATGAGTGACTGGTACCTACCCAGACAAGCTTGCACAAAGCTCTACCTCCAAGTAAGTACGTCTTATGACGGAAGACGTCTTATTATATAGAAGAAAAAATCGTTTGGTTAGCATGGAGTTCAAGTGACAAAAATCTTCACAATCTGCCATAACATGCATAATGCCTGTTTTAATTGTAGATATAGAGAGGACTCCTTGGAATACCAAGAATAAGTTACCTTTTGTTAACAACCACAAGCCCTAATCAGCCCTATCATCAAATTTCACGTTCTCAAATCAAATAAAGTCCAGTAAATGCATCAGCTCTAGACGTAGCAAGCTATCGTCTTGTTTGAATTCGTTCATTCGATACAGTCTCTCTCTATTCCGAATACTAAGCGAAACTGAGACCGTATTGTATAAGAACAAACTAGAAGTTCATCGTAGAAAACGGTCGTGAAGTGTCAAATAATAAAAATCATTATAAAATACTTCGATCAATAATGTACTAGATTACCGGTAAGCGCTTCAAAAACGGCCCGAAAAGTAAGAACACAATGACGTTTGTGAGGTTATTTCAAATTAGTAAAGTACAATCAAAACTTATTGCTCAGAAAATAAGGTTGAATATGGTACAACCGTTATTGTACATTTCTTATGTCTTTCTGTCATTCATGGCGTAAGATCGTAAGTGAATTTCAATACAATCTAAG
The DNA here is from genome assembly GCA_963151315.1 of Nymphalis c-album. NCBI lineage: Eukaryota > Metazoa > Arthropoda > Insecta > Lepidoptera > Nymphalidae > Nymphalis > Nymphalis c-album. The sequence continues at coordinate 7,315,117 of OY720610.1, forward strand.
CCGCACTTTATTGCTCGGGAACAAGGCATAGTTTAGGTTGAAGTTATTAAACCTTTACATCGTTTTCTTCATATTAAGGTCGGTGCCACATTTAAGTATTGTTTTTGTTTGTGACGCGTTATCTAGTAGCATTATTGAGCGAAGCATATATGCTTCATATATGTAATTGCATCCCATTCGCACAATCGTTAACTGTAAATTCAGTGACAGTTGACAATTTAATATTATCTGTCTGTAAATTTAAAAATATCTGTCTAAAGTGACAAGTCATGTTATCCTACAAAATTAAATATTATTCTATTATATATTCAGAAATATATATTATAAGTACCTATATATCTTCTATACGTGTGTACATAACTGAACTCCCATTTATGCCCATACTGACTTTTGTTTGATTCATCATAACACGTAATCATAAATATTGAAGTACAAAAAATCTTCCAAAGTAATATTAATAGTCTTTTATCGAGGAAGGTTCTAGGCTGATTTTTATTCATTATAATTTTATTAATTACACGCGGGTGAAACTGCGGGTACAGCTAGTCTAATATAAATGCGAAATTATGTCTGTTTTTTTCGCTTTCACGGCTAAACTACTAAACCGGTTTTGATAAAATTTGGTATGAGACAAGCTTGGACCAAGAAAGGAGATACGCTCCGTTTTTAACTTAAAGCCCGCCCGCTTTCCTATTAAACCACTCTGCTACATTTTTTATGATTAGGTGATAGAAAAATACCAACTTCGCCCATGGGTATCAGCAACGCAAAAGGGCTTGCAGGTGTGCTACCTCCCTTTAATGAAAGAGTAGGCTACATTCTTGAAGGTTCCCATGGTCGTATCGATTCGGAAAAACCACCGATGAAGGGTTCTACTGAATATATTTTTTATTTATCCAAATAATATATAGTATAGTAGTACAGACTATGCATAATTATTATTATCAAGTTAAAAATAATTGTATAAAAATAATATAATAGGCGGTAAACACGAAAATGAATTTTTTTAGCTGTCTGTCTGTATGTTTACACTTATCTTTCAAACTACTTCGAACTTTCTGAAATCGGATTATTACCAGAAGATGAAAATGCATTTTTTTAATATATTGTAATAGAACCGACTCCCATGCGGCACACAGACAACAGTTAGTTTCTTATGTTCTTATGTTCAAGTTTCAAAATACTTACTTTGGATATATATAAGTGAGAAAGGGAAAAGTCTCGGTAATCAATACATTGTAGCCACGTTTGGAGTAAGCAGTTCCAACTGCTTGTGTCTGAGGAAACACCGAACTACCCAGAAAGCCGATTGCGTATAGAACTGTCTTCTTGTTCTTGAAATCTGCAAAATGAAAACAAATTATTAGGAAATGTATGAATAGATTAAATATTGGAGAGGTGTTCTTCAAAGTTCTTGTTACTAAAAATATATATAGTTGAATATATATCCTTTCTGCTGGCATTCTTGCCACCACGCGGTCACGATTTGTACGGTAGCTATTTTGGAATTATGTACGTCACATGCAGTTTTTTTATAATCTTTTACCGCCAGGTGATGTGAATTACAAAATTCAGAGGTGCTTGCCTGGACTTGAACCAGCTATCAAGTAAGTCAGTTAAGATTCACGTGAGATATACTGAAACGTTGATCAAAGTGTAGTTGACTAACTTAATTTAAGTCTCAATCCTCATTGGTCGGTGGTAGTTGATGACGCAATAGCCGACCAATAAGCGTTATGATACAAGGTTAATCTGACTTTGACTACCGTGTCAGGCTTATATCAACAAGTCTAAAATTTCATAAAAAGACGAAGCATTTTATCAAAGTCATACTTCAAAGATAAATTATATATTTTTTGATATAAGCAAATAATAATTTACCGCAATTAAATCAAGTCTATTTATCTTGTGAACATATTTGAAGACTGAAATATTAAAAAAACACATTACTTTAATGGAATACGTAATTAAAATAAAATTATTTTCATTGGAGATACTTGTTTTTATAAAAACAATTATCTACAATGAAAATAATTTTATTTGATTTATTTGGCTGTTGGAATATAATCCTGGAGGGTTAACAGCTGTGAATGGATTTAGATGATGTCGTGTTCTTTATCAAACTAGCTCATGAAACCTTCACAGTAATCCAAAGTACTGATATTTTGACAATAGTATTCTTTTTTCGAAAAAAAGAGGATAGACAAATGAGTTACCTATTGGAAAGCGGTCACCAACGCTCATAGACAATGGCATTGAGTGGAATTTTAACAATCACTTACATCGCCAATGCGTCACCAACCTTGGGAACTTATGTATCTTGTGCCGGTAGCCACACTAACTTACTCACCATTCCGTCTGGAGCACAAGTTATGTTTAGAGGTGGAGTAAATGATGACATGTTGGTGGCTACCAAGACGGGCTTGTAGAATGCGCTGCTACTCACCTATATTCTTCTCTTTGGGTATACTCCTATGTGCTGATAAAATAGGAAAATCTTTTCTGAGGATTTGACCAGTATCAGACATCCTGTGGACAATGATCTGTAACATCTTCATCATCACTGGGGTGATGGTTGCGTTCTTCGTCACACCTGGACCTGAAATATTGACATTGAAGTTTCTATAATGATGGTATTTGGTGAAAGTTAGGTGATAAAGTTTAATGTAAAATATTATTCTATAAGTAAATTATTTCAAAACTAAAAATCCCACACTATGTGATGATGATGATGACGTCTTCACGACCAGGGGTTTTATATCAGGTGCTTTGGGCCCTAGACCAACGCGGCTATGTTTTTCTTTTTTTATGTTTACTAGCTGCAATTTAACTAAAATCCAAGTATTATATTTTATAAGGAAAACAAACACCGCGAAAGTTTTTAAGTCCTCATATTAAACGGTCACACACAGACAAATATAATAACATTCTACAATATATCTTATTAAGAGACCTATCTATCAAAATCAAAGTTAAAAATTTCTTCACTATAAAAGACTAACACTTGTTTGTTGATTGTCAAAAGTCTACCACCAGTTCACCACCAAAATAATTACTTCAGAGCTGAGAAAACCCGGCGAAAGAAACTTAGCGGGATTTTATCTTATATTTTACTATTGTTTATAGGTATTATGCAATAATTTTTTTTTATTTTAAATGACCGTCGTATTTAATAACACTCACATTCTGGTAGCAATCCCGCCGGATAACCAATATCTGGCCGTGGTTCGAAACTGCTGACACGCGATAGTCCCAATACTATTAAAAATGCCAGAACGCATGTCGTCTCCGTCATTCTCTGCATTTTTTCTGTAAAAGGAAAAGGACAGTTGATAATTAAAAGACCTGCAAATTTTCTCCCCTTAATATTTCCACCAACAACATCATCACTGTGTATTTAAGTTTTTTTGTTTTCTTTTGGTTTCGGTGGTTTTGGTGCTGTATTTTGCTACTTTGCTACGGCCTGTGAATGTGCCCACTGCTGGGCTAAGTCCTCTTCTTCTCTTTTTGAGGAGAAGGTTTGTAGCTTATTCCACCACGCTGCTCCAATGCGGGTTGGTGGAATACACATGTGACCGAATTTCAGTGAAATTGGACACATGCAGGTTTCCTCACGATATTTTCCTTCACCGTTAAGCACGAGATGAATTATAATCACAAATTAAGCACATGAAATTCAGCGGTGCTCGTCCGGGCTTGAGCCCACGATCATCGGTTAAGATTCACGCGGTGACTTATGACAGATGACTTCTTAAATTTTAAAGGTTATAAGTTATTGGTAAAACCACCCAGAATCCAATCACTTACGATCTTACTTATAAATGTTCGGCGGATGAGTTAAACAACGCTGTGGCTTCGTCTTTCGCATGCCACATCAATAATGATAGAAAGAGATATATGGATGTTCGTTTTAACCATTGTATTTTATAAATAAATACTATAGGCGAGCAGGTGTTAGTTATAACTATCCCATCAAAAACATAAATGTGAAATGAGAGCCAAGTTCAATATTATGATATGTGCCTTGTGGTTGTTGACTTCAAAGACAATAGAAGTGAGATCTAAATGAGCGCCAAGTTGAATGGTCAGCCCCGAAATAGCTTTTTATGTCCCAAATGTACTGTATCTTTTTGATTTCAAATATAATTAATTCACCTTTTTTCGACTTAATATCGAATAATAAGGGTGCAATTCTCACGTCAAAGAATCCGCTTTTTTAAAAGTCAGTGGGATTTTTGTTTGTTGAAATGTCTCCTTTATGATGGTGTTAAAAATATATATTACTGTGGTAATTTTTCTCAGGAATGTGTGTCACCTTGTTTTTTTTTTTTTTTTCGCTGTGGAAATGCATTTACGCATACCCCCCGCAAGATGAAAAGCGGGGAGTTATGTGGGACTCGACGGCTGAAGTGCAAGGCCGTCATACCCACTAAAACCACAGCGTATACTTCACCGTCTTTAGGGGGGTGCCAAGGGGTCGCGTGAGCATTCTACCCTCACAAATGTGTGTCACCTCATATACATACATACTAATATTATAAAATAGGTAACCTATCAACCCTTAACCCTCAGATGCGGCCGATAAACGAGCATTTATTATACGAGCGTTTTGCCCAAGGTATCACCCGTGTAGTTACCGTTTCCTTGGCAATTCCGGTACAAAGTATAGCTCATGTTACTCACTGATAATGTAGCTGTTCATTGGTGAAAGAATTTTTAAAATCAGCTTAATGACTTAGGCTTGAAATCGTAACAAACAAACAAACTCGCAATCGCATTTATAATATCATTAAAGATATACAATTAACTGAATTATAAGTGCATTACATAATTTAAACATTTTTAATGATCTTTTTTCATAGCATTACGTAAAGTCGTAAATAATGTGAATATTCTTAGTTCCGGTCTCACAAGATCAGGTATGGATAACTCGTTAACTTGTAACATCACAGAACAACAACTACATTCCGGTTTGAAGAGCGACTCGGTGACTGTTTTAAAATAACTTAGGTTCTGCGATTATTGTACTAATATATATAACTAGCTGTGACCCGCGGTTTCACCCGCGTATAATTAATAAGAATATAATGAATAAAAATTAGCCGAGAACCTTCCTCGATAAAAGGACTATACTATACAAAAATATTTTTTAAATTCGAATCGTTCCTGAGATTAGCCGGATCAAACAAACAAACGCTTCAGCTTAAATAAATAATGTAAAATATGATATTTAAAAAATCCCGCTAAGTTTCCTTCACCATTTCTTCTCAGAGGCCTTTGCCAAGTTGATATTCTACAATCGTAAACGCTAATAGAAAACTAAAAATTATATGAGAATGGCCACGTGACTTATCGTTGAGAGATGTCATTCTCATATATTTGTTTAGTTTTCTATTAGCATTTACGATTGTAGAATGTCAACTTGGCTAGAGCCTCTGGTTTGAAGTGTTTTCGAACCTGTGATGATTGACGATCAAATAGTCAACTGTAATGGCAATAGGCTTCTATATTCAATTAGCTGATCTCTCAATCTTCACACGGGTAGATTTTGTTTGTTTATTTGTCTATTGTATAGGTAGGCGGACGAGCATGAGCCAACTGATGGTAAGTGGTCACCTACGCCCATAGACAATGGCATTGTAAGAAATGTTAACCATCGTTTACATCACCAATGCGCCACCAACCTTGGGAACTAAGATTTTGTGTCCTTTGTGCCTGTAATTACACTGGTTCACTCACCCTTCAAACCGGAACACAACATTACAAAGTACTGCTGTTTTGCGGTAGAATATCTGATGAGTGGGTACCTGACTAGATGGGCTTTCCAAATACCAACCCAGACGAGCTGGCACAAAGTGAGATTCGAGTGAGATAAGAAAAAACATATTGAGTTTGCGTAAATTCTTAATGCGCGTCTACATCGAGGGAGTTACTGTGACAAATTTTACGTTAATCGGGCGAATAACTTAGCCTCGAGATGAGTATATATATATATATATATATATATATATTTATTTATTTATTTATTTTATTTGGGAAACAAACAGTACAATTAATCCTTAAAACTATAACATTAAGTTAGCACACATACCAGTAAAGTTTCCACTTATAACTAAAAGCATAATAAGAGCAGAACAAGTGTAAAAATAATATAATCATAAAAAAAAATAAAAACTAAGAAAGAAGGTATTTCAAATAACAAAAATTAGGTTTTATGGTTCTAAAACACTAAAAATAAGCTTCCTAAAGTTAGCGACTGATTCTTTAAATATATCAATTCCGGTAAATTTTATGTTATATTCTTTACAGACTCTATATATTAAAGAATTTCGCGCATAATTAGACTATATATATATATATTTGACTTTGACCTAGCTTTTGCAATGTTACAATTCTTAGATTTATTTATGTTAAATATCTAATGAACTTATATTTTTACAAGCCCAGCCCGAACGGCCTCGACATCCACAGCCTTAAAACCCACTCCACAAACGAGTCATATCTTGACTAATATTATAGAGAGTGAGTTTGTTTGTTACGTTTTATAGTCTTAACTACTGAACCGATCATCATTAAATTTTGCACACACATACACACACATATCTCCCCCCCCCTCGGGTAAAGCCCCGGGCGGAAACTAGTATGGATATTTTTGCGTGTGCAAACCTACGTCAAATGTGTTAATTGGTCTAATAAAACAAATAAGCTATGTGCGAACGTGTGATGGTCATTTGGTATATGAAAATATTTATACAGACAGATAAATGTTATATAATAATAATAATGAATATCCTGGGACATTATTCACACACGGCCATCTGATCCCAAACTAAGCAGAGCTTGTACTATGGAATCCAGACAACTGATATACAAAATATACTACTTTTCTTTTGTAAATACATAGGCACTTCAGAAAACAGATCTCTGTCCTGGGTGGGAATCAAACCCATGACCTGCGGCGCGAAAGGCTCGTTTCGTCTTAATAGAAGGAAAATCAATAAATACTAATACTTTTTAAAATCTTCATATATGTATTAAGTAATATATCATTAATATTTATTGTTTTTAACATTACTGCATAATAATTAAAAATAACAATGATTGTAAATACATTATCAACCACACAACACATTCGTACCTACATATTGATGAGTAGAAAATAGTAAGTTAATTATCAAATTATAGAAGAATACGCAATTATTTTTTTACTTTTTAGTGCATATTAATTTGTTTTTCCTATTAAGTCGGTTTTTGTTTTGTTTAAATTTTTATTTATTTTCGGATTTTTACTAACGAACGGAAAACATGAGGAAGGTTGATGTGTATAATTAATTAGGCTACTGGAGGAAAATTCAACTAACAAATAATCACTTTATCGCAATCGAATCGAAGCGAGATCGTTGCTGTTTATCCGTTTTCCTATTATTTAATTTGACTGCCTCGTTGGTCTAGTGGCTTGATATAAGGCCGCAGACGCGGTGGTCCTGGGTTCAATTCCCAGGTCGGGCCAATATATAGTTATTGGGGTTTTCTCTCAGAAAATTCTCAGTAGCAGCCTGGAGTCTGGAAGTTGGAAGTGTGTACACTCCCGTGCCTCGGAAAGCACGTTAAGCCGTTGGTCCTGCGCCTGAACTCTTTCCGGTCGTGTCGGATTGCCGTCCCATCGGATTATGAGAGCTAAGGAAAAGAGAGTGCACCTGTGTTTGCGCACACACTTGTGCACTATAATATCCTGCGCAGTTGGCTAATCTCTCTTAAGATTGGCCGCCGTGGCCGAAATCGGTCTGGAGGACCTTATTTAATTTAATTATCGCCTATTGGCATAAAAGTTAACAGTTAATTTTGGTTTAGACATAACGATACATGTTAACATAATATTATCGGTTTGGTTTCGATTCGAATAAATAAAGTTTGTCTTTGGATCGAAAATGATTCGAGAACGAATCGTTGTCGTTATATATTACTAGAATTCGGCCCCTGTGTAAATTGACTGAAATATGACAATGATTTTAAAGATTATTTTTATTTGATAGAATTAACTTAATCACTGTATTGAGAATAATAATAGTTCTTCAGACAGATTTTCGGCCACGGCGGCCAATCTCATGAGAGATTAGCCAACTGCGCAGGAGATATTATAGTGCACAAGTGTGTGCGCAAATACAAGTGCACTCTCTTTGATTCGACCGATAAGTGTTTAGGCGCAGGACCAACGCAACGTCTTTACGTGCTTTCCGAGGCACGGGAGTGTACACACTTCCAACTTCCAGACTCCGGGCTGCTACTGAGAATTTTCTTGACAGAAAAACCCAATAACAATTTATTGGCCCGACGAGGTGATCCTGGATTGAATTTCCAGGAATTGAAGATATATATCGAGCCACTAGACCAACGAGGCAATCACTGTATTAATAGATATATATTAGGTCCTAACATATGAAATTGGCGTTTTGTACGGGAGGAACATAGTCTTTTTTTTTTAAATATATTTAATTGATCAAAGTATGCACCGTTGCTATCTATGCACTTTTGCCATCTCATAGGTAGTTCATTGATCCATTTACTAAAAAAACCATGGGGGCCCCATTGCCCCATCGGAGTTGAATTTTTTCCTTGTAAGAAGTTGTCCGAATTCCGGAAAAAATGGTAATCTGTTGGAGCAAGGTGTACCGGGGAGTACGGTGGATGTCGCAGACTTTCCAATTGTAGCTCATCTAACTTAGTGGTTGTTTGTTGTGCAGTGCGTGCTCTTGCGTTGTCGTGAAGCAGCAGTGGCCTAGAGCGATTGACCAATCTCGGTTGTTTAGAAGCTAGTTCTTCCTTCATGGTTTGCAGTTGCTGACGATAGATATCTGCCGTAATCGTTTGGCCAGATTTTAGGAAGCTGTAGTGAACGACACCGGTGCTAGTCCACCAAACACTAACAAGTAACTTTTTCTGAGTCAATTTTCGATTGGCTGGGTCTCCAGGGTTCAGCCATTGCGACGAGCGCTTCCGATTACCGTACAGTATCCACTTTTCATCACAGGTAATGATTCGATTTAAAGTCCCATTATTGTGTCGGTTGAGCAAAGTAACACAGCAGTCGACGCGCGTTTGCAAGTTCGATTCACTCAATACATGAGGTACCCATCGTTCAAGTTTTTTTTTACTTTCCCGATTTGCTTCAAGTGGCACAAATACAGTTTTATCACTTACCCCGAAGCCTGCAGCTATCTCTGAAGTGCTTTGTGATGGATCCGCTTCCACAATAGCCTTTAATTCTTCGTTTTCCACTTTGGTCTCCGGCCGTCTACGGGGTTGATTCTGAAGGTCGAAATTTCCAGAACGAAAACGTTGAAATCAAAAACGTACCTTGCTCTCTATTGCGACACCAGCGGCGTACACATCATTAATCCTTCGAGCTGTTTCTGCAGCACTGGTGCCACGGTAGAAATCGTTCTCGTAAATATACCGATATTTCATGTTTTCCATTGTGCGGTAATAAGCGACGCCAAAGGAAAAAAAAGACGACAAAACAAATAACTGTTTTCAAAACTCAAATGTACCAGCTAAATGAATTTATAAATTTGAATTTGGAATTCTTAACCAAAGAGGAGATATTTCAGATCAAAGTGGTCAGTACGATAAAACGCTAATTTCATACGTAAGGACCTAATATTAATTGATAATTTACTCACATGTGTTAACTACCAGATTATAATCAATATATTAAAAGGTTTTTTTTATGCCTCATTGACATTTAGCAATGACGATGATTATGAAATGATTGACCCTGATTATAGTGTTGTATAAATAAAAACAAATAAAATAAATAACTCGTTATTTATATTCGAAATAAAAAAGGTGTTCTGTTTTTAGGTTTTAATATCAGAAGTAAATAGATTCGGTTAAGTCCTGACCAATTTCCGCTACGGCAACCAATCTCAAGAGAGATTAGTCAACTGCGCAGGACATATTGTATGTGCGCAAAGACAGGTGCACTCTATTTCCTCACTCTCAAACTCCGATAAGACAGCATTCCGACACGACTTGAAAGGGTTCAGTTAGAAATACGGGTTTTAAATAAGTAAGTTAGTCAGATCCCCTCATCAACTAGAAAAGAGCTGATGATCTTCAAACGGCTGAACAGATTTTCATGAAACATGGCTAATAACAGTCGTAATAAAACTATATATGAAACAAAAGGAACTAAACGAAAAGCAGTTCATCCGTTTGGGGGCTACGATACCACAGACAGATGCACAGATACACAGACAGACACGTTAAACTTATAACACCATTCTCTTTTTGCGTTGAGGGTTAAAATAAGATAATTGGGACTACCTGACAGTATTATGAACTAACGTTTGATACCTACCAATACATTTCATTTCTTAAGAGCTATATATAATACAGTGTTTTTAATTTTGTTATTTTTGTTAGTACTTATAAACTTCGTTATTAATAGTTTTAAGTCACAAATTTAATGTTAAAGCATTATTTTATAGCTAATAAAAGATATAATAAGTTTAATACTCTCTGCAAATACAAAATTGACGCACGTGTAAATATTATAAAAAAAGTAAAGATGACTCAATAAGATAGTAAATAAATAATGTTAAAAATACTTACATTACTACCAAATAATAGTAGAGTACCTATATTTGAAAATTAATATTTTTTATTTTTGCTTATTTAGTTCATTTTTTGTGGTATATGTTTATCGCACAGTCACATTTTGTTAAGTACATCACATTTAATAATATTCCAAATCAAACATTATTCACTAAAAAAGAAAATTAAATCATAAGAAATATAAAAACTTTTTTTAATCAACCTCTTTGTTTTATATTATTTAATCTTTCACAATTTTGAATTTAGAACGTGTTGCGACGGTGTAACGCGCGCGGGAAACGTCAGTGGTCTACTGCAAGGCAAGTTTAAGGACAAGGGTACGTTACGGCTTGTTAGAGGTCGTCAGCTATTTATCTGGCTTGTATTATATATATTAAAATATATATCGTATTTATTTCTAATATAAAAGTTATAATTAAGGTTTTTTTTATTTTTTATTTCCTTTGTTAAATGTAACTTTTTGTTTTTTGACAGTAAATAGATATATTATCTGTATTATATGCATAACCTTTTTAAAAGGGCTTATCGTATTAAATCTTTTTATTTATTTAAAAAGTTAATATGAAAACTTTTTTATTTTTTATTTTTTTATGTTATAGTGTTTCCTTGGCTGACATCGACTCCAAAAATAACAATAATTTTAACTACATTATCAACCACACAACACAATCGTACCTACATATTGATGAGTAGAAAAAAAGAATACGCAATTATTTTTGACGTGACAACGTCTTATAAATTGGTTCGCCGGGTGACACTTCAAGAAACTGCGTTACGCTCCGCTCACGTTATGCGCTCACAATGAGAGCGAGTGAGAGGCACGCGTCCCTTCCACTCGGGCATGGTTAGCCCGCCTAAGAGCGAGAGAGACAGACATAAAAAGTGAAAGGCACGCGTCTTCTTCCTACTATACGAATGAATATTCACATTAAAATGATTTTACCACTCAAAGTCGTTGTCACGTAAAACTTTCGCCCGTATACCGACTTTACAGGCAACCAATTTTTTTTTTTTTACTTTTTTTTAGTGAATCTGAAGTACACTAACTAATTTGGTAGAATATGGGTAGACCTACTAAACGTACTTCTCATATGAGACAGCGCCGTTTATATTATGATCAGCACTACATCACTATCATCACTACATAATTATTATAAAACAAAGTCCTCCGCGTTTCCTGTCTGTCTGTATGACCGCGATAAACTAAATCACTTCTGAAGGGATTTTCATACGGTTTTCACTAATGGATAAAGTGATTCAAAACGAAGGTTTACGTGTATAATTCATTAATATTTTCAGTGAATTTGTTGAAATATGACGATAATTGTTGAAGAAGTCGGAAAAAAACGAGCCGATTGGGAGCTTTCATCGAAAACGCCGTAAAATCCGTTTGAATTATAACAAAATAATGTATGGTGAAATTGTTCCCCTTTCATAGATCTACAGAAAAGACCGCGATGGCATATATCTATCTTTTAAGGATAGCTAACTATACCCACTTCAATGTTTAAAAAATGGTTACATAACAATGTTATAATTGGAAGGCTATAAAAACGGATATGATATTAATCTTTATCAAATGAAATACGTTATTTACTTTAAGTATTTCATGTATATAATAATTGCCCTTTACATCACCCAATTTAAATAAATATCTTAGGAGTTATCGTAATTTTAAAACTATCGCGCACTAAATAAATTCAAGCGATCTCACGGTCATGGGCGCTCTGAAGACAAACTTTTGCGACCCAAAATGCCGCTTGGTAGCGTGGCAGTCGTTACCCAGCGTATCTTAACTAAGAGAGCAAGAGAGACGGACGTTCCTCCAGCGTTTCTTAACTACGAGAGCAAGAGAGACGGAGAATGTCGCCAGAGCCGACAAACTACGAACTAAGCTGGGGCCAGACCCCACTTGGAATCGGCACACGAAATCTTTGAGAACTGCGCTTCTATGTAACGTCTGTATTCATTGTCAATACTTAAACCGTTTTTTTTTTAGGAATATTTACTCTGTTACTCGGGCGAAGCCGGGGCGGGTCGCTAGTTATTTATATATATTAATCTAAAACAGTGAAAAGTAGAGAGAAATGCATTTTGGTACTTAATTAATAAATATTTGTTAATATGGTAAAATGTATGAATATAAATTAACATGTTTTGATTAAATAGATTTAGTTGGTGGGGTGTTGGGCGGCCATGACATAATCAAATAGTTATTTCTAGTAATAATTAAATAAACTGTATGTTTAAAGATGTTGTGTTATACCATTCTTCACCATAGAATATGACGAAATATCTGTATATTAAAAAAAGGGGAAGTATCTATATTATAATCAATATATAAATATACATAAATATAACATGAATATACGAGTACTTATATACATATATACATGCATAACTAATATTATAAAGAGGATAGATTTGATTTTTTATTACGATTTAACTCAAAAACTACTCCACCGATTTTAAAAATTCTTTCACCCTTAGAAAGCTACGTCTTTCCCGAGTAAGATAGGCTATATGATATTTTCAAAAAAATATAGATCCCTACTTAAAATGGAGCAATGTAACCCAAGGTATCAAACTGTTGCCTATAAAAGTCATTATTTAGCGTGCGCTGCGAAAACTATTGACGGTATATAAAAAAGTGTTCTATACAATAGTACTACAATTATTACTTGATCATGACGATGTTACGGTAGGTGACTGAAAAATCTGGATAGCCTATAAAAGATTCGGCCGAGTATCGTTAATTTGCTTCTAAGCATTGAAGAGTTCCGTTACTTTGTCATGGATCCTATAATCAGAATCTAACCAAACTGTCATCAAACAACCCATGAAGTACACTGTTTCCAATAAAAAAAATCATCGAAATAGGTTGGCGTGATATTGAGCTATTCGTCCATTTGTCTCGCACATACCTAATGCAAATTTACGACTTATATGGTTTTCACATGGATGCCATTGTCAAAACTGGACCAAATTAAAGTATGACCACATAGGAAGCACCAACTTTCAAATAAAAAAAAAAACATCAAAATCGATTCACCCAGTCGAAAGTTATGAGGTAACAAATACAAAAAAAAGAAAAAAAAACAGGCGAATTGATAACCTCCTCCTTTTTTGAAGTCGGTTAAAAATATTATTATATTACCGTTATTTACATCCAAAAACCTGGCCCCGTAATGACACGGGCTCATTCATACAATCAAACCACAACATTACTCAGTAAGCCGAGATGGCCCAGTGGCTAGAACGCGTGAATCTTAACCGATGAACGTGGGTTCAAACCCGGGCATGCACCACTGAATTTTCAAGTGCTTAATTTGAGTTTATAATTCATCTCGTGCTTGATGGTGAAGTAAAACATCGTAAGGATTTTAACACATGCAGGTTGCATGTGTCAAATTTCACTCAAATTCTGCCACCCGCATTGGAGCAGCGTGGTGGAATAAGCTCTAAACCTTCTCCTCAAAAAAAGGAGAAGAGGCCTTAGCTCAGCAGTGGGACATTCACAGGCTGTTACTTTTACTTTACTTTATTACTCAGTAGTACTGATAATATAATGATGACTTATTCGAACACAGACGGACTCAAACAAAGGTATCGTCAAGTGAGCTTAATAAAAAAAAAAGTTTCATAATCTAACAAAACAAGCTTTAACGAAGAAAAAAAGAGAGAAAAATAACGTTGCATTTGAACAAATTCATGACCAATATATACTTGTACACTCGTTCAGCGAATATTGTCGCCGAGAGAGAGACGGCATTCAGCATGTAAATTGACATTCAGAGCTGAGTACACGGGGGCCTTTGATTAAATAATTCAAATAATGTAGCTGACACCAGAGATGATTTTAATATTATTTGACCAGTGGTTGCGGTGATATTAGACGAGATTAAGTGGTAACACATGAATATCCAAAGGCTATTGCATTGGTGGTAATGGAAAACATCAAACAATTTAAGTCGAATGAAAATCTACCAAAATTACTATTCGTACTATACTCGGTAAGGCTTTGTGCAAGCTCATCTGGGTAAGTACCCACTAATCAGATATTCTACCACAAAACAACAGTACTTTGTATTGTTGGGTTCCGGTTTGAAGGGTGAATGAGCCAGTATAATTACAGGCAAAAGGGAATTAACATCTCATTTCTTAATATTGGCGCATTGGCGATGTAAGCGATGGTTAAAATTTCTTACAATACCATTGTCTCATCATTTCTGTAAATTCATACTTATGTATAACTACACCCAGACATAACAAACAGACATGTTCATGGACACAATTTAGTTTAATTATGTCAAAGTCAATCATCGATGCGGCCGTGACATTTCGTAACACTAGTTCTGATTACAATTTAAACAATATGGCGTTTTTTTTTTATTGCAAGGGAAGGCAGACGAGCATGTGGGCCACCTGATGGTAAGTGGTCACCAATGCCCATAGACATTGGCATTGTAAGAGATGTTAACCATCGCTTACATTGCCATCAACCTTGGGAACTAAGATGTTATGTCCCTTGTGCCTGTAATTATATATATTTAGTTCATTTTTTGTGGTATATGTTTATCGCACAGTCACATTTTGTTAAGTACATCACATTTAATAATATTCCAAATCAAACATTATTCACTAAAAAAGAAAATTAAATCATAAGAAATATAAAAACTTTTTTTAATCAACCTCTTTGTTTTATATTATTTAATCTTTCACAATTTTGAATTTAGAACGTGTTGCGACGGTGTAACGCGCGCGGGAAACGTCAGTGGTCTACTGCAAGGCAAGTTTAAGGACAAGGGTACGTTACGGCTTGTTAGAGGTCGTCAGCTATTTATCTGGCTTGTATTATATATATTAAAATATATATCGTATTTATTTCTAATATAAAAGTTATAATTAAGGTTTTTTTTATTTTTTATTTCCTTTGTTAAATGTAACTTTTTGTTTTTTGACAGTAAATAGATATATTATCTGTATTATATGCATAACCTTTTTAAAAGGGCTTATCGTATTAAATCTTTTTATTTATTTAAAAAGTTAATATGAAAACTTTTTTATTTTTTATTTTTTTATGTTATAGTGTTTCCTTGGCTGACATCGACTCCAAAAATAACAATAATTTTAACTACATTATCAACCACACAACACAATCGTACCTACATATTGATGAGTAGAAAAAAAGAATACGCAATTATTTTTGACGTGACAACGTCTTATAAATTGGTTCGCCGGGTGACACTTCAAGAAACTGCGTTACGCTCCGCTCACGTTATGCGCTCACAATGAGAGCGAGTGAGAGGCACGCGTCCCTTCCACTCGGGCATGGTTAGCCCGCCTAAGAGCGAGAGAGACAGACATAAAAAGTGAAAGGCACGCGTCTTCTTCCTACTATACGAATGAATATTCACATTAAAATGATTTTACCACTCAAAGTCGTTGTCACGTAAAACTTTCGCCCGTATACCGACTTTACAGGCAACCAATTTTTTTTTTTTACTTTTTTTTAGTGAATCTGAAGTACACTAACTAATTTGGTAGAATATGGGTAGACCTACTAAACGTACTTCTCATATGAGACAGCGCCGTTTATATTATGATCAGCACTACATCACTATCATCACTACATAATTATTATAAAACAAAGTCCTCCGCGTTTCCTGTCTGTCTGTATGACCGCGATAAACTAAATCACTTCTGAAGGGATTTTCATACGGTTTTCACTAATGGATAAAGTGATTCAAAACGAAGGTTTACGTGTATAATTCATTAATATTTTCAGTGAATTTGTTGAAATATGACGATAATTGTTGAAGAAGTCGGAAAAAAACGAGCCGATTGGGAGCTTTCATCGAAAACGCCGTAAAATCCGTTTGAATTATAACAAAATAATGTATGGTGAAATTGTTCCCCTTTCATAGATCTACAGAAAAGACCGCGATGGCATATATCTATCTTTTAAGGATAGCTAACTATACCCACTTCAATGTTTAAAAAATGGTTACATAACAATGTTATAATTGGAAGGCTATAAAAACGGATATGATATTAATCTTTATCAAATGAAATACGTTATTTACTTTAAGTATTTCATGTATATAATAATTGCCCTTTACATCACCCAATTTAAATAAATATCTTAGGAGTTATCGTAATTTTAAAACTATCGCGCACTAAATAAATTCAAGCGATCTCACGGTCATGGGCGCTCTGAAGACAAACTTTTGCGACCCAAAATGCCGCTTGGTAGCGTGGCAGTCGTTACCCAGCGTATCTTAACTAAGAGAGCAAGAGAGACGGACGTTCCTCCAGCGTTTCTTAACTACGAGAGCAAGAGAGACGGAGAATGTCGCCAGAGCCGACAAACTACGAACTAAGCTGGGGCCAGACCCCACTTGGAATCGGCACACGAAATCTTTGAGAACTGCGCTTCTATGTAACGTCTGTATTCATTGTCAATACTTAAACCGTTTTTTTTTTAGGAATATTTACTCTGTTACTCGGGCGAAGCCGGGGCGGGTCGCTAGTTATTTATATATATTAATCTAAAACAGTGAAAAGTAGAGAGAAATGCATTTTGGTACTTAATTAATAAATATTTGTTAATATGGTAAAATGTATGAATATAAATTAACATGTTTTGATTAAATAGATTTAGTTGGTGGGGTGTTGGGCGGCCATGACATAATCAAATAGTTATTTCTAGTAATAATTAAATAAACTGTATGTTTAAAGATGTTGTGTTATACCATTCTTCACCATAGAATATGACGAAATATCTGTATATTAAAAAAAGGGGAAGTATCTATATTATAGTCCATTCGTACGTAGGTAGTACTTGTGTAAACATCAGTTTGTACCTGTGCCGATTAAAATTAATAAAATAAAATAGTTCTAATATCTTTTAGTGCAAAATCTGCAATTGACTATAGTGCCTATAATTAGTTTAACCATAATTCATATCAATCGTGTCCAAAAAGTGCAGTTTTTTACCTAAAACTATATTCCAAAGTTGCTGTTATTAAGTGCTAGTGGAACAAAGTTATTTTACACCACCCACTTAGCACTGATAATTATTTGCTGCAAAGCTTAAGTACTCTACTGATCAACATTTTCGACCTCCATGCCATCTGCACAAATAGCAGCGCGGTAGTAAAAGTGACTGAAATTCAAAGATATCGAGGGGTACCAAGATCAAATCCTGAATACACCGAGCTATTTTTTTTTTTTTTTATAAGTATGGTTGTGTGCTACTCATGTAACAATAGTTTACTTGTAACTCAGAAGAGAGTTAAATGTTCAAATACATCATGTAACCGTCATTTTCATGCGGACTGTATTAAGTTCAATGAGGCACAATCGAGCCGAGCTAAATGGGTTTGCCCAATCTGTCAAGGGCCGAAATCAAAAACAGGGAATAAAAGCTCTCCTTCCGATCATAGCAAGAGTATTAAAGAATCTGAAATAGATTCACCAGTTTCCTTAGTAAGTAACATAGACTCCCAAGATGCTATTCTTCAAGAAATTCGAAATCTTCGTAGAGAAATGAATGAAAAATTTGACTACCAACAATTAAGCCTAAACGATTTCAATACGAAATTAAGTGAGATTCGCGGTGAAGTGCGAGATTTGAACTCCAAATTTTCTATAATGCGAAAGGAGTTAGATCAAGTAACTAATACAGTGCAGTTTTTATCTGATAATTTTGACGAACAACAACTCATTAATGATCGTTACAAAACAGATATCTCTCAATTAAAAACAGAAAGCACATCTCTACGTGCGCAACTTAGCGAAGTCGCCAGCCTTATGGAACAGCTTGAGCAGCGTGCTCGAGACTGTAATATTGAAATACAGTGTGTTCCGGAGCATAAGTCTGAAAACCTGCTTACTATTGTGAAACAACTCACTAAAGTCGTTTCGTGTAACATAGCTGATAGTGATATTAAAGAATTCCATCGCGTTGCTAAGGTTGATTCTGACTCGAAGCGCTCTCGCAATATCATAGTCAAATTAACCAGCCCGCGCGTCCGTGATACTATACTTGCAGCGGTAAAAATTTTCAACAAAAAGAATGAAAACGACAAACTCAATTCGACTCATTTAGGCATCGCAGGTGATAAGCAACCAATATACGTCAGTGAACATTTGTCCCCAACGAACAAGAAACTTCATGCAGCCACGAGACTCGTCGCAAAAGAGAAGAAATACGAGTTTGTCTGGATCCGAAATAGCCGCATTTATATTCGTAAAAATAAGCATTCACCTGCAATTTTAATAAGAAATAACGATTTTTTAAATAGTCTAAAGTAATTTTTTGGTTATATTATTGTACAATTTTTTTTTATTTTTTTTTTACCTGAGTAAGCATTTATTGTGTTTTTTAGTCTTAAAATTCAATATTAAATTTTTTTATCAAAATGTGAGGGGACTTCGGACCAAGACTGAGGACCTCTATTTATCTGTTCTCTGTTGTGATTATGATGTCATTATTCTTACGGAAACTTGGCTGAATGAAACAATATTTGATCATGAATTATTTGACACTCGATATTCAGTATTTAGGCGCGATCGTAGTACAACTTCATCTTATTTGAAAGATGGTGGTGGTGTTGTAATTGCCATACACAAAAAGTTTGAGAGTCTGAGAAAAATCACTTGGGAATCTGTATGTGAAGATCTTTGGGTTTCATTTAAAATAGGTCAAAGTACTCGAATTAATATTTGTGGTGTCTATATTCCACCTCCAGTAAAGGAGTTGGAACTTAATTACTTTCTTAAAAATACTACACAAGTTATTAACTCTAACACAGATGACGGCACAATAAACGTGGTGATTGGGGATTTCAATTTGAGCAATATTGTCTGGGAATATAGCACTTACAGTCGTAGTCTAATACCTGTACGTACAAACAATAATGTGGATTCTTTATTTATTGACACAATATTTTTTTGCAACCTACATCAATGCAACTCAATTTCTAATAATAACGAAAGAATTCTCGACCTAGTACTTAGCTCACATCCATCTTTTCTTACGGTATCTGAAGAAAAACCCTTAGTTCCGCTTGATTGTCATCACCCAGCCTTATTAATAGACCTACAGTATTCTACTCAAAAACACTATCTTAAAAGTAACACTGAACCTAAATATAATTTTGCTTTTTGCGACTATAATACTGTTATTGAGGAACTTTCAAACATTGATTGGGCACATTTATGGAAAAATTGTGGCTCTGTAGATGAAATGATAGAAGTTTTTTATGAAACTTTACTAAATGCTATTTACAAAAATACCCCAAAATCCAAACCCCGTGATGGCAAGCATCCCATATGGTATTCACGTTCTCTAATACGTACTCTTAAGGAAAAATCAAAATATCATAAAGTATTCAAGAAGTATAAAAATCCTATGGATAAATACACTTATGATCTCCTAAGAGATCGTTCAAACGAAATGATATTTGAATGCTATGATTTCTTCAAAAAAAATATATCAGACCATATTCGTAACAACCCTAAATACTTTTGGAAATATTTTAAAGACAGAAAATGCAATTCTAAGTCGATTCCCAATCAAATGATATTAAATGATAGAAAAGCTACAGGAGGACAGGAAATATGTAATCTTTTTTCCTATAATTTTCAGTTTATCTATGATACCACACATAAGTTACCACCTTTCAACCCAAAATATTTAACTAGTATTAAATGTACTAATAACACATACGCCAAATGTTCTGTAACAGACCATGAGGTTAAAACACAGCTTCTATCCTTAAATTGCAATAAAGGGGCGGGACCCGATCTAATACCACCTATATTTATTAAAAATTGTGCTAAAGTTTTAGTTAACCCCCTTACAACTATATATAATAATTCACTTCAATCGGGAATATTCCCAGCTAAATGGAAAGTTGCTTATATAACACCAATTCATAAGTCTGGAGACATTATTAATATATCTAATTACAGACCTATATCCATACTATCTACTTTTGGGAAAGTTTTTGAGTCACTAATTCAAAAAAAGATGTATTCTCATTTAAAACCTTACTTTGATTCATACCAGCATGGCTTTTGTCCACATAAATCCACAACATCTAATCTAGTTAGTTACATATCTGATATTTCTGAAGCTGTGGATAAGAATAATGAGGTACATGCTATATATCTGGATTTTAAAAAAGCGTTCGACTTAGTCCACCACGACATTCTTTTAACCAGATTGGAATGTATGGGTATTCATGGTTCCTTGTTACGTTGGTGTGAGTCATACTTAAAGAATCGATCCCAATTAGTTGCCATTAATGGTTTTAAATCTCTCGAATGTAATATACCCTCTGGTGTACCGCAAGGGTCACACTTAGGACCTTTGTTTTTCCTTGTTTTCATTAATGATGTAGGAAAAGTACTTAAATCCAAATATCAAATATACGCAGATGATTTAAAAATATACAGGGAAATTAAATCACCAGAGGATATAGAAATCCTTCAAAGTGACATCGACAACCTTGTTTGTTGGTGTCTTGCAAATCGTATGACTCTAAATAAGGATAAATGTGTTCATATTACATTTAGTAGAAAACGAAAACCACTAAAACACACTTACTACATCGACGGTACGCCCCTTACGGAATCAACGAGTGTAAGGGATCTCGGGGTGATAATAGATAACACCTTAAGCTTTAGAGATCACATTGATTACATCATATCAAAAGCCTCGCAAGTATCTGGTCTGGTGTTAAGATTAATGAAAATCTTTAAGGATCCAAGCTTGACAATATTAGTATACAATAGTATAATAAGGAGTATCCTAGAATATTGTTCAGTTGCTTGGAGTCCTGGGTATGAGGTGCACTCTGATAGATTAGAACGTGTACAAAAACGTTTTCTATATTACTTAGCGTACACAGATCTAAATGCTAAGAATTTTAACTCTTACGATGCACGCCTAATTAATTATAAAGTGCAAACTCTTAAATATAGAAGAGAAGCTGCCGACTTTCTTTTTTTATACAAATTATTGCATGGATATATTGATGCACCTGATCTACTTGCTAAAATTAGTTTCTACATTCCGCGTCAAGGTAGCCGTTTACAAAATCGTAAAATATTTAGTCTACCTGATGTCAAATCAAATCTTGGTCAACATTCGCCAATTTACCGTATTTGCTCGCTTGCGAATTGTAGTCGTCAACACCTAGATGTCTTTAGTGAATCTGTTGGTTCTCTTAAAAATAAACTTAAAACAAAATCACATTATTTTATGTAATAATTAAATAATTAACTAGTTAGTAATTGCACAAGTACTGTTCTTGTTAAATATGTTTTTTTTTTAAGCATGCTAGGTTTACATCCAGAAGACTGCAACTTATTAATACTCTGTTTAGCTTAGATTTTATTTTGTATGCACTAGTTGTAAGTCAGTTTTGTAAACTTAAATAAAAAAAAAAAAAAAAAAAAAAAAAAAAAAAAAAAAAAAAAAAAATAATCAATATATAAATATACATAAATATAACATGAATATACGAGTACTTATATACATATATACATGCATAACTAATATTATAAAGAGGAAAGATTTGATTTTTTATTACGATTTAACTCAAAAACTACTCCACCGATTTTAAAAATTCTTTCACCCTTAGAAAGCTACGTCTTTCCCGAGTAAGATAGGCTATATGATATTTTCAAAAAAATATAGATCCCTACTTAAAATGGAGCAATGTAACCCAAGGTATCAAACTGTTGCCTATAAAAGTCATTATTTAGCGTGCGCTGCGAAAACTATTGACGGTATATAAAAAAGTGTTCTATACAATAGTACTACAATTATTACTTGATCATGACGATGTTACGGTAGGTGACTGAAAAATCTGGATAGCCTATAAAAGATTCGGCCGAGTATCGTTAATTTGCTTCTAAGCATTGAAGAGTTCCGTTACTTTGTCATGGATCCTATAATCAGAATCTAACCAAACTGTCATCAAACAACCCATGAAGTACACTGTTTCCAATAAAAAAAATCATCGAAATAGGTTGGCGTGATATTGAGCTATTCGTCCATTTGTCTCGCACATACCTAATGCAAATTTACGACTTATATGGTTTTCACATGGATGCCATTGTCAAAACTGGACCAAATTAAAGTATGACCACATAGGAAGCACCAACTTTCAAATAAAAAAAAAAACATCAAAATCGATTCACCCAGTCGAAAGTTATGAGGTAACAAATACAAAAAAAAGAAAAAAAAACAGGCGAATTGATAACCTCCTCCTTTTTTGAAGTCGGTTAAAAATATTATTATATTACCGTTATTTACATCCAAAAACCTGGCCCCGTAATGACACGGGCTCATTCATACAATCAAACCACAACATTACTCAGTAAGCCGAGATGGCCCAGTGGCTAGAACGCGTGAATCTTAACCGATGAACGTGGGTTCAAACCCGGGCATGCACCACTGAATTTTCAAGTGCTTAATTTGAGTTTATAATTCATCTCGTGCTTGATGGTGAAGTAAAACATCGTAAGGATTTTAACACATGCAGGTTGCATGTGTCAAATTTCACTCAAATTCTGCCACCCGCATTGGAGCAGCGTGGTGGAATAAGCTCTAAACCTTCTCCTCAAAAAAAGGAGAAGAGGCCTTAGCTCAGCAGTGGGACATTCACAGGCTGTTACTTTTACTTTACTTTATTACTCAGTAGTACTGATAATATAATGATGACTTATTCGAACACAGACGGACTCAAACAAAGGTATCGTCAAGTGAGCTTAATAAAAAAAAAAGTTTCATAATCTAACAAAACAAGCTTTAACGAAGAAAAAAAGAGAGAAAAATAACGTTGCATTTGAACAAATTCATGACCAATATATACTTGTACACTCGTTCAGCGAATATTGTCGCCGAGAGAGAGACGGCATTCAGCATGTAAATTGACATTCAGAGCTGAGTACACGGGGGCCTTTGATTAAATAATTCAAATAATGTAGCTGACACCAGAGATGATTTTAATATTATTTGACCAGTGGTTGCGGTGATATTAGACGAGATTAAGTGGTAACACATGAATATCCAAAGGCTATTGCATTGGTGGTAATGGAAAACATCAAACAATTTAAGTCGAATGAAAATCTACCAAAATTACTATTCGTACTATACTCGGTAAGGCTTTGTGCAAGCTCATCTGGGTAAGTACCCACTAATCAGATATTCTACCACAAAACAACAGTACTTTGTATTGTTGGGTTCCGGTTTGAAGGGTGAATGAGCCAGTATAATTACAGGCAAAAGGGAATTAACATCTCATTTCTTAATATTGGCGCATTGGCGATGTAAGCGATGGTTAAAATTTCTTACAATACCATTGTCTCATCATTTCTGTAAATTCATACTTATGTATAACTACACCCAGACATAACAAACAGACATGTTCATGGACACAATTTAGTTTAATTATGTCAAAGTCAATCATCGATGCGGCCGTGACATTTCGTAACACTAGTTCTGATTACAATTTAAACAATATGGCGTTTTTTTTTTATTGCAAGGGAAGGCAGACGAGCATGTGGGCCACCTGATGGTAAGTGGTCACCAATGCCCATAGACATTGGCATTGTAAGAGATGTTAACCATCGCTTACATTGCCATCAACCTTGGGAACTAAGATGTTATGTCCCTTGTGCCTGTAATTACACTGGCTCACTCACCCTTCAAACCGGAACACAACAGTACCAAGTACTGCTGTTTTGCGGTAGAATATCTGATGAGTGGGTGGTACCTACCCAGACGAGCTTGCACAAAATTCTGCCACCAAGTAAAATATATAAACGATAGCGAAATATCGCTATGATACGCGCGAGAATTCCTCTAAGAGAATTCTAAATTCAAATATTTTTAGTTAACTTCCAGAAAAAGTATAGAGAAATAATTGGTTTGTGAATTTTGAAGCAGTCAGAAAATTGTAAAATAAAGAAAAATGATTTCGCTTTTATCTTAACATTCAATACATCAACCTTTAAGAGTATATTTGAATATAATTTTTTTGGATTGTAATATTTAATATCTGAAATGAACATGAGCTTATTTCTGTGTAAGAAATATATAAAATGTTATACGAATATATTAAAAGGATATCATAAAAAGAGAAGGAAAAAAGATCACTTCAAATTATAAAACTAAGTCCACTGCGGCGTCTGTCTGTCTGTATGAACGTGATAAACTAAAAAACTACTGAACGGATTTTCATACAGTTTTCACCAATGGATAAAGTGATTCAATGGGAAGGTTTTCGTGTGTAATTAATTAATGCTTTCTGTAAATATATTGAAATATGACGATAATTGTTGAAAAAGTCGGAAAACAACGAGCCGATTGGGAGCTTTCATCGAAATCGCTGTCAAATCAAATTTAAAGTATTTATACTGACTTTAAGAAGGATAAGGCCAATTAAATATCGTCAAGTTAATCGTGAGCGAGCGTTCCCTTTTTGTTGTTGTCAAAATTACCTACAACTGTCTACTATTTTCCATACAATCTATTAGCGTCTACCGCTAGGCGTGTCCGGCAGATATAGACATTGGATCTATAAAAATATATTTAACCATTTGCTACGATCATATTATATAATATAATAACATATAATCCAAAAACGCTGAAGAAATATAAAGTTCGATACGAAAATCGTATCAAATTAAGATCACGTCTGATAATCCTGTTTGCGAGACGAATTTATAATGCGGAAATGCGAATTAAATTATTTCGGAGCACGCGTATTTCACAAAATGCCGTTTTAGCGTTGATACGCACTTGTAATCTTTAAACATACGTTACAAGCACAACCTCCTACGATATTGTCACAGAAACGAAAAGCAGTAATACGAAAATGTTTCGGTCAAAACTTTTATTTTTATTTTTATACTTTCCGAAAGTGTATAAGAGTCAAAGTAAGAAGTCATAAGAGTAGGGGAACACGTGTGCTGGTATAGAATTCCATTTTCTAGAGGCACAACAAAGAAAAGAGTTGCCAAATTTCTTCGTGCGCGATGGAATTGATGCCACAGTTAGGCGGTGACATCGAGAGCCTGCACGCGTAGACTTGTGAAGGAAAGAGGAAGCAGGAATGAGGGAGAATAATTGTTCGTAATGCATTATGATTTAGTTTTCTTTTTGTGTTTGAATGTAATGTTTTCGACTGGAAAATTACCTGATAATGAGTGTTCACCATTGCAGCACCGCATAGACATTCTTTAACGAAATTTGTAAGAAATAATAACGATTCGGTACATCACCAATACGCCACCACCCTCGGAAAGTGATATGTTATGTCCCTTGTAATAAATTACAATATACGTTACTATTAAATTCGTTGTAATAATCTGGTTTATGCGCCTCGTACATAAACAATTATTTTTATTTAATTTCTAGTCGTATTTATATATAAATTGTATTTGTTATGTGTTTAATTAATCTATAATTCTTATATATTTTAATTGTAATTTTTATGATTCTAATTTTAATTTTAATTATTAATGAATGTTTTGTAATTATGAATATGTAATCTGTAGACAGTTATGGGCCGCGATGCCTGAATAATAAAGATATTATTATTATTATTATTACTTATTGATATATATTGATAGTAAAATTAAAACTACCACCGGTTCGGAAAATAAAATTTACAAACTTGAGAGGAACCGGTGAAAGAAACTGCATTTATATAACTCTAGTAAAGCATTTGTAATCGTAGTCTGGCACCTGATTTCTCTCCACTTCTTGTGGTTTTCTAAGTCCATTTCATTAGACTATAACAGACATAGAAGCCTTTAAGAAAAATATTTTTCCCAAAAGGCTGGCAACTCTTATGGTATTGCGGATGTCTATGGGTTGGAGGAATTTCCATGAAGTGAACCTTCTGCCCGTTTGCCGCTTTTTACATAAAAAAAGATTGTGCACGTACATCTGTGTTCTATATATATATATATATATATATTGTACAATAGCCTTTAAGAATGGCCACAATTACCAAAATCAGTCAATAATCAGTAGAGTTAGAAGACTATTTAAAAAAGTAGCAGGAATTAAATACGATCCGATCATAGCGGATGCAACTTATTTTATTGAAATTTTCCATCATTAGAAATTACATTACTACTGGTTCTCGATGCAATATACTTTTTTTAATTTTGAATAAAAATAATTTTTAATTGGTGGTAGAGCTTTGTGCAAGCTCGTCTGGGTAGGTACCACCCACTCATCAGATATTCTACCGCAAAACAGCAGTACTTTGTATTGCTCTGTTGCGGTTTGAAGGGTGAGTGAGCCAGTGTAATTACAGGCACAAGGGACATAACATCTTAGTTCCCAAGGTTGGTGGCGCAATGGCGATGTAAGCGATGGTTAACATTTCTTACAATGCCATTGTCTATGGGCGTTGGTGACCACTTACCATCAGGTGGCCCATATGCTCGTCCGCCTTCCTATACAATAAAAAAAATAGTAGTTTTTGCAAGAACTAGAAATCAATTTAAACGTGCTTTTCATAATATACCATATTCACGTGTTTTGGGTGTAATAGAGATTTATATGCCGTGATGGCAAACAGTATGACGCCTATATACTTCATTGCTTTAAATTGTCATTAAGAACAGTAAAAATCAATGCAATTTAATTTTTGGTTTAAAAAATTTATCTCAAACGGTTTTCTGGCAACCCTCGTTGCACTGGATCGTATGATTTCAGGGATATGATAAAACGAAGAGTGAATTGTATTAACACAGACGGCTTTGTAAAACGTATACTTCGAGGGTATTTGCGCTGTTCTTTTTATATTATTTGTTCTATAATTGTCTGAGCTGAAATGACTCAATGGAAAAAAGATGTGGATCTCAATCAAGGGTTGTGGGTTGAAATCTAGAGAATTTGAATGTGTGAATCTAAAACGAGGCTTGTCTGCGAATTCTGATAAAGTGCCTTTCAATTTTTATGTGTTTAATTTATGTTCATAATTCATAATTTACTTAACGGTGAAATAAAATAACTTGATGCTTGAGGTTTAGGTGAAAGAATAAGCAAGTCAGCCTAAGTAAAAAATGGTTGTCTGTCAAGTAGGTTTACGGACGACAGTTTAACGTGACAACGTCATAACAGATAGATGCGGCGCAAGCGTACAATCAGCGTGACGGGACAATGAGCGTAACGGGACAATGAGTCATCCTTTTTCGTGCATGCAGCCAGCGTTCATCGATTTATTAGACGTTGTCACGTCAAAGAGATTTTACTTTTTCGGTTGCTTGGAAAATGTTTTGGCTAATAATGGTTACAGGTCATCTCTTGTTACAATTCTTTTTCATTTTTTCTTTTTATATATAATCAGTTATATACTTGATGAATAATACATAGATAGAATTATTTGGTAATAAAATAAATATCTACCACGACAAACAAAATTAAGTAAGTTATTTGAATTAAGCAAATAATTGTCCAGACGGTTTTGATATCAAATAATTCTTTCATACAAAAAAGTAAGTAAATTTTACAGAATCTTTGGATAATTCATTAAAATAAACGTACAATAAAAAATGAAAATATTCCTGAAATACATGATATACAGTGCGATGTACAGTGACAATACATATGATCCTTATGTACAGTACAATACATAGTGGATAGATATAAGGCCGCAACCCCGAGGTCTTACTTTCAAATTGAAGATTCTCAGTGACAACCCCAAGTTCTGAAAGTTGGAAGTGTATACATTTCCATGCTTCAAAACCACAAAGCCGTTGGTCCTGACCGCTGCTCCAATGCGGGTCGTTGGAATACAGAGGTGACAGGATTTCAGTGAGATTAGACACATGCAGATTTCCTCACGATGTTTTCCTTCATCGTTGAGCACGAGATGAATTATAATCATATTGTTTTAATTAAATTTTTCTCTTTCTCGTCTTTTCTCGTCTCCGTTTTGTGTTACGTGTACGAGAACTGCCAACATGGCGCAGACAATCATGATTCAATGGTACAATTTAGTGCTTTGTTTATTTGTTTATTCTGCAGATATGGATGGAGTTTTTGTATTAACTATTGTACAGTTTAAAGAAGAAAGAAATTTTCGAGGTAAAAAAAGGCTTATAGAATCATCCAGAAACGCGAACATCAGGGGATAGTCAAGCAAGACCTGAAAGACAACTTCTCAGTAATTATTTCTTATTTGTGAGAATATGCCGTGAAACACTATGTTTTATAATGTCAATAAATAAAAAAAAATGACAGTCAGTCTGTAAGGTCTATATTGGTAGTCAATCTCTATCAGGTGAGGCTCCTGCCCGTTGGTCCCTCTCTTACATAAAAAATATTCCATCTTCATAAGGTTCTCCTGACCGATTTCGGCCACGGCGGCCAATCTCAAGAGAGATTATCCAACTGCGCAGGACATATTATAGTGCACAAGTGTGTGCGCAAACACAGGTGCACTCTCTATTCCCTTACTCTCATAACCAGATGGGACGGCAATCCGACACGACCGGAAATAGTTTAGGCGCAGGACCAACTACGCAACAACAGGCTTTACGTGCTTTCCGAGGCACGGGGAGTGTACACTTTCAACTTCCAGACTCCGGGCTAATAAGAAATACTAAGAAATAAATACTAAGAAATTTCGACAGAAAATCTCAATAACATTTTATTGTCCCGACCAGGGAATTTAACCCAGGACCACCGTGTCTGCGGCCTTATGTAGACACTAGACCAACGAGGCAGTCAATGTCAAACTCATATAGAGTTACGGGTGCTATGGGTGATAGCATTCTTAAAATAAATAATAAAAAAAATTAATATGCATCGACATCGACTCCAAAAATAACAATAATTGTAAATAAATTAACAACCACACAGCACATTCGTACCTACATATTGATGAGTAGAAAATAGTAAGTTAATTATCAAATTATAGAAGAATACGCAATTATTTTTTTACTTTTTAGTGCATATTAATTTGTTTTTCTATGAAGTCGGTTTTTGTTTTGTTAAAATTTTTATTTATTTTTCGATTTTTAGTGAATCTGAAGTACACTTACTAATTTGTAGAATATGGGTAGACCTACTAAACGTGCAGCTCATATGAGACAGCGCCGTTTATATTATTATTTAAATATATTGATCTAAAACAGTGAAACGTAAAGAAAAATGCATTTTGGTACTTAATTAATAAATATTAGTTAATATGATTAAATGTATGTATATAAATTAACATGTTTTGATTGAATAGATTTAGTTGGTGGAGTGTTGGGCAGCCATAACATAATCAAATAGTTATTTCTAGTAATAATTAAATTAACTGTATGTTTAAAGAAGTTGTGTTATACCATTCTTCACCATAAAATATGACGGAACGTCTGTATATTAAAAAAAGGGGAAGTATTTATATTATCCTAACTAATATTATAAATGTGAAAGTAAGTTTGTTTGTGACGCTTTCACGATAAACCACTAAGCCGATTTAAAAAATTATTTTGCCAATGGAAAGCTACATTATCAGGGAGTAACATAGGCTACATTTTGTCCCCATATTCCCACGGGAACGGGAACTACTTGGGTTAAACCGCGGGAAAAACACTAGTAATTAATATATAAAAATACATAAATATAACATGTATATAAGAGTACTTATACGATTCTATATATATATAATTTTCAAAATTGGTCTCAACTTTTAGGAGATGTTCAAATGTGTTTCTATTACAAACATATACATATATACAATGCTTACATGCATAACTCATATTTTAAAGAGGAACGATTTGATTTTTGTTTGATTTTGTATTACGATTTAACTCAAAAACTACTCGACCGATTTTAAAAATTCTTTCACCCTTAGAAAGCTACGTCTTTACCGAGTAATATAGGCTTTATTACATTTTCAAAAAGTTATAGATCTCTACTTAAAATGGAGCAATGTAACCCAAACGTATCAAACTGTTGCCTATAAAAGTTATTATTTCGCGTGCGCTGCGAAAACTATTGACGGTATATAAAGAAGTGTTTTATACAATAGTACTATAATTACTTGATCATAACGATGTTATGGTAGGTGAATGAAAAATCTAGATAGCCTATAAAAGATTCGGCCGTGTATCGTTAATTAGCTACTAAGAATTGAATATTTCCGTTACTTTGTCATGGATCCTATAATCAGAATCTAACCAAACTATCATCAAATAAACCTTGAAGTATACTCTTTCAAATAAAAAAAAAATCATCGAAATCGGTTGAATAGATATTGAGTTATTCGTCCATTTGTCGCGCACATACCTCATGCAAATTTACGACTTATATGGTTTTCTCATGGATTCCATTGTCAAACCTGGACCAAAAAAAAATGGGACCCCATGGGAAGCAACTCCATTCAAATAAAAAAAAAATCATCAAAATCGATTCACCCAGTAGAAAGTTATGAGGTAACAAACACAAAAAAAAAAAAAAAAAACATACAGACGAATTGATAACCTCCTCCTTTTTTTGAAGTCGGTTAATAACAATGGCGGCGAACCCATCCTACATACGCCTTCTTAAATAAAGAATTGATGATCAATATGAACTTGAATGAATTGCATTCAAACATTCAGCTGAAATAAAGTTCAGTTGTAACAATCAAAAATTCGAAGAAGTTTCTCGAACTTTCGAGACGCTGTTCCGCTTTTTTAATAAGTTAGTTTAATTAGCCGAGGCGTTATCGAATACTGAATTATTTTCATTCTTAAAAAAATGTTTGGGTCTTTTTAACGAGGTATAATCTCATATTGAATATTTAGGCCGAAAAAATGGCGTGACTTTTAGTTTTGTCTTTCTGTTTTTTTAATTAAATTAAATGTTTTATTTTTTTATTTCACTTGTGTTTTTCGTTTTGTTTCATTATTTTATGTTTAAGCAAATATAATATTTAGAAATTTGTTCTATTAGCAATTCTTAATTTTATTTAATATACCGTTTGTTTCCAAAATAAATAAATAAACAAATAAATCCTACGCACGTCTATTTCGCTCAATATTAATATAATTTTAGTATTTTTTTTTTCTAGTAATTGTTTGAGCAGAAACTAAACGTAGCAAAATTGCGGTTTGGACAATGATTAGTCAATGGTGTCTTTCCTTTGTCATCGGCCCATAAAAAAGACACATAACAATCCTTGTTTTCATTTTTGAACAAGGAGAACGAATCGTATACTTCAAATTTCATTTAATTCCGAGCGTCAACAGTAATCATTATAAATCCCCTGAGTCTTATAATCGACTTATATACAAAAGTGCAATCAGTCTATTTGTTTGAGTAAATCATAAAAACTCGCATCTCTATAATATTATATTTAATTCTATAACACTTGGTAATTTCATCAAAGTATGTACGGCTATAATAAAGCTAGCATACTTGAGTAAATTTGCATCATAGATTCAATGTGCCGTCTAATGTAGTTTTAATGGCTCTCGTGTATCTCGCTCGAGATATCAACCAACACTGTACTAGCCTAGACTTCAGAACTAATTTCTAAATTGTGTTACAATAATTTCATCTATGATATTTAAGCATATATTATGTTATTTTAGAAAGTATTTGAGCTTTTTGCTGGTGGTAGAGCTTTGTGCAAGCTCGACTGGATAGGTACGACCCACTCACCAGATATTCTACTGCAAAACAGCAGTACTTGGTGTTTCGGTTTGACGGGTGTGTGAGTCAGTGTAATTACAAGTACCAGGGTGGTTAAGATTCCTTACAAATGCCAATGTCAATGGGCGTTGGTGACCACGGTCTAGCAGGTGGCCGGTATACTCTACCTACCTATTCTATAAAAAAATGGTTGTCTGTAAAGTCGGTTTACGGACGATAGTTTAACGTGACAACGTCATAACAAAACATTGATGAAATTACTGCAATCGAGTGAAAGAGAGACAGATGCGGGGCAAGCGTACTATCAACGTAACGGGACAATGAGCGCAACTTGACAATTTTTCGTGCATACAGCCAGCGTTCCTCGATTTATTAGACGTTGTCACGTCAAAAACATAATCGTTTCTGCTTAAAGAGATAACCTGATAGCATTCCATGACTTAGCCTATTCTATTTTTAGAGTGAACTTTTAAATGATATACCACCACACTTCAATGCCCTACCAACAACCATGTGGCAGATATCCAATAAAAACAGTACTTCTGTATCACTCCTCCTTATCGACTGAACTGATTTTAATGAAAGAAAAGTGAGTTAAAATTTGTTAGATGATTAACGTGTCACTGTTATCGGAATTAAGGGTTATTTTGAACAGTGATAAATAGTAACAGCCTGTGAATGTCCCACTGCTGAGCGAAGGCCTCTTCTCCTTTTTTTTTAAGGAGAAGGTATTGAGCTTATTCCACCACGCTGCTCCAATGCGGGTTGGTGGAATACACATGTGGCAGAATTTGAGTGAAATTTGACACATGCAGGTTTCCTCACGATGTTTTCCTTCACCGTCAAGCACGATTAATTATAAACACAAATTAAGCACTTGAAAATTCCCTGCCCGCACTGGTCTATCTCGGCTTTTAACGACAACGATAAAAAAAATAATTTACCCGTGCAAAGTTACGAGCAGCTAGTTAATCTATATAATATATAGCGAACAATGTACTCTACATAATATATGGTTTTAAAATAGACTATATTAAATTATTAATGGTTTCATTTTAAGCTTCAAATTGATTATGTGGAAACTAAGGTTCAATGAAGTATTTGAGGTGTTTGTTAATTGAATATTTTGAATATAACGCGGAATAACTTTGCAAAAACATTTTATTATATTTATTTTATACTAGCTGATACCCGCGACTTCGTCCGCGTTACTTGATATATTAACAAAGTTTTCTTATGTACGAAGAAAAAAACATCAAAAAGATCGCAAGTCAAAATATTCTTTGTTTAAACATAGATCACTGGACACGCAGTGCATATCAAAATCGTTGTTTCTTGAAACTTTTAATTAAATGAAGATATCACAAATTTTTTTTGCCAAGTGTCTAAGAAATAAAATTTAGAAAATTTCATTGAAATCTATCCAGTAGATTTTCCGTGATGCGCGCACAATTGCAGACCTCTATAATTTTATTTATATAGATTTCAGTTTGTTTGTATCAAATTCATGGATATTTAAGTACTGTGTGGACTGGTGGTAGCACTCGCTAATTTATATTTCGTTTTGGGGCTGATTGAG
Source organism: Nymphalis c-album (assembly GCA_963151315.1). Taxonomy (NCBI): domain Eukaryota; kingdom Metazoa; phylum Arthropoda; class Insecta; order Lepidoptera; family Nymphalidae; genus Nymphalis; species Nymphalis c-album. The sequence goes on from OY720610.1 coordinate 7,348,986, forward strand.
CTAGTGTAAATGTAAATTATACATTTTATCCGAAAGACTCACTTACTTAAGGAAAGTAAGTGACTGTCGCTTGAGAATGGCCGTAAAAAAACAGACACCGCGGTGCTTAGGGAGCTAAGCAAACCTGTGCTTGCTTCAATCATTCGCTCAAGCATCGTTGGCAATGTTCATTATTCCGATCCTACCTTGTTTTAATAATTAACATATTCATTTAATTGATACGCTCAAAAAGAATTTAGAAATAAACTAACTACAAAAGTAATTCACTAATGACATTTATTATAACTTTAAAGTTCTAATTACACACATTATGCACTAATACAAAGCACACGTCCTTTCTCACCAAAGGATGACTCTCGAATGGCTCTTGCGGCCGAATACTGAAACGTCACTTAAATATTAAATGCAACTTAATTATTTGAGACGCCGTTAAATTCAAATTTCGCATACTAATTTAGGAGCTTCTCAATGTTAAGTAGTGTTTAACTTTGAGTGACGTTTCAGTATTCGGCCGTTGGTCTCTTTAAATATAAGCATTTGATATTACATTGTGAGAGTAGAGTGAATGAAAGAATGACAGCTGTATATACGAATGATTGTAACAAAATATAGGTAGTTATTTTTATACAACTAATTTGAACTCTAATAATAATATATCAGAGCCATGATCAAATGATATGAAAGCACATAATGTAATCTTTACATTTAATCGTGTCTGTATATTAAATAAATTTACCAAAAAAGCTAATTTGGAAAATATGTAAGAGTAATGGAACATAAAGATGTTTCTGTTTATTTTTATTTTTTTTTTATTGCATAGGAAGGCGGACGGGCATATGGGCCACCTGATGGTAAGTGGTCACCAACGTCCATAGACATTGGCGTTGTAAGAGCTGTTAGCCATCTCTTACATCGCTAATGCGCCACCAACCTTGGGAACTAAGATGTTATGTTCCTTGTGCCTGTAATTACACTGGCTCACTCACCCTTCAAATCGGAACACAGCAATAACAAGTACTGCTGTTTTGCGGTAGAATATCTGATGAGTGGGTGGTACCTACCCAGACGAGCTTGCACAAAGCTCTACCACCAAGTAAATCTCTCTACCAGTACCACCAAGTTTATCTCTCTATCTGTCTGTATGTACTTATTAATCACCGAAACTACTGAAAAATATTCTTGCAATTTTGACAGGTAGATTAAAATCAGCTTGGAGCAACATTTAGGATTTGTTTCATTGAAATCGGCCGCAGCCGCAGAAACCGTATATCTATAAAAATAAAAACGTAATAAAATAAAAGTGTTTGGGCGATGAAAATGCATCTTTGAATGTATCCCAATAAAACCGAGTCTCAAGCAAACGAAGTCCTGTGTTATTATAACTAAGGATCAATTCAGTTGTGCTTTCCTGGATTCGAAACCATGATCTCTACACCCGTTTAAAGACTCTTAATATCACAACTTCACTTGGTGGTAGGGCTTTGTGCAAGCTCGTCTGGGTAGGTACCACCCACTCATCAGATATTCTACCGCAAAACAGCAGTACTTGTTATTGTTGTGTTCCGGTTTGAAGGGTGAGTGAGCCAGTGTAATTACAGGCACAGGGCACATAACATCCCAAGGTTGGCGGCGCATTGGCGATGTAAGCGATGGTTAACATTTCTTACAATGTCATTGTCTATGGTCGTTGGTGACCATATACCATCAGGTGGCCCATATGCAAGTCTGCCTTCCTATATATTAAAAAAAAAAACAACTCCGCTTCAAATTCTTAAAAGTAATTTTTACAAAATTAGTGTTAATTGTTGGCCAAGCTCTTGCAGATGAGGAATATAAAATACAAAGTCACTCTAAGCGTTTATTAAGTTTATCGACGAGAACGAAGTGTTTACAAACTTAACTTCAGAATCGCAACGAGATAGTTCGCTCCTGTTGATATAATCACAGAATATATTTTATAAAAATGGCATGCGAGTAACTATTTAATATTGTAATAGGTAGGCGGGCTAGTCACTGAGCTTCAATAGACAATAAATGAAACAATGTATGAAATATTTTAATTTTACTCGGTAGCAGAGCTTTGCGCAAGCTCGTCTGGGTAGGTACTAGCCAATCATCAGATATTCAACCTCAAAACAGTAGTAATTGATACTGCTGTGTTCCAGTTTCAAGGCTAAGTGAACCAGTATAATTACAGGCACAAGGGACATAACGTCTTAGTTCCCAAGGTTGGTGGCGCATTGGCGATATAAGCAATGGTTAACATCTCTTACAATGTCTATGGGCGTTGGTGACCACTTACCATTAGGTGGCCCATATGCTCGAACGTCTATAAAAAATATATTATATAAAAAAAAGAAAAACAAGAGTTACTTTTACATTTACAACATTAGTATTTATAAGGATATTTATAATCCCATTAAACGATTTAATTCTTTTAATCCAGCTTAGTTACAAAAAGTATGGTAAATTAAATGAATACCCTTTACATACGATGTTTCAACGCTGAAGCTGTTATGCGGAAGTGCTTACATTCTTGGCACCCATTCACATTTAAAGTGGATAGCAAAAAAGTTATTTAGAGATCAACAGTTAAATCAAATAAACCTTTTGTATTAATTGCTAATCAGCGTTAAAATCTTAAATTATTTATGCTTTTCCGTATGTAATTTTAAAACATTTCCATATTAAAAAAAAAAAACACAAAACAATTGTAGCGACATCTATATCGCCACGTACGAACTAAGAACTGACGTATCCTACATCGCGATATTAAAGTTATCAGAGCAATTGTACATATATACAAGAACCCGACAACAACCGTTGGGGGGAAGTAGCCCACCAGACCATCACCCGTCTGGTCCGAGGATCCTCCCTCTTCAATGGTGGATGAGGAACTTTACACCCTGTTTCTACCAGCCCCACATAACTATGTTCGCCAATTGAAGTCACGTCTTATTAACAACAAATAGGTTTTTACTTTGTCCTCACCATGAGTTTTTGGTAATTGGTCACCAATGCCAAAAGACATTGGCAATGTACGAAAATATATTACCCACTCCATGCATCGTAACATAACAGTACAATTATTGCTATTTAGCGGTATATATATATTATATCAGATGAGTTGGTTACCTAGATAGGATCGCACAAAGCCTAGTAAAAGTAAAATATCTGACATATATAATGGTACACTATATTATAATATAATTGATGGTACACTTATAGAATTAGGTGATCTTTATTATTATTCTCGGTATTATAATCTATACATATATTATAATTACTTGTCCTGACTGATTTATTAACGCACAGCCTAATCCGCAGGGGTAAGAAACTTGAAGTTTTAACATTGATACATTTTATGATAAAAACAACCACTAAGGAAGGATTTTTGGAAATTCCACCCCTAAAGGGGTTAAATAAGGGATGAACGTCTGTATGAATACCCGTCATTTTCAAAGATAAGAGATTTTCAAGGTTAGAAATAAATAAAGAAGTAAAAACATATGTAGATATATAATGACTTGTATGTAATACAATCACGAATTTACGACCATAAAAGCATTCCAAATTTAAACTAATTTCTATAGTAGTTAATGAGTAACAGATTTCAAACTATAACTTCAAAATAGCAACGGAACCACTATCAAGAGATCGCAACGAACTTTATCATTACGTTTTTTAATAGGACATCGTGTGTGTTACATTAAATTGATAAAATCTTTGTAGGCTTCGCATTGTATACGTCAGCAGAACATGTCTAAGTAATTAAATTTTTCGGTTTGTTTTTTTTTTCCCTAAATTCCAGTTACTACATATTAAAATGGCCGACATGGTACGCCGTCTAATCGTGAAACCTCGAAAATAATTGTTACTGAAATACTTTGTAATTAAAGAAAACCAACAAATCCGAATGAAAATAAATATCAATTTACGTAAATATATATTATGTACATATTTATGAGAATAATGACGTAAGAGAGCATCATGCTGTTTGGCGTTTCACGGCATACGAGTCGGATCTTAAGGCAGCGTGCTCACTCAACAACAACTCACGTGGACTATCCAACAAGATCGTTAAAAATTTTTTTTTATTGGATAAGCAGGTGGAACGAGCGTATAGGCCATCTGATCTTAAGTGGTCACCTCTAGGCGCCTTGATGGTGATAGGGTGGAGACCACCCTTAGGCAAATGTAGTGGAGGACGAAATGTATGGCGTGGTGGACAGACGATTTAAAAAAGGTGGCAGGTACGGGATGGATGCTGGGATGGTTGGCGTTCTATGGGGGAGGATTTTCGTCCAGCAGTGGACGGCAGAAGGCTAAGAAAAAACTCACCCTTCAAAACGGAACAGAACAATACAAAGTACTGCTGTTTTGCGATAATATCTGATGAGTGGGTCGTACTTATCCAGACGAACTTTCACCAAGCCCTACCACCAAGTGAGTTAAAAAAGTCTTAAACAGATTCTGGGTATGATAAAGTGAATAGATTTTACCAAAACAATTCCGTTCCCGGATTCAGATCACAAAAAGTGTTTTGTATATTTTCTGGACGTTTCGTGCCTATCATAATAAAAATTTTAGATATTCAGGGAATAGCAATAACATTACTAACGGTATACTACCGAATAACACCTTTGTTATGAGTATTTTACGTGGTCCAAGTAACAGCGGACCTGTGTAAGGTGGTAGGGTGTTGTGCAAGCCCGGCTAGGTACCACCCACTCATCAGATATGTTACCGCTTATAGCAATACTTAGGATTGTGGTATCCCAGTTGGAAGGGTACGTGAGCCGAGTAACTACAGGCTCAAGGGACATTGCACCTTTGTCCTCAAGGTTGGTGGTACATTAGTGATTTAAGGAATGGGTAGTATTTCTTACAAGGCCGATGTCTCAAGGTGGGCCCAATTGCCCATCCTTCCATAATACATTCAAGAATTCCAAGAGTTTCTTTCCAAGGTTCTTCTCAGGCTGGGTGTATCTTTTCCGAACCGGTGGTAGTTTCTAGTTTGACATAAGCAATTATATATTTATTGATATAAGCAAGTGTAATACTTCAATGTTGAATAAAGTATTTTGAATTTGAATTATTTATAAAAATAATATTAAATATATTATTTTTATAAATAATTTAACAGTAAGTATAATTATAATATAGTATATATAAAATGTAAAATGTATAAATTTTTTGTTTAAATGTATAGGTTTTCATCTGTTAATACAAGAAAAATATTTTTCTCATTTTTCCGCTTCAAGTTCATAACTCGGGCCTGACTATAAGAAAGAATGTAGTGGGACTGTTGAGTACCAAAACTTACAATATCCAATTTTAAACTCGTGTAAAGTTCCTCCGAATTACCACTGTCTTGCAAACAATTTTATACCTTCTGCTTAATGAAATAAAGTCGGACATAGCCTGACAAGTTACCCACAGACGGTGGTTATTCCAAATGACGGTCATATATCGGACTGTAAAGATTCTAGAAGTTTCTGCCTCGTGTGAAGTAAAATGAACAAAGCTATTTATTACATATGGCTGCTAATTTTATATTAAATTATATACTTTTATGTTTAATAAGTAAACAGTATTAGCTCAGAATTAAATGTTTGAAATGTGAAACGTTTTTAGAGATATTGAAGCATTATACTTGCTTAGCGGATTGAAGACATTTCAATTCCGTCTTAAGAGGCAGAATACGTTCATTACAATAGAAATATTGTCAGATATGGATTTTATTTTACTTGTTATTAATGTGTTCGGGTTTGAAGGGTGGGTGAGCCAGTGTAATTACAGTCATAGTTGGTGGAGAATTGGCGATGTAAGCCATGGTTAACATTTCATATAATGCTGTCTATGGGCGTTGGTGACCACTTACCATCAGGTGGCTCATATGCTCGTCCACCTACCTATACAATAAAAAAAAGCTCCAAATTAAATATTTGAAATCAAAACCATTGTTAGGTATATTGAAGCATTATACTTGCTTAATTACAATAATAACGCCCAGTAGGTGAGTAAGCCGAAGCGGATTGAAGACATTTCAATTCCGTCTTAAGAGGCGGAATACGTTCATTACAATTAAAATATTTTCAGGTATAATAATAAAATTCTAATTATAGAGTAATATTTTAAGTTTTTTAAATTAGATAAAATATAAATCAATACTAATATATAAAGCCGAGGAGTTTGTTTGACACTTAAGCACGTATTAATTCTAAAGATGCTTCAAATTTGAACGGAATTATAAATGAAACTACAATTCTAAGAGTTATTATTCTAGGCTTGCTTATTTAATTGTTGTACATCTACCCGACGATTGGTAAGAAATACACTGATTTTAAAAATAACAGGTTAAAGAAAAAAATGTGAATATACATTTTTAATAGTATTTTAATAAACATTAAAACAAATAAGTACATTAAAACCTTAAATAAATACAAATGAAAATTAAAAATAATTACTATACAAGTCGTGAGCGCGTGGAATGGTGGCAAGAATGCTAGCAGCATTTACCCTTTGAATCGCAATTCCGATTCTCTGGGCGAAAAACGAACCAGCCCTCCTGTCACCAGTGGAGGCAATAAGGGAGTAATATTTTGGATGTTTTTTTTTGGCACTATTACTCCAAGGAAATAGTTAATAAAATATTTTTAATAGTTATTTACAATTAATATTTTTAATTGCATTTGGAAGACTCAGAACACAGAAAATGATTATTTATAAGTAAGTAAGGTCCTCCAGACCGATTTCGGCCACGGCGGCCAATCTCAAGAGAGATTAGCCAACTGCGCAGGAGATATTATAGTGCACAAGTGTGTGCGCAAACACAGGTGTACTCTCTCTTCCCCAGCTCTCATAATCCGATGGGATGGCAATCCGACACGACCGGAAAGAGTTTAGGCGCAGGACCAACGGCTTAACGTGCTTTCCGAGGCACGGGAGTGTACACACTTCCAACTTCCAGACTCCGGGCTGCTACTGAGAATTTTCTGACAGAAAACCTCAATAACCATTTATTGGCCCGACCTGGGAATTGAACCCAGGACCACCGAGTCTGCGGCCCCATATCAAACCGCTAGACCAACGAGGCAGTCATTGATTATTTGTGATTATTTGTATTTGTGTTATAATACAGGTTGTATTGCAATCTGTAAGTACTATGTACAATTATTAATAATTGAAATGCATATTGGATATATTATTATTATTGTTTTATAAGTTAATTTGTATATGCTTTGTATTGTATGTTGTAAGTGTGCTTTTACAAATAAATAAATTTGAAACTATGTTTGTGTTTCTATATTGTCTTTATATAATAGTTATTAAGGTTATTAATTAGTTAAATAATAATAATAATATATAAAGTACCTCATACTGTGACGCTTTAGGTAAAAATTTTTGTAGTTAAGAAGTGAACCCGTAACAAACAAACAAACTCTACCATTTATATTACGAGTTAAAATTTCGTCCACAAATAACTAGTTATAGACAGTTACTGCTCCATTATATATATGTAATTGTAACATACTTCCAAGGTATATAAAATGTTCTACTTTAAAAATACCTGGATTGTATTGGTTATCCAATCTCGCCGCAAGTTGTAAAATAATTGACAACTCTAGACATTACTAATGCTTTAGACTTAACAAAAAAAAAGATAATTTTGAATTTAGAATTAATTTTCGAATGTTTTTTTTCCGAATTTAAAACTATTCGATTTTACTTAATACATTTCGTAGCATGAGAAAACTACTACTCATGTATATACTTTGTGTGTTGTGCAGGTTTCTATGTTAAGCCAGCTGTACTTGTTATTAATGTGTTCTGGTTTGAAGGGTGAATGAGCCAGTGTGATAACAGGCACAAGGGACATGACATCTTAGTTCCCAAGTTTGGTGGCGCACTGGCGATGTAGGCGATGGTTAACATTTTTTACACTGCCAATGTCTAAGGAGGTGACCACTTACCATCAGGTGACCCATATGCTCCGTCCGCCAACCTGTCTGATAAAAGAAAGCTATTAATCTAAATTCATTCATATAAAATCTTTATTTTTTGCGTAAAATATATCCTGACCTATCCTTTCTTAGAAACTTTCGCGTTTGTAATATTAGCCTTAAATGTTAGTGTTACTGGCTCCGATTCTAAGTTCTACCAAGAACTAAGAACTGACAAAAAACTCAGTATTTACTCTTTGTTATCATTTAAATAAAGGTGAGATGGCCTACTGAGGAAGACGGTGATCGTGGACTTTAAACCTGGGCAAGCACCACTGAATTTCATGTGCTTAATTTGTGATTATAAGTCATCTCGTGCTTGACGGTGAAGGAAAACATCAAGAGGAAACCTGCATGTGTCAAATTTCATTGAAATTCTGTCACATGTGTATTTCACCAACCTGCATTGGAGCAGCGTGGAGGAATAAGCTCGAAACCATCTCCTCAAAAAGAGGAGAAGAGACCTTAGCTCAGCAGTGGGACATTCACAAGCCGTTACTGAAAAGTCGTATATCACGCCTAAAAAACTAAAATTTTTATATTTCATATATTTTCTCAAGTTCACATTTTTATTAGTTAAACTAAAAATAGGTCACCTCCATTCCATTCTTGTTATTGGATTACTATAAATAAAGGCACTTCCAAATAAGTCACTATTAACGCTACAGAGGGTAAGAATTCAAGATGTATAATTTAATTTTAGCTGTTTATTGTTTGATTCAATTAGATATTGATGGGACATTAATTGTACCGGATGTTATTAGGAGAGCTAGTAGCTAGTAGCTAGCTAGCTTTTATCAAGCCACTAGACCAACGAGGCAGTCAATTATATTTAACTAGCAAAAGCTGATTCAACCCACAAGCATGAAATATTCTTGAATTTTATTAATACCCAAAAAAAAAACATCACAAATGTCAAAAGTAAATTTTACGCGTCGCTTTTAATTCGTGCATATTCATCACGGAAATTACACCGTGGAAAAAAAAACGACTGGCGCCCCGGATGAATTTTTCATCTCGCGTTCGGGAGCGTTGGAAAAAGAGTGTTTTATACGTTAATTGGTTTAACCAATTTAGCTGTTAGCGAGAACCATGTGACGATTAATGGTTTTTTTTTTGGTGCATTGAAATAATCACTCGTGCACTTAATAATGTTGATATATTAATAAAAATAATAATAATATCCTGGGACGTTATTCACACACGGCCATCTGCTCCCAAACAAGCAGAGCTCGTGGAAACCAGACAACTGATATACTACATATTATACTACGTTTCTTTTGTAAATACATACTTACTAATATATAAAGCTGAAGAGTTTGTTTGTTTGATCCGGCTAATCACAGGATCTACTGGTTCGAATTTAAAAAGTATTTTTGTGTTGTATAGTCCTTTTATTGATTCCTCAACCTTCCGGTTCTTGGTTGATTTTTATTCATTATATTTTTATTAATTTACCGCGGGGCACATCTAGTTAATCATAATTGTCATAAAAAAAATTATTTGCCAAAGTAAAAATTATCCGTGAAACTTTTTATAAGAATTGTATTTTTATACAAAAAGGAGAACCTTGCCCCAGGAAGGATTTACTGACTTTACGGAAAAAAATGGTGTTATAAGCTTATCTTTTTTTTTGCTTTTCATGTTTTTACAAAACTTTTACTGATTCTATCAAAGTCTTTATTATTATGTATTTATTATATTGTTTGCCTATTCGGGCCAGTAAAAAGTAATTGTGGATTTCTGTCGAAAATTCTCAAAAGCAGCCCGGTGACTGAAAATTGGAGATGTGTACACTCTTGAGTCTCGGAAAGCACGTAAACCCATTGGTACTGCGCAGAGTTCAGCTCTTTCCGGTCGTGTCAGATTGCCATCCCATCGGATTATGAAAGCTAGGGAATAGAGGTAGCACCTGTGTTTGCGCACATACTTGTGCACGATAATATGTGCGCAGTTGACTAATCTCTCTTGAGATTAGTTGCAGTGGCCAAGATCGTTCCGGAAGAATTTATAATAATAAAGTTGTTCTTATTATGTTGTCATAGTTTCATGGTGTATTAAGGGAGTACAAATTGGTTTATACTCCTTAAAGGTTCCGATCTATTTGTGTGGGCGATGTTTATCACTTTTCAACACCTGGCCTATTTGTTTGTCAATGATAGTTTGAAATGTCCAAAAAAATGTCAATATTCTAAAGATTATTAGAAAAATATTCAATTAAGAAATATAACACGAACAAATTATTGCGTAAACACGACTGAATTTAGATTGCCTTTGACAGACGCAGAATACAAAGTAACGCAACATCACTCTAATTATCAAGGACAGTACGAAATTAAGTTTTAATTAACCTTTCAACATTACTCAGTGTTATTTAGCGGGAGTAATAAATGTATACAATAAAACGACCCTGGCGACACGTTCGTCGCATTAAATGCCAGTATCAATTAAGTGTGTTGTGAGTTAGTGACTATGGGATTCATCGCAGCAGAACTTCTTGTAATAAGGATTCTTCCGTACTGGTGAATGACCTCATAATCTATACATATAAATAAAATTGGAGTGTCTGTTTTTAATATCGAAATAACCGCTTTTTACTACATGCAAATGAATATATATACGGTATATACACTAAAATAACACTTTTTACAATTTTTGTCTGTCTGTCTGTCTGTTTGTTCCGGCTAATCTCTGGAATGGTTGGACCGATTTTGACGGGACTTTTATTGGCAGGTAGCTGATGTAATAAGGAACAACTTAGGCTACTTTTATTTTAGAAAAAAATAAAAATGATTAACTTTTTGTTAAGTTCTACGCGGACGAAGTCGCGGGTACAGCTAGTGTTATAATAAATGCTTTTCATCTGTTTTGGGTAAATGTTTATGTGTGTGTTCATATACTTAGTAAGATGTTTTGTAAAGCACAAAGGTATTACAAATAAGCTATCTAATGGAAAATAGTCACTAAAAATATTGGAATTTTATAGTATATTGCTTATATACATTTTTAAATGTCATGCTCAAATTCAAGTGCGAGTCGGACTCGCGCACGACGGGTTCCGTACCATTATCAATAAAAGCAGCAAAAAATCATGTCTGTTGTATAGGAGTCCCCCTTTAATGTTAATTTTATTCTGTTTTTAGTATTATTTGTTATAGCGGCAATAGAAAAACATCTTCGGTGAAAATTTCAACTGTCTAACTATCACGGTTCATGGGATACAACCTGGTGACAGACGAATAGACGGACAGACAGCGGACTCTTAGTAATAGGCTCACGTTTTACACTTAATAGTCCAGTCATTATAGTAAGTTCACCTCGGAATTCGAGATACCCAGCTGTAAGTCTGTAAATACTTGTAAGTATAAAATATCTATAAGTACGGAACTCTAAAAACATTGGTTATTACTATTGTGTAATTAGTGGAGCGGCTCTTTTCCTGCTGTAACTTTTTTTATTGCATAGGAAGGCGGACGAGTGTATGGGCCACCTGATGGCAAGTGGTCACTAACGTCATTAGCATTATAAGAGATGTTAACCATCGCTTACAATGCTAATGTCATCACATACACAGCTATGCGTAATAATAATACAATGTTATGATTCTTAAATTCTTTTGTATTAGATTTGTCATAATTCCTAGTATTACTTAAGCAAATAGGACCCGACCGCGATCATATTAAACAAGAGCTGACTTATATTCAAGAAATACTATTACATGATAGGCACCAGATAAGGTGGAGTGAAACGTCGTACAGAATAATAAAAAAAGGTATGATAGCGGTTAAAACAACTAAATGGATGGAAGATAAGCACATCGCGAAAGCTTGAAGTGAAAAATTTATATTTGTATCATTAAATTAATTCTTACTTATTGATAGTATCTATCTTACGGCAGAATACTGAAACGTCTTTCAAATATGAAGTGGGACTTAATTATTTGAGACGCCGTTAATTTAAAATTTCGCATACTAAATTAGAAATTAATGACGTTCTAAATAATTAAGTCCCACTTAATATTTGAGTGACGTTTCAGTATTCGGCCGTTAATCTATCTAATCTAACCGACAGTTATCAGTATCAGTATAATATTACTATCTATTATCTACTTGGTGATAGAGCTTTGTGCAAGCTCGTGTGAGTAGGTACCACCCACTCATCAGATATTCTACCGCAAAACAGCACTACTCGGTACTGTTGTGTTCAGGTTTGAAGGGTGAGTGAACCAGTGTAATTACAGGCACAAGGCACATAACATCTTAGTTCCCAAGGTTGGTGGTGTATTGGCGATGTAAGCGATAGTTAACATTTCTTACAACGCCAATGTCTATGGGTGTTGGCGACCACTTATGTTATTTGTTTTTTTTTATTTCATTATTTATTTTTGCGAACCCTAAAAATAAATAATAAAACCTCACTTAAATGCTAACTCAGCATGCATAATCTTACAGAGGTTATTTATGACATTTACATAATATATACTATAGTATAAGATATCAAAAATTAAAACAAGTTACAATAGTACATAGATTTTGTCAATGTGTAAACCGGGCCTTACCCGAATCGGTACAAACGATAAACTATTGAAGTCTGACCGCAATGGTTTCGTACAGGCAATATAACTTGTCTACGGTCTAAAGATCAATTTCCTTTTAAAGCAATTTCAGTAGGTTTATCAGTTTTGGCTGAGTATCGATGTGGTGATCTTAAATCAGACCTTTTACAAGACTCGATTACAATAATATAATTCTTTCTTTAATTTAAATATTTTTTTAAAGTATTATATTTGATTATATAATATATTGTGTTAGAATACTGTAATATCGTGCACACAGAACCATCTAATCGCTAACTAAGCAGAGCTTGTACTATGGAAACCAGACAACTGATATACTTACATATACTACTTTTCTATTGTAAATACATACTTATATAGAGAATTATACCCAGACTCAGGACAAAAAGACATGTTATGCACACCAATGTCTGTCCTGGTTGGGAATCGAACCCATAACCTGCGTGAAACGCAATCTTACCAACGCCATCCGCCTTGTCAAAAATGTGTTGTATAAACAGAGCAGTTTCAAAATATAAATAATATAAATAATTTTAACCTTCTCCTTACATAGAGGAGAAGAGGCCTTAGCCCAGCAGTGGGACATCGCCCCCGAAACCGCCAGCATACTAAATTTCATGAAAATCGTTGGAGCCGTTTCCGAGATTCAGATTATATATATATATATATATATACGAGAATTGCTCATTTAAAGATATAAGAAATATCACAATTGTAATTTAATCCTGATTTATTTTTGCTTTAAACTCAAAAAGATGTGATAGTAATAAACTAAATCATTAATACAGGGTCTTACAAAACCCTGTCCGACCCGTGAACTGGTTATAAGGTATCGTGAGTCGGTTCTATTTATGTAATCATTTTTAAAATTCTAAACAAAAAATGTACCGAAAAAAAATTAACTGACTTATATAACGAAAATTACATAGCAACACAGGCGCGGGCAACAGCGCTCATGCGGTCATGACCTCAGCTGTCCATTCAATTTTCGCCATTTAAAATTGAAAATGATAATTTATATTTTTTATGAGTGCAACTTTGACTTCTCAACTCTTTTCATACAAAGAAACCACGTAACTATAAAATAATAAATACAAAGTCGCCTTACGTTCTAATCCATTTAAAGCTTCCGTTACTTGGTTAAGTTGTGTATATATTTTACTAGCTAAAATTTGACCTAATGGTTTTATAATGAGATAGTTAACTGAATACAATAATCTTCGCATAATTGTATAATGTATCTCTATATACATATATTTGTATAATTTTCACCACTAATGAGCTCGTATGATTGATGGATGAAAAGGGTCGAATGTAGCAAGGGTGCGAAGGGTATAAAGGAAATATTTTGTAGTATAAATATTTATTATTAACAATTATTCTGCAATGTTTAAAAGGGATACATCAATCATTGAGAATATATGGAAAATGTTTCAAGAGACCTCACTTCCAAAGAATATGTTCAGGATTGAGAAAGGAAAGGATTAGCATAAGGGTTAGGTGTTGGTTTTGATCGGAAATAATTTGTTATTTTCATATTCAGTTCTATAGAAGAACTTGATGCTTGAGACGTATATAAAAATGGATTTCCTGTTTCTGTTGTATTTATTATTTCTCGTGTTTGTTTTTTTATAAAGTAGAATGACCATATTTTTTGGTAGGGTTTTGTGCAAGCTCGTCTGGATAGGTACAACCCACTTATCAGATATGAAGGGGTCAGGGGAAAAACAACTTTTGTCCACTTTTTATATTTTTTCCACTAGCAATACCATCTGAAAGTAAATTGCTGTCACTATATCCTCCCAAAAATAAACAGGACAATAAAATCCGGAGTCACGAGTTATTTTGTTTTTAAAATACAGGTACTGGTTAATAACACCCATAGTCCGTTACGTTCAGGAAAAAAATAACTGTTGTCCATGGTCCATGACAGTGACACATTGAGGTTATATTTTGAGAGGTTATGAGTTAATGGATGTTAAGAGTTGGACTTCATAATAACTATTAAAAGTGTTATTATTCTAGTTGTTTGTGTGTTATTTTAACGAAAATGTCAAACGAAGAAGTGGACAGTCTAATCTATGAAAAATCTAGCAAGAAAAGAAAAACATTTGGGCGAATTTCGGAAGCAAATAAAAAGATGAAGCTACAAAGCCATGAAATGGGTGAAAATTGCTTTTGTAAAAGATATAAATGTTTTGATGTGATAAATGAAGAACAAAGAAGGAATGTCTTAAAGAGTTTTAATCTTCTTCCGTCTCGGGATGCCCAAAATTTATATCTGTGTGGTCTTATTACTCTTTGTGAGGTACAGCGAAGGCGGCCAAGAAAAAATGAAGATGATGCAAATTTACATGCAGCAGCTTATGCCTACCGCATTAGGATAACTGAAAATAATGAAACCAAAGATGTTCCTGTTTGTTTTAAAGGATTCATTGCGATACATGGTATTTCTGAACAAAGGTTAAAAACTTTAAAGAAATCTTTGCAAGAGACTGGACATGCACCTTTGGACAAGCGAGGCAAACACACCAACAGACCAAGGAAACTTACAGAAGATATGAAAAATAAGGTAATGGAGCACATTAGATCTTTTCATGGCCGTAAAAGTCATTATAGTCTTCATGAGTCATCTAAGATATATCTTTCTGAAGAATTGAATGTGAAGAAAATGTACAATATGTTTTCAATTAATAAAGACTTACTGTCTTATGAGTCATACAGAAATATCTTTGTAAATAATTTTAATATTGGTTTTGGCTACCCAAGATCAGATACTTGTGGAGCTTGTGATGAGTTTAAGGCAAAACTAAAAGGATTACAAATTGACTTGAAGAACACAAGTGATATTGAAAAAAAGAGTGTAATTGAAAAGAAGATAAGAGATTTAGAGACTGAAAATAAAGTACACAGAGTTAAAGCAGAGGTGTTCTATCGCAGAAAAAGAGAAACTAGAATTAAATGTCAATCATCTTCAACAAGAGAAGCGATTGCTATGGATTATCAGAAAAATTTAAGCATGCCAAACATAACTACTAATGAGATATACTATAAGAGACAGCTAACCTTCAATTTATTTAACATTCATGTACTCTCTTCATCAGATTCTTATTTCTTTTGTTATGATGAGACCATTGCCAATAAAGGAGCAGATGAAGTTTGTTCTTTTCTCCATCATTATATCTTTACAAAACTCAATACAAATGTCAGAGAGCTGGTAATATTCTGTGATTCTTGTGGTGGGCAGAATAAAAATTATTGCATGTTCAGATTTATCCATTATGTGGTTCATAGAGCCAGGCGTTTGGATATGATTAAAATGATATTTCCGATTAGAGGACATTCATACTTGGAGTGCGACAAAAATATGGCACTAATAAATCAGAAGGCACCCTGTGAAACACCAGATGACTGGAGAAAAGTAGTGTCTGAGTCAAGAGCAAAACCTTCACCTTTTCAGGTTATTGATGTTGATCAGCCTTTAGTCAGATCTTGGACCAAGTTTTTAACACCAATTTATAAAAAGACATGCCCATTTTTATCTAGACCTATTCGTGAAATAAGAGTTGAGATTTCACATCCTCGCCTCATTTTCTACAGAAATTCTTATAATGGTCACTGGACATCCTCTGTTATGCTGGATTCAAAAAGAAAAAGAGCAAACTCAACACCTTGTGCAGAGCCTATTGATTCAGCAGAATTTATCCTGCCTGAACAAGCGTACAAGGATATTTTACCAATAAGTAAAGCAAAATTCCAAGACATTCAGTCGTTATCAAAATATTGCAACCCTGCAGCAAAACAATATTATTCAACACTAAAATATAGTTAGGATTCAGCTCATATTACATTAAAGTTACAATGTACCTCAGGGACATTGTTTGTTTTTCCCCTGAATTTGGTGGACATAGGTTGTTTTTATACTGATAATTCTGACTTTGAAGTTTTTTTTTATTGTAACCTCTAAATAAGCCAGGTTCAAAACTAAAAAAGTGTAACATTACATTAACAATAAACATATGTTTATAATAAAAAAGCATTTTTATTTATATGGCTTTAATTTATCATTTTATCCATGCTCTAAACTGTTAATTAGTAATATCTCAGTGTGCTCATTGAGTGATAAAAGTTGTTTTTCCCCTGAACCCTTCATATTCTACCGAAAAACAGCAGTACTCGCGACTGTGGTTTAAAGGGTGAGTGAACTAGTGTAACTACAGGCATAAGGGACATAACTAATTAGTTTACAAGGTTGGTGGCGCATTGGCGATGTAAGCGACGGTTAACATCTCTCATAATGCCAATGTCTGAGATGAGCGTTGGTGACTACTTACCATCAACTGGCGCCCAATAATGAAAAAATGACCAATAGTGGTCCAAATATCCACCACCACGAACTATGTTGACTTATAGTCCACTAAACAGAGATTAACTTTTGGCAAGAGACAAAAAAAAACTGTCACCAAAAAGTATATGAAAAATAATAGTGTACCTAGAGTAGTATCAGGTACTTGAAACGCGCGTTGTGTTTTCTTTCTTCCTGGCCTTTGATCAAAATCTATTTCAGCGTAAGCCTAACACAGGACACCGAGAGTGCTTGTAATTTTGTTTTTGCCCTAATTGGCCTCGACAGCGTCACCGGGCATGACATATAACATACGTATATATTAACGATATTATTCGCATAGACGTAACAAAAAACATGACATTTCATTCGTTTATAACTTTTTACTGACTTCATATTTTTTGTTGCGGTCTGAGGCCCTAGCCAAGTTGACATTCTACAATCGTAAACGCTAATAGAAAACTAAACAAATGTATGAGAATGACATCTCTCATCGATAAGTCACGTGGTCATTCTCATACATTTGCTTAGTTTTCTATTAGCGTTTACAATTGTAGAATGTCAACTTGGTTAGGGCCTCTGGTTATAGTAATTCACTACTTAGTAGACTAATGTATGACCGGAGTAAATACTATCTCTCACCAATCAAACTCGATTTTAAATTTATTAAAAAACGATATAATAGTAAAAATAACAATACAAACCAGGACGGTACCACATTTTGCAACTCTACATAAATTCAATTCAATAAAAGTATCTTCAATAACATTATTATTTCATAGCGTTTAATATTGAATTTTCATATTCAAATATCCTCATGTTTTCAAAAGTTACTCGCAGTATTCAATAAATTATCAACACAGATGTGTTTTGTCGCAACGTTGCGTTTGCATTGAATTCCTTTTAACATCAAAATGCCATTATATTTGTGCACGACTTTATTTTATTCTATTAATATTATTTTGTAGTATTTGTTTCAACTTGAATGTTTATATTATAACTAGCTAATGATCAAAAACCATAGATGGCGCAGTGGCTACAAAGCGTGAATCTTAACCGATGATCGTGGGTTCCGAGCTCCAGTTCCACTCCGTACTCCAGTTGATGGTAAATGGTAGTAGAGTGCAAACGTGAAGACCGCTAGTGCATTCGGGAAAAAAATATTTGCACTAACCGCCTCGCCTTGCCGGCCCCCAAGATGCCTCCTCACGCCTCTTTGTTCGCGCTAACAAACTTGTGCACTATAATATGTCCTGCGCAGTTTGCTAATTTCTCTTAAGATTGGCCCCCATGTCCAAAATCGTTTAAAAGGACATCGCTGTAAAAATATAACCATCACTTGCCTTACCAATATGCCATCAACTTAGTTAACCAAGATATTGTGTCCATTGTGCCTAGATGATGTTAGTCTAGAATCTAGATCATTGACCCTTCAAACGAAAATCCATGACACTCAGTAATGCTTTATGATGGGTGGTACCTATACGATCTTGCTCAAAGCCCTACCACCTAGTATGCATTGATTTATCGGAGCTGCCATAGCCAGTAGTATATATTTAATTTGTTAAGGAGCTATGTAAATAAAAATGAACGGCCTTATTCATAAACGTTGCTAAGCAACTGCCTAATTAAACACTAATTTATCTCTTTCTGTCATTGTTGATTTGATATTCGATAGAAGAAGAAAAAAAGTCGAGTTGGCCCAGTGGTATGAACGCGAGAATTTTAACCGATAATCGTGGGTTCAAACCTGGGCAAGCTCCACTGAATTTCATGGTTAATTCGTGATTATAATTTATCTCGCGCTTGACGGTGAATGAAAACTTCTTGAGAATTTCAGTGAAATTCTGTCACATGTGTATTCCACCAACGGCAACGCGAATTGGAGCAGCGTGGTGGAATAAGCTCCAAACCTTCTTCTCAAAAGAGGAGAAGAGGTCAGCCCTGCTGGCTGACATTCACAGGCTGTTACTGTTCTATAGAAGTTGACACAACTTTTTTTTTTTCATTTCAACGCCGGACGAGCATATTGGCCACCTGATGGTAAGTGGTCACTGGTCACCAACGCCCATAGACATTGGCATTGTAAGAGATGTTAACCATCGCTTACATCGCCAATGCGCCTCCAACCTTGGTAACTAATATGTTATGTACCTTGTGCCTGTAATTGACACAGGCTCACTTACCCTTCAAACCGTAACACAACAGTACCAAGTTCTGCTGTTTCGCAGTGGAATATCTGATGAGTGGGTGGTGCCTACCCAGACGAGCCTGCACAAAGCTCTACCACCAAGTAAAACATGTTAAACTTATTAATAAAAACTTTTGTAGCCGCAATTTTTTCTCGATCAACCACCTCGTATTCCAAACAGCTCTTTGCTCAATAAATAATTTATTATAATTAAGCTACAATTAAGTGGTTTTTCGTGTAATTATTTTTAAATCTCAATGATTTATGAGCTTGCTACTTTAAAACCGAATATTTTAAGCCAGTCACTGTAATTAATGATCCATTATAAGAATCAAATTCCTTAACATTTTCTTGTTAAGGTTTAATCGTTTAATATCTGTTTCTAGAAAATTTCTAAAGACTTTAGGTGACTTGTAAGAAATTATAAAGAATGTTGTATGGAATATTAAAAATCTTTGCTTCAAATTTTTTCGGTAATATTTATAAAAGATTTTCTTTTCTTTTCAACCATTGTTGTTTCGTAAAAGGGAATTAATTAAGACAGGATATATGTTGATTTATTAAATATATGAACTAATTTAAACACAAATTGATCATAATAAATTATAAGCGGGTTAATTAGATATTCATTTATAGTGATAAACTTAAAACTATAAGATCCTCCAGACCGATTTCGGCCACGGCGGCCAATCTCAAGATAGATTAGTAGTTGGCTAATTTATCTTGAGATTGACCGCCGTGGCAGGAGATATTATAGTGCACAAGTGTGTGCGTATATACAAGTGCACTTTCTCTTCCTTAGCTCTCATAATCCGATGAGACGGCAATCCGACACGACTGGAAGGAGTTCAGGCGCAGGACGAACGGCTTAACGTGCTTTCCGAGGCACGGGTGTGTACACACTTCAAACTTCCAGACTCAGGGCTGTAACTGAGAAATTTCTGTCAGAAAAACCCAATAACTGTTTATTGGCCCGGCCTGGGAATTGAACCCAGGACCACCGGGCCTGCGGCCTTATATATAACCATTAGACCAACGAGGCAGACACTCAACTTAAAACTATTATAATTTAATTTAAAGTTTTTACGTACATTTTACCTGATATGTTATGCAAAGGAAAGATATCAAAATTTTAATATTCTTTATTTAAGTTAGAATTGCAAGTTGACATGTTTGGAACCTAGCTTAGCGCAGTAGTTCTTTTTTAAGTGAACTACTTAGTAAATATAACATGTATGTACATGTATTATTATATACGACGAGTCGGTTGCCATGGTTAGTAAGATAAATGCCTCTCCCGCCGCAGGTCATGGGTTCGATTCCCACCCAGGACAGACATCTGTGTGCATGAACATGTCTGTTTGTCCTGAGTCTGGGTTAAAATATCTATATAAGTATGTAATTACAAAAGAAAAGTAGTACCTTTTTCATCTTAAGTGTTTCATTAATAAAATAAAAAACGAACTACGACAACATTTGTCATCAATCAGAAGAATAATCATAAGATGGTCTAGCAGTAAGAACACGTAAATATTCCAGCACTACTGAATTTACATACATGTTCTTGTTCTGTGGTGAAGTAAAACATTGTGAGGAAACCTTATGAGTTGGATGCAGATTTTTAGCTCGACTTGTCAACAGGATGGCGACTCAGCCTGGGAGGGCCTTAAATGTCGAAGGGCCTTAGAGCCTTTGATCATAAGTCCTGGTCGGATGATAATCTGACACATATATATCATGCGGCACCACGCCCTACTCTAGTTTTTTTTTTTTTTATTGTATAGGAAGGCGGACGAGCATATGGGCCACCTGATGGTAAGTGGTCACCAACGCCCATAGACAATGGCATAGTAAGAAATGTTAACCATCGCTTACATCGTTAATGCGCCACCAACCTTGGGAACTAAGATGTTATGTCCCATGTGCCTGTAATTACACTGGCTCACTCACCCTTCAAACCGGAACACAGCAATACAAAGTACTGCTGTTTTGCGGCAGAATATCTGATGAGTGGGTGGTACCTACCCAGACGAGCTTGCACAAAGCCCTAACACCAAGTTAAACTCGATTCGATTCAGTCACCACTTATACATAGAATACCAAGAAAAATGAGTATTCATTATTATTTTTAAGATTTAAATAGATATTCTGTTCATCGCCCTGGCTCGGATAAACTTGTTAAGAGGTGAATAAATTATTTTAAAGGTAAAATCGTAGTCAATTATAGATGTTCGGAGGCTTAATGCACCTCAATTCAATTTCTGTATCAATTCCGTGTTACGAAATCAAACAGGAGCTACTTTTGTAGGGAGACGTCGCGT
Source organism: Nymphalis c-album (assembly GCA_963151315.1). Taxonomy (NCBI): domain Eukaryota; kingdom Metazoa; phylum Arthropoda; class Insecta; order Lepidoptera; family Nymphalidae; genus Nymphalis; species Nymphalis c-album. The sequence goes on from OY720610.1 coordinate 7,370,425, forward strand.
TTTTGAACACTTGACTCATATAATTTATGATAGAGTTGGCGAATCTGGGGCCGGCTTTGGTGTTCAGCTTCCCAGAAACTGCATCTTGAATAGCTTCGCACTGTATGACGTAGTCGAAGAGTGTTTCTTATTCTTCTTCTTCGTTGTTGCAATCTTGTCAGAGGGGTCGTGGTCGCCATGTAGTATTACGAAGTGCTCGGTGCTGATGTTATTCGCCATATTTCGCCATTCTCAAGCGTTCTCCATATGTCCATATTCGTGGTGAATTGATGAACTCATACTAGTTACAATCCTACTGCATCCCGTTCTAAGAATATATAAATACGGATATTTTACTACTAATTTATCATTATTTTTCATAAAACCATTATAATTAGTATCCCATATGCCCGTCCGTCTATAATATAAAAGAAATCCATTCTATTGATTACCAATAATTCATAAATTAATGACAAATAGTATGTAACTACAAAGGCGAGCGATTTCGTGCAACTTGTGCTCAAGCGCATTGAACAGTGACCATTCATTTGTGAAAATTATTTTAAAACGTAATCCGATTTCAAGTTTTAAATAACAGTTCCGTGTGCATTTATTTGACCCGTATGTTTACAAAGCCTGACCGCTGAACCGGTAAATTGTCGACGAGTTCTCGTCAGTAAGTGATTTTTCAGCAATAACTCAATTGATTTGAGGTCCGGCAATTATTAAATGTATTTCGAATGTACCACATATAATTGGACAGGCGACACGCACGAACGGATTTAAAGATTGTTTAATATGTAAAAAAAACATGTGTGCAATTCACATGTGGTAGAAATAAAACCTTCAAAAATTTTGGCTTCAACTATATAATGCTTCCTATCACATTTTCTCCCACGTTAAATTTGATGAACTTATGTGTCTGTTTCTTTTTGCTGTCGCTTTGTCGTTTCATCGACTTTCATATAACTATTCTAAAGAATTTTTCACTTCAAAAACCGATGTAACGTTAATTCTTGTGGCGTTTATTTATTTGTACGATGTTGACTTTAAATTTGTTCAGAGTATAATTGGTATTTTTAAATTGACATGTGTTATATTTTACATTCTCACTTTAAGCAAAAAGTAACAGCCTTTGAATGTCCCACTGCTGGGCTAAAGCCTCTTCTCCTCTTTGTGAGGAGAAGGTTTTGGAGCTTATTCCACCACGCTGCTCCAATGTGGGTTGGTGGAATACACATGTGACAGAATTTCAATGAAATTTGACACCTGCAGGTTTCCTCACGATGTTTTCCTTCACCGTAACTTTAAGCAATAAAAGAGTCAATTCACGCACTGTTAGATTTAATCAGAAAATCGAGTCCTTATTACGAGCTTCAAAATAAAGTTAGGATTCGTTCCCCTGTTCAATAATCCGGTCTGATTCTGATTTTGATGACTAAGCCACAGACCACAACTTCGACTGTAAATTTTCTTGTAAAGATAAATGATATACTATACTTTTATGTTCATGTATGAAATGTATAAACCGCCATCATAAGCCGTTGCTGAGAAGTTTCAGCTGGAGCAGTAGAATATATTAATAGTAGATAGTAGTGTTAATTATATTTTTGTAACCGTTTAACTGTTTTCTTTATGTTATTGTACAAATGAGTTCTGTTACTTGAATCAATAAATAATCATTATTAAAAAAAAAGAACTACCAACCTCAATAAAATTACCAAGTTAAAACTTTCAACGAATATTACCACCTTTCAGCAACGATTATAAATAAATAATAATACATACAATAATCACTAGGTAACCTGCTAATTGCGTGAGAGATCATATAGTGCAAGTAAGCAACCACAAATCCTCTTTATTAACCGACTTCAAAAAAAGGAGGAGGTTTTTTTGGTGTTGTTACCTCATAACTTTCAACTGGATAAATCGATTTCGATGATTTTTTTTTTATTTGAAAGGTGGTGCTTTCCCATTGGTCCCATTTTTTTTGGTCCAGTTTTGACAGTGGAATCCATGAGAAAACCATATAAGTCGTAAATTTGCATGAGGTATGTGCGCGACAAATGGACGAATAACTCGATATCTATTCAACGGATTTCGATGATTTTTTTTTTATTGGAAAGAGTGTACTTCAAGGCTTGTTTGATGACAGTTTGGTTAGATTCTGATTATAGGATCCATGACAAAGTAACGGAAATCTTCAATTCTTAGTAGCAAACTAACGATACACGGCCGAATCTTTTATAGGCTATCTAGATTTATCATTCACCTACCATAACATCGTTATGATCAAGTAATTGTAGTACTATTGTATAAAACACTTCTTTATATACCGTCAATAGTTTTCGCAGCGCACGCGAAATAATAACTTTTATAGGCAACAGTTTGATACGTTGGGTTACATTGATCCATTTTAAGTAGGGATCTATAAGATTTTGAAAATATAATATAGCCTATGTTACTCGGTAAAGACGTAGCTTTCTAAGGGTGAAAGAATTTTTAAAATCGGTCAAGTAGTTTTTGATTTAAATCGTAATAAAAAAATCAAACAAAAATCAAATCTTTCCTCTTTATAATATGAGTTATGCATGTAAGCATTAGTATATATGTATATGTTTGTAATTGAAACATATTTGAACATCTCCTAAAAGTTGAGACCAATTTTGAAAATTATACATATATATATATATATATATAGAATCGTATAAGTACTCTTATATACGTGTTATATTTATGTATATTTATATATTGATTACTAGTGTTATTCACGCGGTTTCACCCGCGTAGTTCCCGTTCTCGTTGGAATATGGGGACACAATGTAGCCTATGTTACTCCCTGATAATGTAGCTTTCCATTAGTGAAAGAATTTTTTAAATCGGCTTAGTGGTTTAGGCTTGAAAGCGTCAGTAACAAACTTACTTTCGCATTTATAATATTATTTAGGATAATATAGATACTTCCCCTTTTTTTTAATATACAGACATTCCGTCATATTTTATGGTGAAGAATGGGATAACACAACATCTATAAACATACAGTTTATTTAATTATTACTAGAAATAACTATTTGATTATGTTATGGCTGCCCAACTAAATTACCCCACCAACTAAATCTATTTAATCAAAACATGTTAATTTATATTCATACATTTAACCATATTAAGTAATATTTATTAATTCAATACCAAAATGCATTTTTCTTCACGTTTCACTGTTTTAGATTAATATATTTAAATAATAATATAAATGGCGCTGTCTCATATGAGCTGCACGTTTAGTAGGTCTACCCATATTCTACAAATTAGTGAGTGTACTTCAGATTCACTAAAAATCGAAAAATAAATAAAAATTTTAACAAAACAAAAACCGACTTCATAGGAAAAACAAATTAATATGCACTAAAAAGTAAAAAAATAATTGCGTATTCTTCTATAATTTGATAATTAACTTACTATTTTCTACTCAACAATATGTAGGTACGAATGTGTTGTGTGGTTGATAATTTATTTACAATTATTGTTATTTTTGGAGTCGATGTCAGCTAAGGAAACAGTATAATATACCTAGCAATAATAATACGGGAATCTTTTAAAAACAAACAAAAACATACAAACACATTACAAATTGACTTTTATTCGCCTCGTTAAGTTGCGCGTGCGACACAAGCACATCTCACCTATAACTAACTATGTATGTAGTTATAAACCCATCTTGGCTGACATCGACTCCAAAAGTAACAATAATTGTAAATAAATTATCAACCACACAACACATTCGTACCTACATATTGTTGAGTAGAAAATAGTAAGTTAATTATCAAATTATAGAAGAATACGCAATTATTTTTTTACTTTTTAGTGCATATTAATTTGTTTTTCCTATGAAGTCGGTTTTTGTTTTGTTAAAATTTTTATTTATTTAAACACTTCAATCCGTTAGGACGGCAATACCTCAATATCACTTGGTGGTAGAGCTTTGTGCAAGCTCGTCTGGGTAGGTACCACCCACTCATCAGATATTCTACCGCAAAACAGCAGTACTTGTTATTGCTGTGTTCCGGTTTGAAGGGTGAGTGAGCCAGTGTAATTACAGGCACAAGGGACATAACATCTTAGTTCCCAAGGTTGGTGGCGCAATGGCGATGTAAGAGATGGCTAACAGCTCTTACAACGCCAATGTCTATGGGCGTTGGTGACCACTTACCATCAGGTGGCCCATATGCTCGTCCGCCTTCCTATGCAATAAAAATAAAATCAGAGATAATTCAGGCCTATACATGCTTTCTAATATACGGGAATGTGACCAAAGGCTAGTTAGTATAGGCGGAAGGTTTATACCGCTAATAAAATTTCTCGTTTTGGGATATATTTGGTTTTAATGGGTAGTTGATATGATAGTGATAAGATAGTGACTGCCTCGTTGGTCTAGTGGCTTGATATAAGGCCGAAGACTCGGTGGTCCTGGGTTCAATTCCCAGGTCGGGCCAATAAATATTTGTTGGGGCCTTCTGTCAGATAATTCTCAGTACAGCCCGGAGTCTGAAATTTGGAAGTGTGGAAACTCCCGTGCCTCGGAAAGCACGTTAAGCCGTTGGTCCTGCGACTGAACTCTTTCCGGTCGTGTCGGATTGCCGTCCCATCGGATTATGAGAGCGCACACACTTGTGCACTATAATATCTCCTGCGCATTTGGGTGATCTCTCTTGAGATTGGCCGCCGTGGCCGAAATCGGTCTTGAGGTTTGTGATAAATTAAATGTTCTAGACTGCTTGTTGGTATCTTTTATTATTTTACTTACTATTAAGTTGTTAGATTGAGATGAGGATAGTACCTACTTAGTGAGGTGAATTACACAGCAATATTCAGCAGCGGACTAAAATAATAATAATACTTTATTGTATGTATAGTATATATATTCAGGGCTATTTTTAATAGACCTGACTCCTGAACTGGTTTCACCCGTACGTCAGAACTGGAAAAGTTTTATAATGATGGAGTTGTTAAGTTTTGAGTATAGGTAAATAAAACAATACTTTATTTTTGTAAGCACATTTATAACTTCAACTTCACTTGGTGGTGGAGCTTTGTGTAAGTTCGTCTTGGTAGGTACCACCCACTCATCAGATATTCTACCGCAAAACAGCAGTATTTTGTAATGTTGTGTTCTGGTTTGAAGGGTGAGTGAGCCAGTGTAATAATAAGTACAAGGGACATAACAGCACCATATCATCAATAGCAAAAACATCCCCAATGTTGACGATGGTTAACATTTCTTTCACTGCCAATGTCTAAGGGCGTTTGCCTACCTATCCTATAAAAAAACTATTTTTTATGTAGAAAGTTACTACTACTGCCCATCGACATCTGCAACTGAACACCCCAAGGCTTGCAGGTGCGTTGCCGGTCTTTGAGGAATGAGTATGTTCTACTTCTTGAAGGTTTGTCTGTCGGTTTGGAAAAGTCGCCGGCAAAGCTGGTTCTACAGAGTGCGAGTTCCAGAGAGTATATTTTGTGTGTATGTGGTCTAGTGACCAACGAGGCACTTAACAAGCTACAACCAACAATTCAGTAATCCGTTTCATCGGCATCAAGTAATTAAAATGTTATAAATAAATAATATTACGTTAAGTTTTGCTCAACTTCCGTAATTTAATATTGTTACTGAGAACTTCGAAGCAATGTTACAAATATGTTACGGATTTAATAAACTAGATGACGTCTGTATATTGGTCCATATATCATGAAATAGGTCAGGCAGGTAAATTCAGGGTGTGGTCATATTTACAGCGATACATAAATTAATTTTATTTTATTGTATTTTATTTTGTTGTTATTACATTTAATTGGTGTCTAGTTTGTAGTGTAGTGTTTCTAGGTATTGTAATCGTAAAAATATTAAGTATAATGTAATATAAAATGATTACAATCGCGTGTTTCTTTCTTGCTTCTTATATTATTTTTGGTTTGTATTTTATTCGATTACCAATTTTATTTAAATAGTAAAAATTATAGGTAATTATTTAATTACTGAGTTAAAATTGAATGAATCTTCATGTTTATATGTAATTTAAGCGTATAAAAACGCCCGAAAATATTTAACCATAAAGCAGCTGTCATACGCCATTTTAGGTTTAATGTGAAGTTTATACAAATTAAATTATGGTTGGCAGCCGTTAGGTACCCGATGTCATTTTGTGTACTGACAACGTATATGAAAAATGTTATGATGGTGGGTTGAGTAGTTAAGACGTGATAGCGTAACAAACAAACTCTCTTTCGCATTTATGTTTACAATAATTTGATTGCTTAACTAATAAAAAAATACATTACAATTTAAAAGTAACAGCCTGTGAATTCCCCACTACTGGGCTAAGGCCTCTTCTACTCTTTTGAGGAGAAGGTTTTGGAGCTTATTCCATCACGCTGTTCCAAAGAGGGCTGGTGGAATTCACATGTGATAGAATATCAGTGAAAAACACATACACTTGCAGGTTTCCTCATGATTTGTTAATTTACTATTATAAATTACAGATACAAATTAAGTACCTGACAATTTAGTGGAGCTTGCCCGGGATTGAATTCACAATAATCGGTTAAAACTCACGCTTTCTAATCACTGGGACATCTCGCATATAAGATCACATAAATACGGGTAAAATCGCTGGCACTCACACCGCAAATTATTTGGAACTAAAACAATGTTTTCATACAGTTATACGAATAGAACTGAATAATGCGATCGCAGAAGTAATGGCCGATTACCTAGATTTACTTAGACTTGGAACGTTGTTTTGTTTCGAACTTGCCCGTTTCGGGTCGACACTAACGCGGTAAGCAGGAAAACTTTATAATTTTAACCTTTTGCTGTTATTTATAAATAAAAACTAACTATTTTGACTGTATTGTGTTTATGTTTAGATGTTTAGGTAGAAAATAAATATATTATTTTGTATCGATGTCACGTGTTTTTCTTGGTGGTTGGGCTTTGTGCAAGCTCGTCTGGGTAGGTACCACCTACATCAGATATTCTGCCGCAAAACAGCAGTACTTGGTATTGTTTGTTCGTTTTGAAGGGTGAGTTAGCCAGTGTAATTACACACACAAGGGACATAACATCTTAGTAACCAAGGTTGGTAGATGTTAACCATCGCTAACATCAGCATTGGCGATTTTATAAAGCCAATGGGCATTAGTGACCACTTACCATCAGGTCATCCCATATTTTCGTCCGCCTACCTTAACAATAAAAAAAAAGTCTTACATAAATTTTATAGTGGTAGTGCAACGCTGCATATCTTCAGGTTGCAGCCGAATGTACGGCTCGCCCGGGAAAGTACCATTCTCTCACTTATAATTAACGTCAAGTGGTAACTACGCTACTTCGTTTCGTTTGGTATGTAAGAACCCCGGAGGCCCAATCTCCCCTCCCCTCTAACTAGATGATAGGGCAGAATTTGGTTTTGCTACCCCATGAGGATACCATTAGCAACTTCAGTGGAGAAGCCCTCTTTGGACATCCAAGCTGAGGACGTACACCACATAAGTAGGGTTAGTATTTTTGTGTTCCAGTTTGAATAATGAGTAAACTGGTGTACTACAGACACAAGGGACATAGCATCTTAGTTCCCAAGTTTGGTGGCGCATTGGCTGTTAGAGATGATTAATATTTCTTACAGTTGCAATGTCATTGGTGATCACTTACCAACACGTGGCCAATTTGACTGTGTTATTAAATACGAACAATTACATATTAAAAAAAGAACTCAATAAGAGACAAAAGTTTTTATTCAACCAGTAGGACAAATACAGCCAGTAACTACTAAGTGACTAATCAATAATTAATAAGCCATTTATTCCATATTTCTGGACAACATCATCATCATGAGCTGAAATGCTGTTAGTAAATTGTAAGTAATCGCGTTTAAATTATGTAAATAAATTAGTATCCTTGATTGATATATGGACCCCTGTTAGGGTAAAGGCCTCCTCCATCTCCTTCCATAATTCTCGATCTCTGGCAAATTTCATCCATTCGTTACTAGAGATTATAAAAAACCTAGATAGCCCAATGGTAAGAACGCGTGAATCTTAACCGATGAGCGTGGGTTCGAATCCAGGCAAGCACCTCTGAATTTCATTTGCTTAATTTATGATTATATTTCATATCGTACTTAACGATGAAGTAAAACATCGCGAGGACACCTGCATGTATTAAATTTCACTGAAATTCTGTCTAATGTGTATTCCGACAACCCGCATTGGACCACCCAATAAGCACCAAATCCTCCTCAAAAAGAATAGCCTCACGGCCGAATACTGAAACGTCATTCAAAATGAAGTGGGACTTGATAGATAGATAGATAGATATATGCTTTATTGTACACACAGAGTTACAGAAACATACAGTAATGGAAATAAAAAACATAATATATTCCGGTAGCACAAAAGGCGGTCTTATCGCTAAGAGAGCGATTTCTTCCAGACAACCTTTGGGAGAAGGACATGAGCTTAGTAAAGCGGTGGAGGTGTACAAATCAAATAAATAAAATATTGTTTTATTTTACTACGATACATACTACTATTATACTATATATATATATATATATATATATATATATATATATATATATATACATATACACACATATATAATATACTATATACATGTAAACCATTACATAAACTATATATAAATATAATAAATATATATATGTATATAAATAGAATAAAATTGTAATAATAAATAAATAAGTATGTAACTAAGATAATAATAATAGCTACGATAGTTCTAATAATAGGCAATAAACCGCGAAACTAAATAAAACCACACCGAACATATTCATAAAGTCAAATAATACGCCTTGAGTCGCATTTTAAACGTGTTGATGGATTGGGATCGTTTTAAGTGAAGCGGTAAGGAATTCCAAAGGCGAACTGCTTGGACAGAAAAGGAATTGGTATAGAAAGAAGAAGAATGAGAAGGAACTTTCAGAATAAGATTTTCATCAGATCGTAGAGTGCGGCCATGCGAGTCCTTAAGAAATTCGAAACGTTGCTTGAGATAATGAGGAGAATTTGGATGAAAAAGTATACAGTAGCGAAGAGAAAGTATGTGAGTATTCCTGCGTAGACGGATTGGGAGCCACTCGAGTTTTCTGCGAAATTCAGAGATGTGGTCATATTTGCGAAGTCCAAATATAAACCGGATACAAAGATTTTGAATACGCTCGAGTTTATTTAATTGCTCCTCTCTGAGGTCAAGATTAGTATGCGAAATTTGAAATTAATGACGTTCCAAATAATTAAGTCCCATTTCATATTTGAAAGACGTTTCAGTATTCGGCCATTAGCCTAGCAGTGGGACATTCACAGGCTGTTACTATACTATACAGGTACATAAAAACGAACACACTTAGCTTTGTTATATGTACATAATAGAGTAAGAACTTACGAACCAACGGAGGCGAAGTTTCGTAACGAGGTACGTGTAAATTAATCAGATCAGTGGTTTCATTAAAGGATTAATTTAATATCGGCATACGGGTAGCGTCTCGTGGCACAGGGCCCTTATCTAATTGAAATAATACTTCAGTGACGAGCACTATTTTGAATTAATAAATATATTAATACCTCTAAAACCAATGTACTTAGCCACTCGCCCTTATACCGCATGTGCTTCACTTTAAATAGTATTTGTTCTAATTATGATATTTCTACTGACCGTTCTATAGCCTCATTAAAATTTTTATTAAAATAACTATTTCATTAACTTATTAAAAAATATTTAAAAAATAAAATAAATTGTAATAGAAGCTAATTTATAAGCGCTTGTCGTGTCTACATCAAGAGAAATGTAATCATAATGTTTTCATTGATTGTCATTTTGTTTTGTAGACCTATGAACATAAAATAAAAATAAATAAATAAATCAAAATATATCATAGTTACTAATTAATAAAATTTGGTGGATTTGGTTCTTTTAAAATAGAACACCAAATCATACAAATTGATGTAAATAACTGACTCAATTACTCTTAAAATCCAAATAACACAATAGCACAATCAAAAAATCAATAATAAATAATGAATTAATTTCTTTGCCGTTGGAAGATGTTTGTGAATAAGTAGAGAAACACGTCAATTTGCTAGTTAGTTTATTCAACAGGGACAGTTTTCCATGACAACCCGAATAACATGTATAACTAAGATTCATTTCCATAGCACCACGTATTACATACATCACAACTTTCTTCTAACATAATGGCGGTTTTAAATACAAATTGTATTATATCATGGATCAAGAAATCTCCTAAGTATATAATATTGCACTTTATTGTTATTTGCGTCAGGTGCGTTTCGGTGGTAGAGCTTTGTGCAAGCTCGTCGGGGTAGGTACCACCTACTCATTAGATATTCTACCGCAAAACAGCAGTACTTGGTATTGTTGTGTTCCAGTTTGAAGGGTGAGTGAGCCAGTGTAATAACAGGCACAAATACAATATATTTTAGTTCCCAAGGTCGATGGCGCATTGGTGATTTAAGCGATGGTTAACATTTCTTACAAAGCTCTACCACCAAGTTAATCTCTATTCCCTAGCTCTCATAATGAGATGGGACGGCAACCCGATAAGACCGGAAAGAGTTCAGGCATATATAGGTATATACAAACATTAAACACTAAAAATAACAATAATCGAGTAGGCACAGAATTATCTGAACCCAATCTATGACATTGTCAAATAACTAGCTTTAACTGGTTTTATCCAGAATTAGTTTTTACCTTATACTAAACCGTGTATAGAGAAACGACATTCAAAATCGTTATTACCTATAATGTATTTCTTAATCACTTTACCGAGTTTAAATTGCGATTCGGAATAGAAACCTATTTTCAAACTGTTAAACAATCCTCGTTTTGTTTGATAACGGTTGGATTCGCAAAATTCTCGCTGATTTAGCGATCCTGATGTGGATTCGGGGTAATCCCCCGAGAGGTGACTGAATGTCTTAGTTCCTTGTGTTTTACACACGTCTATTTGAAACGCACTATAGGTTAGGGCTTAGGATACATTTGTGTTGGTACAAATTTATTTTAATTTTTTTCCGCCGAGATGGCCCAGTGGTAAGAACACGTGAATCTTAACCGATGGTCGAGGGTTCAAATCGGGCTGGCACCACTGAATTTCATAATATAGTAATAATAATATCTTGGGACATTATTCACACACGGCCATCTGATCCCAAACTAAGCAGAGCTTGTACTATGGAAACCAGACAACTGATATACTACATATACTACTTTTTCTTTTGTAAATACATACTTATATAGATAATTACACCCAGACTCAGGACAAACAGACATGTTCATGCACACAAATGTCTGTCCTGGGTGGGTATCGAACCCACGACCTGCGGCGTGAAAAGCAAGTGTCTTACCAACCACGTCAACGGGCTCGTCAAATTTCATGTGCTTAATTTGTGATTATAATTCATCTCGTTCTTGACGATGAAGGAAATACCTGCTCATGCAGTTTTCCTCACGATGTTTTCGTGGTGGAATAAGCCCATAAGTCCAGCAGTGGGATATTCACAGGCTGTTACTTTACTTTTAAATTTATTTTAATTTTATACTAGATTCCTCGAGTTAAACTATTGGAAGTCAAATCCCCATTGGCTTAGTACCTTAAAGGGCAGTATGTCTTAAAGTTCTGAATAAAACCCCAGGGTTTCCAAGAAATTATACGATGTAGTGCTTACATTCGAAAGTACATAGAACCACTATACCTTCACCCGTTGTCTCTCCGGTAGTATCCTACTAGCTTCTTATAAGATTATGAGAATGAGGAAGAGGATAATGCACATGAGTTTGTGCATATACTTGTGCACTAACTCCCATGCTAGAAATGTGGATAGGCATATATACGTATATAATCATGGATGAAATCATCGTCTTGTAATTTATTTAAACTAAATGTCTTTACTTGGTGGTAGAGCTTTGTGCAAGCTCGTCTGGGTAGGTACCACCCACTCATCAGATATTCTGCCGCAAAACAGCAGTACTTTGTATTGCTGTGTTCCGGTTTGAAGGTTGGTGAGCCAGTGTAATAACAGGCACAAGGGACATAAGATCTTAGTTCCCATGGTTGGCGGCGCATTTGGCGATGTAAGCGATGGGTAACATTTCTTACAATGCCATTGTCTATGGGCAATGATGACCACTTACCATCAGGTGGCCCATAAGTTCGCCTACCTATTCAATAAAAAGAAAACATAGCATTATGTTGAATATTAAGGGAAGCATTCACGAAATTACTATAAACTACAGCTCATAGGGAACAGACGCAAATTTTCTAACTCGATCATTTCAACTGCACGTTAAAAATTCTTTAAAAACTTTGTGTACGTTGTTACGAAATTCCAGAGTGAATTCAAATAGTTTAAATTTTCATAAATAATTATGAAATGCTTTTGCAAATTGTAATGAGAGAATCCTTATCCTCCTTCCTAATTTATAAATGTTTTTTTTTAAGTCTAATAATGCTTTTGAGACATATTCGTATTAAATTAACGATCAATACTTCAAGACAATGTCATAAACTTAATTAAGTAGAAATAATAATAAATGTACACTAACTATATTGACTTTAAAAATTCTTCGGAGAAGAAATTAATGTATCTTATATTCTCAATATTTAATTTAAAATCATAAACCAGTAAACGCTTAAGAAAAATAGTAAAGAAAAATTATGCACAGAAATCTTTGATCAATATTGATTTTTCTGAAAAAAAGTACATAACTAGTAACTGGGAACGAAGTCAATCGCTTTTTAACCGACTTCAAAAAAAGGAAGACGTTATCAATTCGTCTGTATGTTTTTTTTTTGTGTTTGTTACCTTTCTTTCAAATGGGTGAATCGATTTTTTTATAATCTGATCAATGTTTTCGATATATACATACGTCATACATACATACGTATAAGCGACATATCATTTATCACGACATCTCTTAAACTATCCGTTCGATTGACTTGAAATTTGTCACAGATACTGCTTCCCCGACGTAGACTCTAAGAGAATATTTTAGGCACATCCTATACATAATACTAGCTGTGCCCCGCGGTTCCACCTCCGTATATTTAATAAAAATATAAAGAATAAAAATCAGCTTAGAGCATTTCTCGATAAAAGTACTATGCAACACAAAAAAAAAATTAAATTCGAACCAGTAGTTCCTGAGATTAGCCGGATCATACAAACAAACTCTTCAGCTTTATATATTAGTGTAGATAATACATTTTTCTTCTTATCTACTCGCGCGAAGCCGGGAAGATTAGTAACATAGTAAAGTAGTAACAGCCTGTGAATATCCCACTGCTGGGCTAAGGCCTCTTTTCCTCTTTGAGGAGAAGGTTTGGAGCTTATTCCATCACGCTGCTCCAATGCGGGTTGGTGGAATACATACATGTGACAGAATCTCAGCGAAATTTGAGACATGCAGGTTTCCTCACGATGTTTTGCTTCACCGTAAAGCACGAGATGAATTATAATCACAAATTAAGCACACGAACATTCAGTGGTGCTTGCCCGGGTTTGAACCCACGATCATCGGTTCAGATTCACGCGTTCTTACCACTGGGCCATCTCGGCATAGTTCGTCTATATTTCTAAGGTAGGTACAAAATACATAATATCCACCATCCGGCTTAAAATTTTTATTACTTCGGTCTTGATTTATGTATTTGTGTCCAAACTATCTGCGTTCCAAATTTTCAAATGATTGGTTGAGCTAGTTCATAAAGTTGAAATGGCTCAAACAAATTCACTTATAATATAAGGATAAGATAATCAATCTGCTTTAAGATAATTGTTTGTGATTTTACACGATAAATGCTCCAATCGTTGTGCGTTATATTTTTATGGTAAGTGCATGCATTCATTATTATATGCATATCATATCAACTTAGCAGCGAAAGCATCCTATGAGAGTTGGCGTGAGTCTGCCTTTAATAAAAATATGCCAAATACCATTTTGAAATTTTCAAATGACATCCCCAAAAAAATTGTAATCCCCGATATATTTATTTTATATCTTTATAATTTTTATTTTTTTTTAAAAACTTTATTCTTATTTCTCAAATGCCTAACACTAAATGTTTTATAAGAAAATTTCATTTTTACCGCGAACATAGCGATTTTCTTGTTAATTATTTTCGTTACAGCATTTTTTCTAATCGGGACATAACACTCGTTGCGCAAAGCACGCATGAAACGCCTCACAAAAAGTGGGGCACTAAAGGTAGTGCCATATCAAAGTATGTAATTTGTAAAATTCTTTTACGAGAATTCTGGATTTTTCGGAATATTTCGTGTATTTTTAATAACGGTTTGGGTTGTATTCATTAATTTAATAAAAATATAAATTTATCTTAAAATAGCAATCTTTCTAAAATTAAAAAAATAAGATTCATAATAGGTTCCGAGGATCCCGCAAACCACCGGAGGTCATAATATTTTAGATTCCAAGACCGGTGGCGTGGTGCATAGGTTAGTGATCATTAACAGGTGGCCCATTATCTATTATATGTATAGAAAAACAAATTCTTCTCCACAATCAGTCTAAATTAAATCTGGTGAATTAATAGATGGACCACATTTAGCATTGGTATTAGCATACGATGGACACAAGAAGCCCAAAAAATGCCCCTCAGATTGACAAAGGTCTGCTTCAATGGGGGTTGATGGATACACATAATATTATGGTATTGCTGTTTGACACATTTAGGTATCTGGGTGAAATATAAACACTAAAAACCATATGAGAACTCCATGATGCTAAATAACAGTGTAATTAAATGCACAAGGGACATAACATCTTAGTTCCCAAGCTTGGTGGCGCATTGGCGATGTAAGCGATGGTTAACATCTCTTAAAATGCCATTCTGTATGGGCTTTGGTGGTCACCAACCAGTGGTCACTTACCATCAAGAGGCCCATATGCTCATCCGCCACTCTATATAATAAAAAAAATAACAAAGTACATAAATAAAAGTTTTTGACGTGACAACGTCTTATAAATTGGTTTGCCGGGTGACACTTCAAGAAACTGCGTTACGCTCCGCTCACGTTATGCGCTCACAATGAGAGCGAGTGAGAGGCACGCGTCCCTTCCACTCGGGCAAAATCACTCAGATAGGAACAAGTTAAGTTGTAGTAAACGCTGTTTTATTGTACGCAAATGTATTGCAAGTTATTGTATGTATATTTGTATATAAATACGTATGTATGTGTAAAGGTCGAGAGTTCACAGTCGAGACTTTGAGCCGAACGGACGTATTTTTGTTGTGTGTACCCTATATTAGAATCGATAATTGTAATTGTGTAAAATTAAATTAGTTTTAGGTTATTGTTAATAAATCCTTGCTTTTAAAAGTCGACAAGTTATAGAACAGTAAATAGGTAATTATAATTCGAATAACTACAATTGAGGAGATAAGAAGACTAATATAAAAGCTAAGTGAACAGTGTAATAGATGGTGAATAGTGAACACAACTCATGAGCAGTTAACGTTGACGTTCTTTGTCTTAGGTCATTGACTTTCTAACGGCTAGTAACAAGTACCATACAGTTGAAATATTCGCACATCAACTTAGCAATCGCTTGGTCTCGAGGATACAACTACGTAAACAACGACGGTGAAACCGAGTTCGATCCCGGCCTCGGCGCATACGAATAAATGTTTATATTTTTTCTTTAGAACAAAATAAATAAATTTCTAACAATAAGGTACGAATAGAATTTTAATAACAACTTTGAAGGAAGGAATAATAATTTAAAATGTGTGACTCGGCAAAGACACAAAATAAAAAAATCCGCTTTGAATGTTGTAATCGCCTACCTAACTCAAATGAATGCTTAAAATGTGCAGTTTGTAAGAAAGAATATCATTACGTATGTGTCTCAACAACTAACGTTCAATATAAAGAATTAACGTTTGACTTTAAGACCTCTTGGCATTGTCCGGCTTGTAATCGTCCAAAAGCGGGCTTAGACAATTCAAATACACCTGTTCGTGCGACATCTAATCACAGCAACGACATACGAGAATCCTCATCTAATGTGACGTTAAGAAATAAACAAAAACTATCGCCAGCCACGCCACCAGATGGCAGCTCTAACTTCATAACCTTAGCTGACGTTCGCTTAGTTATTAGAGAGGAACTAATGATGTTGCTGGATACATTCAAGGATAATATAATGTCTCACATGAATTCTAAAGTAACAGAAATAAGCAATCAACTTTCGCAAGTCACTGAATCAATAACATTTATGGAACAAGAATATGAAAATGTAAAAAAAGAAATGCAACAAAAAATAGAAACAATTAAATTTCTTGAATCAGAAAATCATATAATGCGTACAAATATGCAAGAACTAAATTCGAGACTTACACAAATAGAACAACAATCGCGTGCGAATAATATTGAGATACAGTGTCTTCCTGAGCACAAAAATGAAAATCTTTTAACTGTAGTCAAACAAATTGCAATTACAATTAATTATAATCTTAAAGACACTGATATCCACCTTTGCACCAGAGTTGCTAAAATACAAAAAAATAGTTCGCGACCACGGTCAATTATAGTAAAATTTAGCTGCCCCAGAATACGAGACGAGTTCCTTGCAGCCACTATAACATTCAATAAGAAAAATACTATTATATATGATAAGCTGAACACTAGCCATGTAGGACTGGGTTGCGATAAGAAGCCAATATATATTGCTGAACATCTTTCGCCAACACAGAAATCTCTTCACGCAGCATGCAGAATAAAAGCAAAAGAGCTAAAATACAGATTTGTGTGGGTCAAAGGAGGGCAGATATTTATGCGTAAAAGTGAATCATCTGAATACAAATTAATCAAAAATATGGACTCATTAAGTACCTTAGTGTAAAATATTTGTTTGTTTTTTTTTTTTTTTAATAATGCATGATGATTTCGTTTTTTTTTTTAAGATTCACTGCTATTAATTGTTACTACCAAAATGTACGAGGCTTAAAATCTTTCACTAATGAGGTTAGACAACAAATATCAACTAACAACTTTCACATAATAGTTTTAACCGAGACTTGGCTTAATTGTGATGTTTTTAATTCAGAAATTTTTGATGATAGGTATATTGTATATAGACGTGACCGTGATACGTCCGCGTTAGCAAATCATAAAAAAACGGGTGGCGGTGTCATCATCGCCATTTCCACTCAACTTAATTCTCATCGCGAATCTGATTGGGAAAGTGATTGCGAGGACTTGTGGGTGACAATTGAAATGAAAACTAAGATAGGTGTAATGCGATTACATATATGCGCCGTTTATTTATTCCCTCCTATTAATACAGTTCTTCTTGAAAATTTCATTGAAAATACGAACAAAATGCTAGAAAAAAATAATGATTTGACTTTCATCCTAGGTGACTTTAACATGAGTGGTATACGTTGGTCAAATTCAAGTGATAGTTTTTGTTTAGACCCTAGTAACTACAGCAATTGTCCATTGAAAAGTGCTTTTATTGACTTTCTATCCTTGAATAACCTAAAACAATTTAATACTATAATGAATTGCAACAACAAAATTTTAGATTTAGTTTTATGTAATAATGAAATAATAACTGTCACCGAGAATCATAACCCGATTAGAAATGTAGACAAGTTTCACCCCCCACTAGACATTACTATTTCAATACCAGTAACGTTTAAATCAAATATCATTTCCAGGAACAAGTATAAATTTTATAAAGCTGACTATAATAGGATTGTTGATGAACTTAGTGATATTTCCTGGATTGATGAATTTAGTAATTGTCAAAATGTCAATGAAATGGTCCAAAAATTTTATAAGATAATCAGAGAGGTTATAACGAAACACGTACCTATGAAGACACTAAAAAACAGATCATACCCTGTCTGGTTTTCTCCTCAACTAATTAAAATATTGAAATTAAAACATAAATATCATATAAAAGTTAAAGTGTATTCTAATCCATTAGATATTCTGGAATTTCAGTATCTACGTAAAGATTGTGACAAACTAATCTATATCTGTTATCAAAATTATATTAACAAAATTGAATTTGAAATAGGCAAGCATCCAAAATACTTCTGGACACATTTAAAAAATATCCATAAATCTAATAGTACGCATCCTCCTGTCATGACTCTCGGAGATAACGTGGCCAACCAAGCTGAAACCATATGTAATCTGTTTGCAAAACATTTTTCCTCCGTATATGAAAAAGATAACTCTGATACTACTCATTCTATAGACATCTGCAGCAGTCTTAATGAAATCAATCACTTTGAATTTACTCGTGATGAGGTCGTTAAAAAATTAAAAAGACTTGACCTAAACAAGGGTGCAGGACCTGATAACATTCCTCCTATATTCTTAATCAAATGTGCTGAACCGATTTCCCTACCATTAACAATAATTTACAACAAATCGTTAAGAGACGGGTGTTTTCCTGATATGTGGAAATTGTGTAGAATTGTCCCAATCTATAAATCCGGTAAGAGACAACTGATAAGCAACTATCGTCCCATCTCAATAATATCTACGATAGCAAAAGTTTTTGAGTCTATGGTTTATCCTTATATTTACAACCATGTTAAATACTCATTAAGCGAAAAACAACATGGATTTATAGTAAAAAGGTCAACGAGTACGAATTTACTAACATATGTAACAGATATTGTCGAGAATGTTGATCATGGCCATCAAGTAGATGCTATCTATACAGACTTTTCTAAAGCATTTGATAAGGTTAACCACGCTCTACTTTTGGAAAAGCTGTCAGCATATGGAATAACGAATCCGTTAATAAACTGGTGCAAATCATATCTCTTGGGTCGATCTTCTATTGTGGTACTAGATGGATATCAATCTGACACTTTTGCTAATCATTCTGGTGTCCCTCAGGGATCTAACTTGGGTCCCTTGTTTTTCAATATTTTCATAAACGACATAGTGAATATATTCTATAATAGTAACATGAGTTTATTCGCGGATGACTTAAAATTGATGCGTGTTATTAAAGACGTGAGGGATCAGAATCTTCTGCAGGAGGACCTTAACAGATTGACTGAATGGTGTAGTAGGAACAAAATGTATCTTAACATTGAGAAATGTGTCCATATAAAATTTACGCGTAAAAAAAATATTTTTCCATCCAAATATTATATAGATGGAAGTGAATTGTTTGAAACTAACAGTATTAGAGACCTCGGTGTCATCATGGATAGTCGACTTAGTTTTATCCCCCACATCGATCGAAGTTTAGAATTAGCAAACAGATCTCTTGGTTTTGTTATGCGCTGCACTAAACACTTCAAGAAAACTGAAACCGTTTTTATGGTCTTTAACAGTCTTGTGCGTAGTAAACTAGAATATTGTAATAACATCTGGTCACCTTATAAAAAAATTCATATCACAAGGATTGAAAATATTCAAAAGCGTTTCTTGCGGCAAATATCATTTAGATTTAAACTAAACCTTCAAGATTATAATGAGAGGTTAAACTACTTTAGCGTTTGCAGTCTTGAAAACAGAAGAAAAATCTTATCATTAATGTTTCTTTACAAACTTTTAAACAACAAAATTGATTGTCCTGATCTCTTGAATAGATTTTTATTTCGAATCCCATCAAGAGTTCCTCGTTATCCTTCTAAACTATTTCAAGTTGCAACGTATAGGACTCATTTAGGTAAAAACTCACCAATACCCAGAATGGCGACGTTATATAATAACACTTCTAAAGAAATAAATGATTTAGACATATGCCACGACAAGTTGGTACAATTTAGGCAAAAAATTTTGGCCTTTTTAAAATAATACATTAATAATGCATGCACTATTGAAATTATAATTTAAATTATATAACTAACTATAACTTGGATCTGTTTGTCATGAATTAATTAATGATATTTTTTATAGACATTTAAGAATATTCATGTATGTACATATAATATATATTTTTTTCTTGATTAATTTTAATTTTAGTTTTACACATAATGCATTTTTTTTTTTAAATAACTATAATAAAATAAAATATTTTTTAAATTTAATTTTGTGATATTTTAAAACTTTGTGTTATATTGAAATGTTAAATTGTATTTTCTGTAATAATGTTATTAGTTATATCAATGTAATTGATTATTATGTAATGTTTTATTGAATTTATTATTATTGTTTTTTAATTTAAATCTTGATATACTACAATTATTATATTTTGCATGATGTGATAGCCTATAATTAAAAGGACATTTAAGTTATTGTTAATAGTTTGATAATGAAATGAATGTAATAATGTTTTCTTTTGTTGGTTATCCAAATAATAAAATAAATAAATAAGGTAAAAATAAAATTTTGTTAATATGAAATTCAGTGCGAGATTCTTTGTATAAATTAATGTTTTAAATATAATTCTTTGTATAAATAAATGTTTTAAATTGTTACTATTATTTCATCCTTCTTCCTACTATACGAATGAATATTCACATTAAAATTATTTTACCACTCAAAGTCGTTGTCACGTAAAACTTTCGCCCGTATACCGACTTTACAGGCAACCAATTTTTTTTTTTTTTTCTCAATATTATTGGTAAGGATTCTAGCGAATCTATCTTCAATATCGATAAGAAAAGATTGTGCTCGCCCGAGGACAAAACTGACGCTGAGCAATGATATGTCAATAAAATGCTCTTATATCACGATTTTCACGGTTCGATTCCAGATTAAATGATGTCTTAAAGTCGGGAGGATTATGGGAACAAATCTGGAATCCTTTTTCATCATGTTATCATTTTAATTCAGATATACTACTGCAAAACAGTAATACTTGCTATTGTTGTGTTTCGGTTTGAAGGGTGAGTGAGCCAGTGTTTTACAGGCACAAGGGATATAACATCTTAGTTCCCAAGGTTGGTGGCTTATTAGCGATGTAAAAGTTTCTTATAATACCGATGTCGAATTACACTGACTCATTCAAACTGGAATACAACAATAATAAGTTCTACTACCAAGTGAATGTATATAATGTGTGTTAATAAATATTAAAAGCTTTGCTTCCGTGAATATTCAGAGTTCATTACTTCTCTCTGACCCATAAACTATATCTAAGCAAAAACAAACATCAAGTATGTTTGTGTGTGTTCTTCGCTTGTATGTGTGTGTGTGTGTCAATATATTGAAAACTCATCACAGCGTAAACTCACTAGACAAATACTAAGATCAATTCTCTTTGATATGTCTTAGGTATACATTTATTGAATTAAGAATGTATTTACATACATTATTTATATTGATATAACTTAAAATGCTACTAAGTAGCTATTTAAGTAACGATACCAATTTAAAGTTAAATTCAAACTCATTAAAAAATCATTCCAAAACGGATTATAAATCACAGTTCTGATAAAACAACAGAAATATAACCGAATTGAGAATTCGCTCCTTTTTTGAAGTCGGTTCAAATTAATCAGCCTCTTGTTTCTCACCGTCACTCGATGATACCAAAGATTCAAAATGTAAAAGGAATTAATTTAAAAATTGGTGTTCTACCCACAGACTGACAGATAATTAAATACTGCTATGATAATACAATAACAATCGTCCTCCAGGCCAATTTCGGCCATGGTGGCCAATCTTAAGGGAGATTAGCCAACTGCGCAGGAGATATGACAGTGCACAAGTATGTGCGCAAACACAGGTGCACTCTCTATTCCCTAACTCTCGTAACCCGATGGGACCCGACACGACTGAAAATAGTTCAGGCGCAGGAACAACGACTTTACGTGCTTTCCGAGGCACGGTAGTGCATACACTTCAAACTTCCAGACTCCGGGCTACTACAGAGAATTTTCGGTCAGAAAAACCTTATAGCTTTTTATTGGCTGACCTGGGAATTGAACCCAGGTCCATCGAGTCTGTTGCCTTACATCTAGCTAGTAACGAGGCAGTCAGGCAATGATAATAATGTAGAAGTAATGAGTCTGTTGTACCTTATGCAATTATCTACTTTCCTTAATTTCTTTATATAATTATATATAATTTGGAATAAATAAATAACAGTTCAGCAGAGTTTAAACATGAACTTAAGTTATGCTTTTGACAACAGAAGCAAAATTCCTGATACCAACTATCTCTTTAAAGTTAAACTGAATCGGAATTTAAAGAAAAATTACGAGATTTCAGAAATATTCGAATTTTGTAGAACTGGAAATTATTTTTGTAACTTAATTTCATTGTAAGTAAATTTTCATAATTATTTTTGTGCTTAATTTGAATCTTAACTTAATTATTATCCTCTGTAGCATTTGCAATGTTCAATTTTAAGATATAACTTGCAGGCATACTAAAAAATTTGTTTTTTTTGAACAATTAATTATTATCATAAATAAATATAAAATAATAAAAATAATAATAAACTAAAATAAAAACATAAATAATATGAAAAACAACAAACAAACAAACTTACATAAAATTAAGATAGATGTTATGTCCCTTGTGCCTTTAACTACACTGGCTCACACACCATTCAAACAGGAACACAAGAATAACAAGTACTGTGGTTTTCCGGTAGAATATCTGATGAGTAGGTGGTACCTACCCATACGAGCTCGCACCAAACCCCACCAGTAAAGGTGTAGTAAAAATTCAAAGTTTTGTGTAGGTAATTGTAATGTACCTGTGAATTTCAAAATGAAAAATGTATTGTATAGCTATAACATGAACTGAGCTATTGAATTACAACGATTCAATTAACAATTGTACTTGTTTCAATAAAATATATTGTTAAATCTGATCCATATACCAATCAAGTGTAGAAGTAAGCCGATAATACCTTTCGCATTGAGCGATTACGAGTGAAATCGTTTTGTAACGATTTAAAAAAGGTTTTATTTTATTTTGTATATTGTCTGAATAGTTGTTATATTTATAGTCTGTGAAGGATTTTGTGAGAAACCATGTGGTCTATGTAGAAGCTCAAGCAGGTACCACTTACTTATCAAATATTCTACAGGTAAAATGGCAATACTATTGTTGTGTTCCGGTTTGTGGGGTGAGTGAGCCAGTGTAACTACAGGCACAAGGGGCATAACATTAATTTCCATTATTGAAGGTAATTGAAGAATCTTATACAAAATACTTCTCCTAATTTTGGTATTATATCGTTTGCAGTTAAATATACATATTATGGACATATTTAAGACTTATATATTTATGACATGATATACAGTGATCATTAGAAATTAACATACAAATTACTTCAAGGGTAAAAGTTGCCATACTAATAGATAACCACATAAAAAAGACAACAATTCCATACTCACCACCTCGATGTCTGGAAGTCCACAACAGCCCGTTTTCTAAGGCATTTCCTGCCTCGTACAATCACTCTGTGGAACCAGCTTTCGCCGGCGACTTTTCCGAACCGATACGACATGAAAACCTTCAAGAAGATAGCGTACTCTTTCCTCAAAGGCCGGCAACGCACCTGCAAGTCCTCGGATGTTGCAGATGTCCATGGGCGGTGGTAGTCACTTTCCATCAGGTGAGCCTCCTGCTCGTTTGCCCCATCTTTATATATATATAAAAAAAAACAAACATCTCAAAAATTAATAAAAAAGAATTGAAAAAAATTTAATCAATTTATGTAATTAGTATTCATACTATAATACTAGAAATTATATCATAATAAAAGATAATAAATAAAAAAAAGAGAATTCAGTACTTATGAGCTAGCAACCATACTATGTACTTTATTGTGTACAGCAAATTGTATATAAGGTATGAAAACCTTTAACTTTATAAGCGATATCTTTAAATTTCCATGTTACTTGCAACGCATAGAAGTGTATCCCATTATAGACATTCGACATTCCTTATGCATTCAGCAGTTTTTGAAGCAACAGACAGAGACAGACGATATCTTTGATCTCGCCCACGCACTTCAGAAGAACGTAATATTTTCTGAGAACTTTTCTTTCAGTTGCGTCCCGACAGCGAACGGGATCGGACGTGTCTGGTTCGATCATTGCGTTCGTGTATTCGAAATAAAAACCTTCTCGTAACTTTTTCAAATTCCGTGTCGTGATTTGTGAATTGTGAAGTTTGAAAGTGGAAATTGTTATATAGTGATCGTTGCCAATAATTTAAGATGAAAATAGTCTTGAAATATTTCAGCCGAGGACGCTAACTACTGTTAGCCTAGTTAAGAAATTCATCGAATGATCAGATTTTTATGTGAGTATTTTTTTTTATTACAGTAAAGAAATTTTGTTGAAATGTTTTATGAGTTATTAACATAATAACGTGAAATGAAACGTGCAACTTAATAAGCTTTAAATATTTTAATGACATGTTTTGTAGATGAAAATACTTCGCGATTTTTATATTAAGGAATAGTTCGTGTAATATTAAGACAAAATTGTAACGATTCTATTCATAAGTTGCGCTATAAATACGATAAAGAGACGAGAGATAATGTTATTATTATATAATATACCTTATTTAACGGCTATGTATATCTATATAATATAAATAATTCATAACTTTGACAGTTTGAATTTTAATATATGGATCGGATAATCAAATAAAGTTGTCTGAGATTGCCTTTAAAATATAAAGTGTGATAGTACCTCAACAAAAATTTCTTAAAATAAATTTATTCGTTAATAATCTTTATTAATAAATGAAAAGACAGATTATTGAGATATTAAATACTCTCGAAGTTCGGACTATAATTGAAAAAGAATTTTCTTGACTAAATAATTTCATCTCACAATTTTCTCCGGTATTTAGTTATAAATACATTAAATGAGAAATATTTAACATTTTCGGCGGGTCTTTTATGATTTACCGGGACGGTAATTTTTGGCGGGACTTTTGGTTATTTAATTAAAACTTCATGATATTAAATGTGCTATATATATTTTAAAATAATATCTATTATTAAATTAATAATATTATTATAACTTTTTTATTTAATATAATGTTAAACAAACCTATAATTTAAGTTAAAGTTTAAAGTAACATTCATTTTTTAAGTCGATTTCTATGAAATCTAACTTTTCCTTTACGTTAAGTAAAATAAAATCTGATAAATACTTAAAATTTCCTTTTAAATATTATATATCGAACTATTAATAACACAAAATCAAAATGTACTTTATTCGAGTATGCTCTTTAGAACTTTTGGATCATTTAAACTTGTTTGGTTTATAGATATCCAGGTCGAAACCAATACCATTAATAAATCCTGCATGAGATTCAACGAATATTAACCGCACGCTTTTCTGGGGGTCTTTTGCAAAGTCATCAGGGTTTCAACCACTTATAATATATTCCATCGCCAAACAGTAAAATCAGTATTTTCGTGTCGTGAAGAGTGAGTGAGTCAGTGTAATTACAAGCACGAGGGACATAAAATCATAGTTACCATCAAATGGTTCATATTGGCCATTCCCCTTTTTTTAAAGAAGTTTAATTTTTCTAATTTCTCTCATAGTAATTTTTACATGTTTACAAGAACTTGGTGGTAGAGCTTTGTGCAAGCTCGTCTGGGGACTACAATCAAAAACTAGATAATAACGATAATAATAATTATATTTGGTAGAGCCTTGAGCAAGTCCATTTACATTGCAGACTTCATTGCAGATTCCATTGTAACTGTGTTTTGTAACAATATCGGCAATATCTTTTTATATAGAAATTTCAATAAATATTTAAATTTCCTTCTCAGTTGAGTTTATTGTCTATTCTTGTTTGTAGACTATTCTAAACCGGATCTAGCTTAACTTAATATTATATTTAACACAACGTTCTAAATTTAAAATGTAACTGTGTGTGGTGTCCGGTAAAGTACACTTATCTCTTATCAATTTTAATTTCAATACTTGTCATGCTGGGAAATAATGTTGCCAACTAAAAAAATCCCAAGTGAGTGGATGTCAGTTAGTATAGGTATAGGCCATCTCAAAAACCTGGCTAATACTTCGATCGAATCGAAATATAATGAATAAAAGCTCAGTGTGTGCGTGTGTGTGAATGTGTGCGTTCATGTGTATGTGTGTGTGTGTGTGTGTGTGTGTGCGTATAAGACAATGTAATATTGTTATATAAAGCGATGGTAGCGCGAAAGGAAGCATTCCAGACGGGTAGCAATCACTTAGTAACTCATATTACATGTTAAGTCTGTCTCTTTGATCTATTGGCTGGATACATTTTCAACGTATTGCTACGGTAAGAAACTATCCCTGACATCACCACTGCGCCACCAACCTTGGGAACTATATTGTCTCTTGTCTCTTGAGTTCCTGAAATTACACTAACTTTCCCATCAACCCACAACAATATTAAGTATTGCTGTTTCACGGCAAAATAAATGATAAGTGGGTGGTACCAACATAGCTCTACCATCGTGTGACAAGTAGATATATATTATAAATCTGTAATGCATCCACAGATACGATTTGAATCAGACTTATGGTATAGACTCAAAATGTTCTAATAAAAGGAAGTTCTTTGACAAGCAAGTAGGTCACTTTTTACACTACGTTAAGTGGTACTTGACCGGATTTGAACCTGTGATCTTCGGTTAAGATTCAGGTGTTCTAGCCACGGGCACGTCTCGGCTTATTACGAATGTAATTTGTGTTTAATTCAAGCGTAATTCTTTGATCTCCGAATTTCTAGGTATATTTCTTCGTTTTAGTGGTTCTCGATTGTGCACCTTATCACTCAGTTGATAGAGTACATTTTGGCATGTAATGTGAAATTACAGGAGAAATTTCATTTGTGATTAAAGATCGAAATCACCTGTGTGAATAAGCGAAGCGAATACGTACATGTTACGTCACTATTTGTAAATCTTTGGCTAGATTTGATGTGATAACGTTTGTGATATATCTTCGTTCTGTGCCGGTCGATCCCACAGGTGTGTCCGTTGCTTTATAAATTACATGCATTGTTGTTGCTTTATATTTTACTTATATTAAGCCTAAGATTTGTTATTTACTTTGTTTTGTACACTACCAATATTGAAATTCTATGAAATTATAGTACACTGGCTCACTCACCCTAAGTTATAACAATATTCAAATAATATACAGTTAATTTATTTAAAAGTGAATACTTGAAATAACAATGAAAATCATCATTTTTCTCTGACGATGAGTAATATTTTTTTTATTGTAGTTAAGGAAGGGCACGAAATGTCTGTGGATACTAATCCTGCCCTCTCTCCCTCCAAGAGCTGATGTGTGCGGAAACACTTTGGAAACTTTTATCTTTTATTTTGACAAATGATTGCCGAATCAAAAGCAGTGCAAGTGTGCTCACGAGGCATGAATAGAATTTGTTTTATTCTTTATCCTTTATTGTAAACTTACTAATAATATATTGTGAGGCAGAGGATTAAAGAAAAATGGTGGATAATCCACCAAGCTGCTCTAATATGGCAGGATGGTCGTATAGTTAGATTATATCGTTAGGTACTATAACTGCCGAGGAACTATTAATTGCAATCACATTAATATCATTGGCAGTGTATATATTGATGCCAAGATATAATTGGGGAATTACACAAAATAAAAAATATTATTATACTTGGTGGTAGGTGGTTTTTTGTAAGCCCTAGGTACCACCCACTCATCAGATATTCAACCACTAAATACTGTTGTATTGTTCTTTGTTGTACTGTCTTCTGAGAATGATCGACAGAAAAATTCATCTGACTGGTTTTGGGGACCTGACCCAAACGACCTTTGAACCTTATATCTAGCCATTACTCAAACGGGGCAGTCAGTCCACAAATAATAAATTATATAACAAACAAGAAATATAAATAAAGATACGCTGTGAATTCAAAGAATATTTCTACAATAATTCACATAACAATAAAAGTCGCGCTTTGCAATAGTTACTATCAACAGAGCTAGCTCGTTACAGCCTTTGTCTAGAACCAGGCTTGACAGCGAGCACTTTTGTTTTATCCAGTCCCCTTCAATCGTGGCAAACTTTCAGATTTGATTCGTTTTATTAATTAATGCTGTATTTCTTTGACGAAAAAAGAATACTTATGTTTATATTTGACTTGACAAGAGTAAATTTTTTTTCAATATTTTTTTTCTTAGTAGTGTAAGAGTATAATTAGAGTAAGAGTTTAAGTTAGAGTATTTAAATAAGAACCAGTTTTCGTATTTATAATATCAGAGTTTGTTCATCACCATGGGGTGGTCCATGTGTTTGGTTTGTGCAAACTATTACATGGAAAATTTTGGCAAACATTATGACCAGCTTGCTTATTTAGACAAGCTCATTTCCACTAATGATATTCTCTATTCGATTTTGGTACAGGTTGGCTACACTCAAAGGAGACTGATCAGCTCCAAAGACGGAATCCGACGCGACCTGAAATATACACACGACAGACTTTACTTGAACGAGAGATAAAACACTGACAACTTCCGAATGCCAAGCTACTAATGAGACATTCTTGAAAACAGAAAAATACCATGACTCAGTCGTGGCCAAATGTCCAAGCCCGAGCCCTTTTTTTATTGCATAGAATGGCGGACGAGCATATGGGCCACCTGATGGTAGGTGGTCACCAACGCCCATAGACATTGGCGTTGTAAGAGCTGTTAACCATCTCTTACATCGCCAATGCGCCACCAACCTTGGGAACTAAGATGTCATGTCCCTTGTGCCTGTAATTACACTGGCTCACTCACCCTTCAAACAGGAACACAACAATAACAAGTACTGCTGTTTTGCGGTAGAATATCTGATGAGGGGGTGGTACCTACCCAGACGAGCTTGCACAAAGCTCTACCACCAAGTAAATTTGAAATAATAAAGGGAGTAAGCTACGGGATATCGGTGGTAGTAAAAATTTCACGTGTTGTGGTTACAGAATAAATATAATATCGGCCGGGTGTACACGAAACACTCCACAGAGCTGAGATAATATGCGGGGATACGTGCTGTGATAAAATTTTATCTTCCTAAGTCCCCCAGTAAGTTCCATGTTCCTATGGAAACAGCGTGAAAGTAAACAATGCAAGAGTAATATATGCTTTTAATAAAATCTACTGTTTATATTGTTTTTAATAAATTCTCCTTCCACCAACCCTCATTGGAGAAGCGTGGTGGAATAAGCCTTCTCAAAAAAGAGAATCTTAGCCCAGCAGTGGGACATTCACAGGCTGTTACTGTTACTCCTGTTTGGATTTCTGGAAAAGAGTGAATTATAGTTAATATTAATTAACAGTGGCCAATACAGACACAATGTCATTTAGCTAGACAAACCATTTTTGATTTATCAATGTACATATTATCTTATATAAAAGCTTTGTCATCATCAAATAGCAAATAAGTATATATTTCTAATAACGTATCTCGTACTAAAACTCAGGTTTAGTGGCTTGTGCCAGCCTGTCTGGGTAGGTATCAGTCACTAATCAGATTCTACCCCAAAACAACAAAAAATATTATTACTATAATCTGGTTTGAAATAAAAAATAAACAAGTAAATTTTATTTTCTTATGTATGTATATCTTATTTTAGTAAGGAAAGCCCTGGAGGAAAGAAAAAAAATTAATTGTATGTTTTTTTTTTATAGTATACGTAAGTGGACTAGCATATGGGCCACCTGATGGTAACTGGTAACCAACGCTCATAGACAATGGCATTGCAAGAGTTGTTAATCATCGCTTACATCGCCAATGCGCCTTCAACACTAATGCTGGAAAACATTAAACCTGCACAGTAAATTTATTTGAAATTGTGCTATAAGCGTACCCACCAACCCACCTGGGATCGACATGGTGGAACACGCTCCTAAACTTCTCTTCAAGAGCTGTGACTGAACATTATATTAATTATAAAGATTAAAACTATATGTATATTAACCATATTTTTTCTTCTGACCGTACTAAGTTATATATTTTGTGTTTACGTAAAGATTATGTTAGTTCAAGAATTTCAAACGTATTAAATAACTTAGTGAACGCATTTAATGCAAGTTTAATTAAAATAATCATTAAAAAGAAACTTAAGTTGTAGTTGAAAGCCTTTTGCTCCGTCTTTTAAGGTTACCCCTTCATTAAAGTATAGAGCTAGTCCAGGAGGCTTAAAGGTGGAATAATAATATTAGATTTTTTTGTATTTGGAATTCTGGAACGCCCATAGACAATGGCATTGTTAGAAATGTTAACTATCGCTTACATCGTCAATGCGCCACCAACCTTGGGAACTAAGATGTTATGTCCCTTGTACCTGTAAATCAGTGGCTCATTCACCCTTCAACAGGAACGCAACAGTACCAAATACTGCTGATTTGCGGTGGAATATCTGGTGAGCGGATGGTACCTACCCTGACGAGCTTGCACAAATCTCTACCACCCAGTAAACCGTTTTCCACACGATAACACAAGTGCCAATATATTTTATTTTTAATATCCAATAAGAATAATGATATTCTGTCTTACCATTCGTTTTCATTCACTGAATGAAATTTGACAGATAGTTCATTCACTCACACAGTTGCAGCTGAACGGCTGTTTGTTTATTATGTCAGTTACACGTCAATAATCATAATATTATACTAAAATTGCCAAAGCACGTCTGCATTGATTATTGTTCGTGTAATAATGTCGATCAATAATGTATCGTCTTTGTTTCACATGATAGGATTGTACGTTGCAAATGAAAAAGATCCGGTATCGAATATAATATGCTCAAACGCGAACAACGGTACGTTTTCAAGTGCTCAATTTCTGCTTTTACGGTGAGGATGTTTGTAGCCGATGAAATTCTATATCATGTGAAATGACGGATCAGATATTTTGAATACGCGTTAGAGTATAAGCTATATAGCATATCACGGTAGCTTGCGCAAGCGATCCTGTGGCGCTCCTCGTTAAGACGGAAAAGGTGCTGCTAGTTTTTTAGAGGGCCTCGACGCCTTAGATATCGGCGAATTTCCCATATCCTCCACTGCTTCCTTTGGAGAAACGCGCAATGCGTTTTTCCAGGCTTAAAAAAGTCTAAATAGCATTTAAGGACTTTTAAGCTGCGGCTACACTATACGAAGATGATGACGGACTGCCATAGGATTATGTGTGAATAGTATGAGCGAACAGAACAGTCCTGTGTTCATGCACACACTTGTGCACTACAATAAGACCTGTGCAGTTGGCTAATCTTAAAATTGGCTGCCGTGACCGATTTCGGTCACGAGGACATGATCATCAATTTGAAACGACGAACCAAATGTTTATGAAAATAACTTATATTCCACTTTAGCCGAGAAATCTTAGACATATCAAATGAAATTTCCCTTGGACGAGTATTTCGTACATTAAACTATTTTGAAGTGACCATAAGTTTAGTTTAAAACGGGATATAATATTTAATACTTAATATTTAGCGAAAGTTTTTTATTTGTCCCGATTGGAACATTAATTAAATATAATAATTTAAAATAATGAACGCATAAATATATCCTATATAATATGTGATTCAATATATAATATTGTTATCTATTGTCTGTGCACTGTCAACTTACACGTCGTACCTGTCACGGGCTGTCACGAACGGTTACCATGATAATTGATAGCTGTCCGTGCAAGATATCGATATCATTTGTAAATGATTTTTAAATCATAATTGACCAATTTGTATTGTTCCTTTCGTATATTGACAAAATGATAAAGAAAACCGATGAATTAATATGAAATTAAGTACTTAATTTAAAAAAGTTTTGGTAAAAAATATATAATTTTATCATAATCGGCCGAATACTGAAACGTCATTCAAAATGAAGTGGGACTTAATTATTTAGAACGTCATTAATTTCACAATTTTGTATGCGAAATTTGAATTATATAATTAATGGCGTTCCAAATAATTAAGTCCCACTTCATATTTGAAAGACGTTTCAGTATTCGGCCTTAAGTCAATAATATATAAGGATGTATTATATTATACGCGCCATTCATACTATTTATCACTCTGGATAAGAGAGCTGTTTGCCATCACTAAATCTCGTCTATATAACCCCCAAGTCACATCAATAATTAGTGATTACGAAATATATTTGACGTACAAGTTAAGTACATTACTATATACATAATATATAAAATTAAGTATCAAGCATTCACAACATTAAGGGTTGTTAATAATTCACAACATGATGATGCAACTAGACTACAAGCAAAGTGAATTCCAAGCAAACTTGCAACTTGTTGGTCCCGCATTATAATATTGTTGTAACACATTATAATAGCTTTACTTAACTCGTAATATCATGTTAAAGAACTTTATTGCTCACTAACTGTACCCCGCGGATTCACCCTCGTATAATCAATAAAATTATAATGAATAAAAATCAGCCTAGAACCTTCCTCGATAAAAGGACTATACAAAACAAAAATATTTTTTTAAATTCGAACCAGTAGTTCCTGAGATTAGCCGGATCAAACAAACAAGCTCTTCAGTATATATATTAGTATAGATAAAGAATCCTACAGTTGTAAGAAATACCCCAGTAAAACAATTATTCACATTATCTTTATTATATATATTAATTATATATATTTTACAATTTTCATTTGTATTCATTCAATTCCCCTGACAAACATTCAGCGAGTCAATATTTTTCGTGTTTCCTTTTTTATTTTAATTTAAAAATCTGAAAATAATTATTAAAAATCATTATCTTTCACTCGACCATCTTGATAACGTGTACACGCCTCAGTTGAGAACTTTACACAGTTCACTTGTACAATGAGCAACACATAACTAATATACGAAGTTTGTTTCAGTGCAAGAATCTATGGCAGTACATGCCCATAATGACCCAAAAATTTTATATATACATATATATAATTTGATTAGTAAAAATGAAAGTATAAATGAACAATATCAAGTACGAAAGCATTAAAATCACAATACTAAGCTGCGATAATAACGTCGCAAACATGTAAATGTCGTGATTTTATTTCCACGAATATTGTGGTCTGTGGACTAATCCGTGCAAAATCAAATTCATGGTCACCCTTATTTGGTTGCGAAGATGAATTGCTTTTAGGGTGCTCTAAGGTTTTAGTTCATTTATATTTAAAAGTAGTTCAAAGCGTTTCGAATAGTTTCAATTTATTTTGTAACGAAAATCACTTGAAACAAGTTATTGATAGCTATTAACGTTTTTGAAATTAATATTGAAATAATTAATAGAAGTATTTAGATAGAACCGAAATTTTTAATTGGCGATTGAATATAAACTCAGTTGATTTATCTAGCTATGAACAAGTTTAAATGGGTTTTTATATTATACTAGCTGTGGCCCGCGGTTTCACCCGCGTATAATTAATAAACATATAATGAATAAAAATAAGCCTAGAGCCTTTTTTAATAAAGTAATTACACAACCCAAAAATAATTTTTAAATTTGATCCAGTACTTCCTGAGATTAGCCGGATCAAACAAACCAACTCATCAGCTTTATATATTAGTATAGATGTTACCAATCGAACCGACATACGTCGACGTCGTTATATATTCATTTACCGACAACAGCGTAACCTACGGGGTCCAATTGTATTTTCATACCATCCAGGAACTTATTGAAATATACACACAAAATTTCAAATTGGTCCAGCTATTTAAGAGAAATTAGGTAACAAACACACGTACAGAAGATATTGATATTGCAATTTTTCTTTGTATACTGCTAACATTTACTTGGTGGTAGGGCTTTGTACAAACTCGTCTGGGTAGGTACCACCCACTCATTCTGATGAGTGTCATATTCTATCGCAAAACAGCGGTACTTGGTATTGTCGTGTTTCGGTTTGAAGGGTTAGTGAGCCAGTATAATTACAGGCACAAGAGACATAACATCTTAGTTCCAAGGTTGGTGGCGCATTGGCGATGTTATTTTTGAACACCTCAATACTAAGTATTGCTGTTTTGTATATTACCTACCTGATGACGTGTGGTACCTACCCGGTCATGATTTCCATATACAAAATAAATTTGATAATATTATTAACTTACTCTATAAGTTTTGAAAACGAGATGAGTTAACAATTTCGGTATCGTCGAACATCTGTATCAAGTTAAATTTTCTTCAACAATTTTCCATTTTCAATACTCCGCTTTAAAATGATTATATTTTAAAATGTCTGAGAGATATCTCGATCGATCATATTCAAAAATTCGATATCTTAAGAGTGCAGCCGTGATGTGAAACATTTTTGGGCATTTCGTCTTTCGAGTACAAGTTTTACAGTTATATGGATAATTGAAGTTATATGTCTTGAAGGCAAATATCGTGTTCTAAAATCCGATAAAGCAACAGCACAATCATCTAGTATATCTTTATTTATCACAATTTACTTGTATGATAATTATATTAGACTAGCGGTGCCTTAATTAATAAAAAACAGCCTAAAACCTTCCTCGATAAAAGGACTATACAACACAAACATATTTTTTAAATTCGAACACGTAGTTCCTGAGATTAGCTGTATCAAACAAACAAACTGGAATCAATCATATTTTAAAGGCATTTCCTGCCTCGCACAACCGTTGTATGTAACCAGCTTTCGCCGGCGACTTTTCCGAACCGTTACGACATGGCAACCTTCAAGAAAAGAGCGTAATCTTTCCGTACCTGCAAGCACTTGGATGTTGCAGATGTCCACGGGCGATGTTAGTCACTTCCCATCAGGTGAGCCTCCTACTCATTTGCCTCCACTTAGATAAAAAAGTTACAAGTTATATGTGTTACAAACTCATTCAAGCAACACTTAATTTTCATGAGCTTAATTTGTTTTTAATTTATGTCGAGCTGGCGGTGAAGGAAAATATGGTAAAGAAAACCGCATTTGAGTAGCGTGTGAGGCATTAAAGAAGATGCATTTGAGTCTATATCCCACACTTTGTTCTCAACGCATTTACACCTTACTTAATTTTGTTCAATTTCGTTTTCTTCCTAAGTAAATTTTAATTAAACACGCTGTATAAAATGCTTCATAAAATTAAATAAGTTTTAGTATAGCTCGTTTTAATATTGTTTTTAATTATTTTACTTTATTTAAATAGTAGTTGTCTTGCAGTCTTAACACAAACAAGACTGATGGTAAGTGGTCACCAACGCCCATAGACATTGGCGTTGTAAGAGATGTTACCATCGCTTACATCGCCAATGCACCAACAACCTTGGGAACTACCACAAAAATACAAAGTACTGCTGTTTTGCGGTAAAATATCTGATGAGTGGGTGGTACCTACCCAAAGCTAGCAAAGCAAATCTTATTGAAATTGAAAATATGAGTAGAAATAATATATAGTGCATACTTTATTGTACACCAAAAAAAACATTAAGCTTTAAAAACAGTAGGTATTAATAGGGATGCAAAGGCGGTCTTATCGCTAAGAGACTGATTTCTGCTGGACAACCCTTGTGTTTGACATTATCTATGTCTACATCTATACTACTATATAAATCTATTGGTTCTGTCTGTACATTTTTTTTTTCACCTAATTTTGTGATAAATACTTTTTTTATGTTGCAGTGATTCACATTGTAGTATTTTTTTCATTTCTGTCTGTCTGTCTGTCTGTTTTCTTATAACTCAAGAACGGTTTGACCAATATATTTATTGAAAAATATTCATACGGTCTGGAGGACCTTATTATATAATAAGGTCCTCCAGACCGATTTCGGCCACGGCGGCCAATCTCAAGAGAGATTAGCCAACTACGCAGGAGATATTATAGTGCACAAATGTGTGCGCAGACACAGGTGCACTCTCTTTACCTTAGCTCTCATAATCCGATGGGACGGCAATCCGACACGACCGGAAAGAGTTCAGGCGCAGGACCAACGGCTTAACGTGCTTTCCGAGGCACGGGAGTGTACACACTTCCAACTTCCAGACTCCGGGCTGCTACTGAGAATTTTCTGACGGAAAACCCCAATAACTATTTATTGGCCCGACCTGGGAATTGAACCCAGGACCATCGAGTCTACGGCCTTATATCAAGCCACTAGACCAACGAGGCAGTCGCATACATATATATATATAAGGTGAAAGGGATTTTAATAATCCCTGTAATTATAGATCAAAATACGATTCTCGAAAACACTTTGTCGTAAACATTAATCATGAAAAAAGGTTAAACCGTGGTATCAAATGTAAATGAAATTTCTTTTTTTAAATGAAGACGAAACAAAACTCGCTTAATTACAATTTGGGTTGTTTATAAAGATTTGAATTTAATCTTAAACAAAGTTTATTTATAGCTTATTTATATATTACATTACATTTAATTAAGTAATAAATAACAGTTAGTAATGTTACAATGCAGTCTGCATTGTAACATTACTTGATGTTATTTATTAACACTTGGTAATTGTACTATGAAAACCATGTTACTTGTTCTTATTTAAGTTTAAGTCAGTAGAGTTATTCGGCAAAATAGCTGCCTCGTTGGTCTCGTGGCTAGATATAAGGCCGCAGACCCGGTGGTCATGGGTTCAATTCCCAAATCGGGTCAATAAATAGTTATCGGGTTTTTCTGTCAGAAAATTCTCACTAGCGAAGTCTGGAAGTTGGAAGTGTGTAAAATCCCGTTCCTCGGAAAGCACGTAAAGCCGTTGGTCCTGTGCCTGAACTCTTTCCGGTCGTGTCGTATTGCCGTCCCATCGGATTATGAGTGCTAGGGAAAAAGAGTGCACCTGTGTTTGTGCACACACTTGGGCACTATAATATCTCCTGAGCTGTTGGATAATCTTTGTAGTGATTGGCCGCCATTATTATTATTCTGCAAAACCTCGAAACTCACTTTAGAAAACAGTTGTGACATGTCAGAAAGTGATATGCGACTTTGACAATAATAATTATAAAATTTCATGAATACACATATCAAAATAGTTTATCATCATAAGTCGGTCCTCACATTTCATATATACGGGTGAATGAAGTTCTCACAGAATCTCACTGCTGACGCCGCACCGTTTGATCTTAGCCGACTTCACTCAGTGGACAATGTCGACCTCCCGTTAAATTACATTCTAGCCGAAACCCAGATTAAGCTAGGCCAACTATTAAGCTGTTCAACGAGCAGAACTGGTAACACGTGTTCGGAAGTGGATTAAATACGAAAGTTAAATTACTAAAGTTCAACTCAAATGGAACTTATTTAAAAAAAGTCAAGCGTAAAATTGCGCTTTCGTTTCAATGATCTTTTTATTATCATCGTTTCTTAAGCGCTTTATTTTAGCGTTTTATAGTATAGTCATTACGTATTCTTATATATTTGTCGATGGCTTAATGCTTGAAGATGGGAATCTTAACTATTGATGCCGAGTTCAAACCCGGATAAGCATATCAAAATTTTCATGCGCTTAATTCATGTATGTTGTGCTCGTTGAAGAAAAACATCGTGAGGAAACCTACATGTGTCTAATTTCACTTCAACGGCGTGATATATAATAAATAAGGAGGAATAAGCTGAATAGAAAATATTTTTCACAAAAAACGGGGGAGGCCTTAGCGGTGGGACAGTTACAGCTATGCTTTTTAACTATGCCGTAACATTAATTTCGTTGTATTTGATTTGGAGTACATTTTTGGTGTTTTACATCTCATGATACTTCCAACAAGGTTGCGTTAAACGTTCAACGCTATGGAAACGCAAACTGATAAATAGGACACGGGTTTTGTCCCCTGATAATGGCCTCCAACCTACCCTATTATAGAAGCTTCTCTGAGCTCCGCTAAACTATTCTGAGACTTCTCTAATACGTAATTGATCACTTATCACGTTGAGTTTCCTTCGCGCGTTTCACTTAGAACTGTTTTATTTTGATAAGCGGTCCTGTAAGGGTTATTCAATGTCTGATTACTTAAACACTGATCTCTCTCTTTCTGTCATTATTGATTTGACATATGAAAGAAGAAGACAGCTTAACTAATCAACCGCTGAACTATGTTTGTAAGTGACGCTATATCGAGTTAATTTTCATGCTTCGAACATATCTGTAAGTCTTGAGTCTGGGTGTAATTATCAATATGAGTTTGTATTTACAAAAGCAAATTCGTATACTTGGTGGTAGAGTTTTATGCAAGCTCGTCTGGGTAGGTACCACCCACTCATCAGATATTCTGCCGCAAAACAGCAGTACTTTGTATTGCTGTGTTCCGGTTTGAAGGGTGAGTGAGCCAGTGTAATTACAGGCACAGGGGGCATAACATCTTAGTTCCCAAGGTTGGTGGCCCATTGGTGATGTAAGCGGATGGTTAACATTTCTTACAATGCCATTGTCTATGGGCGTTGGTGACCACTTACCATCAGGTGGCCCAAATGCTCGTCCGCCTTCCAATACAATAATAAAAAAAAGTATGTCTTAATGATTTACGAGCACAATCGATTGAAATTAAATAACGAGTTAATTTTTGTTCCAGGTTCATTCCGAGCTCCACAGGACTATTCAGGTAATGATTAAAAATATTTTAATAAAACGCTGTTGTAAAATTTAAACAATGTATAACTTATTAATTTAATTCCAAATTGTCAATTGGTTTTTCATTAGAACGTAACATTATAAAATGATTTGTTTTCTTTCGCTTCTTTAATTATTGATAGAAAGAGATAGAATTACGTTTATGATTTGATAAGAATCTTTTGCTAAGTTAAATTAATTTGTTACTCTCAAGTTAGGGATTACAGTGCTCATTAATTGCGATCGAGATATCGAATTCAAGATTTCGATACTTGCGAAAATTTTCTCATGAATTCTTAAAATTGGTGAATTTTATTAAAAAAAGACAACATGTATGACGATTGTATGTGAGTGAGAGAGAGGTGAGTATGTGTGTATGAATTCGATTTATCACGTGATCGGTAATAAACGTATACAATTCAATAGGTTAGACGAAAGCACAGCTCCAAAATTGCTCCGATTGTCGTTGGAGGCACTTAACTAGTCAACTGGGACATTTTCGGTCTTCGATTCAAATTTTGTGAAACTTTATCAATGTACTACAAAATTAGTTTAGATTTCAGATTCGGTGAAGTATTTCGTTATCTTTATTGAATCAATAATTTAGAGAAATTAACTATTGTCTGTCGTTTTTCTGAACATCTTTCGGACTATTGACTATTCAGTATGAAAAGTCCTCCAGCTTCATAAAAGTCCTTTCAGTAAATTTTACGTGACTCTTGCAAGGACTGAAGAATCCAGTTTTCAGGGAAATTCAAGGGTGAAAACGCTGGACTCGCACAGTGAAATATCATACAATAATCAGTAAAGTCTGAGAAACAATGTCAATGTCTATGGGCGTTGGTGACCACTTACCACCAGGTGGCCCATACGCTCGTCCACCTTCCTATGCAATAAAAAAAAATATGATTAATAGTTTAATAGCTTTGAAACTTGCTTTTACTCGGTGGTAGACCTTTGTGCAAGCTCGTCTGGGTAGGTACCACCCACTCATCAGATATTCTGCCGCAAAACAGCAATACTTGCTATTGTTGTGTTCCGGTTTGAAGGGTGAGTGAGCCAGTGTAATTACATCCACAAGGGACATAAGATCTTAGTTCCCAAGGTTGGTGGCGCATTGGCGATGTAAACGATGGTTATCATCTCTTACAATGCTTATGTCTATGGGCGTAGGTGACCACTTAAGATCAGGTGGCCCATATGCTCGTCCAGCTTCCTATGCAATAAAAAAAAAAAAAGAAACTTGTAAAGTATTTCCATTCCATCGCTCTATTAACGTGATAAATAATTTCCCCACACTGTTCTGTACTTTTAAACAGCCGGCTATCAGACAATTAAAACCTAGCAATGTATGGTTTTGGCTATGGCTAGCTGTTTTTTTCCCTCACATGAAGTGTGGTGGTATGTGGGGCTGACAGGCACTGAAGGCGGTATCCTATCCGTCTGTTCGGGAGGCGCCACCCTTCAAACCGGAACAGAACATATACAAAGTACTGCTGTTTTGCGGTAAAATATCTGATGTGGGTGGTTATTTATTATATGTACCAACATATCCAGACGAGCTTGCACAGAGCTCTATCACCGAGTAGCTCAGTATGATTCCGCGTATCAATGTATTTTAACCACTGGGCCATCAAGGTTTTCGAATTAGAATATTACTGAATATATATGATACATTACAGCTCCGCCGCAGGTAGTCTATCTGTCAAAGTGTCTGGTAAAATGTATTTCATCTGAAAGTCTCATATATGACTTTCATATTAAGATTTCTTTGGTATTATACTCGTTAGAGTCATATTTTGACAGTCTTCTCTCTTCCGCCTAGTGAATTATCGTAATCATTATTTTCTCGGAGAAGTGTCTTAAAGTTTACCAAGTGATCTTCTAATCTAAAATAAAAGTTGTTATTTTAAATTATTATCTTTGTCGAATTCGAATTTATTATTTGTAATGTATTAGAGAAGTGGCAGGTATGTTAATGTATTCTATAATAGCTGACATCGACTCTAAAAGTAACAATAATTGTAAATACATTATCAACCATTCAACACATTCGTACCTACATATTGATGAGTAGAAAATAGTAAGTCAATTATCAAATTATAGAAGAATACGCAATTATTTTTTTACTTTTTAGTGCATATTAATTTGTTTTTCCTATGAAGTCGGTTTTTGTTTTGTTAAATTTTTTATTTATTAACGAAAAAAAATACATCAATCAACTAATTTTTGTGCAACACCAAGCATGTTTTTGTATGATTTTAGCAAAAAGTAAAACACGTGTCAAAATACCTACATGTCGCTATAACTAGGTATCTATCCCAATTAAATTAAAAATGTTCACGAATTTTCATCTCCGCACAACAAGAGCGTTTGAAGCGGCAACGGATTGTATATTGACAATTCGAAAATATGAAAACAGAATTCAATCTAGAAATATTTTCGAAGTTTTGTATCCGAGTTCGCAGTTTCGATATGACATTCTGTAATCATATACTAAATGGTTTCTCGACAAAATTTACGTTCAAAATCTATTTTCTTTGACGAACAAATGAGTTCACGAAACACACAAATCGCTGATAAACGTCCATTTCGAAATGCAATCTCGGATCCAATCGATTTGATAGAACATTCTAGAGGACTGTATTTACAGTCAAAGTGATTCGAATATACATTTATACGATTAGTTTATACAGCAAATACACTTAACGGTCAATGCATGAGGTTTTTTATTCAATTTTGTTTATTACTTAAAGCATAAGTTACGTTTATGACGCTAATGATACTTCAGACAGAATATTAATTGCATATCTTATATATAAATAAAATGATAGAGGTCTGCAGTTGTGAGCTACTGGATAGATTTCAGTGAAATTTTCTAAATTTTATTTCTTAGACACTTGGCCCTTATCAAAAACAAAAATTATTGCGATATCTTCACTTAATAAAAAGTTATTAAAGTTTCAAGAAACAACGATTTGTATATGCACTGCGTGTTCAGTGATGTATGTTTAAACAAGGTATATTTTGACTTGCGATCTTTTTGATGTTCGTACAAAAGAAAACTTTGTTAATATATCAAGCAACGCGGACGAAATCGCGGGTATCAGCTAGTAATGAATAGGAACATTATGACATTTATGTAATATTGTTTTATTATTGTTGCATATTATTATAGTGTATTGTATTGTTGATAATATAATTTACTAATAACCACCTTCATGAATTTCTGTTTTCCCTAAAGAGTGATTGGCTGAGAATGCCTTCAGGACATTTGTTCCAACTGCATATTGTGGTGCTCAATAAAGTTTTTAAATAAATAAATTAATAAAATAACAAGCATGTCAGCACTGCAAATTAAAAACCATAACTTGATCATTTTTTTATCTTTAAACTTATATTGTACTGCTAAGGCACGGACACACCAAAGGCACGGACAACATCTCTGTGAAAATATCAAAAAAAAAAATACTTTCCGTCCCGTAAAAGCATGGCAGCCGCGGTAAAAACCTAGTCCGTTATTACGCAATGAAAAGATGTTAATTGAATCTCAAGCGGCTTTTAACTTTGCCAAGAACTATCTTTAACCAAGTTACTGGCGTTAATTCTTCTATTGCACTGAAGTCTCGTTTATAAAGAGAACAAATAGATGTTTCAATGGAAGCTTCAAATTAATTTAAGACAAAGCGATTTCCGTTGACGAGGTTTGGACTCCAAACACTAATTATTTCTTGTAAAGGATTTCCTTCAAAGCTATCGGTAGTTCGAGATTTCTATCGTCATTCGAAGTTTAATTTAAAATTTAGTTTTCAATTTATGTTTAAAGTTTGATAAATATTTTGAATGTTTGATAAAATATCCATTATGAAATTAATTAAACAAAAATATTATTCTGTTGTCTATTATTAGTGGAATGGAGTGGTTTGATTCGTTGTTCTAATGGCTACATGTGAGGCCGCAGACCCGGTGGTCCTGGGTTCAAACCCCAGTTCACACCAATAAAATCTTATTAAGATTTTATTGGAGAAAATTCTTAGTAGCCACCCAGACTCTAGAAGATTGCAGTGCGTTCACTCTCGTGCCTCGGAAAGCACGTAAAAGTACCCCCTCATAAAGCTTAACAAGTCAATATATAGCTCGAAATACTAAATTGTAATAGATAGAATAATGTGATTTGTATACATTTCGAGCTTAAATCGAGCAAAATTAAATAGGTAGTAACAAAACCCATATAATGTGTGATTTCAGGCTAATACCGTGATGAATACATTTAAATATTGAAGGATTAATAAAAGTTATGCGCGCCATCACATAATAAAGTTACCCGGTGTTATGAAAAATTCATACCTTCCCAACGTTTATCGAATAAGACTCTGCTATTGGTTCTATTTTGAGAGATAATAAAAATTCTCTTTTCATATTCTATTTTAACCAATCATTCGCCTGATCATGTTCTAGAATTATTATTGCAAATATTGGCAAATGGGCCACCTGATGGAACATGGTCATCATTGCCTATTGACATAAACATTAGCACTCCGAGAAATATTAACCATTCTTTATCGGTAGTCATCATCAATTCGCCATCAACTTTGGGAACTAAGATGATATGCTCAGGTACACTGGCTTACTCATCCTTCAAACTGTAACACAAGAAAACTAAGTCAACAATAATAATTAGGCGGTAGAATATCTGATGAGTGAACCAAGTAAATCATGCCAATCATTGCCTGATCATTCCAGAACTATATCTATCTATTTTAAATATAGATAAAAGTATTGGTTTGTATATTCGCCCTCTATGCGCTGCTAAATCATTCGATTGAGATAAAACTTTTGTTGAGTTGTTCTGTGGACGCTAGCGAAGATTCCTGATATAAAAATAACAATTTTTATTCTTAGTATGTTTGTCTATAAATATAAAATATCTATGTTTCTACCCTTTTATGAAAGCTTAGATATTTTTTTTATTATTTGTTTTTTTTTTATATTGCTTTTTTTTCGAACAATTTTATAGCGTAGTTAATATTTTGCGTCTGGAATACCTGTTGCATTGGTATCAATACAAACAATCAACAATTACTCAAGTAATTTGACAATAAATGTTGCTCTTTCTTACATTGTTTCATATTTTGGACATGTTCTGATTATTTAATTAC
This sequence comes from Nymphalis c-album, assembly GCA_963151315.1. NCBI lineage: Eukaryota > Metazoa > Arthropoda > Insecta > Lepidoptera > Nymphalidae > Nymphalis > Nymphalis c-album. The sequence goes on from OY720610.1 coordinate 7,414,142, forward strand.
GATCAATTCCATTTAATATGATGATGATAATGTCTTTCTTGATCATCCTTAATTCCACGCCAAACACGACAAGAAAGAGTTCAGGCGCAAAGGCTTTACGTGCTTTTTTAATTGCATAGGAAGGCGGACGAGCGTATGGGTCACCTGATGGTAATCGGTCACCATAAGTGGTGCCCATAGACATTGGCATCGTAAGAGATGTTAACCATTGCTTACATCGCCAATGCGCCACCAACCATGGGAACGAAGATGTAATGTCCCTTGTGCTTGTAATTACACTGGCTCGCTCACCCTTCAAACCGGAACACAACAGTACCGAGTAATGCTATTTTGCGGTAGAATATCTGATGAGTGGGTGGTACCTACCCAGACGAGCTTGCACTAAGCCCTACCACAAAGTAAAGTCCTACTACCGTCTCGAGGCACGGAATTGTAAACATACCATATCTTAAACCAAGAATCTCATAATCGCGGCCATATAGCTAGCCCTGAAACCAACAAAGCAGCCACTAACGTTACTGAGATGTTAAGGATCCGGATTTCATTAGTGGTAACGCCTTTTACAAGTTACAACTAGACTGAGTATCACCCAATCATTATGTATTCTACCACGAAATAGCAATATTTATTTTATGTTCCAATTTTAAAGAGTGAGTGACCCAGTGTAATAAAATCTCTGTTAACCACGTACTATGTATAAAACATTCGGTTATTGATTTCAAACTATCCAATAGACCAAATGTTGGTCTTAAGTCTTTTGTTTGAAACATTGGACGATTTCAATTGAAAATGACAATTTTATCAGTTATTGCCAAATAAAGTGTTTTTACGATCGTTTCTGATATAAAATTGATTGATTTAAGGATTTAAGAGAAACATGATTGTTAATAAAGCTCTAGATTTGCATTTGTACGATATGAATTATCAGAGCCTTTTCATCGCTGGAAAAAAGCAGTGGGGGGGCGTATGTTGGACTCACCGGTGTCCAAGGCGCCTAGTGCACCCTGAACATTGGACTACCCACTAAAAACCAGCGGTACTCTCTCCATCAAAACGAGGAGCGCCACGGGATCGCTAGCGCATGCTACCGTGAATAAATTATCAGAGCCTAGTCTAAGATAGGTCAGTGGCCAAAACAATACAAGGAAGTAGAGGAGTAAATGACCTGAGCTTTGAAAAGAAAATTATGAATGGTATAATTTATGGGTTCAGCTGAAACCACCAAATGGAATGATTTCGTTTATCAAGTATTCTTTAGGGATATTAATATTTAATTCTTATATTACACATGAGCCAACAATTGAAGATGTGAGGCTTGAAATAGGCATGAATGAACGTACACCTTTTCATATTTATTATATTAGTATATATATATATATATAAAGAAGCGAAAGAAAGCTTCTTTAATTATTGATAGAAAGAGATAAAATTACGTTTATGATTTGATAAGAATCTTTTGCTAAGTTAAATTAATTTGTTACTCTCAAGTTAGGGATTACAGTGCTCCTTAATTACGATCATATCAAAATCAAGATTTCGAGACTTGCGAAAATGTTCTCATGAATTCTCAAAATTGGTGAATTTTATTAAAAAAGACAACAATTATGACGATTGTATGTGAGTGAGAGAGATGTGAGTATGTGTGTATGAATTCGATTTATCACGTGATCGATAATAAACGTATACAATTCAATAGGTCTTGGTGGTAGAGCTTTGTGCAAGCTCGTCTGGGTAGGTACCACCCACTCATCAGATATTCTACCGCAAAACAGCAGTACTTGTTATTGTTGTGTTCCGGTTTGAAGGGTGAGTGAGCCAGTGTAATTACAGGCACAAGGGACATAACATCTTAGTTCCCAAGGTTGGTGGCGCATTGGCGATGTAAGAGATGGTTAACAGCTCTAACAACGCCAATGTCTATGGGCGTTGGTGACCACTTACCATCAGGTGGCCCCATGCTCGTCCGCCTTCCTATGCAATAAAAAAAAAGGTTACACGAAAGCACAGCTCAACTGGGACATTTTCGGTCTTCGATTCAAATTTTGTGAAACTTTATCAATGTACTACAAAATTAGTCTATATTTTAGATTCGGTGACTTACTTCGTTATCTTTATTAAATTAATAATTTAGAGAAATTAACTGTTGTCTGTCGTTTTTCTGAACATAAAATAAAAATAAAATAAAATAAACATCTTTCGGACTATTGACTATTCAGTATGACAAGTTCTCCAGCTTCATAAAAGACCTTTCAGTAAATTCTACGTGACTCGTGCAAGGACTTTGAAGAATCCTGTTTTCAGGGAAATTCAAGGGTGAAAACGCTGGACTCGCCGATTGAAATTTCAATCAATATTAAGTAAAGTTCATGAAGGCGGTTATTAGTCAATTATATTATCAACAATACAATACACTATAATAATATGCTACAATATAATATTAAATAAATGTCATAATGTTCCTATTTATTACTAGCTGATACCCGCGACTTCAGCCGCGTTACTTGATATAATTATAATTATAATATTGAAGGAAAAACTATCAAAAAGATCGCAAGTCAAAATATACTTTGTTTAATATCACTGAACACGCAGTGCATATACAAATCATTGTTTCTTGAAACATTAATAACTTTTTATTAAATTAAGATATCGCAATCATTTTTGATAAGGGCCAAGTGTCTAAGAAACAAAATTTAGAAAATTTCACTGAATTCTATCCAGTAGTTTTTCAGTGATGCGCGCACAACTGCAGAATTCTATAATTTTTTTTATATAGAAGATATGCAATTAATATTCTGTCTGAAGTATCATTAGCGTCATAAACGTAACTTAGGCTTTATGTAATAAACAAAATTAAATAAAAAAATCTCATGCATTGACCGTTAAATGCATCTGCTGTATAAACTAATTCCCCTATTCGAATCACTTTGAATGTAAATACAGTCCTCTAGAATGTTCTATCAAATCGATTGTATCCGAGATTGCATTTCGAAATGTACGTTTATCAGCGATTTGTGTGTTTCGTGAACTCATTTGTTCGTCAAAGAAAATAGATTTTGAACGTAAATTTTGTCGAGAAACCGTATAGTATATGATCAATAATGTCATATCGAAACTGCGAACTCGGATACAAAACTTTGAAAATATTTCTAGATTGAATTCTGTTTTGATATTTTCGAATTGTCAATATACAATCCGTTGACGTTTCAAACGCTCTTGTTGTACGGAGATGAAAATTCGTGAACATTTTTAATTTAATTGGAATAGACACCTAGTTATATATAGTAGCGACATGTATTTTAACACGTGTTTTACTTTTTGCTAAAAGCATACAAAAACATGCTTGGTGTTGCAAAAAAATAAGTTGATTGATGTATTTTATTTCGTTTAAAAAAAAAAAAAACTTACAACTTTTCTAATACATTACAAATAATAAATTCAAATTGGACAAACATAAAAATTTAATAAACTTAGTTTCATATTATTTTAAAATATCACTTGGTAATTTCTATGACTGTGAAACTTCTCCGAGAAAATAATGATTACGATAATACACTAGGCGGAAGCGAGAAGACTGTCAAAATATAACTCTCACGAGTATAATACCAAAAAAATGGTAATATGAAAGTCATATTTGAGTCTTTCAGATGAAATACATTTTACCAGACACTTTGACAGATAGACTACCTGCGGCAGAGCTGTAATGTATCATATATATTCAGTAATATTCTAATTCGAAAACCTTGATGGCCCAGTGGTTATAACACATTGATACGCGGAATCATACTGAGCTACTCGGTGATAGAGCTTTGTGCAAGCTCGTCTGGATATGTTGGTACATATAATAAATAACCACCCACTCATCAGATATTTTACCACAAAACAGCAGTACTTTGTATATGTTGTGTTCCGGTATGAAGGGTGAGTGAGCCAGTGTAATTACAGGCACTAGGGACATAGCACCTTAGTTCCCAAGGTTGGTGGCGCATTGGCGATGTAAGCGATGGTTAACATTTCTTGCAATGCCGTTGTCTATGGGCGTTGGTGACCACTTACCATCAGGTGGCCCATATGCTCGTCCGCCTTCCTATACAATAAAAAAAAAAAACTTTTTATCTTTAAACTGCTGCCTGGTAGTAAACATGTAATAAAATAAATTAGGAACAGATACACCAAAGGCACGGACAACATCTCTGTGTAAATACAAATAAGACAAAAAAAAAACTTTCCTTCCCGTAAAAGCATGGCAGCCGCGGTAAAAACCTAGTCCGTTATTACGCAATGAAAAGATGTTAATTGAATCTCAAGCGGCTTTTAACTTTGCCAAGAACTATCTTTAACCAAGTTACTGGCGTTAATTCTTCTATTGCACTGAAGTCTCGTTTATAAAGAGAACAAATAGATGTTTCAATGGAAGCTTCAAATTAATTTAAGACAAAGCGATTTCCGTTGACGAGGTTTGGACTCCAAACACTAATTATTTCTTGTAAAGGATTTCCTTCAAAGCTATCGGTAGTTCGAGATTTCTATCGTCATTCGAAGTTTAATTTAAAATTTAGTTTTCAATTTATGTTTAAAGTTTGATAAATATTTTGAATGTTTGATAAAATATCCATTATGAAATTAATTAAACAAAAATATTATTCTGTTGTCTATTATTAGTGGAATGGAGTGGTTTGATTCGTTGTTCTAATGGCTACATGTGAGGCCGCAGACCCGGTGGTCCTGGGTTCAAACCCCAGTTCACACCAATAAAATCTTATTAAGATTTTATTGGAGAAAATTCTTAGTAGCCACCCAGACTCTAGAAGATTGCAGTGCGTTCACTCTCGTGCCTCGGAAAGCACGTAAAAGTACCCCCTCATAAAGCTTAACAAGTCAATATATAGCTCGAAATACTAAATTGTAATAGATAGAATAATGTGATTTGTATACATTTCGAGCTTAAATCGAGCAAAATTAAATAGGTAGTAACAAAACCCATATAATGTGTGATTTCAGGCTAATACCGTGATGAATACATTTAAATATTGAAGGATTAATAAAAGTTATGCGCGCCATCACATAATAAAGTTACCCGGTGTTATGAAAAATTCATACCTTCCCAACGTTTATCGAATAAGACTCTGCTATTGGTTCTATTTTGAGAGATAATAAAAATTCTCTTTTCATATTCTATTTTAACCAATCATTCGCCTGATCATGTTCTAGAATTATTATTGCAAATATTGGCAAATGGGCCACCTGATGGAACATGGTCATCATTGCCTATTGACATAAACATTAGCACTCCGAGAAATATTAACCATTCTTTATCGGTAGTCATCATCAATTCGCCATCAACTTTGGGAACTAAGATGATATGCTCAGGTACACTGGCTTACTCATCCTTCAAACTGTAACACAAGAAAACTAAGTCAACAATAATAATTAGGCGGTAGAATATCTGATGAGTGAACCAAGTAAATCATGCCAATCATTGCCTGATCATTCCAGAACTATATCTATCTATTTTAAATATAGATAAAAGTATTGGTTTGTATATTCGCCCTCTATGCGCTGCTAAATCATTCGATTGAGATAAAACTTTTGTTGAGTTGTTCTGTGGACGCTAGCGAAGATTCCTGATATAAAAATAACAATTTTTATTCTTAGTATGTTTGTCTATAAATATAAAATATCTATGTTTCTACCCTTTTATGAAAGCTTAGATATTTTTTTTATTATTTGTTTTTTTTTTATATTGCTTTTTTTTCGAACAATTTTATAGCGTAGTTAATATTTTGCGTCTGGAATACCTGTTGCATTGGTATCAATACAAACAATCAACAATTACTCAAGTAATTTGACAATAAATGTTGCTCTTTCTTACATTGTTTCATATTTTGGACATGTTCTGATTATTTAATTACGATCAATTCCATTTAATATGATGATGATAATGTCTTTCTTGATCATCCTTAATTCCACGCCAAACACGACAAGAAAGAGTTCAGGCGCAAAGGCTTTACGTGCTTTTTTAATTGCATAGGAAGGCGGACGAGCGTATGGGTCACCTGATGGTAATCGGTCACCATAAGTGGTGCCCATAGACATTGGCATCGTAAGAGATGTTAACCATTGCTTACATCGCCAATGCGCCACCAACCATGGGAACGAAGATGTAATGTCCCTTGTGCTTGTAATTACACTGGCTCGCTCACCCTTCAAACCGGAACACAACAGTACCGAGTAATGCTATTTTGCGGTAGAATATCTGATGAGTGGGTGGTACCTACCCAGACGAGCTTGCACTAAGCCCTACCACAAAGTAAAGTCCTACTACCGTCTCGAGGCACGGAATTGTAAACATACCATATCTTAAACCAAGAATCTCATAATCGCGGCCATATAGCTAGCCCTGAAACCAACAAAGCAGCCACTAACGTTACTGAGATGTTAAGGATCCGGATTTCATTAGTGGTAACGCCTTTTACAAGTTACAACTAGACTGAGTATCACCCAATCATTATGTATTCTACCACGAAATAGCAATATTTATTTTATGTTCCAATTTTAAAGAGTGAGTGACCCAGTGTAATAAAATCTCTGTTAACCACGTACTATGTATAAAACATTCGGTTATTGATTTCAAACTATCCAATAGACCAAATGTTGGTCTTAAGTCTTTTGTTTGAAACATTGGACGATTTCAATTGAAAATGACAATTTTATCAGTTATTGCCAAATAAAGTGTTTTTACGATCGTTTCTGATATAAAATTGATTGATTTAAGGATTTAAGAGAAACATGATTGTTAATAAAGCTCTAGATTTGCATTTGTACGATATGAATTATCAGAGCCTTTTCATCGCTGGAAAAAAGCAGTGGGGGGGCGTATGTTGGACTCACCGGTGTCCAAGGCGCCTAGTGCACCCTGAACATTGGACTACCCACTAAAAACCAGCGGTACTCTCTCCATCAAAACGAGGAGCGCCACGGGATCGCTAGCGCATGCTACCGTGAATAAATTATCAGAGCCTAGTCTAAGATAGGTCAGTGGCCAAAACAATACAAGGAAGTAGAGGAGTAAATGACCTGAGCTTTGAAAAGAAAATTATGAATGGTATAATTTATGGGTTCAGCTGAAACCACCAAATGGAATGATTTCGTTTATCAAGTATTCTTTAGGGATATTAATATTTAATTCTTATATTACACATGAGCCAACAATTGAAGATGTGAGGCTTGAAATAGGCATGAATGAACGTACACCTTTTCATATTTATTATATTAGTATATATATATATTCCTTATATATTTCTAATATATTTATTTCTTAACTAGTTAAAAACGCCGCTTGCTTTGAATTCAACTTGACATAAAAATCGTTCAAAATCCGTCGTGATATTTTAACGTTATAATTATTTTCCAATAATTAAATGTTCATCCCAATCCATTCACCCGTTATGGCGTGATAGAATTACAAACAGCAAAACAAACAAACCATCGCATTAATAATATTATATATATGTATATACAATGTCCTTCAGACCGATTTTGGTCACGGCGGCCAATCTCAAGAGAGGTTAGCCAACTGCGCAGGAGATATTATAGTGCACAAGTGTGTGCGCAAATAGAGCGGAAGTAGATCAGGCACAGGACCATCGGCTTTACGGGCTTTACGAGGCACGGGAGAATAAACACTTCTGACTGCCAGACTGGGGTCTGCTACCGATAATTTTCTGGCAGGTAAACCCAATAACGTTTTATTGGCCTGACCCAGGGATTGAACCCAGGACCACCGGGTTTGTGACCTTATAGCTAGCCACTAGACCAACGAGGCAGTTACAGAGAGAGATATATATATATATATATATATATATATATATATATATATATACATACATAGGTAGACTTTTTTTAGTTCCTTAGTTAATATATTGAGTACCACATTTTTTTATTATATTTTTGACGTGACAACGTCTAATAAATCGATGAACGCTGGCTGCATGCACGAAAAAGGATGACTCATTGTCCCGTTACGCTGATTGTACGCTTGCGCCGCATCTATCTGTTATGACGTTGTCACGTTAAACTATCGTCCGTAAACCGACTTTACAGACAAACATTTTTTTTTTATTTCATTCTGTTTAGTCATTACTTTATGTGCTTGATGTGGTCTCCTGTAAATGAAGGAGCACACATATACATATTATAACATTATTCCACTATTCAATATTCTTGTAAGTGTGTATCCTTTGTTGGAGATCCTTAATTAAATAAATAAATAGCTAGAAAGCTCTACGCAAACAATACTATACATCATAGTTTGTGACTCCCAGCTTGACCACTAATTGCCAAAATATATTTGATAACAAAATCTAGACCAAAGCTGATATAATCCCGTACGTAATAACGATAAAGTTGATAAATACAAAGTACCATGATTAATGAGTTTTGGTATTGTATTTGCTGACCATATTACATATGTAATATATGTTTATTACGAGAGCGTGTATAATGCGACATTGTGATATAGATAGGATTGTAATTGGTATACATAAGAGTGGTGGCCTACTTCATTTTTAAGAGGTTATATAGGGTTATTTTTAATGACCCAGCAACCTCGCGAGATTGGATAGCTAACACCATAAGCAACAACTTTTGTTCAATGACTTTTAATAACTTGTTAGATTTTATTTTCGTACCAAAATAAGTATTAATTTAATTTCCTGCTTGACCGTTTATAAATCTGCGCGCAACGCAAAGATCGACGCGTCACGTCGTCCTTTCGTGTATGAATGAAATATAGACCTACAAATGTCACGACAGTTCGACGAAATTTGTAAAATCATTTTTTTTCATGTATTGAGTTATGTCCGAAGTCTTAGAATATCTAGAGTCGTAGAGCTATCTAGCCATGCTGGGTCTTTAAAAATAATAATATGACGTTGAGACGTCACTCATAGTTTAGAAATTGATGCTCTTGATCGATAAGGTTACTTGGTGGAAGACCTTTGTGCAACCTCACAAGGTAGGTAGGTACCACCCACTCATCAGATATGGTGCATAAACAACGAAGCTATTTGTTCATAAGTACATAGAAAAAAATATATAAAACCCAATTGACAAAACTATTTTGAATCGGGTTTTTAATTTAAAAAAAAACTACAGCCCACCAGCCGAGTTAAATATCGAAACTCGATTAAAATTGATGTAATAATTATTTACCATTTGTATATATTTGCAAATTTTGTCTGAAAAAAAAATGTCTCCAATGTCGCCTGAACACAATAATTGTTTATTTGTATCATAGAGAACACGAAATGGGAGGCCTTCGAATCGCCTTTCGGAAAAGGAAGAAATAAATCTGTAGCTTCGACAGTTGAAACAGACACTCAGCTTGTTTACATTATATAAGCGATAGCGTTTTGTGTAATTACGTCCTCCTACACAATTGTCACTGTGGTAATCTCAAAATTAATAAGTCAACCGCTGTATATTATCACAGGTGCAGTCTACAAGGTCACGGTCTACGATCTTTTTTATATATATATATTTTTTTTTTTATTATTATTTACTACACAAAACTGACTACAATTATACAGGCAACGATATACAGTAATACAAATAAATGAAAATATTTACAATTGTGTCTTCTCGATGTGGACATTACATGCTTAAATGAGAGTTAACAAAATTTATATAAATGTAAGTATTATGTTAAAAATAGTAACTACAGCGTAATCTTATAATTAACTTTAGAAAAGGATAAACATAAATCTTTTATAAACTTTCACCTATAAAATATAAATAAATAAATTACAGAACAAAATTAAACTAAACAAAGTAAAAATGAAATAATCTAAACTTAAAATTTAAAAATAAATAAAATTTAAAATTCAGCTCTTTGTATAGACATTTTCTTTTTAATGGTCCTGATATTATCGTTGAAGATATCTAAAGTATCTCTAAAACAATTAGCGAAAGATAGCATTCTATAAAGCGGACCATGTTGACCAAGATTGCTTCTTGTATGAGGCAAACAGATCGCAATTTTGTAAGTAATTGCGATTCTGTAAGCGGCTACCGGCACGAGGCACTGCGAAACTTAAACGGTTGAGCAGTTCAGGTGCATCAATTTGCGAATTTATCAGTTTAGACAGAAAAATGATGTCTGTAACCTTTCTACGTTCTTTGAGTGACTTCATATTATAATGGGTAAGACGAGATTCATATGTGAATAGCTGACGACATTTGAAGTCGGTGTATGATAGGTGGTACAGAAATCGTTTCTGGATTCGTTCTATCCTGTCCGAGTGAACTTGGTACCCAGGATTCCAAGCAGTGCTACAATATTCAAGGATGCTTCGCACAATACGATTAAAAACAAGAATTGACAAAGTATGGTCCTTAAATACTTTCATTTGCCTAAAAACTAAACCTGATATCTTAGACGCCTTCGATGTAATATGCTCAATATGTTGTCGAAAGCTTAAAGCTGAATCTATGATTACTCCCAGATCTTTAACACTGGAAACTTCTTTTAAGTTAATATTGTTTATTTTATAACTACAGCCCAACGGCAACTTCTTCCTAGTGAATTTTATGTAAAAACACTTTTCGATATTCAGAGACATAGCATTTATTGTGCACCACGAATAAACAGTATCGATGTCATGTTGTAAAGCTTCGACATCAGCTTGGCTTTTAATGGTTCTGTAAATTTTTAAGTCGTCTGCGAACATTTTGAATTTAGATTTTATATCAAATGCCAAATCATTTATAAATATTAAGAAGAATGTCGGACCTAGGTGTGATCCTTGAGGTACTCCTGAGGGTACGTTGCTCTCGAAGGATTTAAAACCATTAAAAGCGACGAGTTGCGATCTGTTTTCTATATATGATTCACACCAACGTAAAAGTGACCCATGAATTCCCATTCATTCCACTTTATTTAATAAAATTTTATGGTTGACCAGATCGAAAGCTTTACGAAAGTCTGTGTAAATTGCATGTACTTCACCTGAGGCGTCAACTGATTCAGTGATATCCGAAACGTAACAGACCAAATTAGAAACTGTAGATTTATGAGGGCGAAATCCATGTTGATTTGAAACTAGGGAAGGTGCTATATGATAATAGATTTTTTTTTGTACAAGGCTTTCCAAAATCTTTCCACAGATAGATAAAATAGATATAGGTCTATAGTTTGTAATATTTTTTGAATTGCCAGACTTATGAATCGGAGTTACATGAGCAATTTTCCATTTAGCTGGAAATATACCTGTTCGCAAAGAACAATTATAAATAAGGGTAAGTGGTGTGACCAGTTGTTTAGCACATTTTTTTAAGAATATCGGAGCTAGATAATCTGGACCGGGTCCCTTAAGTGGATCTAATGTAGAAAGCTGTTTAAAAACTTCATCTTCAGTTAGTTTACAATTATTAAATGGTGCACCCGAAGTGCGAGATTGCGTTCGATTGCTTGATGTCGAAAAATTATTTTCTACCTCATAATTTAAGTTTTCTACGTATACCGATGCGAAATATTTAGCAAAAGCGTTGCATATATCTTTACCTCCTTTCGCTACGTAGTTATCTAGAAACATTTCGTTCGGTATACAATTGGTGCCGTTTTTTCGTTGTTGATTAAGAAAGTTCCAGAAATATGAGGGGTCGTTTCGAATACTATTGGCTACGCGTTTTTTAAAACTATCATAGCAATTTTTAATCATCGTTGTGCAACGTTCCCGCAATAACTCGTAAGTAAATTTATCCATTGAATTATTATATGTCTTGCTTTTATGATGGACTTTTGCCTTTTCGCGTAGTGCCCTTATTAGAGGAGCTGTGTACCATATCGGATAATGATTGTCACGTGGTTTGCGCATGGGTGTGTTTTTATAAATAATAGGCATTAATGTATGGTAGAAAATATTTAGTTTTTCATCAACGGAATTCGTATTTGTTAATAATAATGGCCAATTTATTTGATCTAATTCATAACATACACTCTCGTAGTCACACAAAAAGAAATTTAAATAGGCTTTACGACAAGGTTTTATGGAGTGGGCCTTTGCAATTTCTAATGTAATATCTAACGGTGGGTGATGGCTATCTATTGAAACCAAGGCTGATGCTGACTTACGAACTGTTATCAGATTTTGATCATTAGACATAACTAGATCTAAAATACGATTATTTACGTTAGTAATATAATTATATTGTTTAATATTATTAAAAGCAATGTTTTCCAGAAAAATACTATCTATGTTATTATTAAGTCGATCGGGTATGAAATCGTTACCGTCACTATTCATTAACCATGTTATACTTGGTAAATTGAAATCTCCTATAATGAGCGTAGGGGAGTTAGGTGTAATTTTATTATGACAAACATGATTAAAATTTTTAAATAGGCATTTTAAGTAATCCTCTGTAACCGGTGGCGGGGACATAAATACTTGCATGTTTTCCGAGGCACGGCATTGTAAAATTTTCAAGCTGGAACAGCTTTTACTTTTTTTATTTACAATCCCGTGCCTCGGGGTCTGGTACTGACGGGGTCTGACCTATGAGGCTGTTTCAATAAAAGGAACAGTGTTTCCATAATATTTTAATATTAAATATGAAATTATATGACATATTATTACTATATTGAAATATTGCCTCGTTGGTCTAGTGGCTAGGATTAAGGCTGCTAACTCGGGGATTCTGGGTTCAATTCCCAGGTCGGGCCAATAAAATGTTATTTAGATTTTCTGTCGAAAATTCTCAATAGCAGCCCGAAGTCTGGAAGCCTCGGAAAGCACGTAAAGCCGTTGGTCCTGCGCCTAAACTCTTTCCGGTCGTGTCCGATTGCCGTCCCATCGGATTATGAGAGTTAGGGAATAGAGAGTGCACCTGTGTTTGCGCAAAAACTTGTGCACTATAATATGTCCTGCGCAGTTGGCTGATCTCTCTTGAGATTGGCCGCCGTGGCCGAAATCGGTTAGGAGGACCATTATATTTGAAATATATAAATATTTAAGTCGCAATGAGTTCCAAAAAAAACAGAATAGAATTCAGAATAGCTTACTATATTATTTCACTTCCGAAATATTGCTTTTACTAATAAGTTATCTACGCACCGGTTATAACGCTACAGTATAACTTATTATTTTTTAAAAAAATAAATTGTTTTTTCTACAAATTAAATTAAATTTAGATTTCATTCCGAAGTAGTGTAACTTATGAGCCCGCCCTCTCTCTTAACATGAACTCAGCGTTAATTCCATTGCGGTTTTTGTAGTCAATACAAATGTTTTGTACATCAGAAACTCTGTCTGTTGTTGGTAATAGATGGCTTTTGACTAAATTGCAAACTTACCCGTACTGTGATTGGTCACGCGAATGAAAATAGACATTACCTTTGAACTACTTCTTTGACAAAGGTAATTTTATTTTCAAGCCAAAATAAGCTCTATTGTGAACACAGTAGAAGTTAACTCAAACATATGTTAAGTGAATTGGTTTAAATTTTATTTGTGGGGTCACGTTTATTGAAAAATCAATGTAGTTTTCTTCGTGTTCTAAATAAATAAAAATAAATGAAGTTGCGAGTGGATGAAGGTAATAAGTCACAAAGTAATTTCATAAAAAAAAATCTAGAGTTTTAAAACTCTTGCTCTGCTTTTTGACTATTCAAAAGTTCTGTGCAAAGTTTTATTACCAAACAAAATGTTTTTCCATATTTAATTACTATTAGACTATCCATTTTATATTTATTCTCTACGAATATATAAAGCTGAAGAGTTTGTTTGTTTGATTCGGCTAATCTCAGGAACTACTGGTTCGAATTTAAAAAATATTTTTATGTTGTATAGTCCTTTATTGAGGAAGACTCTAGGCTGATTTATATTTATTATATTTTTATTAATTATACGTGGGTGAAACCGCGGGACACAGCTAGTGTCACTATAAAGTCGTTTCATACAATAAGTTACTTTAATTTTAACTGTACTTATTCCTTCTCTTAACGAATTTTATCCAATAAATTTTGTTCTGTGAGAGATCGCGTTAAGAAATAAGGCTTTGCCGCACCAACCGGACTAATTTATTATAATTTGTTTTTTATTATTCTGAATTGCAATAAATAAAAAATAAATACAAATATAAGCTTTTGTATGTTTTACTTTTAAAAATATTACCTGCATTATTTTAATTTACAGCAATATAGGTCAATTATAACCTTTTAATCAAATCAATCCTTTTAGCAGACCGCACTTTGAATGAATGAATGTATGATTTTAAATCACAACTACATACAGCTATTTCTATTACGTATACAGGATGGTTTTCAAGCGACTTGCCATTATTTATGTGTTCCGCAGTGTCCATTCATAATCTGTTGTTTCATTCCATGCGGGTCGACGGCTGCGCTGTTTATACCAACCGTTCAATTCACACGACACGACATTTGAACGAATTATCGAATGATTATGTCGAGTTTATTTGGTGCAACGGTGTGGAATTAGCTGCAGACAATATCCTTAATAAAGGAGGCTTTAGCCCAGCAGGATGCTTACAGGTTGTCGCATTGATTTGACTTTTTTTTCCGCTGTGGAAATGCATTTACGCATACCCCCCGCAAGATGAAAAACGGGGGGTTATGTGAGACTCGACGGCTGAAGTGCAAGGCCGTAATACCCACTAAAACCACAGCGTATACTTCACCGCCTTTAGGGGGGTGCCAAGGGGTCGCGTGAGCGTTCTACTCTGACACCCCGACAGATAGCCCGAAGGCCACAACCTCCTTGGCGATGGATTAAGGTGTTGGACTCTGCCGCCAAAACATCCTGACGGCCGCAGAGGACAGGGAGGACGGCAACCTGACAACACCGCATCTCCTCTTCCTCTGCGGCCCCACCGCAATGCACATATGGTGCGCCCCCATTTGGTCGCGGGAGATAGGGCGCGCGGCAACGCAACACCGACACGCCTCTCCTCCCGCGATCACTCCCGACTGCGAGGGACAGACAGAACTGTACCCCACACCCGCCCCCTGGGCGCATCCAACGCAAGCCTCCTCCTGAGGCCCACGAGGAGCGCTCCACACCCGGGATCCCGCTTAGCTTCCTCGTGGCCGACCTTACCACGGGTACTGAGCCCCCCCACCACGATAAGGTGGAGATCCTACGGGGGGGGGGGGTATTGATTTGACCTACGAATCTTAAACGCAGCATGAAATATAACGAAAGTATCAATGTGTGTCTATTTTCTACTCAACCTATTGTAGAAGTGGGGACGACGAGAAGGGACTAGGATTAATATATCGCTTCTCATTCCTTTATCTAAAAGCTATCGTTTTAAAATAAAATTTAAGACGTTGCGCGTGTGATGATTTAAATAATATTATCGTTGTTTTTTAAACCTATTATTTGGCTTATACTTGCAAGAACTGGAAGATAGATGCGTTCCGTTTCAACAGAAACTTGTAACGTTCATATATATGCAATGAAAAATTATATATTTGCATATACTTGGTGGTAGGGCTTTGTGCAAGATCGTCTGGGTAGGTACCACCCACTCATCAGGTAGTCTACCACAAAACAGCAGTACTTGCTATTGTTGTGTTTCGGTTTGAAGGGTGAGTGAGCCAGTGTAATTACAGGTACAAGGGACATAACATCTTGGTTCCCAAGGTTGGTGGCGCATTGGCGATGTAAGCGATGGTTATCAACTCTAACAGTGCCAATGTTCATGGACGTTGGTAACCACTTACCATATGCTCGTCGGTCTTCCTATACTATAAAAAAACGAACATTTACACGGATCGATATATCTTATCGTAAGTATGTAAAGATTGATTCCCGCATCACTGCTCAGAGAGCGCACGTGGCGTTGAGCGAGACATTTTTGAACGAAATTGTTAGCTGTGTTGCCATTTGGTCGAATGGATTTCGTTGCTGGCAACACAGAATTCAAAGGTAATTTGTATCAAAAGTTTTGGACCGATTGTTTCTGACATAATGAATATTATCGTTAAAATGGGCTGGAGTTTTTTATTGTTCGCCTACTTTTACTTACTTTTACAATTTACTATTGTAAATGGGTATTGTATTAGTTGTTTCTGTGTTACGATGAATGAGAAAACTTTTAAATATGCTAGTTTTAATTTATGATTGTATAGAAAAAAAAAATGAGTTGAAGTAGTTTGAGTTCAAAGTTAAAAAAATCACAAAATATTCATGTGCTTATTTTGTGTTTATAATTCATTCACCTATAATTCATTCAGCGGTGTTGAATGAAAATCTGACACATGAATTCACCAACCTGATTTGGTGTGTGTCGGAATATGCTCCGAAACTTTATAATAATAATACAGTATTATGGGACACGAAATATTTTCTTTAAATAAATAATTGAATTCATATGCATTATAAAAAAAATCAATCCAAGCAATATAAGTTTAATTCTTATTATATTTCTGCTGATAACGCATAATATTATCAGCAGTCGTCCTATCTGGATTCCATATTCAAATCTCCCTATCATTAGGATGTCTGGAGGAAACGATAAAATTCCAGAGGACCTTCGTAACGCACAATTTAATCACTAATCCTAAGCTCTCTTTCACATCTTTAATCTCAGAGCGCATTAGTACTTTGGCTGCTTAGTAATTCTAAAGCTATGTATTGATTGTATGTATTATATATTTATCTAATACTAGCCCTAGCTTAAGTTGGATACAATTGATACCTTGGGTTCCATTATTGCAATTTTCGTAGTGATTTCTTTAAAAAATAAATAATTAAATATACCCTATGTTACTCGCTGATAATGCAGCTTTATCAATGTGAAAGAAATTTTAAAATTACTTAAATAGGTTTTGAGTTTATTGATTACAAACGAACATATCGATCAAGAAATATTTTCTCTTTACAATATTAGTATAGATTTTTCAATAATTTTTATTGTTTTTACTTAAATTTAAGTTATGTAATGAAGACTTCAATGAAAAAATAATTCTAATTAATTAGAATTAATTTTGTATTTAGCATTTTTTTTATTTTATTATTTATTTAAGGTTTTAATGTTAGTCCTAAATAAAATTTATACTCTATTTCTCTGTCCATTTCAATCTGTCTGTGCGTGTGTCAATGGAAAACACGGTCTGGATTTTAATAAAACCGTACATAGTTTAGCAACGGATGAACATTTAGAGTACTTTTATCCGTGGAATTAAAAGGATTCCAATTAAAACTCGGCTACTGCTTCGTATTTATCATCCACGGGGACCTGGTCGAGTTAATATAAGCTGGAATAATTTTCCTAACTACTATTATTTATTACGATTACGTGTGTTTCGTTTACCATCGGTGTAGTAACTGTTGGCTGTAGATTATCAGGTCTCAGCTTCGAATACTGAGTCAGGCCCAGATGTATTTCTCTGCTAAGCTATCATCATAAACAGCCCCAAATTAGGAAGATATAGTAAGAAGTGTGTTTATTGTTAATCTTTAGCACGCTAAATCCAGTTCATCCTTTTATCGGCTCGATCTAGGGCTTAAACCCATAATCTAGGAAGTAGTAGTAACAGCCTGTGAATGTCCCATTGCTGGGCTAAGGCCTCTTCTTCTCTTTGTGAGGAGAAGGTTTTGGAGCTTATTCCACCACGCTGCTCCAATGCGGGTTGGTGGAATACACATGTGACAGGATTTCAATGAAATTTAACACATGCAGGTTTCCTCGCGATGTTTTCCTTCACCGTCAAGCACGAGATGAACTATAATCACAAATTAAGCACATGAAATTCAGAGGTGCTTGCCCAGGTTTGAACCCACGATCATCGGTTAATTCACGATTCACGCGTTCTTACCACTATGCCATCTCGGCTAATCTAGGAAACAGCAGCTTTATACTATATAGGTACAAGACCAACCGTCGGTTCAAACCCGGGCAAGCACCAACATGCATGGTTCTATTTCACTAAAATTCTGCCTCATGTTTATTCGCACTGGAGCAGCGAGGTAGTATTAACTCAAAATCTTCTCAAAAAAGGTGAGGAGGCTTAAGCCTAGCAGTGGGACATTCATAAGCTGTTACTGTTACTGTTACTAGATCAACGAGGCAGCCATGGCGGGGAGAAAGTAAATATACACAACCTTCTATCACCACTAAGAAATAAACCGTTTCAAATGATAAAAAGAAAGTATATATATTAAGAAAAATAAATAGGTTTTCTAGAAAAATAAACAACGTATGTAGCAGGTTCAATTATAGCAAGTGATTCATCGATGTTTACCTTTTCATCGTATTATTATAGGTCCATTGTACACCTAATATAGGACTACATAGTACTATGATATGCCATTTGTACTGGATATTGAGTAGGCATAAAATTTTGAACTAAGATTTTAATTTAATAATAATAATAATAACCCCCCCGTGGGATCACCTTGTCGTGGTGGGGGGGCTTACGGGAAGCAGGTACAAATAACAAGGTTAACCATCTATACACCTTCTACCCCGTTAGGGAGATACCAAATTTACAGTCACTAACATCTGAGACAAAAATTTATACCTTCCTACTAACGATCCCAAAACCCTTTTTTTATGGAGAAATGTTTAATCGAGTGTACAATTTGCGGTCGCTACCCGGGGGGCGCCGGGGCACATCTGGAGCCGATGCTGGATGTGACAGCATGCGATCCATCGGCGATGAGAAGTTGAACAGGCGGGCTTCCATCGCAAAGTCTACTACAGCCGATGACAGTTCCACAGGAACACATTATCGACCCCCATATTCCACCACGAGTAGTATATCGCATACGAGTGTTGCACAAGAGACGCTTGATGTCGAACAACTTGTGCCCACCGTAAGCGCTAAGCGCAAAAAATGGACGCCAGACATGAATGAGTTCATAATGCGCACTTATCTCTATCTAACCACCATGGAAACAGACACTGCAGCCTATTTATCCCCATTACATACAAAATTTCTTGAAAAATATCCTCACATGCAAGTAAGCCGACAACGCGTTGGTGATCAACGACGAGCAATTATACGTAACAAATTATTGTCACAGCATACTATTAAGAGAATATATGACGAAGTAAGATCCGATTTACAGACATTTAACAAAGAACTTCAATCTACTCAAAATTGTCATTCCACTCAAAACAATACACTCTTAACACAAACACCAGTACAGACTCGCATGCACTGGACTAAGGAACATAATGAAGCTATTATTAATATATACTATCGAGTCACATTAATAGAAACTAATTTAACAGCATATAGGAAGCAATTGCATGCGAATTTTATCGAGCTATTTCCAACCCTTTCACATTTATCCGAACAGAGAATAGCAGATCAACGAAGGGCAATTATGAACAATAAATATATCAGTAATGAGCGTCTTGAACAATTAAAACAAAATATAGCTAAAGATTTACAATTAACAATTAACACAATAGCTACAACGGTGAATAATAATTTAACAGAAAATAATCCCGAGTTAATTAATACCAATTTAAATAATAATCACACTACGATACATCATGCGGATACGCGGTCACCTTTACAACAGCCACAAATAATAAATGACGATGTAGAGAAAATATTTAAACAAACAATAGACTATTATACCCAAACAAATCCTACTAATCGGTATTTTATACCAAAACAAAAGTCATCAAAGAAATTAGCGGTAATAGTAAATTATATTAATCAAAAAATACTACCCGAGTACATAAATAAACAAACAGAATTTACATCCCTACAAACAATTATCTACTGTGCTGCATGGACGGCAGCAAAACTAAATGGAGCTAAAATACAAATTCCACATGTAGAACGCAGCAGCCAGAATCAGGAAAGGAAACCAAAGTGGCAAATAAGACTCGAAAGAAAAGTAAGAGACTTAAGGAATAAAATAGGACGACTAACACAATACATGAACGGTAATAGAAACAGAAAGTTAACAAAACATGTCACAGCTATCCTTGAACAGTATAAAATTCATTCCACACATGAAAAAACTAATACTACTCTATTGCAATTTTTAGATACTCTTAAACAAAAACTTACAGTAACCAGTAGTCGTCTAGCCAGATATAATAAATGCACACTTCGTAAAACGCAAAATATTAAGTTTGTAAATAATGAAAAACAATTTTACCGCGATCTAAAGAGCATCACTACTAATCAGGCGTCTACAAACTCAACTAATTCTCAAAATTCTGTTGAACCGGAAGTATTAAGGAGTTACTGGGCTAATATTTGGGAAAGCCCAGTAAGACATAATAATAATAATGAATGCATTAATAGAGAACAAAGTAGATATAAGGAGACACAGCAAATGGTATTTGAATTCATTTCATTAGAGACTTTTGACGAAGTAATTAGAAAGTTGCATAACTGGAAAACGCCAGGTTCTGATAATATTCATAACTATTGGTATAAGAAATTTACATTCATCCATCCATACTTATATAATGTCATTAATACTTTTATTAAAAATCCAGAATCAATGCCAAATTATATAACAGCCGGAACAACATATATGATACCAAAAGACAAATCTGATTATACCAATCCATCAAAATACAGACCTATAACCTGCTTACAGACAATATATAAAATCTTATCATCATGTTTGGCTCAAGAAATATATAATCATATCGAACAGAATAGAATTATTACTGAACAACAAAAAGGCTGCCGAAAATTTAGTCAAGGCTGTAAAGAACAATTGACAATTGATTCAGTAGTATTAAAACATGTTCAAATTAATAAAAGAGATTTACATACCATGTACATAGACTATAAAAAAGCGTTCGACTCAGTACCACATTCCTGGCTAATCGATGTACTAAATATTTACAAAATACACCCACACATAATATCATTTTTAAAAAGAACGATGCTCAATTGGAGTACTAGACTCAGAATTAATACCACGAAAGGCCTAGTCGAAACTACACCTATAAAAATTCAACGTGGCATATTCCAAGGTGACGCTCTAAGCCCTCTTTGGTTCTGCCTTGCTCTCAACCCACTTTCCAATTCATTAAATACAATGCACGAAGGATATCATTTACACATACCCACAGAAGGACAAAATATTACACTAAATCACTTATTTTACATGGATGACATAAAACTTTACACTTCTTCCCAAAAAGATTTAGAAAATATAACAAAAACTATTGAACGGTTTTCACAGGACATCTGTATGGAATTTGGGATAAACAAATGTAAAATTAGTTCAGTAAAAGCAGGTCAATTTGAGAGATACAGTTATTTTACAGAAAATGGCACACAAATCGATCCACTCGATGAAAATGAAACCTACAAATACTTAGGCTATGATCAATCAAAGCAAATTTTACAAAAGGAAACAAAAATGAAAGTTACGCAAGAATTTAGGCATAGAGTAAACTCTGTATTAAAATCTAATTTAAATTCAAAAAATTTAATAAAAGCCATCAACAGTTATGCTGTAGCCACATTGACATACTCTTTTGGTATTATTAAGTGGACAAAATCTGATTTAAAGAAACTGCAACGAACAATAAACACAACTATGACAAAGCATAGAAAACATCATCCCCGCTCATGTATTCAACGCACAACACTTCCTAGAAAGGAAGGAGGAAGAGGGCTTATAGACATTGTCAATCTTCATAACAAGCAAATAACCACACTGCGAGAATTCTTTCACAACAAAGCTACATCATCAACTTTACATAGAGCTATAGTAGAAAACGATAAAAAATTTACACCATTAAACTTAAAAGACAATAACATACAGACCAATGAAACTTTGACTGACAGACAGACTAAAATAAACGAGTGGGCCCGAAAGTCACTTCACGGAAGACACTATCAGGATTTGAGCCTACCCAACGTCGACAAACTAGCGTCGAACGAATGGCTTAGTCGTGGTGAGCTCTTCCCTGAGACAGAAGGCTTTATTATTGCAATACAAGATCAGGTTATTGAGACACGCAACTATCAAAAGTATATTATAAAAAATTCCACCTTACCGACAGACATGTGTAGACGATGCAATAGCTCTTCTGAGACCATACAACATATTACTGGAGCATGTAAAGCAATAGCTCAAACTGACTACAAGCATAGACATGACCAGGTTGCCTTTATAATACATCAAAAACTAGCTTTAAAATTTAAACTTATAGATTACCAGAATCGTACAGCTTATTATAAATATAATCCTCAAGTAGTTTTAGAAAACCAAAACTTCAGACTATATTTTGACAGAGCTATCTTAACCGACAGAACAATACCTTACAATAGACCGGACATCACTATAATAGACAAACTAAATAAAACTGGCTACATCATAGATATTGCTATACCAAATACTCATAATTTACAAAACACAATTTCCGAAAAATTAGCAAAATACACAGAACTAAAAGATGAAATAACCAAAAATTGGCGCCTACAAAAAGTTACTATAGTACCGATAGTTCTTTCTACTACAGGCGTTATCCCACAACAACTTCACCAGTCACTTAAAGCCCTAGACTTACCTTCGCATACGTTTATCCAACTACAGAAAGCTGCAATATTGAACACATGTAGGATAGTACGAAAATTTATGCAATCAGACAAAGATCACATTACATTGCCAAACAATCAGAATACTTGAAATTTTAAATTAGAACCTATATGATGCTCACTTGACTTTGGTCCGTGAACATTAATTTACCGGTGTATACCGAGATTCCCAAATGAAAACAACAAAATAATAATAATAATAAAGCCCTTTATTCAGACCAACTTAACATGTATGGATTTACAATTGTTTTTTTTTTTTTTTTTTTTTTTTTTTTTTTTTTTTTTTTTTTTTTTTTTTTCTTATTCTAATACTTTATTACTTTTTGTAGGTCTGTTTGCCAATCGGCAAAGGCCTCCTCCAACCTTTTCCATTCCTGTCTATCTTGGGCCACTCTATTCCACGCTACTCCTGCTACTTGCCTGATGTCATCATCCCACCTTTTCTGTGGTCTGCCCCTTTTCCTTTTCCCTTCTCGGGGGTACCATTGTGTCACAATTTTGCTCCATTTATCTTGACCTCTTATCATGTGCCCTGCCCATTGCCATTTGAGTCTTCTGATTTTAGATGTTATGTCTATCACCTTCGTCTTTTCCCTGATGACATGGTTTTTTATTCGGTCCGACCTTTTCACATTCAGCATACTTCTTTCCATTGCATGTTGGCAGGTTTCCAATTTTCTAGTCGTATTTTGTGTTAAAGCCCATGTTTGGCTGCCATACATTAAAACAGGTAGTACGCAGGTGTTGAAAAGTTTTTTCTTTAAATTAATGTGAAGAGATTGGTCTTTCATGGCCTCTCCCAGACTCCAGTATCTTTTCCAGCCATTTGTTATTCTTCTCTCAACTTCTTTGGGTATAGGATCCTCTTGTGTTATTAGCTGTCCCAGATAGATGTATTCGTCAGTGTAATCGATTTGGTTATTTCCTAGCTGTATGGTGGTTTTCTTCCCGTTTGTCATAATCTTTGTTTTCTCTGGGTTCAACTTTAAACCTATCTTCTCACTTTCATAGGCTAGTTCATGTATCATTTGTTGTAAGTTTTCCGGTGTTTCAGCAAATAACACTATATCGTCTGCGAACCTCAGGTGTGTTAGGTAGGCTCCGTCGACATTGATTCCGAGGTTTTCCCAGTTGAGACGCCTAAAGATTGTTTCGAGAACCGCTGAGAATATTTTTGGAGATAGAGGATCTCCTTGTCTAACACCCTTTCCTACTCTGAATGGTTTACCTTTCTTTTCTAGTTGGATTCTCGCAGTGCCTTGACTATATACATTTTTTACTAGGCGGATATATTTTTGTTCGATTCCCTGTTCCTTAAGAGATTTCCATATATTTTCGTGGTACAAGGAATCGAATGCTTTGGTATAGTCGATGAAAGCAATGTAGTACTCGCGCTGGTAGGCTTTATACTTGTCTATGACCTGGCGGACAACGTGAATGTGATCGATTACGGAGTAGCCTTTTCGGAAGCCCGCCTGTTCAATGGGTTGATGGTCATCTAATGTTCCTTCTATCCGTTTTAAAATTATCTTGGCAAATATCTTGTATATGTTAGACATGAGGCTGATTGGACGGTAGTTGCCGATGTCGTGTTTGTCTCCCTTTTTATATAGAAGGATAATGTTTGATTCTGTCCATTGCTGTGGAATAATTTCTGTGTCGACAATATCATTAAACATTTCTGTGAGGATCGGTGTGATAGCCTGCTTATTTTGTATTAAGATCTCGTTGCTTATACCATCGGGTCCTGGTGCTCTGTCCTTCCGTTGTGTGTCTATTGCTTTCTCTATTTCTGCGCGAAGAATTTTGGGGATATCTGAGGTCTCTACTAAATTTGTTTCTTCTCGCGAGGTGTTGTTGTATTCATACAGTTCTTTGTAGTAGGATGTTGCAGTTTCTAATATGTCTTTTCGGTCGTGGTTCCATTTTCCTCTATTGCTTTTCATTTTTACTACCCAGTCTGTAGAATTCGTTAGTTCCTTGTGTGCTTTTTTGATACCACCCGTTTTCATTATGTATTTTTCAATAGTCTCCAATCTATTTCTATTTCTATCTATTCTTATGTTTTTCTTTATTTCTTTGTTAATTTTTGTTAGATGCTTTCTTCTGTCCTTTGCGTCTTTTGTGTTAATTAAGTAGCTCCTTTGTTCTAGCAATTTCATAGTTTTATCTGTAAGCCATTGCTTGTGTTCACTAATGGTATTTGCAGTGAGTTTTGTTTCAGTTTTAATAATATTCTCTATCCAATTGTATTTTTCCTGTACGTTTAGGTTCTTTGTGTTTTCTTTAAAGTTTGTGAATTTGTCTCTCAGGCTAGCTGTTAATTGTTCCATTTGGTGTTTTCCGAGCTTAACATTTATTGGTTCTTGTCTTGGTCTAGGTTTCCTTGGTTGTTTTGTTTTTAATTCTGCCCTGATCAGTCTGTGATTGGTGTTGAAGTTGAATTGGTTGATGACGTTGAAGTTGCTGAAGTAACTGGTTTTGTTAGTCATGAAGAAATCAATTTCATTTTTTGTGTTCCCGTCTGGTGAGATCCAAGTCCACATTCTTTTCTTATTTTTCCTATATATGATATTTAAAATAGTAAGGTTGTTTTCTAGTGTGAAGTTAATAATTTTTTCTCCATTCCTACTTCTGATTTTGTTGCCGTATGTGAATGATCCTAGTGTGTTTTCTCCGGGACGCTTGTCTCCAATTTTGCCATTGAAGTCACCCATTACTATTAAGTTTTTATGAGCGTGATCTCGGATTACTTTATTTAATTCCAGATAAAATGTATCTATTGTTTCTAGGTCTGACTGTTCTGTAGGTGAGTACACTTGCACAATAGACCATGGATCTTGGTATCCTGGTAGCTTTAAATTCATCATTGCTGTACGCTCCGAAATACCTATAAACCCTTCTATATAGTCTTTCAGGTGTTTCTTTACAAGAAAGCCAACGCCATGGTGGCCAGGAGTGGTCCCTATATGGTATAATAGGAAATCCTGATACGAAACAATTCTTTCTCCCATTCGTCTCACTTCGCTAAGGCCAACAATATCCCATTTGATATTTTCTAGCGCATATGTTAATTCCGCTAAGTTTTCTTCATTTTTCAGAGTAAGGGTATTTAGTGCTGCAATATATATTTTTTCTTTTCTTTTTTGGAATGTTGGAGGGTTGTGGTCTACATCCCCCACGAGGACCGGTCGGATTGAGTAGTTTAGATTTAGATTTAGATTGAGTAGTCGGAAGATTTTAATTTGCATATTTTTAATAGTATCGGTAGCCGGACGATCGTTTGGTCCACCTGATGATAAGTTGTCACTATTACCCATAGACATTGGCAAGAGATGTTAACCATCGTATACATCGCCCATGCGCCACCTTGGGAACTAAGATTTTATGTCCCTTGTGCCTGTATTTATTCTGGCTTACTCACACTTCAAACCGAGCACAGCATTACAAAGTACTGCTGTATTGCGGTAGAATTTCAGACGAGCTTGCACAAGGCTCTACCACCAAGTGAATTTCTCCAGGCTTTGATAGTCTACCGCATCCATCGACCCATATTAGATCAGTGCGGGCGAACAATATATTTATGTTAATAAAGAATTATTAAACATTTTATCGCGTGCAATTGTTTTTCCAATTACATCAACATTCTCTTACCGATCTAGTCGCTTGTATTTCAGTTATTTTTAATTACTTTTGTGTTAATTGTTTACAGTTACAAGTCTACTAAGCGTAAATATCCAAGTATATACTATAGCTAAGGCTTACAGGATGGAGAAAATAATAAGTCACAAAACATCGTCCATAGTAAAACAGTCCTTATTACAAGCGTAATAATCATTAGTTAGTCAACCAATCATTCGTCATTCAATCGTCAGAACAATTCAATTGTGATAATTTACTTGGTGGTAGAGCTTTGTGCAAGCTCGTCTGGGTAGGTACCACCCACTCATCAGATATTCTGCCGCAAAACAGCAGTACTTTGTATTGCTGTGTTCCGGTTTGAAGGGTGAGTGAGCCAGTGTAATTACAGGCACAAGGGACATAACATCTTAGTTCCCAAGGTTGGTGGCGCATTGGCGATGTAAGCGATGGTTAACATTTCTTACAATGCCATTGTCTATGGGTCGTATGGGTCATATGTCTATGGTTGGTGACCACTTACCATCAGGTGGCCCATACGCTCGTCCGCCTACCTATAAAAAAAAAAAATAATAATAATAATCATCAAAATAAGTTGATAATAAAAGCAAACTTCTTAACTAACTAAAATATTGTGAACATTACCATAAAATGAAAGTGCACGTGAACGCAAAAAAAACCGAGATGGCCTAGTGGTAAGAACGCGTGAATCCACCGATGATCGAGGGTTCAAACCCGAGCAAGCACCACTAAATTCCATGTGCTTCTTTTGTGATTACAATTGTGCTTGACGGTGAAGGAAAACATCGCGAGAAAACCTGCATGTGTCAAATTTCACTGATATTCTGTCACATGTGTATTCCACCAAACCGCATGGAGCAACGTGGTGGAATAAGTTCCACACATTGTCCTCAAAAAGAGGATAAGAGGCCTTAGCCCAGCAGTGGGATATTCACATGGTGTTATTGAACGTACATGTAAAAAAGCGAAAGAAAAATATAGACAAAATGGGCACATTACTTTTGATTTCATAAATAAACTAACGTAACTTATGATGAAGACTGAATAATTTGAAACTAAATAAAACGCACGTAACTACAGAATCTGTTACTTTGACTTACAAACTAAATAAACAAGGCTGTCTTGATTCACTAAGTTGTAAAGCGAGGAACTTATGAACTAAACTAATGAAGATATAGTAAAAGGTAATGAGTCACGGTTTCATCACAAACATAGTCTTATGAAGATATTAACATTAAGATGTATAATGTATATGATAGAAGTATAATCGTTTGACATATACGATCCAACATTTTACCGCCAGTCTTACTTAAGAACAGTTTAAGTACAGTTATCAAATATTAATTTAAATATTGACACCAAAATCATGACGCCCTCTTTAGTCTAGTTGTCAGCTTAGAAGACTGCAGATCTCCAGGTCCTGGGTTTAAACCCTTTAGTTTAGCTCGCTGTAATAATACATTTACGCGTTGCCTGCAAATAAAATGGAGAGTTTGTTGAACTCCTTTGGTAACTGGGCCAGCATACGAACACCCCAACTGTTGGCCTACCTCTGTGGCCCTCCTATTCCTAGGGAGATTGCCAGGTTTGAAGTATGGACTTTGGTTGGGTTTACAATCACGCGCCTTAAAAACCATTTAAGCTCTATCCAGTCCTATCAGATTATGACTCCGTTCGTACATTTGCTCACATACTTACTTTACCACTACTCTATCCCGCGCAGCTTCTCCTCTCCGTTGATAATGATCATCGTGATCGGAATCAGTCTGAATGACTTCATCATCATAAACATGCGCATGTTGAGAGTACAATTTACCATGACAATGATTTAAATCAGTCTATAATCAAATCACTTAACACCACTATTTACCACTTGTTGATCTGGTGGCAAATATTCTAACCAACACAATTTGATTCTTATCTAGAGAATGCTTTTCAAAGTTCGAATTCGAAGCTAAATATAACTTAGTCTTAAGTTTGTAAGTTCATTATCAATAATTCCACTTGGCTGACTTGCAATTGACTGGGAATCAAGTCTGTAACTTTAGAACTAAGCGCAAGCAAGTATTGTCGTTGGAGTTGTATACGATTTGGCGATTGTATCTAGTCTAATTTCACTTAGTAAAATACATAGGCATTTAGGTTAAATTCAATATCGGTACCAATTATTTTGGAAGTCATTTAGTTTTATAGATTGGTTAGTACTGAAGAATAGTATGATAATCATCATCCACTGCTGGACTTAGGCCTCCCCAAAGCTCTTCCAGCCGTCTACTTCATCTCATTGGTCCTCCTGTCTGAAGGGTCATTGATGTACGATCGACTATTGATCTGCATAGTTAATAGCATTCCACCACACATACCAACTCTTCCCACTTTTTTTTTATTGTATATTAAGGTGGACGAGCATATAGGCATTGTAAGAAATGTTAACCATCGCTTACATCGCCAATGCGCCACCAACCTTGGGAACTAAGATGTTATGTCCCTTGTGCCTGCAATTAAACTGGCTCACTCACCCTTCAAACCGGAACACAGCAATACAAAGTACTGCTGTTTTGCGGCAGAATATCTAATGAGTGGGTGGTACCTACCCAGACGAGCTTGCACAAAGCTCTACCACCAAGTAAACTTCAATATTTCAATAATAATATTGAAACCAAATAAATAATTTCCAAGAATTACTAATAAGATTTGGAACACACAGAAACAACAAACATTTCGAAGGGCGTGTGTTACGAATCCCTGTTATAAGAGAGCTTATTGTGCCCGTGCGTAAGCGGGTCGGGTCGTTTTTATTAATGGGCCACTCTGACCATAGAGTTAAGAAGTGAATAAGTGTTATTGTTGGAAGTAGCCATTTCTAACATTGTCAATGTTCTGTCAATAATTGTATCTTAAATAAAAAAGTATCAGCCGATTATTGAGCTAATTGTGCAAAAGGTTCTTCTCATCTCGTGGAGAAAGTTCTTTTAAGATTATTTCACCATTAGATTAAGAGGTAGTTTATTTACATTAAAACCTTAAATAAATACATATTAAATAAAAATTAAAAAAAATTACGTTAATTAAGTCGTGATCGCGTGGAATGGTGGCAAGAATGCTAGCAGCATTTCCCCTTTGAATCGCAATTCCGATTCTCTGGGCGAAAAATAAACCAGCCCTCCTGTCACCAGTAGAGGCAATAAGGAGGGGAATAATATTTCGGATAAATTTTCACTTTTTTAATTTTCGGAGGTCCAAACGTTTCAACTGCAAACGGAACAAAAATATAATTTGTAATGATTATAATTAGTGGACATATGTACAAATGTACGTCGTTTTCCTTCCACGCAAATAAAGAGCATGGATACTGTAATATTTGCTCGGTTTTGAATCGGCAACCATCGGCTAAGATTAACGTAACCTAACCACTGCGCCACTACACTTTGTATCTTAGTTGAGGGTAGTTTCAGATGACGTAAAAAGGAGTTTACACGTACAAAGTTTTCTAACTTTTACAGGTACTTCAGAATATTAAACTTAAGTCATGAACTGTCTAAAAGTTATCCGTAAAAGTTTATCCTGATTTTAGTTAACATATAATGTATCCATTATATTTCTACAAGTAAAATATAGTTTTATAACAGATAGGTATATGTATTGAGTAATTTACTTAATCTATAGTAATATATAATGCTGAATCGCATTTGTTTGATCCGGCTAATCTCAAGAACTACTGGTTCGAATTTAAAAAATATTTTTGTGTTGTATAGTCATTTAATCGAGGAAGGTTTTAGGCTGATTTTATTTATTATATTTTTATTATTTATACGCGGGTGAAACCGCGGTGCACAGCTAGTTTTTTACATATATAAATGAGTACAATTATATTATTCTGTTTTAACTCAGCAACTATTATTTGACTTCGTAATTTTGTCGCATTAGCAGCCAGATGGATAAAGATATCAACCTGAAGGTTCCATGACATCACTCTTCAAGAAACACAATCTATAAATAACACTAACATTCCATGGTGCTATTCCATGAGAGGTTGGTGCCAAATGATTCAGAATATGAAATTTATATAAGAAAATATTTGTAAAGAAAAATATATCTTCCGATGTTACAGATAAGAATCGAGTCTTTTTTTAAATTAGATTATCCCTTCAATACACTTTGTTTGGAACGGTTTTAGTGACCTTATTCCCTAAATTGAGCAAATTTAATATGTCTTTCAAACAAGTTACGTTTGTACAACTACGGTTTTATGAATATTTGTAATAATAATAATAATAATAAATACCCTGGGACATTATTCACACACGGCCATCTGATCCCAAACTAAGCAGAGCTTGTACTATGGAAACCAGACAACTTTTCTTTTTGTAAATGCATACTTATCTAGATAATTACACCCAGACTCAGGACAAACAGACATGTTCATGCACACAAATGTTTGTCTGGGTGGGAATCGAACCCACGCACACGAATCGAACGCACGCATCGAAACACGCCAACCGGCTCGTCAAGGCTGTTTTGGATATATTTGTCGCATTTGGTATATTTTTTCTTAAAATAATAGGAAATACATGGTAAACCACATAGCCTCCACGGCGATATATTTATTTGAGATGATATCGATGTTTTATATATCTTTAAAATACAGACTTTTCTTATATCTTAACTAATATTATAAATTCGGATGTGAGTTTATTTGTTTTTGTTTACGCTTGAACGCATAAACCACAAAACCGATTTTAAAAATTCTTTCCCCAATAGAAAGCTGCATTATCAGCGAGTAACATGGGATATATTTTGTACATAGGCCACATTTTATCCCCATATTCCCACGGAAACGATTTCACGCGAAGAAAAGCTAGTATCATACGAATAAAGTATTAATTTAAGATATTAATTAATACTAATGATCCATGTCGGCTTTACATAAGTTGAATAAGGGTCTATATAAAAAGTCCACATTGTAATACATATAAATCCATTCGTTTACGGGGCGCACGCTAGTAAAGGTCAGATTTCAGCCAATATACACAAAACATTAATGATTTATACATCTAAACCTCATGTATCATTTCGATCATTGATCGTTTGTCAAATCCGTTCGGTAGTTTTTTTTAGTTTATCGCGATAGATACAGACAGACGAACATAAAGTACTTTTGATATATACAAAGCTGTTTTCGGTGCACGCCTTTTCACGTGATTTTTATGATATTTTTATTTACAATGACTGACAATATTATATTTTTCGTATTGCACACATCGCCTGCCTCGTTGATCTAGTAACTAGATATAAGGCTATAAACCTGGAAGTCCTGGGTTCAATTCCCAGGTCGGACCAATAAATAGTTATTGGACTTTTCTGTCAGAAAATTCTTAGTAGCAGCCCGGAGTCTGGAATTTGGAAGCGTGTACACCGACTCTAGCGTCTAAACTCTTTCCGGTCGTGTCGGATTGCCGTTCCATCGGATTATGAGAGCAAGGGAAAAGAGAGTGCACCCGTGTTTGCGTACACCCTTCTGCACTATAATATTTCCTGCGCAGTTGGCTCTCTCTTGAGATTGGCCGCTGTCGCCACAATCGGTCTAGGGGACTAGTCTTTAGAGTCATTTTAACTGTAATATTATATTTAACACAAAGCGCCGACAGTTTTTAGGCGTAGTCCAGTTCAGATCAATAAGGAATTACTTAGGAACTTGAGTAATCTGTTTGCTTTCGATATAAATAAAAATCACGTAACCTCCGATTTCCTTTATTTCAATTCGTTCTGCTTGAACGCATTATTTACTTAGGCCGTTTTTATGGAGTTGGGACGAATATTTATGGATTTTCTTACAGAGGGAACCCTTTTTGGATTCCTTTTTTGAATTAAGTTATTGTAAGCTTTTGTATATATATATTACCTATATGTTTGGTTATTCATAGTAAAACTATTTAGATTCAGGGCTTTACAATTACCTTTATAAAAAAGTAAAGTAAAGTAACAGCCTATAATTGTTCCCAGGGGATATCCCCTGTGCCTATTACACTAGCTCACGAACCATTAAAACCGAAATACAATAATACTAGGTATTGATGTTTGGTAATACAATATGTTATTACCTACCCAGACGTCTCGCACAAAACTCTACCACTTTTTTTGTATAGGTAGACGGACGAGCATTTGGGCCACCTGATGGTAAGTTGTCACCACCGCCCAGAGACAATGGCATCGTAAAAAATGTTAACCATCATTTACATCGCTAATGCACCACCAACCTTGGGAACTAAGATATTAAGTCCCTTGTGCGTGTAATTATACTGGCTCACTCACACTTCAAACCGGAACACAGCAATACAAAGTACTGCTTTTTTGCGGTAGATTATGTGATGCGTGGGTGGTACCTACCCAGACGAGCTTGCACACAGCTCTACCACCGAGTAAAAATACAAATAAAAAAAAACAAATATAAATTAAAAAATTGGTTGCCTGTAAAGTCGGTATACGGGCGAAAGTTTTACGTGACAACGACTTTGAGTGGTAAAATAATTTTAATGTGAATATTCATTCGTATAGTAGGAAGAAGGATGAAATAATAGTAACAATTTAAAACATTTATTTATACAAAGAATTATATTTAAAACATTAATTTATACAAAGAATCTCGCACTGAATTTCATATTAACAAAATTTTATTTTTACCTTTACACATACATACGTATTTATACTTAGAAGGGACGCGTGCCTTTCACTATTTACGTCTGTCTCTCTCGCTCTTAGGCGGGCTAACCATGCCCGAGTGGAAGGGACGCGTGCCTCTCACTCGCTCTCATTGTGAGCGCATAACGTGAGCGGAGCGTAACGCAGTTTCTTGAAGTGTCACCCGGCAAACCAATTTATAAGACGTTGTCACGTCAAAAAAATACATGATATACAAGAACGATAATCAAAACGCTACACAGCCGCAAACTTTAAATTGAAAAGTAAAATTTAATAACAGAACCGCAAAATTATATTAAAACAATACAATTGAAAACGACAAAATAATAAAAAATTAACGTTGAAATTTTTTTTGGACGTTGAAAAATTTTTACAGGTTTTTCCGGAAAACCACAAACGTGACTAAACGTTGTGTCTGGTTTACTGTTTATTAATACCCGAGCCGCTTCGCATCTGCAGCGCTTTTTCGCTTGAAGCGAACGTTGACAGTTTTTACGCAATAGGCGAAAGAGATTCGCATACTTGTAAATGTAATCATCCTTGCAATATCCAGATTATGTAACATGACATATTGGTTCTCAAGGTTGGTATTCATGGTTTAAAGGAAGATTAACATTCTCTTCAACTTATAATCAGGTAGTCCAATTGCCAAGGTGCCTATCTGTCTTCTATAAAAAAATATCGTGATTGGTAATATGAGAAGGCCTAACGGTAAGGACGTGTGAATCTTAACCGATGATAGTGGGTACAAACCCGGGCAATCACCATTGAATTTAATGTTTACTTTGTGTTTATAATTCATCTCGTAGTAGTTTCCGCTAAAGATCTAATTAAATTCATCATGATCTGTTGAGAAGTTAAGACGTGAAAGCATAAGAAACAAATAAACAAAATCACTTTTTCATTTATAATCTAAATAAGGTTATCGCTATCGCTTCCGCTATCGCTTCCGCTTCCGCTCCCGCTTCCGCTCGTAATGTGAACTGTACATCTAATGATTTGGTTAATCTTCCCTTTCAAACGGTATCTCATTCATCTGATTCAATCTTGCTTCAATAGGTCAATCTTGATTCCATCTTAATGAATATTAAATCGCGTCTTATTAATTATTAAGATTGCCTGTAACGAAATTCGTTTGCCCTTTGTAATCGAAATAAAATTATAAAAAAAATAAATGTTTTATATTTTAACTGCAACCGTTTTCGGAAACAACTAGTTGTTTTTGTTGCAACAGCATATAAATATGTTAGTTTAGAGTTTTATTCAGCAGTGTTCCAACTTCCAATAATGTTTAGTGAATTAAAAAAAAAGAGATTGTTCAACTTAGGTAAAATGATTTATTATTATTTAATGATCAATATGACGATAACTGTTGTAGAAGGCCGAAAAAAAATTAGCCGATTAGGAGCTTTCATCGAAAACGCTGTAAAATCCCTTTGAATTATAACAAAATAATGTATGGTGAAATTGTTTCCCTATAATAGATCTACACAAAAGTCGGCGATGGCATATGTCTATCTTTTAAGGAAAGCTAACTATATCCACTTTAATGTTTAATGGTTACATAGTAATGTAATAATTGGAAGGCTATAAAAACAGATATTATATTAATCCTTATCAAATTAAATACGTTATTTACTTTAAGCATTTCATATATATTATAATTGCCCTTTACACCACCCAATTTAAATTAATACCTTAGGAGTTAGCGTAATTTTAAAACTATCGCGCACTAAATGAATTCAAGCGGTCGCATACCGACCATACTAACGCGCGATGCAGCCGCCTGCGCGCTCCCACGTCCCGCTATCGCCCACTGTTGCTAAAAGGTTATACTACTACAGTTTTTTTAAGAATATTTACTCTGCTACTCGGGCGAAGCCGGGGTGGGTCGCTAGTTAACAGTAAAATAAAAAACAAGTTAGTTTACTTTCATTCACAAGCACGTTCATCGTGATGATATATATTTTTTCTTAATCAACAGCTACAATTTTATATCTTGAAGTGATAGTACTCCCGTGGGGAATCCCCCGGGAATAGAACCTCGGTGCTTAAAACAAATCGTATTAAATACTGAAATGTCTTAAATGAGCTCGTGCTTGACTGGTTTCTTATTTATTTTATTTAGAACAAATCACAGAGTATTTAATAATAAAATTTGTTCACCTAAATATTCATAATACCATTTTGTTTATTATATGCCCTTTTCGATTACCTCTTTCTGTTTGTGTTTATGAAAACCTTATCAAAATCCGTTGCATCTCTGAAGAAATAAGCGGAGATATAGACAGGAAGCAGCTACTTCGTTTTTTTTTAATATTTTTATAGGATAGTAGTGGTCGCTTTTACGATGTTATATAGGTGGTGACCACTTACCATCAGGCGGCCCATAAGCTTGTCCACCTACCTATACAATAAAAAAAACAAAAAATATATGATGAAATTTCAACACTTATATTTTCACAAATCTTAACAAGCTATATTGCTATCGCGTCAAAAATACATTAAGTATTAAAAATGAATAGTTCCCGAGATTTTTAAGTGGTTCAAACAAAGCGGAAATCCAATGATCGCAAACTTACTCTAATATTGTTGGTTCGTTCAAGCAAAAAAAATACTTATCTACTACAAAATAAGAAGTATTTTGAATTATTTTAAAAAGGCACCTGAATATGATACTAATTGTTCACATAATAAAGAATCCTCTTCATCTAAAATTGTTTCGGATATTAATCACCAATTATGGCAAAAATATTTCCAAAGGAAAAATTATAACTTAATAAATAATTGACGCGATATCATTGGTCGAGATTTTAAAATCAAATGTAGCTATGAATTCGTGATAAAATGATGTCTTAAATCGACAATACTTGAACTATGGAAATAAAATTAAAGTTGAAGAGTAATAGACTAGCGTGGTATGGGCATGTGATGAGGAGAGATGAAAAGCATGTCACTAGAAGGGTGATGAGTATGAATGTTGATGGATAACGAGGATTGGGGAGGCAGAAGAAAGTGTGGATGGATTACGTTAGAAAGGGTAAAGGATATGTGTATGAAAGGTGTAAGTACTGAGATGATAGAAAGAAGTGGAAGAAAATTACACGTTGTGCCGACCCCACATAGTGGGATAAGGACAGGATGAAGAAGAAAGTAGTTAAATGGAATAGAGATATAAACATAAAGATATACTAAACAAATACCAGTAGTTCAAATACCAGTGCAATTAGCAAATTTTTTATATTGTTGATTTATTTTTTATTGTTATAAATCAAAGATCTATTTCTTTTTTATTGTTCGATTTGAAGTCTATAGCAGTGCTAAACGAATAAATTGGAATATTCGGTTCGAGGCACTCAACTTTTTCGTATTGAAAATACCATTTTTGATTCAATTAAAATCTTTATCAAAGGTCATCGAATGCTTTGTCGCGTCACAGAGAGACAGGTTGTCAATATTTTCAGCTGCTCCCTGATTGGTCAACACAAAAACTACGTGCCTAAAACTTGGTTTTATTTAAAAAAAGTTAGGCGGTCTGGCAAATGGATCGTGTATACATACATAAATAACGCGCCACTAACCTCGGAAACTGTGAGAGAGAGAAATGACACTTAGTGGTAGAGCTTTGTGCAGGCTCGTCTGGGTGGGTACCACCCACTCATCAGATATTCTACCGCAAAACAGCAGTACTTGGTACTGTTGTGTTCCGGTTTGAAGGGTGAGTGAGCCAGTGTACAGGCACAAGGGACATAACATCTTAGTTCCCAAGGTTGGTGGGAATTGGCGATGTAAGCGATGGTTAACATTTATTACAATGTCATTGTCTATGGGCATTGGT
Organism: Nymphalis c-album; assembly: GCA_963151315.1. Taxonomy (NCBI): domain Eukaryota; kingdom Metazoa; phylum Arthropoda; class Insecta; order Lepidoptera; family Nymphalidae; genus Nymphalis; species Nymphalis c-album. The sequence goes on from OY720610.1 coordinate 7,450,903, forward strand.
GACCACTTACCATCAGGTGGCCCACAAGGTCGTCCTCCTTCCTATACAATAAAAAAAATTACGTTACACTGGTACACTTATCATTAAATATTGTTGTTTAGCGGTAGAATATACACACAGAAACACTTCAACAAAGACCCGCATATATATAAAAAGTAATAATATTTTTTTTATACCATAATCCAAAAAATACTAATTTCAATAATTTTTATTTAGGACACAGCCGCAATCCCCGTTTTCAAACCGCGAGAGCGATTTTGTGTTTTTATATAATTATATTATAAACTTATATAAATATTTCTCTAATCACGATTCCCTTAAATCTGTGCTAATACCGGGAACAACTTCTAATTAAAAAATAACAATACCTACACTCGATTATAAAAATGAATATCATAATATTTCAAAAATGTTTCGATTATACCCGTATCATTATGTAGAGTTCCAATTAATAAAATTGACAATTACGTACATACGAAATTTCAGCTGCAAAATTTATCCTGGAAATAATTATTGAGATATATTTGAATAAATTATAATATAAGAAAGCCAAGCGTGTTACACATTTGACTTTTCTTTAAGCAAAATAAAAAAATATTGTTATATTTTAAACAATTTGTTTCTTTTTATAGAGGTTATCTGGAAGAGATAACTGTAAGTGATAAAACTATCTTTTAATACCTTATGTACTACCTGACAAGTTAACATTCACATTCATAACAATAGAAAAACTAAACAAATGTATGAGAATGACATCTCTCAACGATAAGTCACGTGGTCATTCTTATACAATTTTTAGTTTTCTATTAGCGTTTGCAATTGTAGAATGTCAACTTGGCTAGGGCCTCTGTTCTTTTATATAATATCTTAAATTGTGTGCTAGAAAGACTTAATAAATAAATAAATTATACATTTAAAATTTCGTACCACTTTATTAAAGCCTGTGAAGGTACCACCAACTCAAAATATATTCTACCGTCAAACAGATCATAGTGCCTTACAAAGGCAAGTTCAATTGATCTCTAACGAGTAAATCGGTTCTACGCATGATCTCTCTCCAGTTATGTCGAGATATCATCAAGTGATAAGCTTATAAGGCTATGAGCTCTCAGATTGAAATCCCAGATTGCCAATTCTACGTAACCAAGTTAGTAAGATTTAAACCAAGTTAGTATGATTTAGCCACGTTATTCTCCAAGTGTCTGAACTCTTCGGAGGCATCGGATTGCCGTCTCACCGGATATTTTTTCTGCAAATTCTCTTGCGTTTAAGTGGAAACATGTCTTCTATACTATATCCTGTTCTCAAAGAGAGTGTTGACTACCACACGAAAAAATAATAATAATTATTATTATTATAAGACCATTTGATCACATTGTGACGTGTTATATAATATGACGCGTGTTAATGGTATTAAGTATAAAATCGATTCTGTCTTAAAAAAAGGTAGTGAATTAATGTTTGTTTTTGAATTGTTAACTCTCTACCTATCTCGCTTTCGCTCGCGTAGAATATGGGTCTGAAACAAGGACAAACATACGATGATAGTTTCCTTTCAGGAATCATTGCGATCGTACGCTAGATAACTGACCAGATAATCATCAAACTCGGATAAATGGTTTGGACCTTATTTTTATATTTAAGATGAAAAGTAATGTTATATTTTAATTGACGCCCAGTTAAAGTATTTTGTTTTAATTTGTTTTTGTACATTATTAACATGCAGACTAAGCAGCTTAACAAGCTAGTAAAACGCATAAACTACTAGAACAGTATGAAAATAAAGATTTTTGACATGACAACGTCTAATAAATCGATGAACGCTGGCTGCATGTACGAAATTGTCCCGTTACGCGTATTGTCCCGTTAGGCTCATTGTCCCGTTACGCTGATTGTACGCTTGCGCCGCGTCTATCTCTCTTTCACTCGATTGGCCTATGAGTGCAAATAAAAGTAAATTTATCAATTAAATTGTAGATTTCATTTCACTCCTTCTTTGTATCCATACAGAATAAAAATGATTCAATTGGATTCATAAAAGTATGCAGTCATTTCATCAATGTTTTGTTATGACGTTGTCACCTTAAACTATCGTCCGTAAACCGACTTTACAGACAATCATTTTTTTTTTATAAAAATAGGCGGACGAGCATATGGGCCACGATGGTAAGTGGTCACCAACGTCATAGACATTAGCAGTGTAAGAAATGTTAGCCATCGCTGACATCGTTAATGCGCAACCAACCTTGGGAACTAAGATGTTATATCCACTGTGCCTATAATTACACTTCAAACAATAGCAAGTACTGCTTTTTTGGGGTAGAATATCTGATGAGTGGGTGGTACCTGCCCAGACGAGCTTGCATAAAGCTCTACCACCGAGTATAATGATGGAAACTGAAAGATGTTTCAAATTTACAACAAAAAATATAAGCGCTTTCATGAATTTCAACGATCAAGTTGCTCGACGAAGAATTAACATAGTTTCTTATGAAACTGGAAAATATGTTTAAATAAAATAGTTTCGTTATACTTGAAATGTTTGCAAGATCAACTTGTTATTTATACCGTGCTATTTTATTATTTTTAACCGACTTCAAATAAAGGAGGAGGTTATCAATTCGTCTGTATGTTTTTTTTTTTTGGTGTTGTTACCTCATAACTTTCGACTGGATGAATCGATTTTGATGATTTTTTTTTATTTGAAAGCTGGTGCTTTCCCATTGGTCCCATTTTTTTTTGGTCCAGTTTTGACAATGGAATCCATGAGAAAACCATATAAGTCGTAAATTCTATCCTATTCAACGGATTTCGTTGATTTTTTTTTATTGGAAAGAGTGTACTTCAAGGCATGTTTGATGACAGTTTGGTTAGATTCTGATTATAGGATCCATGACAAAGTAGCGGAAATCTTCAATTCTTAGTAGCAAATTAACGATACACGGCGAATCTTTTATAGGCTATCTAGATTTTTTATTCACCTGCCATAACATCGTTATGATCAAGTAATTGTAGTACTATTGTATAAAACACTTCTCTATATACCGTCAATAGTTTTCGCAGCGCACGCGAAATAATAACTTTTATAGGCAACAGTTTGATACGTTGGGTTACATTGCTCCATTTTAAGTAGGGATCCATAAGTTTTTGAAAATATAATATAGCCTTAGTTACTCGGTAAGTACGTAGCTTTCTAAGGGTGAAAGAATTTTTAAAATCGGTCGAGTAGTTTTAGATTTAAATCGTAATAAAAAATCAAACAAAAATCAAATCTTTCCTCTTTATAATATGAGTTATGCATGTAAGCATTAGTATATATGTATATGTTTGTAATTGAAACATATTTGAACATCTCCTAAAAGTTGAGACCAATTTTGAAAATTATACATATATATATATATAGAATCGTATAAGTACTCTTATATACATGTTATATTATATATTGATTACTAGTGTTTTTCCCGCGGTTTCACCCGTGTAGTTCCCGTTCCCGTGGGAATATGGGGACAAAATGGGGATGTTACTCCCTGATAATGTAGCTTTCCAATGATGAAAGATTTTTTTAAATCGGCTTAGTGGTTTAGGCGTGAAAGCGTCACAAACAAACTTATTTTCGCATTTATAATATTAGTTAGGATAATGTAGATACTTCCCCTTTTTTTTAATCCAAAATCCAAAAATAACAAATACATAATTGTAAATACATTATCAACTACACAACACATTCGAACCTACATATTGATAAGTAGAAAATAGTAAGTTAATTATCAAATTATAGAAGAATACGCAATTATTTTTTTTACTTTTTAGTGCATATTAATTTTGTTTTTACCTTGAAGTCGGATTTTGTTTTGTTAAAATTTTTATTTTTATAATATTAATTAAATTTAACATAAAATGTCAGTCACTATAAATGATGGAATTTAATATCTGATGAATATAATAAATTAAGGATAAAGGTACGAAAAGCTCATACCGCTTTTTTCCTTGAAATTTTCGTATACTTATATTTAGGATGACTTTTAACCATGATATTCGTAACCAGCGAGTTAAAATACATGAGTATACGAAAATTCAAGGAAAAAAGCGGTTTGGGCTTTTCGGAACTACAAACATAATTAATACCGGTGATGTAAAAGTTTTACCGAAATGGCTGAGTGAAAAACGGAAATATCTAAAGTTGCAGGTTCAATTCCGCATTTGGCAAACATCATGAGGTAGCCTACATACCACTAAGCTGATATTGTATCGCAAAAAAGCAATTAGTATAGTTGTGTTCCGGTTGGAAGGATGAGTGAGTTGATACAGGCACAAGGGACATAACATCTTTGTTTCCAAGGTTGGTGACGCCTTGGCGATGTAAGAGCCAGCGCCAATATTTGTGGACTGAGCTGGGTGCTGGTTACATACTTTTAGGTGGCCCGATTGTCAGACCACCTATTAAAAATAAGAAAAAAGAGGTTTTTAAAGATTTCAATATTATACGTATGATAATTTTTGTTTTTGTCAAATATCTCTCAGTAGTGTTAGAGATTTAGGAAGTTGACATACTTACTCGTATATAATCTACTTTTGGCATAATATAGTCTTGATTTTAATCTCTGTTGAACTTTGTCGGATTCCATTCGGACAAGAGTGAAGAAATATAAATTGAACTGTGTCTGTGCACACACTTGTGCATTAGAATATCTGCACAGTTCAGTCCTTGGGACTGGTCGACGAGACCAATATTTGAAAAAGAAAACATTTTCATTTTTACCTATTGAATTTATTTTAAAATAAATAGCAAATAGAAGTTAATGTATCTGAATTTGTATAGTGACTGCACTTATATATATATTTTTAGGCACTTACTTTCTAAGATAGATTACTCTTTAGATACTTGAAAGGTTGGCGTTAAGGCTTCAATATCCGAGAGCGGACGTTACTTTAATGAACAAGTTAATAGGAGATAGTTGCACACATGTTAAGGGTGAAGAACCTTCAGCAGACTTCTCTCTGACGAGCCGGTTGGCGTGCCTTTCACGCCGCAAGTCGTGGGTTTGATTCCCACCCAGGACAGACATTTGTGTTCATGAACATGTCTGTTTGTCCTGTCTGGGTTTTATTATCTATATAAGTATGAATTTATAAAGGAAAGGATTATATATATATTGTAGTATATGTATAATAAGACAGAGTTATTTGAAATTAATAGTTAATTTCCATTAGACTACACATAAGTTCTAAGCAAAATAGAATTAAAAAAACTTGAGAGGTGTCACGTGACACCCGGATGAACGAAGATCCTTTCGATTAACTAGTGAAGGAATTGTAATATTATTATTATTTTTAAGTTATTACATCAGCAATATCCGGAAATTGTGCAGAAACACTGTCAGGGTTCATTATTGATATTATTTTTTATTATGTACAAAAAACCTGTATACACTCAACAAAAATAATCGTCGCGATACCACACTGTTCAATGCGAAATAGAAAGACGAAACGAAAATAACTGGCTTGCTTTCTATGAGAGAGAGAGAGAGAGAGAGAGAGAGAGAGAGAGAGACACGCGCACGCCGCACGGCTTACAACTATAGCAAAAAGTGTCGTTACCACTTTTGGTCTTAGTTTTTTCCGTCTAGTCCCCTTTCGCAACGCGCGATAAGGAACTTCGTTCCAAAAACAAAATAGAGTATTTACAGCAAAATAAAATCGATTCTCCGCCCTTCTAGCCGATTTTGGCCATGGCGGCCAATCTCAAGAGATATTAGCCAACTGCGCAGGAGATATTATAGTGCACAAGTGTGTGCGCAAACACAGGTGCACTCTTTTTCCCTAGCTATCATAGCCCGATGGGACGGCAATCCGACACGACCGGAAAGAGTCTGACGCAGGACCAACGGCTTAACGTGCTTTCCGAGGCAAGGGAATCACACGCTTCTAACTTCCAGACTCCGGGCTGCTACTGAAAATTTTCGACAGAAAATCTCAATAACATTTTATTGGCCCGACCTGGCATTTGATCCCAAGACCACCGGGTCTGCGGCCTTTCATGTAGCCACTAGACCAACAAGGCAGTCAAAAAATCAAATATTACACACCTGATCCAATTTGCTGTAACAATATCATGCATCTAGCAGGCTTGGATCGTTGATACCTTGCTACGATTTTTTGTATGATATCAATAATTGTTATTTCTTATTATTATCAGCCTGGTGTGTTCAAGTGTTACCAGGTATATAAATCCTTTTTAGCGTTTTTTAATCTGTTGTAATTGTAAATTCAATGAAATATCCAAAATTTAAATAAAGTACGCTGCGCGGTTAAACCGGCTGTAGACGTACCTCCGTTGTTGTCCCGTTTAAAAATTCATAAATTAACTTTAAAGTGTAGTATTTCATCCAATTTGTTTACCAATAGTTAAATAAATATCTAGCTTATAAAATTGTGCAATTTTTATTTGAAGACAGTGCATAAACTCATCTTTATTCTAAATGTTAAGAAGATTTAAATAAGGACTTTATAAATCTTAAGTGCATCGTCGTGCATAGAAAACGTTTGTGTCATTGCGTAAGGTCAATAACCTTTGACGTTGAAGAAACTGGTAATTAAGTGCAAACAAACTCTAAGCACACTATAATCTGTAAATTCGCCACAACCAATTAAGCCTTGCTGGCCGAGCGGCACCGACGACGGACTTAATATTAGTTGGGTACCGAGTTCAAACCCGGCATTTGGCCGCAGACTTTTTCCTTCTGTTTTTTTATATTTATTTATAATGGAATTTGCCTGTTGTAAGAAAACTACTTCAGAGACATATGACCCAATGATCTGTTCGTCATGTGGCCAGTATTATCATATTGGTTGCTGGCTGGCTGGAAACTACTACCGGTTCGGAAAAGAAACACACCCAGCACTGAGAAGAACCGGCGAAAGAAACTCAGCGGGATGTTTTTTTTTGTCTTGTACTAAAAAAAAGAAATAGCCATGTGGTGATCGTCTCATTCCCAAGGTGTGCTCTCATCAATAAATTCATTAATTGTAAAATAACCCTTAGCACCCAAGCGATCCTTTACATATACTTAATATATTATACACTTTATTTTGAATAGTAATACCCAGGAGTCGTGGAAGAAAATGATTGTTGGAATCTGTTGTTTTGTAAAAAAAACGTTCATAAAAATAGAATTGAATGAATGAATAAATAAACTGAATTTGTTTCAAAGAATAATAATAAATAAAAAATTACTCGAACATACGGAATAAGGTCAATAAAAACATTCCCAAAACAAAATGTATCGAAGGGATAACCTTATTTGGAAATCCAATTTTGTCAGTAACAGTTTCGACAATATTTTTTGTTTATATTAGCATTTTTCCCGCGGTTTCACACGAGTTGTTCCCGTTCCCTTGGGAATATGGGAACAAAATGTAGCCTATGTTACTTGCTGAAAATGTAGCTTTTCATTGGTGAAAGAATTTTTAAAATCGGTTTAATGGTTTAGGCATGAAAGCGTTACAAACATACAAATTCATATTCGCATTTTTTTTGTTTGCTGTTTGTTTGTTTGCTGTTTGTTGCACTTTGTTCACTGTATAAGTTCTGACAACATTAAAAAAGCGATGGTAAGGCTGTCACTTATCTTGAAACGGATCGTTCCCTCAACAATAAAGTTACCAAGACCAAGTTGTGATCTGTATATATTTGTTCTGGTGATAAGGGGTAGTTACAACAACTTTCCTGCCTTACCTAAACCTGTCTTCAATGAGTATGACAGTGTTTTCAGCAAAGATATAAACCCAAAAATTGTTGATTTTTACCCTGAATTCATAATACAATATCATGCTCTTTATTTTATACAATAGAATAATAATTTTGACAATAGGCACTGGATTAAGTTATACAAATATAAACAGAATTTGCGAAAAAAGTATTAGTAAAACATAAAATACGAGTATACAACATACGGTGAATAGAACAACCTCCTCCTCATTCTATCCTCTTTCTCTTCGAAGTCGGCTAAACTCCAATATACATACGTTATAATTACTCATTTTGTGTTAGCGCTCTACAAGCCCGTTTTAGTAGGTACCACCCACTCACATGTATTGTACCGTCAAACAGTACTCAGCATTGTTTTGTTCCGGTTTAGGGTGAGTGAGCCAGTGTAATTACAGACACAAGGGACATAACATCTTAGTTGCCAAGGTAAGTGGCGCATTGGCGATGTAAGCGATGGTTAAACATCTCTCACAATGCCAATGTCTATGGGCGTTGGTGATCACTTACCATCAGGTGGCCAATATGCTCGTCCTATGCAATAAAAAAACCAACAATCCGACAGTGCTTCAACTAAATCACTAGTATAGATACCAGTCTCTCACAAATGAATGTGAACATTGTTAATGGTATATTATACTCTACTGATTAATCAAACTATCTGTAATCTTCCTTTGTGATGAGAAATAAATAATCATTTCATTTCATTTCATATAGCAAAAAACATATAAATATTCATCCTGTTTCAATAAAACATATATAATATGTACGTTGTACTAACATAAAAATTGTTTACACGTCTGCCGTCATAGATGTCGTTACTAGTAGTTTGAATCGCGCTGACGAGAGTCGCAGTCTGTAGTCCATAAGCTCGGGAACTTCATAGCACATTTAAGTGCGATCACTTTTGTACTTAGAATATAATATTCTAGTAATTTTTTGAAGACCAAACTCCTCATTGGGATTACTTGGTTTATATAATGTTTTAGGTATAAATAATCATTATTCGATTACATAAAAAAGACTTTTTTTTCGAAGTTTACTGTTCAAATATTCTACCGCAATAGCAGCACTTGGTATTGCTGTGGCACTAGGGACATAATATCTTAGTTCCCAAGTTTGGTGACGCATTGGGATAGTTAACATTTCTTACAATGCTAATGTCTTTGGGCGTTGGTAACCATCAACGGGCTGATATGCTCGTCCGTTTACTTATATCTATATATTATAAAGCTGAAGAGTTTGTTTGTTTGATTAAATTTTAAAAAATATTTTTGTGTTGTATAGTCATTTTATCGAGGAATGTTCTATATTTATTTTTATTTATTTTATTTTTGTTAGGGTGAAACCGCGGGACACAGCTAGTTATAAATAAAACCAGACCCGTACTTTATTAGTTATAGAATGTTAAATATATCAAAAAGCTCTCATGACAGTTTTAGAACATTATTCAGTTTCAAGTGAAGGTAGAAATCCTAAGCGTTAAATCTCGGTGCCATCAAAATAGACGAGACGAGACCGAGACAGCAATATCCGGTGTCTCAATTTCCGTAATTGCATAGCAAGGTTTTAATATTAATCGAAAATCAACTTCAAATGCTCTTGTGACGGCTACGAAAGCATATAATGGTATAAAATTACCAATCATTTCATCAGATTTTACAGACTTGAGGAACGATTGGCGTGGTTGGTAGCTTGCCGTGGGTTCGATTCCTACCAAGGACAGACATCTGTGTGCATGAACATGTCTGTTTGTCCTGAGTCTGGGTGTAATTATCTATATAAGTATGTATTTACAAAAGAAAAATAGTATATTAATTAGTAATATCAATTGTCTGGTTTCCATAGTACGAGCTCTGCTTAGTTTGGGATCAGATGGCCGTGTGTGAATAATGTCGCAGGATATTATTATTACATCACTCATCATATTATATTAAACTGCCAAATAGTAATACTCAATATTGTTAAGTCTCATTTTGAATGAGCCGGCTACAGGCACAAGATACATAACTAGACATCAAGTTTGGTGGAGCATTTAGAATGTAAGGGATGGTTAATATTTAAAGTTGCAGTATGCACGCGGCGATGGCAACCTACCTATCAAAAACTGTGAGTAAATATATTTTTAAGGCATACTCTTTTCAAACATTCATTTAATTCGTAAGCTAAGCAACGTCTACTCGAAATGAGCATGCTTTCGTACGACCGAATACTGAAACGTCATTCAAAATGAAGTGGGACTTAATTATTTGGAACGTCATTAATTTCAAAATTTAGTATGCGAAATTTGAAATCAATGGCGTTCCAAATAATTAAGTCCCACTTCATATTTGGAAGACATTCTCAAAGTTAAACTACCGATCTATTCGTTTCGCTTTAAAATAATAGAGCGCATTCAGTTACTAACAATTCTAATGGTCGCATTATTTGTGCTTAAATGTATTTCATTTTGCTCAACTTACGGACTCTTTATACAAATTGGATCTGAAATAGTTAAAGTAAGCGTCCGATGTTGCAACGTCTACCATGAAATGTAATGTAAACGATACGTTTGAAGCAATTGTGAGAGTAAGCTTTAAATACAAGAAAATTAGTGTGTACGTTAAAGTAATGGAGCCAACATATACTAAATTTCATCAAAATCAGTTTAGTGGTTAAGGCGTCTCAGATAGATGGACAGAGAGACAGAGTAACTTTCGCAATTATAATATTAGCATAGAGTGTTATAGAATTATTACCACACAAAATCTGTTAAATTATTTTTGCCTAGACCCCGTAAGCCCGTGAAAAAACGTTAGTTTTTTATATACTACCCGGATGGCAAATAACTCTACTCCACCAGATGGTAAGTGGTAGTAGAAACGCGACAACGGCTAGTAGAATTAGGCGCTAAAATTATTGTTTTCTTTTTCTCGATATATTCCAAACCGGTTGTAAGTTAACATTAAATATAATAGTGCTTTTTAAAGCTTTTTAAATAGCGGAAGCTTGTTTACTTTAAGTCTCGTAAATTTATTTAACTAGAATATGAAGTGAATTGAACATGCTGAATATCGCTTCAGCAAAGGTTTACACCCATATAAAATATTTTTCGATATTCATGTCTTTATGATTGAGGGAATGTGTATGTTATAAATGATAATTGTTTACCCGCCGCGTAGTCCCCATTCTGGTGAAAATACGGGGACAAAATGTAGCCTATGTTACTTGCTGATAATGTAGCTTTTAATTTGTGAAATAATTTTTAAAGTCGATTATAGTTCATTATTTGAACATTTGTTATACTAACTATTGATGAATAAACACAATATGTTGGCAAAATTTAACCATTTGTAACTATTTTTAACCATTTTTTGAGTTAACTACGGATCGAAAAAACCGGCCCTTAGTGGTTTAGGCATGAAAGCGTTACAAACAAACAAACTCACTTTGGCATTTATAATATTAGTTCGGGTAAGAGATTTGTTGGAAGTATTGATCACAGAGTTCTTTTCATTTTATTTCATGTATTATATAGGTAGGAAGTCGGGGCGCAGCTTGTAAAGTGCATTTCGGTTTTGATAATTGCGTATTCCCTGGACGAACATTTAAAATACTTTATAGGTCTTCTCCCCAGATGAACATGGTTTCTTAGCGAGATTTCTCTGGTGTAAAAAGAGACACATTTATTTAACGAATCCGTTAAATAAACCTGTACATTAATCGCTTCTAATGTAATATATATTATTCTGGGCCGCGAATTTTGCTGCTGCCGAGCCTTGGTGATTCACCATCAGATGAGCAATTACCCATCAGCATAAATATTAAATATCATATAAAAAAATTATAATAACATAAGATCGACTTCACTAAGTAAACTCACAGTAATAAACGTAGAACTCAAAATAGGAATGCCAGGAAAAAAGCTTTAAAGTATTTAAGTCAAACAATATATCTTAAGTAAATAATCGTAGGCTAACATAATATGATATTAATATTAAAGATTACAATCAGATATACTATATTATTAATCAATTTGACATGCGTAACATAGCGACCAAATGCGTGACCGGTTTATTTCATCCGGATAATTCAAATTTCAACCCGGATATCCGGACTTGAACGTGACTTCACTCTGTAATTGAAAACCGCCTCGTGAATAACTCATTCCAACTTACTCAATACTAAATGAACGAGTACCAGTATAATTTGAATGCCGCTTCGTTAAACCGGACAAAATTGTATGGAAATTAAAAATAATACGTCACATCCCAGATGTGAAACAGCGATATTGTAATTGAAATAATAATTTACGAAATGCAATAAATAAATATTTAGTTAAAAAACAATAAAAGAGATTCAAAAAAAATAATATTATATTTTATATATCACTACCATATACAGCAACAAATTATGTAGAATATTTATCAAGCAATGTATGAAGCAAAATCTTCCGAAAGGTCCTTGTTTTGCTATGGTTTCTTCTTAAGTACCTATAAGGAAGTAAAAATAAAATACATCAATAGGATTATTTACAATATTGTGGGTAATTAAACATACAGTAGAATAATATACGCCTGTTAGGCTCTGACGACTACAAAAAGCCAGAGATGAGATTGGCCTGGCAATTTAGAATGATTTTTATAAGAAAGTACCACTTGAAAACTGAATATATATTATTTTTTTAATAATTATTTTAAAATTAATACTTACTAAAAAGTTAATTATATTTTTAGAAATAACTAATGTTATATTTTATGTAGTTCAATTTATGTATAAATATCCTATTTTATATACTACTATTGTAATAAAGTATAAATAAAATTTTATCTCTTTAAAAACGGGTAAATTTAGTAATAATACTATTTGTATCAATTTCTTTGAGCAAATTATATTCTAGTCATAAACCACTAGATTCAATATACCACGTTTTTATAAGTCTCACTCAAAAATTACGCAGAGATGACTGAGATTAAATATGCCCTCTGATAGTGGGTTTAAATATGTTGGGCGGGGCTCGTAGCAATTGCTATCCTTGCTACGTGGCACTGAGAATATGCGCTACATATATACATATATAAGAGAGCGTCAAGTCGTTTGTCGTCACGGCAAACCGTCCGTCATAAGTACGTCTTATTCCTTACACGCGCCTATAGATTGTTTTACACCAAAAAAAAACTTTTGGTAGTTTAGTTCAATTATAGAATCACCAAAGGCACGGACGGACATGTAGGTATAATATATAATTTCCTCCAGACCGATTTCGGCCACGGCGGCCAATCTCCAGAGAGAGACTAGCCAACTGCGCAGGAGATATTATAGTGTACAAGTGTGTGCGCAAACACAGGTGCACTCTCTTATCCCTAGCTCTCATAATCCGGTGGGACGGCAATCCAACACGACCGGAAAGAGTTCAGGCGCAGGACCAACGGCTTAACGTGCTTTCCGAGGCACGGGAGTGTACACACTTCCAACTTCCAGACTCCGGGCTACTGCTACTGACAGTTTTCTGAAAGAAAACCTCAATAACTATTTATTGGCCCGACCTGGGAATTGAACCCAAGACCACCGAGTCTGCGGCCTTATATCAAGCCACTACACCAACGAGGCAGTCAATATACCACGTCAGGTATAATATATATACATGTATATTATATAGATAATATAATATATAGGTAGTAAGAAAATGTTCACGTTGCCGTTCTCGCTGCTTCCGGAAATATTTTTTGATGAAATTTTGGTAGCTTGATTATGATATTTAAAATTTCATTTTATCATCTTTTTTAGGAAATTCGGGTATTTCATATCGTGGGGATTTCCTTACGAAAACAGTTATATTCTGAGAATTAGACCGGCTAAAATTTTATAATATATTTCTTTATTAAATATTGGATGGCAGACGGATAAAGTGGTAGTCCAGCAGTGGGACATTTACAGACTGTTACTGTATTTATATCTATTATAATATGATCTTTACCGGCATTGATTCCTTTCAAGAATATTTTTATCCACTTAATGCAATCAAAAGAGTTTCTAAAGTTATTTCATTCATTTTGAAAATTTCTTAAAACACAATAAATGAAAAACCTTATCCATTTACAATTTGAATAATAGAAAAAATAATTCAAGCAATCCAATGTAATCCGACTATAATTTTCCTCGACGACGATAAATCAACCAGGATAAAAGTATTCTTCTTAAAATATCCGGATTTAACCGGTTGTTACCCGGATTTTACCGGATTTGATACTGACCGGCTGTGATTTAGTTTCCATTATTATGACATAATGTCGGGCATATTTATTCGCTTCTAGAAATTCTTAGAGTAAAAAGTATAATATAAAGGTAAATAGCCTGTAAAGGGCTCCTGCCTTAGCTCAGTAGTCATGAGAAGAAGGCTTGGAGCTTATTCCACTATACCATTAGCTCTTTTCGAGTTGTTGACATGATGCCAACTTCTACAGGTCTTGTCGATTCAAAATTTGGTTATGATCTTCATGACTTGATTTTGCAGTATCATCTGGGTACTCAACTCTTCAGGAAATTATAGCAGTATGTAATAGTCTCAATTAATATGTTATAGATGAATACTAACTATTTGTGGAGTCGGGAGTTTTCTATGTACCACTCAATCTTTAAATATATATAAATTATGATGTTGCCTTTCATAATAGAATTAAATGATTTCTTCATAATTATGGAAATCTCAGAACTTTTCTCTTAAAGCTATCGCTATACTTTCCTATTTTTCAATGCCATATAGTACTAGTTATTTACACAACTAAGTTTATGTTCAGAGTTGGCATTTCCCAAAGGGATAGGGACAGTGGTCGACCTTGGAAAATTTACATAGTTTTGACTTCAAGGAATAAAGTTAAATAATTTAACTGTTGTTAAATTTACAATACAACTGAGCTGCGTGAGGGTTGAAAGGTTAAGAGTTCACGTCACCTCTAAATGTTCCATGTGCTTAATTTGTGTTCATACAAAAGGAGGATATCCTCCTCACAGATAACACCATTTAACAACTTACACTTGCTTTCATTTTAATAAGTTCAAGTTCTTCAATTACTTTTAAACTGTCATTGTTTCAAACGACTCCATGACGAATGCTAGAGATTATTGAAGTTATACTTCTTTTGGCGCGATGGAGAAAACTGATGAGAGTGAATTTTTACGATGCGCGCGCACACCGACACCCGAATTCTACATCGTGAAGTTAGTTCTAGATGGCATGAAAATCGATAACTATGTTCAAGTTGTATATTCTAGTATTTTTATATTTAGAGCACTGTTTAATTGTACTGTTACGAAACAGTACAATTAAACAGTGTGAATAAATAAATATTATTTTGGTGTTTTTATTATTTAAATAAAATCTTTTTTATCAATTTTAATATTTATCGTTAATCACTACTGCATTTTAGTTATTTTTTTTTTCCATACGCCAAAGAAGTATAACTTCTAACGCGTGTACATAAGTACACACACTCTTTTTTTTATCTGAACGAGTAAATTCAAGATCAAAATCATCTTTTGTATTAGACTTTTCATATAAACTATGATGATCGCCAATACGCCACCAACCTTGGGAACTATGACGTATTGTCTCTCGTGCTTTTCATTGCCTCACTATCCATTTTTAACTGGAACACAACAGTACTAAGTACTATTTGTCGGTTAAATATGTAATGTGTAAATGGTATCCACTCAAGTCTTACACAAAGCCTACCATCAAGTTATACCACTATAACCCAGTTAGTAATTTCAAGTCTGTTTACAAACCAAGGGATTACAAATAAAATAAGACAAACCTTTTTAAGAGTAACAACAAAAAATATTAAGCAGAGAAGGGTTACAAATTTTGTTGGATAATCTTTATGTTTATTACAATTAGGGCTAATTTCGCTTGCTAGGATTTAATAGGGTTATAAAATACCCGCTCGAGGATTATCTTTAAAACAATTTTACAATAGGGCAAAAAGCTTACACCCTTAAGTTAAACTTTATGGTAAATGTTTTGAAATGTTCTTTTTTTAAATATGATATTATTCAATTTTGAAAAAAGAACCCGATGATAAATTTTTCTTTTGTTCGATTTTTTTTTTGAACATTGCCCGCCTTACGTTATTATATTCTCGTACGTCACATTCGATTAAATCGCAGTAGGATAAAAATATTGAACTCGTTTTAAATATTGTTTGGTTTTTTTATCATCATAAGTTTCCCTGAGGATTAGCTCTGTGCACCCCTTTGCTGTTTTGCTATCGCAAAATTCTATCGAATATCTGATGAGTGGCTGGTACCTACCCAAACGAGCTTGCAAAAGCTCTATCACAAAGTAAAAACTTCGAACATAAGTTTTATATTTATTGGTACATATAAATGAGTAACAATCAGTCATCACTAATTATTAATATATTATTAATAAAATATCATCCAGTAACAGGCGACATTACATTACTTTTTTAATAGTAAATTAGACCAAAGACATCCCAATAAGGAGTTTGGCCTAGACAAAAATTTGTTTTATTTACGTTCCGCTATCGGAAGTAAGAGAGAGTCATAACTTGATTAATACTAAACTTATCCTAATGAGGTAGAAATAGTAATAATCAGACTTGATGATACGAAAAATTGTCGAGCTATTGGTCTGCAGAATGTGAATTTTGTCAGCGCGATTTAAAAGACATGTAACGCCATCTATGATGGCAGACGTGTAAACTATTTTCATGTATTCGTGCGAGTCGCCATTATTATTTAAAACAATATTAAGAGAAATTAACAAATGAATATACTTTTCCGTGTTGAGTGTTTTTATAACCATTTCAAAAATATAAATTAAATTAAAAATATATTACCCATATAAAAAATAATCCGCCACAAATCTTGGGATCAAAGATGTAATGTCTCTTGTACCTGTAATTACCCTGGCCGACTCACACTAAAATAAACATAATTAGTTGCCTGAAATTAAGTAGCCTTCCAGGATGAGACAACATACCCCCAACGCTTATAAAGTGTAGTCGTTTATTGATATTAAAAATTTCAATATTGAATTATTATTAAATATTTCAAAGTACCGTTTAGTCTTTATTTCATTATCGTGTCTGTCAAAAGCTTAAAATACATAAACGTACGTGTTTTGTTGTTGTTATAAAATATGTTGCGACTATTAGCCCCTAGATGGCGGTGTGCTAAATATGAACATTTCTGAATCGCGATGTCGAGATTTCCTAGCAAATTTAACTGAGTATTAGATTGTGACGCGGGCGGAGGAGAAGGCAAAGTATGAAGTAAGTAAGAAAAAAATATATTATACATAGAAGTTTGCAGCTTATTCCACCACGCTGCTCCAATGCGAGTTGGTGGAATACACATGTGGCAGAATCTCAAGTACGAGATGAATTATAAACACAAATTAAGCACTTGAAAATTCAGTGGTGCCTGCCCGGGTTTGAACTCACGATCATCGGTTGAGATTCGCGCGTTTGGCCATCTCGGCTTTTTTTCTGTGAAAAAAAGTCGTCTTGTTCTTATCTTATCGTCAAGGCACTGTTCGTATTTAATTTTATTAAGTTAAATAACGAACGCATTTAACATTTAACATTTGCTTTATAATTAATTTTAATTTACATAATTGTGATTTATCAAGTCTGATTAATTTTTGATATTTTTTTAACTTTATGTCTTCGTAATAATAAATAAATATATAAGAAAGGCATTCGATTCATGTCCTTCAACGTGTATATTATAAAGCCTATTACAGTCATTTTTTTTTTATGTAAGAGGGGGCAAACGAGCAGGAGGCTCACCTGATGGAAAGTGACTACCACCGCCCATGGACACCTGCAACATCCGAGGACTTGCAGGTGCGTTGCCGGCCTTGGAGGAAAGAGTACGCTCTCTTCTTGAAGGTTTTTATGTCATATCGGTTCGGAAAAGTCGCCGGCGAAAGCTGGTTCCACAGAGTGATTGTGCGAGGCAGGAAATGCCTTAAGAAACGCACTGTTGTGGATTTCCAGACATCGAGGTGATGGGGATGGAATTTGGAGTTCTGGCGCGATGTCCGGTGGTGAAATTCAGCTGCCGGGACTAATCCAAACAACTCCTCAGAACACTCCCCGTGATATATGCGATAGAGTTTGCAGAGTGACCCAACATCTCTACGCAAGGCCAAAGGATCAAGCCGGTCGGTAATAGCCTGATCGTCGACAATTCGAACCGCTCTACGTTGAATGCGGTCAAAAGGAAGAAGCTGGTACTGGGGAGCTCCCGCCCAGAGGTGAGAACAGTACTCCATGTGGGGCCGAATTTGCGCCTTGTAAAGTTTTAGGCGATGGTCCGACGTGAAGTACCGTCTCGCCTTGTTGAGCACTCCAAGCTTTTTAGAAGCCAATTTGGCTTTAACTTCCAATTGACCGCGGAACTGAACAGTGTTCGAAATCTCGACGCCAAGTATACCGATACTGACTGTGGCAGCGAGGGGAGTATTCTCGAAATGAGGGGATATGACAAAAGGAGATTTTTTAGCGGTTAACGCGCAAACTTGTGTCTTATTGGGGTTGAATTGGACCAAGTTCAGTCGGCCCCAGTCCGAGACCTTGGTTAACAAGGTCTCGACTTCAGACACAAGTTTGTTCCGACACTCGTCGACGTGTTCCCGGGAAATATGAAGGAGTGTTTTAATATTATTCATGATAATAATAATAATTTATTACAATAAATAATATTTTACTCGTAATATAATCTAGAAGATTAATCTTAATCAAAATCTGGACCCATGATCTCGAAGGTGGAACTTATCCAGAAAGATCAGCACTAGACGAAATTCATCAAAAAAATACACATAATTATTTTAAAAAATGTATATTTTTATATCTGTGATCGAGTTTTCATTCTTATATTTCTTCAAAGCGTGTCATTACATTATTCTTCTCTTGTTATTCCACGGGTCGCGCTCAAATTTGATTAAATCGCAGTAGGACACTCGATTCTAAATAGCCTTTGTATTTTTTAGAATCCTAATTTCCCTTAAGGATTTGCTTCTTGCTCCCTCTCTTTGTTCGTTGTATTATAACGTTGATCAAGAACAAAATAACAGACTCCATTATACGAAGTTAAAATGACTGTTTTTGTCATGTCATTATCGTAAATAATTATTTTTTAAAGTAACATTATTGTTTTTGTTTTAAGAAGTTTGTAATTACAACATTTCAAGAATATTCGCTTCAAAATAGTATATCACTGTAAGTCGGTTGTCAATCTACGGGTGAGTAATGAAGTGAATTCTTAAGGAATAGCAATGCAAAGAAAAAGTTTCAAGTTTGTTCTCTCTTAAGGAATAAAAAAAATATTAATCATCTCATGTTTAGTAGGATCAAAGTCAAAAGAGTCATTTAGCATTTTACAAGTTTTTTTATTCATTTTGTTAGTTCGTGTAATAAAATCATTCAAATTAAATTTGAGCTGAAAACTAAATGTGTGTACATTGTGATTAAAACATATAATATGGGCGTCGGTGATGAAAACAGCGCAAGGAAAAGTTATATATGAGTCCGTACCGGTATTACAGCAGCATTGCAAAACTTCAAAACCTTCTCCCTTAAAGGAGTAAAATTTATAGGCTGTTATTTTAACGATGAAGGAACTGTTCTTATAAATTGTGCATGAGAGCGGCAGTTAAGTTAAGCACTGTTTATCCCTTTCCATCATTATTGATTTAACATTCGAATGAAAAAGACAGCATTGTTTAACTAATCACACTAAAAACGCTTTTATTACGAATTAAATCAAATTTGTGTTACTATTCCGTTTCAATCAGATTCTAGAAACTTCTCTCAATAATTCTTCCTTTGTTATCAAAATTAATATGTACAGTCAAAAAAAAAACGAAGCATTGTTTTGATTTACAGTCTAGATTAAATATTAAACGTTTGCTATGTGTTGCAGTAATGCTAAAGTTGCGTTGAAAATTTAAACCGTTGCACTAACGATTTTCAATTTTCGATTTTGAAAATAATACTCTCTCACAACCAAGTAAGTTTTGCTACGAAATTTAAAACAATAAATCAGTAGTTCGAACGTTTATTTAATTTTGAGACTGGCGGTACAAAATTTCCCTTTAGAATTGTTCCCTTTGATTTGACATTATAAACAAGCGTAGCTTAGTTAATAAGTTTTGCCTGTAAAATGATTGAAATTCCGCAGCAGCTGCGTTGTGAAGCGAAAGAATAAATTAACGAAGTTTTAAGTATCTCTTCGTTAAATATTTTATTAGAATACAAAGAGCTTGCTTTATTTTGGCAGTTTCGTACAAGCGTGATGGTTAAAGGTCGAATGTTCACGAAACTTGAAAGAATAAATTAACTTAAAAAAAAATTGCACTTCGTATCCCACACATGACAAGCTATGTATTACTAAGTACATAGCTTAACATCTGTGGGATTCTTCTTCTCAGTCGTAAACTCCTGACGGAGAGGTCGTGGTCATGGAAAGTCTGATGAGTTGGTTGCGGCTTTCCATGGCACTGCGTGTACATTCAACAAGGGAACACTTCGTACACAATTTGATGTTGTCTATCCATCTTGTAGATGATCGGCTGCGAGAACGTTGGCCTGCAACTCTTCCCTGTATCACCAAACGTTCCCAGGAGCTTTCATTGCGGATGATATGTCCAAACATCGTGAGTATTCGCAATTGCACAATCGACGAAAGTCTTTCTGTGGAAGACATAGGTCATATACCTTTCAGTTATCTTTTTGAAGAAGATTGGCAGCAGGTTTTCTGTTTGCGTATCCATGTGCCTTCTAGATGATACAAGCAAGCTCTTCAAGTGACAATACGCTAGTATCATCGGTCACGTGTCAGCTCTAATTTGGCTGGGAGCCAGTTTGGCTCCCTGTGGTGGCCTGAGGAAGCACGTCTTTGTCCATTTAGTATTATTACCGTTAACGATTTTAACACGTCATCCTGGGACACTATGATGAACCTGTAAACCATCGTATTTCCCTGCAGGCGATAATCAGCTCCAGATCTCAGCAGCGCAGTTTGGGAAGGTTGAAATTCGTATTAATTATTATTATTTTGCATTCGCACACACCTATGCACTAAAATAAGTCCAACGCCGGTGGCTAGTCTTCTGGAAAATCGTCACCATGGACGATATCGGTCATGAAGACACCATCACCATATTCAGTAAATGAAGTTTTAGTTGATTGAAATATAAAAAAAATAAAAGGGTATTGTTACCAGTTTTTACTAATCTTCTATTATTAGAATTATTAATTATGCACTGTAAAGACAGCAATTATATTCACCATTTACGCGTTTTCTTCGATAAAACCAAATCCCTTAATTAAATTTTTAAGTCTTCTGTAATTACGTACGGAGGAGAAATTAATACATGGTGATTGCATCAAATGGTATTGTAATTTAGTCTTTATTTCGATAGCGATAAGATTGAAAGGAATTCATTGTTGGCATTGTTAGGCTGTACACATTGTAGCAGGCTTAAAAGTAAATTAGTAAATGGGCCATGTCTCTCAAAGTAGGCCCTGAAGGGCGATTCAGAGAGTTTATTAGGTATTTGGATATTGAACACATATAGAGAATTTTCGATTTAAGGCCTTATTAGTCGAATTTTCCGTATATCAAACAAAAATGGCGGAGCGGATCTGATTTAAGGAAATACTGTTGTTCGTGGCTTTGAAGAAAATATGTTTTTGTTTTGCAGTTGTGATGCCTGATAAATAGCCTAAAATTAAAGATTATAATGGCAAATGGGACACACGGGTGGGTGATGCAAGGTAGTCTTCACCGCTCTAGACGCTGAAAAACATATGAGCGTTATACACTTGGGAACTGAGGTCACTTTCGCTTGACGGTCACCCTTCCAGAACACAAGCTTGCGCAAAGACCTACCAATAAGTATTGTGTTTCTTAGTTACTAAGTTATTGGGTAGAGGTTAAAATCAAAATTGTTCTTTAACATAATTTTCAAAAACATTGTATTTTTAATGATGATTTATAAAAGAAAAACTGTGCTACCAAATTTTACAAAATACGATGCGTTGGGCGTTCAAAATTAGTAGGTGTGACAAAAATTCAGTAATATAATTAATTAAAATCTACATTTTAAAACATAGTTTGTTGCAAAAAAGTATCGCATAGAATTTCGTTCCTGACGGGGGTCCACCGAACACACAATATTTTTTTACCTCCTTAGAATATAACAAAAAATTATTATGTATTCTTTGTTCTTTCTCAAGTGTTTTGTAAGAAATCTCTTTAAGGGATAAGCTTTCCGTTTATACTTGGTTATCTATTATCATTTTTGTATCTGTTTTATTTATTGTACTTATATATTATTTTATATAATATATAGATACAAAATCGTTACTCTAAACCTAGATGGATATTGATTTCTGAAAGCTATAAAGGCGGTGACAACATCACATTACAAAGTAGAAAGAACAAAACCCCTCAAAGTTGGTGACATTTTGATTGAAGTGGCGAGCAGCCATTACCCGGTCGGGACGGATATCCGGACCGCTATAAAGATACCCAGAACAGAGGGTGGTCAGACTGAAGTGCGGTTTATCAGTAGCAATTTTCACAGATGTGATATCTAAATTTTGTTTTCGTGTGCTATTTTTATTTTTTGTTCTCAAAAAATTTTCAACAGTACAGTAACAGCCTATGAATGTCCCTCTGCTGGGCTAAGGCCTCTTCTCCTCTTTTTGAGGACAAGGTCTTGGAGCTTATTCCACCACACTGCTCCAATGCGTGTTGGTGGAATACACACGTGACACAATTTCAGTGAAACTTGACACATGCAAGATTCATCACGATGTTTTCCTTCACCGTCATGCACGAGATGAATTATAATCACAAAATAAGCATATGAAATTCAGTGGTGCTTGCCCGGGTTTGAACCCACGATCATCAGTTAAGATTCACACATTCTTACCACCATCTCGGCTTCTAGAAAATGTTCAACAACGCTCAATTGCAAAATCTTAAAAAAAAAAAAATAGGGAACGTTTCTTAATGATACATATTAGATAACTTATGACTTTTAAGCAGTCGTCACCAGCATGTTGCCAATATAAATATGAATAATTAATTTGATTATTCATAACAACAACTATTGTTGAAAAAAAAAAAAAATCCGCTACGTTTCTTTCGCTGGTTCTCCTCGGGTAATATTCCTTTTTATTCATTAAGATGCACAGTATGTCGGTAACTAGGTACAATATAATAATACAACTTTATTTAAATAAATAATAGTTAAATTACATTTATATTACTTGTATATACAATTAGTATTTACATAAGTTTTAATAATTATTATCGTCATTAAATTCCACAATACTTAAATTATTTTTACTTTCCAAGATTTCATTATATTAAAATTAGCATATCGGTGATGCGAAGCCACCACTATCTTTTACGATAAACCAGGCCAACGCGCCTAAAGAAGTTTTTACTTTAAAAAAAAACAAACGATAAAATTATTCAAAACAAAATGGCGTGTTTTGAAAAAAAAAACCATACTTTGTAATATCAAAGACTCGTTTTAGAGATATCACAAGATATTTTGAATAAGCGAATGTGAGAGGCGTGCGGTAAGATAAATGTACGCAACGAGCGGGAAATAAAAAAAAAATCATGCTGTAAGACCATTTTCTTCCATATGAAGTCAAAGGGTAGATAGTTGTTTATAAGTAAAAAATCTAAGTTAAATTTCCAAGCTATGTAAGATACATACATATTGGAAATGGTAAAGATAATAAAGATAATCTTTTTTAATTATTTAAGTGATGATTCAAGAGTGCTTATAAGAGCCCATTTCAGTAAATAATATTTTTATTGTCATACCAAAAGTATGCAACACACATTCATGAACACAAATATGTACACGTATTAACAAACACACACACATACACACACAAACAAATACATCACACTAAATCGAATTTTATTTATTCTAAGCAAAAAGTTTTTAGTGAAAAAAAAAGAAAAATTAATAATATTAAAAAAAGTGTTCCATTTTCAAATGAAACATTACATAAGGGTAGCTCTGGTACGTTTTACAAGAGCCATTACGAGTACGTTCCGTGCGAAGCGTTTATCCGTACTGCTATAAAGATGTCGGGGCTGGTCAAGCTGAGGGGCGTTTTATCAGCTACCAAATGCTCTCTATTCTGCTATTTCAGGATACCGTTTTGAATTTTTGGTTTCAAACTCAGTTATGTTTTTGTTTGACCGGAAAATAACTATTGGATATAATATTTTGTTATTTTAAAAGAAGTTCTAATGGAAATTTAATATGTTTTTAAAAATTATGCGATAGCATCGGAGAATAAACTTTAGATTATTATCGGATAGAAGTAGTTCCCGGGCTTATATTTTAGTTCTCCTTTCACTGTAAGAACATGCGGTAGACATATTCAAGGCTTATTTTATACCAATTTTATTTATCGAGGTACACTTAGATAATAATCAATATTATACCTATGAGCTAAGCTTCTCCACAAATAAGAACGGGCCTTAGCTCAGTGGGACGTTCACATGCTGTTACTTTTACCATAAATATCAATATTCATATAATTAAGTGAAAAAATGTTTGTCTGTAAAGTCGTTTTACGGACGATAGTTTAACGTGACAACGTCATAACAAAACATTGATGAAATGACTGCAATCGAGTGAAAGAGAGATAGATGCGGCGCAAGCGTACAATCAGCGTAACGGGACAATGAGCGTAACGGGGATATGAGCGTAAATGAACAATGAGCGTAACGGGACAATTTTTCGTGCATGCAGCCAGCGTTCATCGATTTATTAGACGTTGTCACGTCAAAAATTATATATGTGTGCGCATGAAAAGGTTTCTTAATAGTTTAACATAAGCCAATAGATAGTTGTTAAAATTAAACCAATAAATTCAATTTTAGTTTTATTAATTAATAGAATAAAACAAAAAAAAACAAAATCTGCATAATGCCTGCTGGATTTTTAGTGGGTATTCCGGTGACCTCAACGCCGGCCCACATACCGCCAAATCCATGTAGGGGAAACGCGTAAAGGCGTATATCAAACGAGAACAAAACAACGGATATTGCAGTTACTCTAATAGTAGAAGAATCGTACTTAATATTTATGATACATGGCGGTTATATTAAAAATAAACAAAAATAAAATTCTTTATTTACCAAAAACAAAATATTTATTTTTGTGAATAAATTGGTTTAACAAAGTAGGTGTTGGTGTACGCTCGGTTAACAATATTATGTTTTAGTTGAAATTTCAAAAATTAATGTTTGAATTAAGATATAAAAAAAAACAATTAAAATTTTTATTTTATTTTTGTTTGTTTTTATTTAGTGGATATGTGTTCGTTTGAATCAAGGATAAACATACATAAATATTCGTAGCCCGATGGCAAAACCGACACGATTAAAGAGTCAATCAAATATTATGTGATTTAATTGACGCACACATTCTTGTCCTTTAATAATATAAAGCGCTTTTTTATTATAAAGCAGCTTTAAATAAATCAATATACAAATTTATATTTCCTCATAAATATTGCAACATTTTTCCAAAATCTAAGTCAGAATATGCATCTTACAAAACCAATATTGACACGCGAATATCACAAAACACCACTATCGTAAAAAATCCATGTCGACACAAAAGGTAGTTTGATTCGACTGGATGAAAACAAAAGATAGAACTTGATTTTCAATCGGATATGTATTGGAAAATATTTGTTGAAGGTATTTCAGCTCGTTCTTATAAATTACTCTGCAATGTATTAGATGTGTTGAGGATTGAAATGCTGTATAGAATGATTAGTTTCTCTCGAAATATGACGGAATTTCTTCGTGTATTACATTGCTCTTTTTAATGTAAAGGTTTTGAAGCTCATTGCTCTACGCTCCATTGCGGGTTGGTATATACAAATGTGGAAAAACTTCAGTGAAATTAGATATATTCAGGTTTTCCTCACGATGTTTTTCTTCACCGCAGGTCACGAGATGAATTATATTATGAAGTAAGCTTTAAAACTTAAAGTAAAGGAGGCCTTAGCCTAGCAGTGGGACATTTACATGCTTTATCTTTGCTTTTCTCTACATGTCAAACAGCCTGAGTGGTGGAAGTTCTGCCAAATTGGAGAGTACTTTACAGTCCTTTAAAGGCGTAAGTCATTAGTCTTTTATCTTAACCCTTTTCAATTGTGTCGGATATGCCATTTCATCATGAAAGTGTAAAGTTAAATGTCAATTAAATGTCATCACAGCCAACAAAGTTAGTTGTGTTATATTTAATTCGCAACTAAGTTGCTATTATACAATGTCGCTTCAATATTGAACAGGTGGTGGATAATATCTTGATGTTGATCGTGACTTTAATAACCTCATAAAGTTATATTAAACGACACCTATAAACTCTGGTAATTTACTCGGTGGTAGAGCTTTGTGCAAGCTCGTCTGGGTGGGTACCACCCACTCATCAGATATTCTACCGCAAAACAGCAGTACTTTGTATTGTTGTGTTCCGGTTACAAGGGTAAGTGAGTCAGTGTTATTACAGGCAAAAGGGACATAACGTCTCAGTTCCCAAGGTTAGTGACGCATTGGAAATGTAAGCAATGGTTAACATTTCTTACAATAATGTCAATGGGCGCTGGTGACTACTTAGCATCAGGTGGCCCATATGCTCGTCCGCCTACCTATACTATAAAAAAATACAGGCGCTGGTCTTCTAATTTAATAAAATATCCGACACTGTATGATTACATTCTCCTGAACGACTTCGGACGCTGTGGCTTATTTCAAGAGAGGCCATATTATAGCGCACAAGCGTGAGTGCGCATGATGAGTTGGGACCGGATCTTACAATTCTCCGCGACCGTAAAGAGTTCAGGTGCAAGAACAACAACAGGGGCACGTCAGAAAAACCCAAATAATTTTTATTACGCGTTTTTAACAATAAAATATCCGTCGCGTTTCAAAAGGTATAAATATTCGTGCATTTGACGTTTGGTTTCACTTGAATGGTTTCCCTTGCTTGCTTTGCATTTTTATTTCTTTTCATATTTTCAGTTTTAAGTGTGAAATATATTCGTTTGGTAGGATGTGTACGTGAGGACTGAAAGTCATCTGCAGGCTAAGGTCGCGACCTTATTTCCGGCGTTTATTAAGTTTTTTTAAATCCCTATACTAGTGTTTTTTTTTTGTATATTTTAAATATTACTACTATATTTAAAAACAAGCGATATCATTTTAATATAAATCCGATTTTATATCATTTTGAGGTCACTTTTATTTATTTTTTCTTATCCACTTGAATTCCAAAAGTAAGCTTCAATTTTTCGATTTCAGAAATCACATAGCTTTAAGCGTTTGCACACAATTTATCGCATTCGAAGAGGCAAAGGAAAACATCGTCAGGATAGACCTGCATGTGTCAGAAGAAATTCTTGCTTTTTTATAGCAATTCAAGCTTTGATATTAATATAGCAAGTCCCAGGTAGGTAGCACTCACTCGTCGAATATTCTACAGCCAAACAACAACACTTACCATCAAGTGGACCTTACCACTTTTAAATACAATGAAATAATTATCATAAAAGCAAAACATTAAAATTATTTATACGTTTAGCCGTATACCGATAGAACGCACACATAAATACTGACAAGCAAAACATTAAAATTATTTATACGTTTAGCCGTATACCAATAGAACGCACACACACTGACATTACTAATATTTAAACATTACGCACACATTCACAAAACAACAAACTTATAACTGATCCGAATAAGATCGGCTATTACTTTTTTACCAGAAATGTGTCCAAAAATCGAGCCAAGTCCCTAATCTTGGCACCACGCCCTTTTAAGGTCGATGAGGCCATAAAAGTTGGGACCACACTTCGACTGAACCTCGGAAACGTGCTCCAATAAAACGTATGGTACAGGAAACAGCGTACATTACACTCGGGGTATTCGACGTGTTTCGTAAACAGAGGTGAATCTGGTTTGACGTAGTGATGTGAAAACTATACAGGTATCGATATTCTATTATTTAAGTATATTCGATACACTTCCTATGGTGTAAATTTTAATTAAATGAAAAATCTATTTTTTTATTGCATAGGAAGGCGGACGAGCGTTTGGGCCATCTGATGGTAAGTGGTCACCAACGCCCATAGACATTGGCCTTGTTAGAGATGTTAACCATCACTTACATTACCAATGCGCCACCAACCTTGGGAACTAAAATGTTATGTCCCTTGTGCCTTGAAATACACTGGCTCACTCACTCTTCAAACCGGAACACAACAATAGCAAATACTGCTATTTTCATCGAGCTAACGTTAGGCTGTCCCTAAAAACTGTATATCTGTATAGGCATTTTTTATTGATTAATAGCATTTTTTTTAATAAAATTTTCACCTCCCATTAATCTTACAGCTTTGGTTTGGTGGGGTCAATGGCCACAAGGACTGATCCTGCTACTTTAAAATCGCCCTATAAACCTTTGCGTAATTCGCTCTATATATAATAACAACCACTAAACATTTTTAGTAAGTGTTTTAACAAAAGTTTTGGTATGGATAGAAGCAAATTATTTATTCATTCATTGTTTTACAGTCAATTTTTATTTTGTTTATTTTTATTGTTTAGTTTATTTTATAAGACGAGCATTTGCATAAAATAAAATAAATATTTTTATTCATTTATTGTTGTTCTCCAATGGGTACGTACGTATGTCTGTACGTACAAGTATCTATTGTATCATCATGCAGAGGAAAAAGGAAAATCAATATGAAATTTTAATATAACAATCGAACTATATCTATACTGTTATCATTATGAAAAGAAAAACCGGCAAAGCTCAATAAATTTCTATCTTATACTCGACTACTTTTCATGTGTAGGGTACATATAAATAAAAATATTAACAAAACAAAAACCGACTTCATACGAAAAACAAATTAATATGCACTAAAAAGTAAAAAAATAATTGCGCATTCTTCTATAACTTGATAATTAACTTACTATTTTCTACTCATCAATATGTAGGTACGAATGTGTTGTGTGGTTGATAATTTATTTACAATTATTGTTACTTTTGGAGTCGATGTCAGCTAAGGAAACACTATAATTTACCTAGCAATAATAATACGGGAATCTTTTAAAACAAACAAAAAAATTGGTTGCCTGTAAAGTCGGTATACGGGCGAAAGTTTTACGTGACAACGACTTTGAGTGGTAAAATAATTTTAATGTGAATATTCATTCGTATAGTAGGAAGAAGGATGAAATAATAGTAACAATTTAAAACATTAATTTATACAAAGAATCTCGCACTGAATTTCATATTAACAAAATTTTATTTTTACCTTTACACATACATACGTATTTATATACAAATATACATACAATAACTTGCAATACATTTGCGTACAATGAAACAGCGTTTACTACAACTTAACTTGTTCCTATCTGAGTGATTTTGCCCGAGTGGAAGGGACGCGTGCCTCTCACTCGCTCTCATTGTGAGCGCATAACGTGAGCGGAGCGTAACGCAGTTTCTTGAAGTGTCACCCGGCAAACCAATTTATAAGACGTTGTCACGTCAAAAACATTATTAATTTGTTTTTCCTATGAAGTCGGTTTTTGTTTTGTTAAAATTTTTATTTATTGGTTTTCAAGATTACGTCAGCAGAGGTATTGTGCCCGTATAATCTATATAAATAAAATGATAGACGTCTGCAGTTGTGCGCGCATCACGGAAACACTACTGGATAGATTTCAATGAAATTTTCTAAATTTTATATCTAAGACACTTGGCCCTTATAAAAAAAATTACTGCGATATTTTCATTTAATAAAAAGTTATTAAAGTTCAAAGAAACAACGATTTGTATATGCACTGCGTGTCCAGTGATGTATGTTTAAACAAAGTATATTTTGATTGCGATCTTTTAGATGTTTTTTCCTTCATACATAAGAAAACTTTGTTAATATATCAAGCAACGCGGACGAAGTCGCGGGTTCCAGCTACTACTAGAATATGTCTGATGAAATAATTGTTACCAGCGAACAAATATAAGCGTTTACTTTCATCCAGTACATCACTATTAAGCACATAAGCTTCAGTTTCACGCAATTTTATTTAATGATAAAATATATCTGATACGCTTTAAAATAAAATTTAATATTGTCTAATATTTTATTTAACGGAATTTATTCAAAAGTAACTCTTATCATTTTTGCAATAAGAACTAAAACAGCTTAATGAAGAAGCTCGCAATCAGCACTGGTTTCATAAAACGCAAATTCGATGTTATTGCAGTGTTTACTATTATGATTGCAATTGTTCAAGTTTCAACCACTAATGACTTCGTTGTTGTATTGTTGTATGCACTAGAAACTAGTAGTTTGATTCTAGGAAAAGTCTTTTTACGTGTATATTTAAAAAAGCTTTTAATTTCGAGTTGTAATTTTAAAAACAAATGTAGATTCTATACTTATTATTACATTAATTTAGAAGTAAAGCTATACTTGTTTCTGTTTAATAAAAAAAATATGATAATATTTGTAAATACATACTTATATAGATAATTACACCCAGGCTCAGAACAAACAGACATGTTCATGCACACAAATGTCTGTCCTGGGTGGGAATCGAACCCACGACCTGCGGCGCGAAAGACACGATAAAGTCACGTATCTACCAATCACGCCCATCGGCTCGTCTAAAAAATATAACATAATATATAATGATGATTTAAAATCCAAAAATAATATAAGTAACTAGAAATTGTGTCAAACGCTACGGAAATTAAGAAATAAACCTGAAGTAATTAATTAGTGAATGTTAATTTAAAAAAATATGAAAGGGTTATCTTCAAAGCAGTCACTGTGTCACTGTGTCACTGTGTGACACCTTCTGAACGTAAAATGAATTATGAATACAAATTAAAAAGTGGAAAATCATGACTGGCTGGTTTCTCGTATTAAAAAAAAGAACGTGTTCTCTCATCTATTTAGACGACTGAACACCTCTTTATATCCTACAGCTTAAATATAAAACGACATTTAAAATTACAGATAAAACAAACAGTTACCAGCACTTGCTTTTAATTTTTTTTTATGCACCTTTTTATATTTCTTATTATATTTTTTCTTGATTTTATTTAAAATATATTATCGTATTCTGTTACTCTTTTTTTTCTTTTGTTATAGTTAGTTTTTGATAATTTTACTCAAGATTTGTACGGGCTTATTACATATATAAATATAGATATAAAAGACGATTTTAAAATGACGATAACTTCATTCACAGTCATCCTATTTCAATGAAACTTCGTTTTACAATCTACCCTTATAAACCTACACATTCCTTCGAAAAGAAAGCCAGCAGTAGGCCATTTACAGATGGAGAGTAACTTTTTCTTAAAAAAGAAAAATTAATTCAATCATAGAAAAAACAATCATTTTTCGGTACACATAATTACATAAATTAACTTAATCTGTAATAAGACTATTATACATTTAAAATAATACATTATCCTGCAAAAAGTTATCTGAAAAAAGGATTTAATGTGTGCTTTAAGCGTGAATCAAATAATATGAAAGGGAAGAGCTACGTTATCTCTTTACGCTCGACTAACAGTCTTAAAATTCTCAACACTTAATGCTGAAATATAGGTATTTAATTGTCGGTCATTTTTTTTTTTTTAAATGAAACGTATAATAATTCTGGCAAAATAATATCTTATTATAGAGGTTGCCTGGAAGAGATCACTGTAAGTGATAAGGCCGCCTTTGCATACTATATTATGTAAAACTTGTTCTTTCAATGTTATGTTATGTTATTGTAGTGTGTGCAATAAATAATAAATAAATAAAATAATTTATCTTGTAGCGCGATTCCAACTTCATTACTAACTCGAAATGTTGACAACCGTCTCATGGTAAGTATAATTTGATGCGTGTAATCTCAAAAAAGCAAAACTTAGTTCACACTAAGGGACATGATATGGTTGCCAAGGTTGTTGACCCGTTGGTTCTGTGAAGTATGATTAATATTTCTATCAGAGCCAATCTCTATGTTGATGACTGTTTACCATCAAATGGTTTATTTTCTAGTTCCCAGGAAAAAAGCGATGTATTTTAGATAAAACTAAAAATCATTTTGTAAAACAAAACATTGGCTGTACATACGAAACTGTTTTCATCACATAAAAGGCAATGACCCCCAACTGATTGATTATACAGCGTTCGGCCTAAGCGATAAAACATATTACAGACTAGTTTTTGGTCCGCGTTTTGTTTGGCATGTATAAAAAATCATAATAATCTGGTTTATTGTTTAGCCGTAACGTAACAGACAGATAGACACTTATCGGATAGACTAGTTAAACAATAGACCGATTTCGATCACGGTGGCGGTGGCCAATGTCAAGAGAGATTAGCCAACTGCGCAGGACATATTATAGTGCACAAGTGTGTGCACAAACACAGGTGCACTATCTATTCTCTATCTCTCATAACCCGATGGGTGGGCAATTCGAAACGACCGGAAAGAGTTCAGGCTCAGAAGCAACGGATGTTCGTGCTTTCTGAGGCACGGGAGCGGGACACAGTTCCAACTACCAGATTCCAGGTTGCTACTGAGAATTTTCAACAGAAAATCTAGATAACTTTTTATTGGCCCGACTTGGGATTTGAACCCAGGACCACAGTGTATGCGTCCTTACATATAGCCACTAGACAAGCGAGGCAATCAGTAGTTAAATAACATGATGGCATAACAACTTCCAAATCGACGGAAATTTACTACAAATATTTTATATTCTTTCTCGTAACTTCTTACTAACTTCATACTAAGTCATATATTTATTTTGTATTCATTCAAGATAAATAGTTGAACTTAGTTTTCTTCTACGCAGCGAAAATAGTTTTGGAAATTCGGAATCGACATCCCATACAGCGGGAATAATGTTTTCTTAGTAATGTTATGCTTTCAATGGAAACGAGTTTTTCTAAGAATTAGCAAAATTTCCGTGCATGATGTTGAAAAGTATGATAATAAAATTTCTCGATACTCGATACGACGATACCACATGTTTGTATCAAAATGTTTTAGAATGTATTACAAGAGTTTGAAGTGAAATTTTCAATCTTAAATTTTACAACTTCAGCAAGGAAAAGATGAAAGAACGAGTTAATCGAATTTACAACTTTCAAAAGATTAAATTGTTGCAAAACGTACGAAAAGATTGTCGGTTCAAAGGAGCTTTTGTAAAAAGGCACCAATATTTTTAATTCAATAAATCTAAAAGATTTTAAATTAAATTATTACATTTAATCGGTAGCAAGTCAAATAGCTATTATTATGCGGGGACTGCCTGCCTCGTTGGTCTTGTGGCTTGATATAAGGCCGCAGACGCGGTGGTCCTGGGTTCAATTCCTAGGTCGGGCCAATATATAGTTATTGGAGTTTTCTGTCAGAAAATTCTCAGTAGCAGCCTGGAGTCTGGAAGTTGGAAGTGTGTACACTCCCGTGCCTCGGAAAGCACGTTAAGCCGTTGGTCCTACGCCTGAACTCTTTCCGGTCGTGTCGGATTGCCGTCCCATCGGATTATGGGAGCTAAGGAGAAGAGAGTGCACCTGTGTTTACGCACACACTTGTGCACTATAATATCTCCTGTGCAGTTAGCTAATCTCTCTTGAGATTGGCCGCCGTGGCCGAAATCGGTCTGGAGGACCTTATTATGCGGGGATGAGACAGGGGTAATTCAAGCTGGGATAATATACATACATACATTTTATGCCATAGACATTGGTGCTGATCCTCACATCGCCAATGCGCCACCAACATTAGGAACTAAGATGGTTTTTCCCTTATACCTGTTAGTACTCAGTACCACTCAGGTGGCCCATATGCTCATCCGCCTACCTAAATAATAAAAAATAACCTGTTATGAATTTTAAACCGAATCAGAGCAACACCAAGTACTACTGTTTGGTAGAAAATGTGACCTGGTTGGTACCAAAACGGGCTTGCAAAAAGACCTACCTTTAGTAAAATTTACTAATACTAATTATTTTAAAAAAATCTATCCATCTATACTATCAAAGTAAAGTAAAAGTAACAGCCTGTGAATGTTCCACTGCTGAGCTAAGGCCTCTTCTCCTTTTTTGAGGAGAAGGTTTAGAGCTTATTCCACCACGCTGCTCAAATGCGGGTTGGCAGAATACACATGTGGCAGAATTTGAGTGAAATTTGACACATGCAGGTTTCCTCACGATGTTTTCCTTCAACGTCAAGCACGAGATGTATTATAAACTCAAATTAAGCACTTGAAAATTCAGAGGTGCCTTCAAACGCGATTCACGCGTTCTAGCCACTGGGCCATCTCGGCTTTTATATTATCAATCAATGCCATATTCATCCACTTCGTTCATGATAACAATGTTACCCGTGACTCGTGATACGAATACAATATTATCGATATACACAAACATCGATATGAACGATTGTACTCTAAATTGTAGAATAAATGAACTTCAAGCCCGGAATAATTGTCTATCTGTGAATCCTATTTAATTATCTGCTTGGAATATTTGTAAATAGACTAATTATTAATTATACCCGAATTCATAATTCGTAACTGTGACTATATTAAGATGAGGAACCGGTTGGCGTGATTGATGGACTTGCCTTTCGCGCCCCAGGTCGATTCCCACTCAGGACAGACCTTTGTGTGCATGAACTTTGTCCTGAGTCTTACTGTAATTATATAGATAAGTATGTATTTAGAAAAGAAAAGTAGTATAAATGTAGTATATCAGTTGTCTGGTTTCCATAGTACAAGCTCTGCTTTCTTTGGGATAAGATGGCCGTGTATGAATTATGTCCTAGGTATAATTATTACATATAGCCAGCCTTTCTAATACAAATAAAAACAAAAACGTGAGTGCCACGATACTCGAGATTTGATATGTAAGCTCATGTACCAATTACCCACAAGATGGATGGACCAGATTAAATTATCTACGAAGTGTTCCCTTATCGAATGTACACGCAGTGCCATAAATAGAGAGAAATGGAGAAGTCTCGGAAAAGCCGCAACCAACTCATCAGACTATCCATGACCACGACCACTCCGTCAGGAGTGTACGACTAATAAGAAGAAGAAGTACCAATTTCACGCACACATTCACGCCCTTACAATAACAAATCTTACCTGACGCTTGAAATCTTACACTAACGTCATCTGACGCTCGAAATCTTACACTTAAAATTACACAACAAAAAATTCTAAATTTCATTATCAGACCAGCCGTTGAATCGTGATATAATAGCACAGAAGCAAATAAACATCACGCTTCCAATATTAGCGCGATTACGTCACCAATTTAAACCACCCCTAATCTCTGTCTTAGCGATAACAGTTTGTTCTTACTAATGGCACCGAGCAAACATTGTTGATCACTGCGCGAAGGAAACGCCGTATTTATCTTGATTTATTACACAGTTAAAGTTATTTATTGCTTAAAATTATATTGTGACGACATTCTTTCAGAGCGTTCATTGGTTGATATATAAATAGACGTTTCTCATTTGTGGAAAATTGGAAATATATGACAATTTAGTGATTGCTGAAATGGACATTAAAATTTCGATTGTGATGGATTATAAAGAAATATTCATGCACATTAAAATAACGTTGCCCATGATGGTCCAGTGGTAAGAACTCGTGAATCTTAACCGATGATCGTGGATTGAAACCCGGGTAAGCACCACAGAATTTAATGTGCTTAAGGAAAACATCGTGAGAAAACCGGCATGTGTCAAATTTCATTGAAATACTGTCACATGTGTATTCCACCAACCCGCATTGAAGCAGTGTGGAGGATTAAGCTCCAAAAATCTTCTCCTCAAAAAGAGGAGAAAAGGTCTTAGCTCAGCAGTGGGACATTCACAAGCTGTTATTGTATTAATTAAATTTGGTCAAAATTGTAGAAAAGATACACCAGGGACGGTCAACATTACGCGGAAATACCATTATTCGAAGGTATTCTTCCTAAATTTTTTTTGACATCGTTTGCTAAACTTACGCCTTGACCAAGTGTCCGTCATCTATATACATACATATATAGAAGGACACCTGTCTGACTGATATGATATCAACGCACAGCCCAAATTATTAGGATTAGCACTATGGAAGTTTGCATACGAGTGTAACAAACAGTTGTTAACAGTGTTGGTTAGTAGTAAGGAATGATTTTTGGAAATTTAAGCCCTAAGGTAGTGATAAAGAGGCTGAAAGTCTGTATAAAAATCATTAACTTTGAAAGAGCTACGGAAATTTTTATATATCAATTCTGAATTATGACGCAGGAAGCGCTAGTAACTTATATATAAACATAGTATAGCTTATGTCTGTCTTGTAATTTTTTTTTCTGTAAACTAAACATACCTCTTTATAATATTAGTATGATAGCCAACATCCATTAATTAAGCAAGCACATGGAATATAATTTAAAAAAAAAATAAAAAAGGCAAAAGTCCGAATTTTTCATCCGTATAATATTTTTTTAAACTCATAGAAATTACTAAACAGGTTAGTACATTAAATAGAATGGTACCTGGTCTATGTTCGCATTTATATTTATTAAATGGTACCTTATTAAAAGATAACATAATTAACCGACATATTTACGTTGGCCCACTTTCAGTTTAAATTCTTAGCGAGATAATCTCCCCTTTATATAATTATACGGCATCACGGCATTGTGAACCTTAGAACTTACGATACGATATTTTTAAAAATCGAATTGAATCGGGTTTTTGATAATCGATGTAATTAGTAACTGACATTACATAACCTATCGTTATCCAGACAATACAAAAGAAGGTTTTATTGTAAGAAAAAAAAAACATTTTTTATGGTGCATTGCTAAACTTTGATTTGTCCCTTACTGTCATCATCAATTTGACATAAGTATGAAAGAGACAGTGTAGCATAATAGTGTACATTTTGAGTGTAGAAAGTATGGTATATGTATTACTGATAAACAGGTACACTCCTCCTGATAATATGATTTAAAAGTGCTTACCGTAACAGCCTGTGAATAACCCACTGCTGGACTAAGGCCTCTTTGGAGCTTAGTCCATCACGCTGCTCCAATGCGGGTTGGTGGAAAACACATGTGACGGAATTTCAGTGAAATTTGACACATGCAGGTTTCCTCACGATGTTTTCCTTCACCGCCAAACACGAGATGAATTATAATCACAAATAAAGCACATGAAAATTCAGTGGTGCTTGCCCGAGTTTGAACCCACGATCATCGGTTCAGATTCACGCGTTCTTACCATTAAGACATCTCGGCTATTTATCTCTCAAAAGTGCTTATAAAAGCCCAATTGTTTTTCTTAAGTTGATTTAACTTTGAGCACCATTTGTTGTTTGATTAACTTTTTTCTGTTACTTTTATGTATGTAAGGTTTTAACGTCGTTTTTTAATAGAACAGGAATGTGGACGGACCAATGGGCCAGCTGATGCCCATTGCCCATTAACACTGGAATTGTAAGAAATGACCATCCCTTACATCGCCACCAACCTAAGTACTGCTGCTCCACTGCAAAATATCTGACGAGACTGTTGTTGGTAGCAATCCAGACGAACTTGAACGAAGCTCAGCCAAGTAAAGTCATGTCAATGACAATTCGTTGCTTTACGATTTTAGTCGTTGATTATAAAAGGTTCCGCCAAGTTCTGAAAGAGAAGGGTCGTTTTTTCGTTTGTCCAATTAGATGGGTTAAAATACAAACTCAAAGCTTTAATTTTATGTGAATTTAATAGTTCTTGTTTTGTTTTCAGGTAACACAACACATTTTGGAGCGTGAGTAACTTCGTTATGAATACGTCTGTTTTATGTATTATTAAGTTCTGACTGTCTCGTTGGTCTAGTGGCTACATAAGCCCGCAGAGCCGGAGGTCCCGGGTTCAAATCCCAGGCCGGACCAGTAAAGATATTGAATTATCTGTCGAAAATTGTCAGTAGTCAGAATGTTATATAACGTTTTAAAATTAAACGCTTAATTACAATACTGCTTGAAATAACTTTAAATGGTTATTAATTAACATAAATATTTCGCCCTGAGAATCACAATTTTGATTTAACAGGATGCATACATGCATACTGCTAGTATCCTTGCCGCCATTCTACGCGGTTATGATTTTTTACTTGTAGGCGCGTAAAATTCTAATTTATTTATTATACAAAATGATTATTATCGCAGCATAAATTCGTTAACTATTTAAATATTTTTTAATAATTAATCTATTTGACACACAATCTGTCCATTTCGTAACTTAAATATTATAACGCTTCCGACTTTTGTCTCTCTCTCCGACATTATTTCGCCTGAAAAAGAAAGAGACACACAATTTAACTAACTAGGTAAGAATTAACAACTGCGGCGCACCTTATTTCCAGAGTAGGTTAAAAATCGGTCACTATTGCTCTATTTCACGGGATATAAATGACATTTGGCGGTATAATAGTGGTGTGTACCACCACTATTAAATGGTGTGTATGTGGTACTCATGTAGGCAAACCTACACAAATCCTTTCTATATTAAATTAAAAAAGGACGTTATGAAGTTAGTATGTATTTTTAAATATAATTTATTAATTATTTATTAAAAAAAAGTTATTTCTAAGATTAAATATAATATTATCGTTAAAAATTGTATGTTACATTATGGGGTTGAAGTTTCATCCCTTAAAGACAAAATTGAATTACTATTAAAATATTATAAAGAATTGAAAACATTGGGATGCAGGGGAGAAGTGGTTGCACTCAAATGTTGTACAGTATATAAAATTAATTTCAAAAATACATCGCTTTGAGCACAGTAAAACGAACCACTACGTTTCTCAAACAATGGGCTCCCAGTGGCACCCCCATTCTAGTGTGAAGTTTAATTTTCAATTCAGCTATTTTTTGCCTTTGCACTGTATTTGGAATTTTTATTTTAGACTAGCTGATACTCGCGACTTCGTCCGCATTGCTTGATATATTTACAAAGATTTCTTATGTACGAAGGAAAAAACATCAAAAAGATCGCAAGCAAAAATATAATAATAATAATAATAATAATATCGTGGGACATTTCTCACACACGGTCATCTGATCCCAAACTGAGCAGAGCTCGTACTATGGAAACCAGACAACTGATATACTACATATACTACTTTTTCTTTTGTAAATACATACTTATATAGATAATTACAACCAGACTCAGGACAAACAGACATGTTCATGCACACAAATGTCCGTCCTGGGTGGGAATCGAACCCACGACCTGCGGCGCGAAAGGCAGGGCATCTACCAATCACGCCAACCGGCTCGTCAAAAAATATACATACTTTGTTTAAACATACATCACTGAACACGCAGTGCATATACAAATCGTTGTTTCTTGAAACTTTAATAACTTTTTATTAAATGAAGATAATATCGGTATATTTTTTTTGATAAGGGCCAAGTGTCTTAGAAATAAAATTTAGAAAAATTCATTGGGATCTATCCAGTAGTTTTTCCGTGATGCATGCAAACTGCAGACCTCTATCAGTTTATTAATATAAATTAATATTGACACAATTAGATGCTTTTATTTACGAACTCGCTTTCCGCCCGAGCTTCTCATGGATCAAATAAGGTTCTACATAAAACGTTTATATAAGGTCCCCCAGACCGATTTCGGCCACGACGGCCAATCCCAAGAGAGATTAGCCAACTGCGCAGGACATATTATAGCGCACAAGTGTGTGCGCAAACACAGGTGCAGTCTCTTTTCCTTGACTGTCATAATCCGATGGGACGGCAATCAGACACGACCGGAAAGAGTTCAGCCGCAGGACATAACGTGCTTTCCGAGGCACGGAAGTGAATACACTTCCAACTTCCAGACTCCGGGCTGCTACTGAGAATTTTCTGACAGAAAAACCCAATAACTATTTATTATCCCGACCTGGGACATTAAATAGTTATTGGGTTCCTTCCTCATGAATCACTTCATCCATTGGTGAAAACCATACAAAAATCCGTTCTGTAGTATTTGAGTTTATCGCGTACAAACATACAGATGCGGACTTTACAAAATTCTATATTTATACTATACAGCTGTAATTTGAATTATGTTATATTTATTTCGTACTTTTAATGTCGTATGAGGTAGGTAGGGCTTTGTACAATGCACATCTGGGTAGGTGGTACCACCCAGTCAACATACATTGTACCACCAAACAGGAATACTGTTTATTATTATTATTTTGTTCCCGTTTAAGACGTAAGTAATTAGTGTGCGAAGGCCTTCACGAAGTCAAAGAAAACACCTGTAAGTAAATTAATTTAATGTACATTTGTGTATATACTTACACGCGACATTCTGTGTAAGTGGGTACATGATGAGTCTCATAATAACAAAGATGGTGGGTGGTACAAAATAATATAAATACATTTGCGTGATTAAATTTAAATTTGGATTATCAAATTTGGACCAATTATTGTAGTTTGAATTTGGGGTTCGACTTTTGTTTTAGAGAATTGGGTATGTTTTGTATTGGGTAAAAATATTACCAATATTTTAAGGAAACTAATATTTCTTTTTACCACTCGCTCAATTAAGCTTAAAACTTATGTTAGAAGTGTAGACGGCAATAGCTCAAAAGGTCAGGATCGACCTTGCAAATTTAACATCGCTCGGCGAATTGTCGTCTCATCGGATTATGAGCTAAGGAAAAGAGAAGGCACTTATGTTTCCGCACACACTTGTGCACTATAATATCTCCTGCGTAGTCGGCTAATCTTTCTTGAGATTGGCCGACTTGGCCGAAATCGGTTTGGTGGACCTTATACATAACGAACACAAAGAGGATTAAATTGTATAAAAATATATTAATTACTATTTTATTACGATACCTTCATTTATTAATTTTTCATTTAGTTATTCTCAAGAGTTGTGAATATATTTCATTTTGCATACTTGGTGGTAGAGCTTTGTGCAAGTTTGTCTGGGTAGGTACCACTCATTCATCAAATATTCTACCGCAAAACAGCAGTACTTTTTACAGTTATGTTCCGGTTTTAAGCGTGAGTGAGCCAGTGTTATTACAAGCATAAGGAACTTAACATCTTAGTTTCCGAGGTTGGTGGCGCATTGGCGATGTAAGCGATGGTTAACATTTCTTCCAATGCCATTGTCTATGGGCCTTAGTGACTACTTATCATCAGATGGCTCATATCGTCCGTCTACTTATACAATAATAAATGTTATCTTATAAGAAATAGTGAAAGGAACTGCGTTCCAGTTTCCATTGCAATAACCACCGCTTCGCCAGTAAGGATTTGTCTTATGAAGAAATAATTTAAAATTTGTGATAAAAATCCCTCACAATCAAAAATAGTTATTTTGGTTTAGGAAGCTTGCAAATATCCATGTTAACTTACAAAGGTATTTTGAAATCGTAGACAGACAGTTTTTGTCAACAGGTTACTGTTCACTTATTACTTGAACCAACCACCAAAGGGGCTGATAAACGCTTGAAGTTAGCATTGTTTTGCATAATAAACAGTTTCAAGGGTGAACTTGTAGGTCTGTTTGCTTTCAGAATTAAAGATTTTATCCGACGACAACGGCGGAGCGACTGAGTTTCGACATTTTTTTTTACCTATTCAACTGCAGGCAACATTTAGTCGGATATCAATATTGTGTTTCTTCTTTAAACGTTTATAATGTTGCCAGTTTAATTAATTCTTTCTATTTGTTTATCTGTCTCGTTGGTTTTGTGGAGGGAGTGGGGGGGGGTAGGGTTTGAACTTTACTTTGCCTATTAGTATATTTAGATGTTAAAGAAACATTCGTAAATAATATATATATATGTGTGTATAGTTAGGATTATATATGTACGATACTTTCCGTTTGTCCGATTCTTCTCCGTTTGTCTATACTATTATAAATGCGAAAGTAACTCTGCCTGTCTGTTACACTTTTCAGACTAAACCTTTAAACATATTTTGATAAAATTTAGTATGAAGCAAGCCTAAGCCCCAATGACGGACATAGGCTTATATTTACTAAACACGAGGGCGAAACCACGGACTATTAATAGTCAAATATAATCCTTGAAAATGACAGTATATTTTGTTTGATTCGAATACAGTGTATTTTCAATACCAATTATTGGGTTTGCTTAGTTAAACTCACAGTAAAGTTATAGAGTTTGAAAATTGGCGTGTCTTCAGTATCTAGAAATGCTCGTAAATTTATTCGTGTTCCGAATTACTCTCGAGTTCTGTCAACTTCCGTCCCATCGGACTATAAAAGAAAGGTAATAGTGAGCACACATGGGTTACTCCGATGTAATTCAACTGCGATTTCCTTGACCCAAATCATTTTAATAATAATAATTTATTGAGAAAAAATATAGCCTTACAAAATAATTTTTTTATGCAAAAAATAAACAACACAATTATAATATAAAAACTACCTAATTTCTGCACACTCGTGCCATGCACCAACATGCCATGTGTACATATCATGTGCTAGGCTAATAATAGTTGATACACAAAAATAATTCTATTGACTTCCAAACTAGGCGATAAACCTGTATCTTAGAAGTCAAAATCATTCTACCCATATTTATGTTTTATAAGATTGTCATTACAAGTTTCGTAAAGCTGCATCTTTGGTTTAAATGTTTATAAGGCTGCAGCACCTAAGGACCTGGTTTCAAATCTCGATTCAAGCCAATATGAGGTTATTGAGATTTTCTTACTAAATGTTTTCAATATTAGCTTTAAGTATGGAAAGTGGCAGTATCACTCCCGTGGCTCAGTCATGATTAATGAGATATTACCTTTAATGACGATGATGAGCCGAGGTTCAAACCAAGGCAAGCAACATTGCTTACAGTTTATCTCGTGCTCAGCAGTGAAGGAAAACCCCTTGAAAGAAACCTGCATGTGTCTTATTTCAATCCGCATCTGTCCCTTTGTTAAATTGGCTTTCCATCGTATTAACGACGAGCCGGTTGGCGTGATTAGTACTTGCCTTTCGCACTGCACACGGTCGTGGGTTCGATTCCCTCCCAGGACAGACATTAGTGTGCATGAAGATGTCTGTTTGTCCTGAGTCTGGGTGTAATTATCGAGATAAGTATGTATTTTCAAAATAAGAGTAATAGTATATGTAGTAAAACAGTTATATGGATTCTATAGTACAAGCTCTGCTCTGCTAGCAGCCATTTTAAGATCATCATTGTATTGGTAAAAAAATTGCATTGAAATTAAATATCCAGTAATTTACCGCTTGCTTAAATACAAACGTGGTGAAATAAGGTCTCTTCGCTTAATAGGGAAGAGGTCTTAGCCCAGCAGTGGGAAATTAACAGGCTGTTACTTTACTTTAAAAGTATGTTGTTACCACTATTTCTATTATTTAAATATTGCCATTAGACCTTGCCTAATTATTGCCAATGTGGTAATAAGACTAAAAATCAAGAAAAATACGTAAGTGTGTACGCGGGTTTTATATAATTAATTACAAGTACGAAATGAAGTAGGACGTTCAAGCAAAGTCACATGGGATTGGTGTACGTTCTTAATCAAATTTCGAGTAGTTTGTTGCTGTGGAATGGCCTAGTGCTGGTTTAAGTTCGGGAAATTAACAGTGAATTTCCACGTATTATTTGCGTTTATAATTTAGAAGCCTTTTACTATAGAATAAGTAGGTAGACAAGCATATGAGCCACCTGACGGTATGTGTTCACCAATGCCCATAGACATTGGTATTGTAAGAAATGTTAACCATCGTTTACATCGCCAATGTAAGCGATGCATCGCCAATTTAAAAAAAATACATATAAATATGAAAAAGGATGAATCAACTTAGACATCATTATGCTGTCCAGTACGTTAATTTTTGCTTAAGATGTGAGTTCAACAAGAGAAAACAG
Organism: Nymphalis c-album; assembly: GCA_963151315.1. Classification (NCBI taxonomy): domain Eukaryota; kingdom Metazoa; phylum Arthropoda; class Insecta; order Lepidoptera; family Nymphalidae; genus Nymphalis; species Nymphalis c-album. The sequence continues at coordinate 7,494,713 of OY720610.1, forward strand.
TTGTATTTTTATGTACTTAACCATTGCATAGGTGTACTAGGATGACAGCTAACAGGGAGAGTTGGCATAACCCCTTGAAATAATAACATGACGACCACAATCGTCATGAAGTAATGGCTGGCCATGAGCTTATCGACTAAGAAGAAGAAGAATTATTAATAATCGTGGGAAAGAAAATCATCGGGAAGAACGTGTACCCACTAATCCAAATTGAAAAGTAATGACGAATGACGTCATTGGATATATATATATATATGATAAGGTGAAGGGCAAATAGGCCTCTTGATGGTGCGTGATCACCCATAATTTTTTGTATTGTGAGAAATATTACCCGTCTATTACCTCCGATGCCATAACCCTCGAGACTGTACAGCGGCTCACTCAAACTTGAAACCGGAATACAACAATGCTGCTATTTCACGTTAGAACATTATTAAAAACTATTTACTTACGATTTTACAAGATTAAATACTAAAGATAGTTCTCTAAGACGTAAAAAATATTTTTTTTTTCAATTCTGAATGTTTTCTAGTAAATAGAAAGTAACTAACAGCCCGTGACTGTGCCACTACTGTGCTAAGGCCTCTTCTTTTCTTTGTGACGAGAAGGTTTGGAGCTTATTCCACCACGCTGCTCCAATGCGGGATGGTGTAATACACATATGATAGAATTTCAGAGAAATTTGTCACATGTAGTTTTCCTCACTATGTTTTCCTTCACCATAAAGCACGAATGAATTATAATCACAAATTAAGCCCATCAAATTCAATGATGCTTGAGTGATGCCCGGGTTTGAACCCACGATCGTCGGTTTAGATTCACGCGTTCATAGCACTAGGCCATCTCGGATTCTAGTAAATATCTAAGGTTTGTACAATTATGTATTTCTTTTAAATCTATTTCAAATTGTTCCATCAAAAATCCTATAACTGCGCCAAACAATAAATAAAAACAAAACACCATCACACGGTAGCAATTTATATGTAAAAGGAGTACACGACTCCTGTTGTGAGGAACGGTTTGAACAACGTCAGAATTTAAATATCGAATATGGGGGTTTGTTTTCATTGCGTAATTTAAATGCGTCACTGGATCGCGACATAAGTGGCGATATTAGTTTTTGAGAACGGCTTTACCTATAATTGTTTATGGGAGATTTATTAAACAATGCTGACATTAATTATACCATGGTTTAAGACTGTGTAAGCCTGTCTGGACTACTTACTCATCAGTTGATCTACAGCCAAACAGCAATAGTTGGGAACTGTTGTGTTACGGTTTGAAGTATAAAGGGCATTAAGTTTTAGTTCCCAAGGTTGTTGCACATGGGATGTAAGAGATGGTTAACATTTCTTATAATGATAATATCTATAGGCTGTGACTACCACTTACCATAAGGTAACCCAATGGACTGTCCACCTAATCATTATATTTTAAAAACAACACCTATCTTGAATCATTTTTTTTTATTGCATGGGAAGGCGGACGAGCATATGGGCCACCTGATGGTAAGTGGTCACCAACGCCCATAGACATTGGCGTTGTAAGAGCTGTTAACCATCTCTTACATCGCCAATGCGCCACCAACCTTGGGAACTAAGATGTTATGTCCCTTGTGCCAGTAATTACACTGGCTCACTCACCCTTCAAACCGGAACACAGCAATAACAAGTACTGCTGTTTTGCGGTAGAATATCTGATGAGTGGGTGGTACCTACCCAGACGAGCTTGCACAAAGCTCTACCACCAAGTAACATATCATACAAACATCATATCAATTGCACTTAAATCGTTTGGATATTTCATCCAATATTGATAATAAAGTTTAAAATAAAACTTGCTCGCTTCGATAAAAGAATATTGTAGCATCTTGTATTACATGCCGAAACGAAAGGATGAACAATTCTAAGAGTTCTGCCCGAAGTTACGAAGGATAAAGTTTCAACAAATATACACGATTTCATGTGTGATCACACTCAGATGCTTCGGAACTGTTGAAAATATTAAGATTTTATTGAAATTGAATACCTATATAATATATGTTATTTGAATTTCTAAAATGACGATGAATTTTTTTTTTATTTCTTAGGAAAAAATGGAAACTTAGAAACTTAATAAAAATATGTAACATACCAACATACATAATATAAAAAATATATAATAATATAGCATTCAATAGTTAAAAATTTTTGAGACACGAAAACAATTTTCCGTAACAGCCTGTGAATGTCCCACTGCTGGGCTAAAGCCTCATCTCCTCTTTTACGAAGAAGGTTTTGGAGCTTATTCAGGTTTCCTCACGGTGTTTTCCTTCACCTTCAAGCACGATATGAATTATAATCATAAATAAAGCACATGAAATTCAGTGGTGCTTGTCCGGGTTTGAATCCAGTCACACGCGTTAAGTTTCAAGCGTTCGAACCACTAGTCGAAACCTGCCCAAAATAAGGAGAGGAAGCCTTACCCTAGCAGTGGGACATTCACAGGCTGTTCCTTACTATATACGAGCTTGTGTCTAATTTCGCTGAAATTCTACAACATTTGTATTCCAGCAACCCGCATTGGAACGTGGAGCACTTATATCGTTTGCCAAAATAATAATATAATGTATGTTTATTTGTAAATGTGTCTCAATATGACACGTAGGTTAAAGTTTGTCAAGCACATGTAACAACAAAGTTTCAAACAAGTCATTTCCTTTAGTGACATTTTCGTTTTTTTTGTTCCAAAAGATTTTTACACATCGAAATGTTTGTAGACGAAGTTTTACGACTTTTGTTTTCGTAGCTCGAGGCGTTTTTGGACATCCTTTATAAATATAGTCAATAGTACGGAATATATCCTTTTTAAATTCGCTCATAATTTTTCATGTCATTTTTCAAGATCATTGACCAGTGATGTCTTATCTTATTTTTATGAATTTGACAGTGACATTTTATCTTTGGATCGAAAAATACTTTCTTTAGCATCATTTGATATCAATCCCATTCAGTTAATGGACAACTTAGTTGAACAAATAAAAATAAAACTTGCGGTCTGGCGTTCTTTAAATACATAAACTATGACTATATGTATGATAAAATTAGATAATAGATATAATCTAGACTATTACAATATATATTATGTTATAATGAAATATACACATATAAGAGTATTATAATAACTTGCTACTTTAAGATTAGTCCGATTCGTTAATTATATGATGTGCTGTGGCTTACCCGAATTTCTAAATGGTAATGACAAGATCGCATGTAAATTGCGACCAACTTGTACCTTAATTACGGAAACTTGTTAATAGTTGTAATGTAAGATTAAAGCAAAAAATAAATGGATAGAATGTTAAATAAAATTGGTTCAGATATATATGAAAATTTATTTGAATAAGTTGAAAATACTAAAAATCTGTAATTGATCCATTGGGGTAAGACCTCCTCTTCTTCAGATGATGTTTCTTGGTCGGCATTGTTGGATGATTCCACAATTCTGCGCTAACGCGAGAGATACACATGTGATTATTATACAAGGCGTGCAGGTTACCTCACAATGTTTTCCATGAACAAAAGATGAATTATAAACACAAATTCATCATATGAAGAATATTTGGTGCTTTACCGGATTGGAAAACGCGATCTTTATTTAATATTTTTTATAATCGTTTTTAAAAAGAAATCTTATTATGACTGAAAGTTGACTTGGTAAGTATTTTTATTGACTAAATCATCAAGATGGCCGGACAATGGCGGCGATAATGGCGGTATTTTTTTAAGCGACTCGGTCCATTTAGAATTTTGACCCTTATTAATAAAATTACGCTTCCCCGTAAAATAAATAACATAGCAAATCTTATTACGTTCAATTTACCTTAAAACAAGAAATTATACATTTTATTAATTTAGTATTGGTCTAAAATATTTGTAACAAAATATCTGCCATTTCCTAAAAACGTATTTCGTATCACAGTCGCGAATCGTCGAACCCGACTTATGGTGATACGCTATTTTGATCTTTATATCCTTCAAATGTTCAAATAATCATTATATCGAATGTTGCATATCACTCACTGATATTTCACGATGAGTATCAAGTTTATTCTTACTAAACTGAAATAATCAATACTGGTGACATAAATAATTCTACTTTCAAAGTTAATCCAATGTTTTGTTTTGACGTGACAACGTCTTATAAATTGGTTTGCCGGGTGACACTTCAAGAAACTGCGTTACGCTCCGCTCACGTTAATGAGAGCAGAATGAGAGCGAGTGAGAGGCACGCGTCCCTTCCACTCGGGCAAAATCACTCACATAGGAACAAGTTAAGTTGTAGTAAACGCTGTTTCATTGTACGCAAATGTATTGCAAGTTATTGTATGTATATTTGTATATAAATACGTATGTATGTGTAAAGGTAAAAATAAAATTTTGTTAATATGAAATTCAGTGCGAGATTCTTTGTATAAATTAATGTTTTAAATATAATTCTTTGTATAAATAAATGTTTTAAATTGTTACTATTATTTCATCCTTCTTCCTACTATACGAATGAATATTCACATTAAAATTATTTTACCACTCAAAGTCGTTGTCACGTAAAACTTTCGCCCGTATACCGACTTTACAGGCAACCAATTTTTTTGTATTAGTGAATTAACTCTCCAGTTATTGGCAGAAGAAATTCAAGGCAGAGATAACATCTAGATAGCCCTTAAGAACAGATACATTGCTCTTTTTATACAGCTGAAGCCCAGAGATACGTATTTATTTTATTTTGCGTAATCCCTATTAGCTGTATGACTACACGCGAATGAAACAAAGATAAAAAAATGTCGCCAATCATAATATGACTCATACAACTCTCCTTACACCGTCTAGATACATTAAAAACACAAGTTAATTAATTATTTTTTAGAGTAATAATAACATTCTTATGTCCTCCAATTAACCATATAGCTTGTTTTGGGATTGGTGACAATAACCCAATCAGATTCGAACCTTCCACTTTTACATCGCTAAGACATTATAAGCCATTACGCTATATTCTTCAATTTAGTGGTTCTAGCCAGGAATTGAACCAGCAATCAATTCAGTTCGCATATTCTAATCACTGAACCATATCGGTTAACTATTTTTTTTATTGTACAGGTAGGTAGACGTACATATGGGCCAGCTGATGGTAATTAGTGGTCACCAACGTTAACCATCGCTTGCGACTGTAACTGCGACTGGCTCACTCACCCTTCAAACCGGAACAAAACAATACAAAGTACTGCTGCTTTGCGGTAGAATATCTGATGAGTGGGTGGTACATACCCTAGACCTATTTAGCAAGCGTAATTATATAAGATACGATACGGCTATAATTGTAGCTAATTATGTAGTTTGAATGCATGACGCGGCCTCAATAGAAAATGTGGATTAATGAATTCTCTATATTCAGAATCCCTCTGGCTCCATTCCATGTTTCCTATGTTTTATAAACAATCATTTTCTAATTAAGAATGTTAAGCAGTAACAAAACGTAGTAAGTGCATTTTAATGAGTATCCAGTTTTGAACTTGTTCTAAATTTACCGTTGTACTTGTTCTAATTTTAACTTGGTGGTAGAGCTTTGTGCAAGCTCGTCTGGGTAGGTACCATCCACTCATCAGATATTCTACTACTACTACCTATGCAAAAAAAAACACTCCGTATTATAGCTTAGTAAATTCACTATGTTTTTGACGTGACAACTTCTAATAAATCGATGAACGCTGGCTGCATACACGAAAAAGGATGACTCGTTGTCCCGTTGCGCTCATTGACCCGTTACGCTCATTGTCCCGTTGCGCTGATTGTACGTTTGCGCCGCATCTATCTGTTATGACGTTGTCACGTTAAACTATCGTCCGTAAACCGACTTTTCAGACAACAATTTTTTGTTATGAAACTGAAATGACTCTGTGGTTAAATCACGACAGTGGTTCAAACTTGACAAGCACCACAAAGTTACCTTTGCCAAAAAAAGGGAAAAATTTTGACATTATTAGTGGCTTTTACTTTGAGTATTAAACAACACATTAATATGTACCGGAAACAGGAAAATTCTCCTCTAAGCTGACATATGATATGAAAGGCTTTTGCCTAACATAAATGCCATCATTACTCGAAGTACCCCAATGTCTTCAGCAACAATGATTTCTTTCATATCACAAATGGTTTTTGATGAAAGGAACACATGAGAATAATCGTTAGCATTACCATTTGAAGAGGTCTTTATCACTTATATACCATCCCAGTCACTACTATACAGTCGCACTAATAAAAAAGTAAGTCTATCTCTTTCTTACTCAGAAATAAATTTAGTAATATTTTTTAAAGAAAATTACTGTTTTTAATACTAGTTTTTTGGGATGTTTCACTAATTATTGTAATTTATTATAATTCCCAATTGTTTTAATTAATTAACGTACAATCGTCTTCTATCTATTTATATCGATTTATTATATTTTTTATTATCAGTTTGTTAATGTGTGAGTACATCTGTGTTTGCCCACACACTGGTGCACTATAATATCTCCCGCGCAGTTGGCTAATCTCTCTTGAGATTGGCCGCCGTGGCCGAAATCGGTCCGGAGGACCTTAATCTTAATGGTGTAATGGTGTAACGTGTACGGTGACGTATCATTTCTAAATATTTTAATTCAACAACAATATATTTTATTACTAGTTTTTTTTTACGAATGTAATGAACTTGTAATGTTGATCATTAAGGTCGATGACCTTAATTACGGTTAAGGTCATCGAACTTTTGTGGTTGTCAAAGGTTCGATTATGACTCAATGTGTTATTCTTGTAGATACTAATAACACAAGACCTACATTCACTTCGCCGCCGCTCTTTACTTCCTTGAGTGGTGCTTAAAATAGTCATTTTGATGGTATAACATAATGAAAGCGTCAATAGCACAATGGTTAAAGGGCCGTGTGGTGTTGTAATAATCGCACGTTCAATTCTAACCCCCGAGGGCTTTTGTCGTCTCTCCTAAAACAAACTCATCTGTAGGTCTACATAGGATTGTTAGTATTTTGCTTAAAACGAGAATTACTTATATTATTTTTTTTAATTTATATATCATTGAAGAAACTACATTGTTTTATTTATTTTAGTAAAAAAATATATCTAGTTTTCATAATTAATATAAATTGCGTAATATTTCGTAGTTTTCACTTTTTAGTATCAATTGACATCTCATAATGACCTTTCAGACACGTACACACAAACATCAATGGGATACGTCACAAAGGAATTTGAAGACACCCTTTCCTTTTTCCAGAACTCAAAAACCATTCAATTCTATCGTCTTTGTATGGACCTGAAGGGTAGTTACACAATAGGGATAAAAATGCCCTTCTTGTAAACAGTGTCAGGTTGGAAGGGTAGTGACACAATGGAATCCCCGTAAAAAATTTACATACCTCCTATCATTAGACCCTGCTGTATTTTTTATTACAGAAAAACCAACGTCGCCAGCTTGAATTGAATTTGTGACAAAAAATGTTACAATCTGCCAATTTTACATTAACAATTTTATGCTTTTTTAAATCAAATTATGCTTTCGGTATCAAAAAGTTAATATGGATTAAATTAAAAAAGGGGCAGTTATTTTGAAATCTCAGACAGACAGTTGAGTTTTATTTATTTCATGTTTCTATCTAATATTACTGTAATTTCCGGTTATGACCAGTCATTTCCGGATTTAGATGTTTTACTTTCGTCTCTGATTGGTATTTTTTTAATATTAATGATAACATTTTTGTTTTCTACGTTACAAGTATATTCCTAAAGTGTACTTTTATTAATTTCGTTAAGACGGTAGCTATGATTGTTGATATTAATTTTATGTTATTTTTAATACCAATAACAAAAGATATCACGTATTTTCAACCAGATGGTGTTCTAGGTGGTAGTACTTTATGCAAGCCTGTATGTACCATTTACTCATTAGATATTTTACCGCTAAATAGCAAAGTTTAGTATGTATGCGTTTCGAGTGTGAGTAACCCAGTGTAACTACACAAGGGACATAACATAGTTCCCAAGATTGAGGACCCATTGACGATGTAAGGAATGGTTAATATATCTTAAATCATTAATTTCTAAGGCCGGTAGTAACTTTTAAGTGTTCCATTTGCCCGTCATACCAAAAGGTATAACAAAAAAAAATCACCACCACAAACATGTCACTTCTATTTTACTACATGTTCTTTGACCAAGCTCTCAAGAAGAAAAGGTACTTCAATGCCAAATTCGAGTACAGAAGCGCATCGGACATGGATTGATTATATACTTATGTATAAGTCCGATTATTCCTTTGAGGAAACCCAATCCCGTATTAAGATAGCAATTTAAAAAAAATATAATTGCCAAAATATTATGCCCGCGATTTCGCCCATGAGTGCGTGGGGGCAGACCCTAGATAGCTGTATTTGTAATTTGTTGTTTCCGGTTTGAAAGGTGAGTGAGCCAGTGTAATTGAAGGTAAGAGACATAACATCTTAGTTCCCAAGGTTGGTGGCGCATTGGTGATATAAGCGATGATTATCATTTCTTATAATGCCAATATTTATTCGCGTTGGCCACTTTCCATCATATGCTAGTTCGCCTACCTATTCTATACAAAAAAAACCTTTCTGTATTCGTGCCAATGTGAGTAATGAAATTGCAAGTTTGCAAGGTAAACAAACCATTTTTATGGAGTTTTCGAGTCTTTGCCGTAGAGCTGCAAATGCGTAGACAGTCTACGAACACCAAGTCTACCAAACAAACCCACAATCCATTGCTACATAGATGGACATGAACATCTTTGGCGCGCCAATTCTCAGGGTTGGTTACGTGCATCCATTTAGCAGCAACATTCCCATAACGCCTTCATATAGAATATATATAATATAAAATAATAACGCCATTTTAATGACCACCTCAACATCACATTAAAAATGTTTTATCAAGTATCATCAGAAATATAACTAGGACAAATTTCTATTACGAGACGGACATAATACCGTCTCACTCATACAATGAATAGGCTATCAATCTTACACGGCCGTATAATACATTCCTCTTTTACTATTCACATTATAGCGACCATAAAACTAGTATTACATCTGAAATCGCTATCAGAACACGTAGTAAGTTCCCGAGACGATCACTCTTGACATTTTACTTCTTTGACGTAAAATATAAAGATGGTATTCCATTTAAAGATGATATATATCGAGCTAGTCGTGATCGTGATTCAAACAATAATATACATTCTTCATTATATATATTTTATACGTTATATACTAGAGTTATCACTTGGTGGTAGAGCTTTGTGCAAGCTCGTATGGGTGTACCACGCAGCCATTAGATATTCTTCCACAAAACAGCAGTACTTGGTATTGTTGTGTTCCGGTTTGAAGGGTGAGTGAGTGAGTATAATTAAGGCACAATGGACATAACATATTAGTTCCCAAAATTGTTGGCGAATGACACTACCAATGTCTATGGGCGTTGGTGACCACTTACCATCAGGCCTATATGTTCGTCCAGCTACCTAACCTATGAAAAATAATAATATATACATACATATACATACATAATTGAAGTTAGTTGCTACGAGCGTATTCGAATTATATTTTTAAACAAGATACAATTTTTATGCTCAATTCTCTTTTTCTATATACAAATACATAGCAATAGCGTTACTTACGATATTACATGCGATGTATTTAGTGGACGGTGAACCTACACGTCATGCTTCAAAGTAAAGTATCGACTTTGGGTCACGTGACACATAGGTTTATGAAGTTACGTGATTTCTTTTCAACTAAAAGGTTAAGGATATTTATTATTTGAGATTTAATAAATGAATTACGTATTTTTTTATAAAATGACAGATCATCGGCTGCAGATTCAGAGGTCCTAGGTTCAATTCGCGGTTTGAAATAGAACTAAACCTTTCAAGATTTTTTTTATCAGGGAGTCTATCATCGAAATAGTGAGATAAATTTCTGTTGTTTATATATATATGTTTGTTTATATACATATGTTTTTTCTTTATATGTTGTTTATATACATATGTTTTTTCTTTTTCTGTTATATTATTTTCTTATTGTGTTTAATGATGAAAGCATAGGTAATTTTTTTTTTAAATATTTTTTTATAATTCTTACTAATTCTTACGTCCATACTTCGTTTCTAATTTTTCAGTTCCAACAAACAGACATAAATTATTTTTTAATAAAGCCTACGAAATGGTGGCTTTGTGCGACATAGTCCACTCAATAGATATTGTATCAATAAATAGTAACTAGTATTTTTGCGTTCCGGTTTGAAGTATGAGTGAGCCAGTGACTAAAGGCATGAAGGATGGTTTCCCAAGGTTGGTGGCGCATTAGCGATGTAAGGAATGGTAATGTCACCAATGTCTATGGTGTTGGCTATCTAACTTTAGGTGGGCCACCTGCCCCACTGCTGGGCTAAGCTCTCCTTTGAGTAGAGAGAGAGCTTATGAAACCACGCTGCTCCAATGCGGGTTGGTGGAATACACATGTGGCAGAATTTCAGTGAAAATAGAAACATGCAGGTTTCCTCACGATGTTTTCCTTCACCGTCAAGAACGAGATTAGTTATAACAAATTAAGCACATTAAATTTATTGGTGCGTGCCCGGGCTTGAACCTACGATCATCGGTTAAGATTCACGCTTTCTTACCCCTGGGCCATCTCGGCTTTTTAACATAAAATTGTAATTCATAATGAAATAAAACTATTACTATTTCATGTTTTCATCATTTGTAGTCGACCAACGGACATGTTGTGATATGAAATTGCGTATTAACTGTAAGCTCAAAATAATCTCCAGTCCATCGCTCATCACTTGGCATTAATCCAACTTTATAATTCCACCTCGACTGGAAAGTATAAATTGACAATTAATAACTTATTTAAAACTGTGGCTGAATGCGAATGTGCTTGAGCCATGAAATTACAAAAAAAAACGCTCGTTTTTTTTAATTTGATGCCGCTTAATTGATTGTCAAGAACACTTTATTGGTTGAATGAAGCAATTACGCGATGTTATTCGTCAACATAAACTTTTCAAATGAAAAGGTTGTTAAATAGAAACTATCAAAGAGGTTTTATATAATAAATTTCCTTTAAATCAAAAGGCGGAGTTATTTGTCGCACATATAATAAAAAAAATTTAACAAAACAAAAACCGACTTCATAAAAATACAAATTAATATGCACTAAAAAGTAAAAAAATAATTGCGTATTCTTCTATAATTTGATAATTAACTTACTATTTTCTACTCATCAATATGTAGGTACGAATGTGTTGTGTGGTTGATAATTTATTTACAATTATTGTTACTTTTGGAGTCGATGTCAGCCATGGTGGGTTTATAACTACATACATAGTTAGTTATAGGTGAGATGTGCTTGTGTCGCACGCGCATCTTTACGAGGCGAATAAAAGTCAATTTGTAATGTGTATTCCCGTATTATTACTGCTAGGTATATCATAGTGTTTCCTTAGCTGACATCGACTCCAAAAATAACAATAATTGTAAATAAATTATCAACCACACAACACATTTGTACCTACATATTGATGAGTAGAAAATAGTAAGTTAATTATCAAATTATAGAAGAATACGCAATTATTTTTTTACTTTTTAGTGCATATTAATTTGTATTTTTATGAAGTCGGTTTTTGTTTTGTTAAAATTTTTATTTATTTTTCGATTTTTAGTGAATCTGAAGTACACTCACTAATCTATACATATAAATAAAATTGGAGTGTCTGTTTTTAATATCGAAATAACCGCTTTTTACTACATGCATATGAATATATATACGGTACATACACCGAAATAACATTTTTTTACACTTTTTGTCTGTCTGTCTGTCTGTCTGTCTGTTTGTTCCGGCTAATCTCTGAAATGGCTGGACCGATTTTGACGGGACTTTTATTGGCAGGTAGCTGATGTAATAAGGAGTAACTTAGGCTACTTTTATTTTAGAAAAAAAATGATAATCTATACATCTATACACATAAATAAAATTGGAGTGTCTGTTTTTAATATCGAAATAACCGCTTTTTTACTACATGCATATGAATATTTATACGGTACATACACCGAAATAACATTTTTTACAATTTTTGTCTGTGTCTGTCTGTCTGTCTGTCTGTTTGTTCCGGCTAATCTCTGAAATGGCTGGACCGATTTTGACGGGACTTTTATTGGCAGGTTGCTGATGTAATAAGGAGTAACTTAGGCTACTTTTATTTTAGAAAAAAAAATGATAATAAAAATAAAAATGATTAACTTTTTTGTTAAATTCTACGCGGACGAAGTCGCGGGTACAGCTAGTTTGTAGAATATGGGTAGACCTACTAAACGTGCAGCTCATATGAGACAGCGCCATTTATATTATTATTTAAATATATTAATCTTAAACAGTGAAACATAAAGAAAAATGCATTTTGGTACTTAATTAATAAATATTAGTTAATATGGTTAAATGTATGAATATAAATTAACATGTTTTGATTAAATAGATTTAGTTGGTGGGGTAATTTAGTTGGGCAGCCATAACATAACCAAATAGTTATTTCTAGTAATAATTAAATAAACTGTATGTTTATAGATGTTGTGTTATACCATTCTTCACCATAAAATATGACGGAATGTCTGTATATTAAAAAAAAGGGGAAGTATCTACATTATCCTAACTAATATTATAAATGCGAAAGTAAGCTTGTTTGTGACGCTTTCACGCCTAAACCACTAAGCCGATTTAAAAAATTATTTCACCAATGGAAAGCTACATTATCAGGGAGTAATATAGGTTACATTTTGTCCCCATATTCCCACGGGAACAGGAACTACGCGGATGAAACCGCGGGAAAAACACTAGTAATCAATATATAAATATACATAAGTATAACACGTATATAAGAGTACTTATACGATTCTATATATATATATATGTATAATTTTCAAAATTGGTCTCAACTTTTAGGAGATTTTTAAATATGTTTCAATTACAAACATATACATATATACTAATGCTTACATGCATAAATCTATATATATAAAACAAAGACGGGTTTGTTACAACACTTATAACTCGAGATCGGCTGGATCAATTTTCATGGTTTTTGTTTCGTTGGATTTGTCTCCGCCCTGAATAGCAGAATACATTTTAAAAACAATGAAAACTTGACGAATACATAATTACGAAAATGAATCATTTTCCATTTGATTATGTTTCGTACCTGTCAAACATTTGTTTTCCTCCTGTTATCCTGTCAAATACTGTGATTGACATTTATGCATGCGTTCAGAAATGTATTTTGTGTAAACTATTTAAAAAGGGTGAATAAACTTTTGTCTGTATTTTTTTTAATCAATTAAAAAGGTTGAAAAGTGTATTAAGCAGATTTGAATAGAAGTTCCTCAAATATTTATGCGTGCGTTCAGAAATAATGACAAATGGTTAGCATTTACGCGCGCGTTCATAACTTTATTTTGCGTAAATTAAAGTTTCTATTTTCGAAAACAATTTCTAAGATTTATTATTTAAGTTATCGAATGCGTAAATGTCTTTTTATGTTGTCTATGATTTTCTAAGATATATAATTACAAAGGTTAAAAAGTGCAGTATCCAAAGTAGTAGTCTATGATCTAAACTATTGTCAATCAATATCTGTCACGAAAGTTCAGCTACTGTTATATTTGTTTGTTTTGTGTGGTTTTGTGCGAGTACATATTCAGTATTAGTATTAGTAACAATGCCACGTCCTAGAAGATCTAATCTTTCCCAGCGAAGCCGTACTGCAATTAGGCAACGGAACATCGCGAGTCAATTATCTGATGAAGAACGAGACATTGCACGAGAAGAGCGCCGCGTTAGTATGGAGCGAAGAAGGGCTTTAATTCGTGCCTCTCAAACACAAGAGGAAAGAGAGGCAGCCCGTGAAACGGCTAGGTTAGAAACGAGAAATCGTCGAGCTTATCGTACAGATCAACCGAGGGATAATCTTCGACGTGCAAGAAGAAATGGTTCAAGCGTTGATTTGAACCGAGCAGCGTTTCTATATGATTGCACTATCGACTACAGCTTGCATCGTTTAGTTTGCATTGGTCCAATGGACGTTGTTTGCCAGCATTGTGGCGCATTGAAGTTTGCTGGTGAAACGCCTGGTTTGTGCTGCCTTAGTGGTAAAGTGAAATTGCCATTATTGGTTCCGCCACCAGAGCCATTGTGTTCCTTGCTTAATGGCGAAACTCCAGAATCACGACATTTTCTAGCGAACACTCAAAAATACAATGTCTGTTTTCAAATGACTTCATTTGGGGCGGAAATTATCGAAGAACACGGATATAATCCGACATTTAAGGTTTCTATATTTGTCTCTAAAATAAAAATCATTTAAAAAAAAATTGTAAATCTAACTATGCCTTCGACTTTACAGATTCAAGGCCAGATTTACCATCGCATTGGATCATTGCAACCTCATGAAGATGCACAGCATAAATTCTTGCAAATATACTTCATGGGCAATATGGAAGAACAACTTGACCGGCGTCAAGGGATCAACACAGCTACAAAAAGAGCAATTCTCCAAGATCTGCAGCAACTGCTTCATGAACATCATGCATTGGTCAGGCTGTTCAAGACTGCGTTAGAGCGCATGCCAAGTGATGATTATAAAGTTGTGATCAGAGCAGATAAACGACCAGCTGGAACACACGAACGCACATTTAATGCTCCAACAATTGATGAAGTGGCAATCCTGATTGTTGGTGAAAACTTAGAAACACGTGATATTGTACTTACACGACGCAATACTGGGCAACTACAAAAAATATATGAAACACACCGTTCATATGACGCATTACAATACCCGCTGATGTTTTGGCAAGGAAACGATGGATATCACTTCGATATCAAAATGATTAATCCATTGAATGGTAAGTGTCATAGTTTTCATTTTAACTTGATATACATTTTATTCTGTTTGCTTTTGGTAACCAAAAAAAGTTGTCACTCCTAATTTAGCAGAGAGTAGTTGTAAGAGTCGGTAACCCTATTAGGGGTTGTTGGTTTAGAAAATATTGAACAAAACTTAGTGATGACATTCTCTGTTTACCCCTTCAAGGAATACAGACATGGATTTTTCTTCTAAAATACAAATTTTACTATATTTGTTTCAGGTGAGGAAACTACCAAGAAGGTTAGTTCGATGAATTATTACGCACATCGTTTGATGGTTCGTGAAAATTCTGACAATTATTTGTTGCGATTTCGTCGACTGCTTCAACAATATTGCGTTGACATGTACGTTAAAATCGAAACGGAGCGCCTGACTTTCATTCGGTTGAACCAAGCTAAATTACGTTCGGAAGAGTATATCCATTTACGCGATGCAATTAGCACAGAAGGAGATGCAGAAAATGTTGGTCGATTGACTATTTTACCGGCTACATACACAGGTAGCCCGCGTCATATGCATGAATATGCGCAAGATGCAATGACATATGTTCGTCATTATGGTCGGCCAGATCTATTCATTACATTTACATGTAATCCGAAATGGATGGATATTATTCAACTGCTGCTTCCCGGACAAACATCAAGTGATCGGCCCGACATCACCGCACGTGTTTTCAAGCAAAAAATCCGGTCACTGATGAATTACATTATTAAGCAACACGTCTTTGGGACTACTCGATGCTGGATGTATTCAATCGAATGGCAAAAACGAGGCTTGCCGCATGCACACATTCTAATTTGGTTAGTCGAAAGAATTCGGCCAGATCAAATAGATGACATCATATGTGCGGAGATTCCTGATCCTGAAACCGATCCAGACCTACATGAGGTTGTAATCACGAATATGATTCATGGACCGTGTGGCACCATTAACCGCCAATCACCGTGCATGGTCGACGGCAAGTGTTCCAAACGGTATCCACGAAAATTGACGGCAGAGACCATCACCGGCAACGATGGTTATCCACTGTATCGGCGTCGATCGCCCGATGATAATGGTAGAACTATCACAACTAAAGTGAAAGGAAACCATTTCGTGGTCGACAACAGTTGGATTGTTCCATATTCACCACTTCTTTCCAAAACATTCAAGGCACATTGTAATGTTGAGTATTGCAATTCGGTCAAGTCAATTAAATACATTTGAAAATATGTCACGAAAGGCAGCGACATGGCGGTTTTTGGTATCCAAGCATCCAATACCAACGATGAAATTACGTGCTATCAAGTTGGTAGATATGTGAACAGCAATGAAGCAATTTGGCGTATATTCTCATTCCCTATTCACGAACGTCATCCCACTGTTGTGCATTTGGGGGTGCATCTAGAGAACGGTCAGAGAGTATATTTCACAGCGTCGAATGCTGTTCAACGTGCCGAAAGACCTCCAGCGACAACATTGACCAGTTTCTTTGCGATTTGTCAAAGCGATCCGTTCGCACGAACGTTGCTTTACTCGGAGATGCCACGTTATTACACTTGGAACGCTACATCGAAGAAATTTCAACGTCGGAAGCAAGGCGATGCAGTTCCTGGTCATCCAGATATGCGTTCTACTGATGCTCTTGGTCGTATTTACACAGTTCATCCGAAGAATGATGAATGTTTCTATTTGCGGTTGTTGCTGGTACATGTTCGAGGGCCAACATCCTTTGAATCACTACGAACTGTTAATGGTATAATGTGCCCCACATTTCGTGCAGCATGTCAAGAGCTCAATTTGCTTGAAAACGATACTCATTGGGACACGACAATCGCTGAAGCAATTATTTCTGCATCTCCAAGTCAGATACGCACATTATTTGCTATCATCATTTCGACATGCTTCCCATCGAATCCACGTGACCTGTGGAACAAATACAAAGATAACATGTCAGAAGACATTTTACATCGAATTCGTGTCAGCACAAGAAATCCCAATCTTGAGGCGAATGAGGAGATGCATAACCAGGCTTTGCTCTTGATCGAAGATATGTGTTACCTCATGTGCGGCAGTTTGTTAGTCAGGCTAGGAATGCCAGCGCCAGATCGCGGAATGAATGACGCATTTAATAGAGAACTGGAACGTGAACGTGAATATGATCCACATGAATTAGTCCAATCAGTTCAAACGATTGTACCACTGTTGAATCCTAAACAGAGGGAAGTTTATGATACATTGATTAATGCAATTGATGATGGAAGGGGTGGCTTATTTTTTCTGGATGCCCCCGGTGGAACTGGAAAGACATTCCTCATGTCATTGATTGTGGCCACTGTACGTGCCAGATCCGAAATTGCGGTAGCAGTTGCTTCTTCTGGAATAGCGGCCACATTGTTAGACGGATGCCGTACGGCTCACTCAGCGTTGAAATTGCCATTAAACCTTCAAACTACTGAACAACCGACGTGTAACATTTCGAAACACTCCGCAATGGCCAAAGTTTTGGTAGCATCAAAAATCATAATATGGGACGAATGCACAATGGCGCACAAACGCGCATTGGAAGCACTTGACCGAACATTAAAAGATCTGCGCAATGACTCGAGATGTTTTGGTGGTGCAATGATTTTACTATCTGGCGATTTCCGACAAACACTACCAGTCATTCCAAGAGCTACTGCTGCCGACGAAATAAACGCTTGCCTCAAAGCATCAAATCTGTGGCGATATGTGAAGAAACTTGAACTGTCAGTAAATATGAGAGTTGCATTGTTGAACGATCTATCTGCTGATGATTTCTCTAAGCAATTGCTGACTATCGGTAATGGCCGTGTTCCTGTTGACGAATCGAGCGGATTGATGTCATTTCCTCCAAATTTTTGCAATTTCGTCTCATCGAAAGACGAGCTTATCAACAAAGTATTCCCGGATATCATTTCTAACCACAAACATACTGAATGGTTAAGTGAGCGTGCAATTTTGGCGGCTAAAAATAAAGATGTAGATGACCTAAATTTTATAATTCAGAATCAAATTGCAGGTACTCTGCATTCATTCAAATCTATCGACTGTGTAACAAACGAAGATGAAGCCACTAATTATCCAACTGAATTTTTAAACTCCTTGGATGTGCCTGGTTTACCACCGCACAATTTACAACTGAAGGTTGGCTCGGTAGTAATTATGCTTAGAAATTTAAACCAACCAAAACTGTGCAATGGAACACGTTTGGTGATAAGAAAACTGATGAGCAATGTGATTCACGCGTCGATACTTAAAGGAAAATTTAAAGATGAGGAAGTTCTCATTCCAAGGATTCCGATGATCCCAACGGATATGCCCTTTGAGTTTAAAAGAATTCAATTCCCGATTCGTCTTGCCTTCGCCATGACGATTAACAAATCACAGGGCCAATCCTTGACTATTTGTGGCCTCAATCTAGAAAATTCATGTTTTTCTCATGGTCAATCGTACGAGGTATGTTCACGTGTCGGCAAACCATCCGCTTTATTTGTTCTTGCGCCTGACAAAAAAACAAAGAATGTCGTTTACCACAAGGTGCTTGAATGAAAAGAGTTAATCGTTTAATTCAGTATTTTTTTGCTGACACGTGTTTGAAGTACTTAATTTTTGTTTTAATTCTCTTCCTGTATGTATTATTTATCATAATAAAATACTTTTTTATATCTATCTGTATTTTTATTTTGTATTATTGTATTACGTTCATCAAAGCCTAAATTGGTTCAGCTAAAAGGTAACACGACATTCATTGACTGTTAGGCGGTACGAAGTTCGCCGGGTCAGCTAGTCATATTATAAAGAGGAAAGATTTGATTTTTGTTCGATTTTTTTATTACGATTTAAATCAAAAACTACTCGACCGATTTTAAAAATTCTTTCACCCTTAGAAAGCTACGTCTTTACCGAGTAACATAGGCTATATTATATTTTCAAAAACTTATAGATCCCACTTAAAATGGAGCAATGTAACCCAACGTATCAAACTGTTGCCTATAAAAGTTATTATTTCGCGTGCGCTGCGAAAACTATTGACGGTATATAAAGAAGTGTTTTTTACAATAGTACTATAATTACTTGATCATAACGATGTTATGGTAGGTGAATTATAAATCTAGATAGCCTATAAAAGATTCGGCCGTGTATCGTTAATTTGCTACTAAGAATTGAAGATTTCCGTTACTTTGTCATGGATCCTATAATCAGAATCTAACCAAACTATCATCAAACAACCCTTGAAGTATACTCTTTCTAATAAAAAAAAAAACATCGAAATCCGTTGAATAGATATCGAGTTATTCGTCGATTTGTCGCGCACATACCTCATGCAAATTTACGACTTATATGGTTTTCTCATGGATTCCATTGTCAAACCTGGACTAAAAAAAAATGGGACCCCATGGGAAGCAACCCCTTTCAAATAAAAAAAAAATCATCAAAATCGATTCACCCAGTCGAAAGTTATGAGGTAACAAACACAAAAAAAAAACATACAGACGAATTGATAACCTCCTCCTTTTTTTGAAGTCGGTTAAAAAGTTATTTTTATTAATAATATACAGAATACTAGCTGCTCGTCCCGGCTTTGCACGGATATATAAAGGAAACTAGAGCCAGCCAGCTAATGCCTCTTCTACATTTTAGGATAAAGGTTTGGTGTGTTGTTCACCACGCTGCTCAAATGTGGGTTGATGGGCACAGATGTAAAATATTTTTATCTATTTTTATTAAATATTAGTATTACTTTATATTGTTAAACTTATCTGTCAAATTATTCCGCTGCTGTTGAGGAAATCTATTCAAATCTTCATCTGTTACGTTACTTAGTATAATTAAAGTAAAAAAAATCTTTACCGCCTCAGGTTTTGTTTAACTTGAATAATGAAATTAACTGTTTTTGGTGCATATTTTAATTTATAATGGCCAATTCGCTCTTTGTTTCTTTTAAGCATTATGATATTTATTAGTGTGTGTTTTTAACACGCTTTTATTAGCTTGGGTTGTATGTAACGGAATCTTTGAACTTAATTTTCACCAATTTCCAGAAGTCTGATTAATTTGAAACTTTGCATACGTATCACAATGCAATAATTTGATAACAGTTTTTTTTTTTTTTCGACGTTTCGCTGGATAATCTTAGCGTGTTTTTTTAGTTTTTTTAAACTATTATTTATTATACTATAGATAGGTGGACGAGCGTAAGGGCCACCTGAAGGCTGCTGGTGGCTTGTTAACTGGGTACCAGAGCTCATAGACATTGGCATTGTAAGATATATTAACCATAACTTTCATTTCACCAACCTTGAGAACTAAGATGTTTCCATTGTGACTGTATCTGACTTCCGTGCCACGAAGACCACGACGCTGCCGTTGTTTGTGCTTCTGAGGCACGGGAGTGTACACACCTCCATATATCAGACTCAGATCCAGACCCGCTACTGAGAATCTTCGATAGAACCAATAACATATTTTAATGTCCCAATTTGTGGTTCGAATCCAGGCATGCACCTGCATCATATTATATCTACTAGACCAATAGCTGTCAAATTATTATTAATTATTACGCTTTCAATCACATTCACACAAATCTCGTAACCGATGATCGTGATTCGTGAGTTCAAACCCGGGGAAGCACCTTTGAATGGCATGGTCAAATTTCATTGAAATTCTGACACCATTTATGGTTTTTTTTTTTATTGTATAGTAAGGCGGACGAGCATATGGGCCACCTGATGGTAAGTGGTCACCAACGCCCATAGACATTGGCATTGTAAGAAATGTTAACCATCGCTTACATCGCCAATGCGCCACCAACCTTGGGAACTAAGATGTTATGTCCCTTGTGCCTGTAATTACACTCACCCTTCAAACCGGAACACAGCAATACAAAGTACTGCTGTTTTGCGGCAGAATATCTGATGAGTGGGTGGTACCTACCCAGACGAGCTTGAGCAGACCCGCATTGGAGCAGCGTGGTGGAATAAGCTCCCAACCTTCTCCTCGCAAAGAAGATAAGAGACTTAGCCCAGCAGGGGGACATTCGCAAGCTGTTATTTTTTTCATTCACAGTTATACTTAACGTATTGATTTATACAAATGTGACTTGTTGAAAAATTCAACTTCAATGGCTGCATTTGCAATTACGCGTTTTATGGTCGCCATAAAAAGCTATTTCCGAAACATTTCACTTGTGGCGAGATACGATCGTAAAATGTGCGCCATTGTAGCTAGATCTTTTTTTTTAAATTCCCTTTATTAAAACCGCAGAGATAGTCTTGGTTTGCACGAGTTGTATAGCTGATATCGTATTTTGGATACTAAAATCGGGTTATAAAAAGTATATCAATTTACGAGCGTTTTGAAAGTTTCGATTTATAATTTAGCCGATAGCTCAGTGGTTAAAACTTGTATATGTATCTAAATTTTCCGGGTTCAAATCCGGGCATGTAAAGATGACTTTTTATGTTTAAACTAATCGACATTTAGGCTGAACGATGAAATACAATCTCTTATTAAAATAACAACTTTGACATAAGGCTTATTCCTTGATTTAAGTCATAAATAATCTAAAAATCAAGATTATGAGTGCTCATAAAAGCCTTCTTCAAGTACATTTTATTTACAATAACAAATCGCACACGAACTTATATAAATACAGAAACACTAAGAACACACTAACACAATCTTATATGTACATAAGGCGTGCAATCTCTTCTTAAGCAACCTAGTCTAATGCTTTAAGCTCTGTATATTCATCTCAACAAAGTGGTTTCGTGATAAACTGTAATATCGGTATCTCAATTTTAATCGCGCGTTTGTATTAAATTTTATTTTATTCTGGCGTTAGTAATAGTGAGGTTTAGATAATATTATATAACAGTAGCCCTGATTGGGTTTTGCCCTGGATACATTTTTTTGCATACTATATTTACAATAATATAATAAATTACTTTATATATATATATATATATATATATATATATATATATATATATATATATATATATATGTGTGTGTGTATGGGGGTATGTGTGTGAGGGGGTATATATAAATTATAATATGATCGAAACACGAGATCTCAGAATTCGATCGACTTGAAATGCAAATCTGAAATTCGGAATATATTTTTTATTTATACTCGTAAAGAAGTCGGGTAAGATTATAATAATGATTACAAAAAATCCAACCATTGAATTATATAATATATTTTTAAGACAAATTCTCATCTCTAATGGATTGGAGCCACACGTAGACTGAAGGTTTAGTCTTTCTATTTGACGCACCAAAACCACTCTCTCGCTTGAATGAGCAAGAAGGTATTATCCAAGTTTGACTTAGAAAGTCTTACGGTGAATGGAACTAAAAGGATACAAAATGAATTTGAAATTGAAAATTTCACGTGGAATTTCAGAACATTTTAACTTTTTAAACTTATAATATGAAGAGCTGACACGATCCAGTGGCTTGGTGAATCTTATGCAAAGATTGTGGGTTCAATCCGGGATAGGTTGCAGAATGAATGAATTGGAGCAGCGTACCACGCTCCTTCTCCCTAAAAGTAGAGGAGGCCTTAGCCCAGCAGTGGGACATTTACTGGTTGTCACTATTAATTACCAATGTAATTAATCTATACTTATATTATTAATACGAAAGTAACACCGTCTGTCTGGTACGCTTGACGGAGTTAATATAATAATTTACCTTTTTTTTTTATTACGCTGGAAAAACGCATGACGCCTTTCCCCCACGGGTAAAGTGGGGGGGGGGGGTATGTGGGACTCGCCATATGTCTGGACACTATGGTGCACTCGGTGCCCTGGGGCACCGAGTGCACCCCGGTCATCGGAATACCCACTAAAAAACCAGCGGTACCCTTCCCGTCTTAAGGGGAGCGCCACGGGATCGATTGCGCATTCAATCGTGGCGCTCCGACGATAATAATTTACCTGACCTGACACTAATACATATTATGTTTAAATAAGATAAGATATCATAATTTGTAAAATAAATTATATCATAATATCATATGATATAGTTAGTGGACTGCTTGATCTTGACAACAGCGTTGTTAAAAAAAAGGCTCGCGCTAATTTAAAACCGACATTGGTTGGTTACAGAAAGGTACAGTAATTAATTCATTATTGACGATTGAAATCTGTTTTAAAAAGACCAATTTGAAATTTTTAGAAAATCTGCTTCAATTCTGGCTACTAAATATATATATTCACATAATCATCAAATCAAAAAGAAATTAATCTTGCGCAACAAATCAAAAACAATCTCAGGTAAAATGGCTCATACACAAAAAAAAACATAGATTCAGAGCTTTTGAAAAGTTAATGAAAAATTCATCGTACATTCATAATTCTGAATCGCTATTCTGTGAGAACTCACCTCGTATCTGAATCGTGAAATGAAAAGCGTCCGGCGATACGCTATTCTGATGCGTGAAGTTGTCTAATATGCTTTCCAATGCTATATTGACTATAACTAATATCTGACTATGACTATTACTGCCTCGTTGGTCTAGTGGCTTGATATGAGGCCGCAGACTCGGTGGCCCTGGGTTCAATTCCCAGGTCGGGTCGGTCGGCAATAAATAGAGCATCTCATAAGAGGAGAAGAGGCCTTAGCCCAGCAGTGGGACATTCATAGGCTGTTACTAAGTAATTGACCTGGTTTACTAATTTCATTTTATTTGTAAATTACAATGCAGTTTCATACCGTGGTTTATATATGTAGGTGCATAACTATACACAAAGCCTAGAACTAGAACTTAGAACGCACTTAATTAAAATATATATATCAATGTAATTACAATAATGATTCCATAACATAATAAATATAACTAAAAAAATAAAAGACGCCATTAGAAGACAAATAGATGCAATAAAAAATTCTCAAATCGTATATTTAATCGAGAAACTACCCTCAAAAGACCATAAAAACCAAAGTCCTCAAATCGGAGCCGCCGTTAGCTCGTAACAGGCGATTTCAATATTCGTATCGATAAATTAACTATATCTATACTGTCCTGGAAGCTTGCCAGCTCTCGGGCCGTGACCTGTTAATGTCACGAATTATCAACGAAAGGCTAGAAATATTTCTTGGATAATTGACACGTACGAAGAATACTCGTGGAATTTTCTCGAATATTCTACGAACGCCTAATTACACTAAAGTGAGTTTTTTTATTGAAACACACTTATCTATATAAATAAAATGATAGAGGTTTGCAGTTGTGCGCGCATCACGGAAAAACTACTTGACAATGAAATTTTAGACACTTGGCCCTTAAAAAAAATGATTTAATAAAAATCTTCATTTAATAAAAAGTTATTAAAATTTCAAGAAACAGCGATATGTTTATGCACTGCGTGTCCAGTGATGTATGTTTAAACAAAGTATATTTTTGCTTGCAATCCTTTTGATTTTTATTCCTTCGTACATAAGAAAACTTTGTTAACATATCAAGCAACGCGGACGAAGTCGTGTGTATCAGCTAGTATTTACTAATATTATATGTGAAAGTGGGTTGGTTTTGTTTGTTACTCTTTTACGCCTTAACTACTCGATAGATGTTCATGAAATTTTGCATACACGTTGTCAGAGCTGCCCCCCCCCCACTCACACGGAAACTAGTAAATATATATTGTAGAAATGGCGGTCTCAATGCTACAAGTATATTATGTACCAACCAATCTTAGGAAGTGCAGGACATTTATAGGTGTGCTAAGGAAAAATAAAAGAAAAATCGCTTACTTATATAACATACATAAGAATATCCTTAATAATGTTAAGAAGGAGAAAGTGAGTTTGTTTATGCATTTGTTTGTTACGACTTCACATCGTAACCACTCAGCCGATCATCATCACATTTTGCGTCCACTTTGTCAGAGGTACAGAAATAGATATATGGAGACCATGGGCGAGAAATAGTATAAATAAATATGCAATATATTTTAAATCAAATTAATATAATTAAATACTATATAAATAAAGTTTTTTTTTGCCGTTTAAAGGCGACCTTTGCTTACCTTAACGCCTGAATAAAAAAATAGCAAGTACATTGAATAAGTATGTATTTTGAAAATCGAATCTTATTATAAAAAAAATAACTATTGTTATATTTTTACTGATATGAACACATTTGACGGCGACTAATAGCACTTGCAATGATAATATTTAAAAGAATATAACCTTTCGAGTTATACGTAATAAGACTCATTGTTCTTTAACAGTCAACGTGACCATGCATTTAACCTTTAAGTCGTACCAAATGTTTGTCATAGCTCAATAATAGCATGTTAATGTCACTGACACGATACATTATCTATGTTAGACATGCATAATGGGATTATGTAGGTCTGTGTGTCAATATTAAACTGTATTTGACTGCCTCGTTGGTCTAGTGGCTAGATATAAGGCCGCAGACTCGATAGTCCTGGGTTCGATTCCCAGGTCGGGCCAATAAATAGTTATTGGAGTTTTCTGTCAGAAAATTCTCAGTAGCACCCGGAGTCTGGAAGTTGGAAGTGTTTACACTCCCGTGCCTCGGAAAGCACGTTAAGCCGTTGGTCCTGCGCCTGAACTCTTTCCGGTCGTGTCGGATTGCCGTCCCATCGGATTATGAGAGCTAAGGGAGAGTACACTCTGCACCTGTGTTTGCGCACACACTTGTGCACTATAACATTTCCTGCGCAGTTGGATAATCTCTCTTGAGATTGAAATCGGTCTGGAGGACCTTATTAAACTGTAATCAAATCCCCAGTTGTTTGATCGGAGAAAATGTAGGATTCATATTTAATTGCTGATCTGGTATGAGCTTGAGATTTGCTTTGTGGTATAAATTGTACTGAATTGTCAATTTTCATATTCAGATACTAGATCTGATTATTTTGCTAATATCTAGATTCAAATGAAGATGGAGATTATATTATGTACTGATTATCTATATTACTGCATACCTCGTTCGTCTGGTGCCTAGATATGAGGCTCAGATTACGAGGTCCATATCCCACTTCGGTAAAGTAAAAAAAAAATGTTTTTTTTCTGAAGTGTGTAAACTCTTGTGTCTCGGTAAGCATGTAAAACTGTTGGTCCTGCACTTGAACTTATTCCAATTGTCTTCCCATTGCATTACGAGAGAGAGAGAGAGCAACTTTATTTTTGCAAACATTTGTGCTCTTTAATATACACAATGTTGTACAATTGCGTAACCTCCCTTGAGATTGGCCGCCGTGGCTAAAATTGGTCAGGATGAGATACTTTATGATTATGTAATCGCATAAATCATTTTTCTTCTTTTTTATCTTCCTTACAATTAAATTATTTATAAACAAATAACTGCATATATTATTCACTAAATTATTTCTGACAAACGTTTTTGACAAAGATTTTTCCGAACGTAGTCGTGAAATTTGACTAGTGTGACATTTTCGCTCATCGTTTTCTGACCTCGCCTACTTGGCAACGCTCTCTCGGTCAAGGCGCGTTCGGACATCGTGTATCATATTTATAACATTATATGAAAAAAAAAACAATTTAGAAATAATCATCTAATCTAAGATCTTTAACAGATTATAAGCCGTTGATGAATAAGTAACAGCCTGTGTATGTCCCACAGCTGGACTAAGGCCTCTCCTTTTTTGAGGATAAAGTTTGGAGCTCATTCCACCACGCTACTCTAATGCGTGATGGTGCAATTCTGTGTGAGTGCAGAACTTCTGTAAAAAAATACACGCAAGCTTCCTCACGATGTTTTCCTTCACCGCCAAGCATGAGATGAGTTATAAACACAAATTAACCACATGAAACGTTCTCACCCGAGTTTGAACCCACAATCATCGGTCGGATTCTCGAGTTCTAGCTGGGCCATCTCGGATTTCCATCTACTGATTATTCTACTGACATTATGAGAACTGATTAAGAATGTATTTTAATTAGTGACAAAGAGAAGTTTTTTCCGCTAGAAAAACGTATTTACGCATTTTTTTCTCACGTGAAAGGGGCATATATGGAGCTCGTCACTGGAATACCCATCAAAAACCAAAGGCATCAAAAACCAATTACTATAATTCAAGACATAATCAAAAATTTTGATTTTGACTGGATTGACAAGTTGAATGATAATTCAAAATTGTTTGTAAAAGTTTTTTTAAAATAAAGTTATATTCGACTAATGTTTATTTGTATAATTATTTATGTATTTTAAACACCTACGTCTGTAACATATATTCGTATTTAAAAACTTTGATCTTTTTAAATCAGAAAGCCTTAAGTAATTGTGACGATAATGTTTAATTTTCATTATGGTATACTAAATCAAACGAAGTTATCCTCCTTATTTAGTTTATCCTTAAGTTTTTAAGTTAGCTTTCAGTCTTCCAGCATAGTTAAACAGAAAGTTGATCTTTGTTTAATTAGTTCATTTTTTGTAAAAATATCAAAGTTCAAAAACTAGAGAATTATCGCCCGCCATATTTCAAATTTGGTAATCTTGCAATATTTGACAACTGTATGAGTTTTGGAGATCCCATCCTTTTGGGATGTGGATTTTTTTAAACCAAGTCATTTTCTTTCGAATTTATCACATAAAGAATGATTGAAACATTTTCAATTTCTACCATTTTTAAATAAATACTGATTCCTAGGTGAAAATAATTGGGCTCGTATTAAAGTTATAGTAAAATATTCAATACTAATGGTGATCTGGCGTGACTCTTCTACTGGCAATATTTTCCATTCTATGTCATGCTATTTCATTCGTGTTATAGTATACGTGGATTTCTAATTGATCGAAAGGTTGACTGGCAGAGAATCATTATAAAAAATAATGGCTGATGTGTCTTTTTTACTGATTCTAAATATGGGAAAAACTCAATTTTGAAAAAAATGTTCGTTGCGTCTTTTTTCTTAGAACGGCAGAATGCCTAGGCATTAAGTCCGCCTTTTGTGGTGGTCAATAAGGTTTTAAATAAATAAATAAATATTCCTTCTCGGCTCTAGTACGGAATGGTACGGAACGGTACGGAATACGACTTGCTAGTTCATAAACCTGAATCAATAGTCGATCCGTTCATTAAAGAGCTAGAGATAACGATATAATGAAATGTCGTTATGGACAAAGGGTGAACAAAATGGCAGTATATTACGTCAATTATTTTAGATAATTGGATATAATTCCTGCTGGATGACAATGACAGAATTATTCGTATTAGGATTTTATTTAATAGTTTGCTCCTATTGCTTAATGATATTCATTAAAATTATAGGTACATTCTTGTGAGCCGAGGCGGTTATGCTATTCAATTAAATAAATTATATTATATTTGAGCCGCGAAGTATGGAAGTATCGGTGGTAGAGCTTTGTGTAAGCTCGTCTGGGCAGGTACCACCATTTGTTGTTGTTTGTTGTGTTCCGGTTTGAGGGGTGAGTGAACCAGTGTAATAACAGGCACAAGGGACATAATATCTCAGTTCCCAACTCTCAGTTCCTACTTACCATCAGGTGGCCCATATGCTCGTCCGCCTACCTATGCAAAAAAAAACTCTTAACCGAAGATTGCGTTTCAACCGGGTTCACACTGACAAGTACCAAGTTTTCATTTGATGT
This sequence comes from Nymphalis c-album, assembly GCA_963151315.1. Classification (NCBI taxonomy): domain Eukaryota; kingdom Metazoa; phylum Arthropoda; class Insecta; order Lepidoptera; family Nymphalidae; genus Nymphalis; species Nymphalis c-album. The sequence continues at coordinate 7,523,354 of OY720610.1, forward strand.
TCGTAATATCGGTGCTCGGCAGGAAAGAAATACACCTATAACTATCATCGTCTACCCACCAGCTCTTAGTTTAGCGTGGTGAAATAAGAAAGAAAGAAAGAACACTTTTATTTGGGACCGTACAAAAATTATAAAAATATGTATAAGTTACTTCAAAATTAGAATAAATAAAAAAAAGAAAAAAAAGTTAACCAAAGCTATAAGCAGTATAAATACAAGAATCAATATAGTAATCTATGCATATTGGAAAAAAAAAATTACAAACACAAATATACTTGCATGTTCAATTAAATTCAGTTTTACGTGGTTAATGAAACAATTTATAAATGAATGTCCCACTGCTGGGCTAAGGCCTCTTCTCCTCTGTTTGAGGAGAAGGTTTGGAGCTTATTACACCACGCTACTCCAATGCGGTTTGTTGGAATACACATGTGACAGAATTTAAGTGAAATTTGACACATGCATGTTTCTTCACGATGTTTCCCTTCACCGTTAAGCACGAGATGAATTATAATCAAAAATTAAGCATATGAAATTCAGTGGTGCCTGCCCAGGTTTGAACCCACGTTCATCGGTTAAGATTCACGCGGTCTTACCACTAGACCATCTCGACCAGATAGCTAAGGGAGACATTTCCCAATGAAGTAAATTTCGTGTAAAGATCTTAGCAAATTCTGCTTAGTAGAAATAAAGCGCATTTCTTGATTTCAAATTGTTCAATGAGTGCCACCGCTGCGAAACACTATGGGCCGTTAGTTGCCATTAGTCTGTGGTACAATATGCGAGAATTTGTCCAGATGCCAGCAATTATTTTGTGCCATTATTATATTCATATATTCACAATCTATTCACAACTAATATCATTCTACATTAGTTGCTCTCAATGTGCTTATATTATAATAAGTTAAAAGTATTATTTACTTGGTTGGTAAGACACGCCTTTCACGCCGCAGGTCATGGGTTCGATTTCCACCCAGAACAGACACTTGTGTGCATGAACATGTCTATTTGTCCTGTGTCTGGATGTAATTATCTATATAAGTATGATATGATATGATGTGTATTAAATTGCGCTATAGTTTATTATATTTAAATTACATATATGAAATTATTATAGAAAGGAACTTTCCACGTTCCAACCGCTCGTCTCACGAACAAATCTTTTGATTTTAAGAGTAAAGAAATATGGTTTTACAAAAAAAAAAACCTTGCGGACCTGTTTGGAGTTATCTGTAATGCTGTTCCAATGCCAGCCGGTGCGCATGGGGCCCAATTTCATCTCACTCATAAAATCAATGTGACATGACTTATAAACACAAATTAAGCACGTCTTCTATCCACTGGGTCACCACGGTTCTTTATTCATAATATAACAGTTCTTTTAAGTGTTATCATCTTTAATTACATGCCCTAATTAGGAATGAAAATGCATTTTATTTTACACCAAAAAAAATATGTTCCAATAGTATAAATCATGATAACGCGGTGAGGAGTGAAATTACTTCATACCAAAAACCTTTCCGCTACCGCTTATCAATTGAACCAGCAGCAAAGTTACGTTAACAACTAGATTTGTTATTGGCTTAATTTACCAACAACACAACTAAAGAGTTATTTCGACTCAAAAACTTGAACAGAAAGGTTAATTGGTGGCTATTATTGGTAAATTACCAGTACTATGTTATTTTGAAAATGGCTTAAGTCTAGACTGATGTTTCGTATAATTCTACCGAGGGTGATACGTCCTTTTTAATTTTGTTTTATATGTTTTTAATTATTTATTTAATCTATTTTTAGTGTAATGATTGGCTACTATCATGCTAAATGGTCTGAGATGGAAATAGGTTGACTAGAAGATTGATACAAATTCATATATATTTTCTTCTAATTTTCAATAATCATTATGGTCAAATTTCGACCATTAGTTCTTATAAGGTCTTCCTTCTATTATTTTACCAAATGATTTGTTATTTAAACAAACAGAGTGTCATTAATTTTGTTTTAATTAAGGCATTGTTATTAGAGTAAATGTATAGCATATTTATGTTCAAAATAATGAGCATAGTGCTTGCGTTTATTCTCCCATAATATTAAAATTTATACTCGACGAATAATAATATGTATAACAATGAGTAGAGAGTAAGGTACTGAGTTTTTAACTGAAATTTGATAGCACACACAATAAATATCGTCGTTTTACTTGGTGGTAGAGCTTTGTGTAGGCTCGTCTGTGTAGGTACCACCCACTCATCAGATATTCTACCGCAAAACAGCAGTACTTGGTACTGTTGTGTTCCGGTTTGAAGGATGAGTGAGCCAGTGTAATTACAGGCACAGGGGACATAACATCTTAGTTCCCAAGGTTGGTGGCGCATTGGCGATGTAAGCGATGGTTAACATCTCTTAAAATGCCATTGTCTTTGGGCGTTGGTGACCACTTACCATCAGGTGGCACACATGCTCGTCCGCCTTCCTATGAAATAAAAAAAGAAACAATCAAAATACATATTTACTTACAAAAGTTACACACAAACAATGAATTTTATCCAAATCACCGAATCTGAGTTGGCAATGAAAATTCCTTCCAAGTAATTTAATGTTCCGACCATCGTCGTTACTTGATTCATTAATTTTGACGAAGACGTCACTGGCATTCCGTAAGTTTGACGAGCTCTGCTAATGGACGATAGTTTAGATAACAAATGATATACAGATAAACCAGATTGGAGGCGTTTTTGCGTTTGTGGTTGTGACTAAAACCGGAATAAATTATCACGTCAAAAGTGTAATGTTGCTTATTACTTTTTACTTATTTATTTGTTTATATTAAATCATATGGGGAAACTTAAAACTTACGTCAAAAATATACTTGGTGGTAGAGCTTTGTGCAAGCTCGTCTAGGTAACACCCACTCATCAGATATTCTACCGCAAAACAACAACAACAGTACTTTGTATTGTTGTGTTCCGATTTGAAGAGTGAGTGAGTCAGTTTAATTACAGGCACAAGGGACAAGGCGCATTGACGATGTAAGGGATGGTTAACATTTCTTACAAAGGCTTTGTCAATGGGCGTTGGTGACCACTTACCAATAGGTGGCCTATATGCTCGTCCTCCTACCTATACAATAAAAGAAAGAAAAAAAAGAATTACATCAAAGGCACATTTATTTTTTCTTTATGTAACTCTTGACCACTATCAAACCTGATGCAATAGTGATGTAGTGACGCAGCCTAAAATGGAACGCGCTTGTCTAGAACAAGTCTAATAGTTTTTGTCCTCTAACCGACGAGAAGGATGGGAGCTTATTCCACCACGCTGTTTCAATGCGGGTTGGTGGAAGAATTTCAGTGACATTTGACACATGCAGGTTTCCTCACGATGTTTTCCTTCACCTTTAAGCACGAGTTGAATTATAATCACAAATTAAGCACATGAAATTCAGCTGTGCTTGCCCGGGTTTGAACCCACGATCATCGGTTAAGATTCACGTGGTCTTACCACTAGGCCATCTCGGCTTTATTATATTTTTAAGGTCAGATAAGAAAATAAAATTACATGTAAACACAATTGTTTTGTTCCCAAAAATTACATTAATTCGCGGTTTCGTTCCAAAATTTAAATTCGGACGTTTACATTCACCTCACTAATGTGACAAGTTAAGGTTTTTTTACAAGCCCGCCTGGGGCGTGTGCAGGGTCGCCAGCTCTATAAAACTCGTTTATAACTTTTAATATTGTTTTAATTCATTTTATTCTCGTTTCTAAACTTGTTGATTTTAGTGTGACTTTTATAACTTTTCAACGTTTTTATCGGTTATTTTCTGACTTTTTAGTAGTATTGAAAGGGGTTATGATTGCATAAGAGAGTCTCATGCCGATTGCCATCAGGGTATTTGAGTCGAATTTCCCCCCAAAGCGTGTCAATTGATATTTCAAATGAAAACATGGTAAAAAAATACGAAAATGTTGAGTTAATAAATATGATAGTTTTAATAACTATATATTGTCATTGCAATATTATTACTATGGCAACACAGTACAGGTTTTATTGTACTGGCAACCCTGTTGAATAAATCTTATTTAATCCATGTCGTGACCGCCTACAAAGGTCACAATCCCTTTCGTGTTTACACAAGCATAATTGTACACCTTTGCTAACACTTAATTTGATATAAAATAATTTTAAAGGCTTTATTTTGTCACTTTTTTTATCGTATTTTAACATTTACTCTAGACGTTATATTTACTGACAGTTATTTAAAAATTTTTAATCTGTTCTATTTTTAAATAACTGTGATCATTTTATTTACAAAAATTGCTTTATCGACGTTTTGAAAAATAATAATCGAAAGCTTTGCGAGACGATTTGTTTGCAAAGTAACATCAACGCACAGTCCAAGCTTCTGGGCACCATACTAAGCACCATGAAAATATGCATACGGCTTCCTTATACATAGTAGTTTAGTATTAAGGAAGTATTTTCGATAATGATAAAGGGTATGAAAATTCGTATGAAAATACCTCGGTGGTAGGGCTTTGTGCAAGCTCGTCTGGGTAGGTACCACCGATTCATCAGATATTCTACCGCAAAACAGCAGTACTTTGAAAGGTGAGTGAGCCAATTACAGGCACAAGGGACATAACATATTTTTATACATTTTTATGTATAAATTACATTAAATAAAATCTCAGAGGTGAAGAGGTAATACCTCTTACATATACATTTAAGTTAATTAATTTTTAAAATTTGAGATTTAATTTAATTTAATTTGTTGTTTATATAGTTATTAGAATAGTTATATTTTTTTACCTTTTTCTCTATTGATTTAAATTAACATAGTAATGCTATTCACTAATATTTACATATATCAGAATTCTTTTTTTTTGGGTCTTTAAGATAAAGATATTTTTTTTTATTTTGTTTCTCGTCAATTAGGTATTTTTTTATTTTTTAAATATTAAGTTAGCCTTTAGTTGTTTAAATATTTTGTTACAATATATTTATACATGTAATTTGACAAATGTTTTTCTTAATATATAACGTTGGCTTCCTATGAAATAAATAAATAAACACTTTAGTTTCCAAGGTTGGTGGCGCATTGGCGGTTTAAGCGATAATTAACATTTTTTACAACGGAAGCTGGTGACCACTTACCATCCGTCAGCCCATATACTCGTCCGCATACCTATACAATAAAAATTTGATTTTTGAAGGAAGAGTCATGGATAATATGACACAAGTAAAGCTGCTGGTAAGGCACTAGTTAAAAATAAAAGTTACAAAATATAGAAGTCATTTAAAATCGCGCCCTCGTTAACCAAAGTTTGTTATAATAGTGATTCACTTGAGTCGCTTAATTCTTATTGCCCGTTTTAATGACGTACCTATCAGAGACCTTTTATATATCACTTAATGGGCCAGGCCCAATTCTGGTGGTTTATATAAGTTACGAAGAGGAAACTCAGCGTTTTCGAATATGAAAATTCTTAGGTTTTTTATAACGTAAAAAATTAAACTTACATTTTTAAAAATGGAACATGCGTTGGATGTTGGTTCAAACGTTTGGATAAATATTGGTGAAGTTATACAGATACACCACGTGATACACAAAATGTTAATACATGAACAAAGTTTGTGGCCCAGTGGCGATATAAGCGCCACTGGGCCACAAACTTTTAAAACTAATATTAAATAAAAATTAAGTTTCAGTAGATTGTTTTATGTGCTTCATTTCTTGTAAAATTACTAGTAACAGAGTTGTATGAGCCTAATCAAATTGGAACTTTTGTATGTTTGTTATTTTGATATACATCCTAAACAAAGCGCATGTGCTCTTAAATAGTATTCTCATTTTTTAAACAAAACAAAAATATTCCATTTTTAAAACCGCAACATACGCAGAACCAGACAGCTTTTATTATACATATAGTAAATTGAAAGCGAAAATTCCGTCCTAAAATGTCCCAACATATGCCAAAGCGCAACCCGCAATATCTCGCGTCGGTCGAAGAGACCCGAGGGATCGTTTTATTCAAACCGACATCCGATAGTAATGAGATGAACATTTCTCATGATAACAAAGATTGGGACTGTTTCTTAATGACTTAACACTAATCGTGACGTCATTTGGATTATCTATATATAAAACTAGCTGATTCCCGCGTTACTTGATATATTAACAAAGTTTTCTTATGTACGAAGGAAAAAAAACATCAAAAAGATCGCAAGCAAAAATATACTTTGTTTAAACATACATCACTGAACACGCAGTGCATATAGAAATCGTTGTTTCTTGAAACCTTAATAACTTTTTATTAAATGCAGATATCGCAATCTATATCGGCTATGTTGCTATCGAAACTATGAAAGTAAAACTGAAGTGAAGTTCAGATAAATATTGAGATATTATAAATAAATCTATCACTCACTTATCACTACTTGAGTGATAAGACCGCCCCTTGCATGCATCATCCTTCCTAAGTGTCGTTTTTTTTCCACTTTTATTTTTATCTGACTTGTCTTGTTTTTGTTTTTTTTTGAGTGAGCAATAAAGATATTTCTTATTATTATTATCAATATTAATCTAATTCTCGATTGCCTCGTTGGTCTAGTGGCTTGATATAAGGCCGCAGACTCGATGGTCCTGGGTTCAATTCCCAGGTCGGGCCAATAAATAGTTATTGGGGTTTTCTGTCAGAAAACTCTCAGTAGCAGCCCGGAGTCTGGAAGTTGGAAGTGTGAACATTCCCGTGCCTCGGAAAGCACGTTAAGACGTTGGTCCTGGGCCTGAACTCTTTCCGGTCGTGTCGGATTGCCGTCCTATCGGATTATGAGAGAGAAGGAAAAGAGAGTGCACCTGTGTTTGCGCACACACTTGTGCACTATAATATCTCCTGCGCAGTTGGCTAGTCTCTCTTGAGATTGGCCGCCGTGGCCGAAATCGGTCATGAGGACCTTACTATTAATCTAAAACTTTATTTAGTGCATAATAGCAGAGCTATTAGCAAATCTCATGGAAAATGTATATCTATAGTTTATTTATCTTCCTCGTTCGATTGGAATAGAATTTGTATAACACATACAATAAATACAAACAAAATATACACGACGATCATCATCACATTCAGCCCACACTAATCAACTGCTGGTCATAGGCCTCCCCACCGGCTCAGCAATACTCTTGGTCCTGCGCTAAACGCATCCATTGCGCACCCGCTACTTTTCTTAAGTCGTCTGACCATCGAGGTAGCTTGCCCACTGGCCTCTTCGCTTCTCTATGCCTAGAAACACGACGATAAGCAATACATTATGATCCTACCTATTTTTGGAACGAAGTTCTTTTACGAGGCGTACAGTAATGAAATGGCAGTGGCCCAAGGTCACGTCATATAACGAAGTATCGTTCATACTAAGCCTACCAAAAATGCGATGCGTTGCGCTTTCGAATTTAGGAGGTCGATATAAAGGAGGTTGTGGTGCTTTTCGTATGACAAAAGAACAGTCATATTAATTAATTAAAAAATATCGCTCAGAACTTCGTTCTGACGGGGATCCCCCGACCGCACCACTTTTTTAAACGTATTTATATTTTATAAATATACGAGGAATATATTTCACATTTTCTTGAACGTATTTCAAAGTAGCGACAAAGCTGTCATCTATATTCATAAAAAGATCTTTCGAATATTGGAATAGCTTTCGTTTAGATCGACATATTATATTGAAACCATTATCCTGCTTCGAGCTGTTAGTGCTCAAAAGATCCAAATACTTTGAAGTCCATGTATAAAGCTAGGTACCTACATTTTATATGAGGAATTCTTCAGTTAAGAGTATGTTCTGGTAATAGGGCTCTAGCAAGCAGTACATAGGACATCGCGACAGAACTCAAAATTCCATCCTCACCACCTTGATGTCTGGAATTCCACAACAGTGATCTGAGGATATTTCCTGCTTCGTACAACCACTCTGTGGAACCAGCTTTCGCCGGCGACTTTTCCGAACCGATACGACTTAAAAACCTTCAAGAAGATAGCGTACTCTTTCCTCAAAGGCCGGCAACGCACCTGCAAGTCCTTGGATGTTGCAGATGTCCGTGGGCGGTGGTAGTCACTTTCCATCTGAGAAGCCTCCTGCTCGTATGCCCCCTCTTACATAAAAAATACATAGGATATTTTTTGTATGCTCAAAATTAAAAATGATACTTATCGTTCCATTTATAAATAATTATATAGATCCAAACAGTGACATAAATTATTAATAAATAATGGAAATTTATATTCGAACAATGTATTCTAATTCCGAACATAACAACGCAAACAAAATTATACTTTGAAATGTATAGAATCAAATCTTCGCTTCCTGTATTTAAATGTTTGGATTCGATCTCTTACGTTGCCTCGCCATCTCTATTATAACGCTATATATAATTATCTCTTAGTAATAACAACGATCGTTCCTTATATATATTTGAAAACATAATTATAGGATATGAATTTTTATAAAGATCAAATGACTCGTGCGTTTAAGATTATCGTTTTCGATTCATCGAACATCTTTTATTCGATTAAGATTAAGATTTCTACATTAAGATTGTTATATTATAATTAAATTACAATATAATATTTAAAATCTGTAAAATATTTGTAATTACAGTATTTACTTGGTGGTAGAGCTTTGTGCAAGCTCGTCTGGGTAGGTAACATCCACTCATCAGATATTCTACTGTAAAACAGCAGTACTTGGTATTGTTGTGTTCCGGGTTGAATGGTGTGTGTGTAATTCCAGTCACAAGGGACATAATATCTTAGTTCCCAAAGTTGGTGGCACATTGGTGATGTAAGTAATGGTTAACATATCTTACAATGTCAATGTATATAGACGTTGGCGACCACTTACCATCAGGCCCATACGCTCCTCCGCCTTCCTATGCAATAAAAAAAAATATGTTTTTATTTATTGTTTTGTTTATAATATGATCCTTGTTTGGTCGAAATAAATCATTTAATTATTATTATTAAGCTTTTAAGTGAAACAATGCTGATGAATTTTCTACTATGTATACTGAGTTAAACTGTAAGCATTTATTGAAACTTATAGTAAGTGAACTATTTTACCACAAGATAGTAATATAACACCATCTGCGATTAAGATGCTGTTCTTAACAAAATTAAAGCATAATTTATTAAAGTAAGCTTTTACGAGAGCTTTTAAATGTTTATATTGAAAGATTTTAGGAAATTTCAATTTCAATTTCGCGGTTTCAAAATGAGGATTCTACCGAGAAACTTAATACACTCTTACTCATTTCCGCCGATTAACTTAAATAGCTTAAATAGGTTCGATGCCAGGTCGTAACAATTAAATTTATTGAGTTATTCTATCAGCTGGAGCATGTTCCACCACGCCGCTCGAATGTTGGTTGGTGGAATTCACATGTGGCAGAATTTCAGTTTCAAGCAGGTCGCGATGTTTTTCTTCACCGTCAAGCACGAGATGAATTACAAATACAAATTAAGCACATGAAATTCAGTGATGCTCGCCCGGGTTTGAACCCACGATCATCGGATTTTTTTAAATGTTATTAATGTTATTTGTAATAATATTTCTACAATAATTTACAGGAGCAAAATATGAATGTCGGTTATTATAACAAACGTCGACTCAACCACAATTAAAACTTTTACCAGAGGGATAAAATTTTGCGCAACGCTCTTTGTAGGCAATTGACCTGAAATCGTCAAAGTTTTAACGGTGGAGTGACTTGAATAAGGAACTCGAACGCTTGGGCCAATAAATTTAACAAATAATTCCTGTGAATATTTATAAAAGGGTTATTTTACTTTTTTATATCAATGATGTAGTTAGACTGGGAAATTGAACCATCGCTTACATCGCCAATGCGCCACCAACCTTGGGAACTAAGATCATATGCCCCTTATGCATATAATAACACTGGCTCACTCACCCTTCAAACACAACAATACACAGTACTGCTGTTTTGCGGTAGAATATCTGGTGAGTGAGTGGCCTAGTGACCTACTCAGAGCTTGCATAAAGTTCTACCACTGATTGAAATCTGATGGTACGCTGTACCTGATGGTAAGTTGTCACAACTGTCCATAGATATTGGTGCTTTATCAAATATTAATCATCTTTTATATCGCCGATGCACCAATCTTCGTAATTAAGATTTTATGGTCTACCTTTAAACTGGAACACAATATATTTTTTTTTATTGTATAGGAAGGCGGACGAGCATATGGGCCACCTGATTGTAAGAAATGTTAACCATCGCTTACATCGCCAATGCGCCACCAACCTTGGGAACTAAGATGTTATGTCCCTTGTACCTGTAATTACACTGGCTCACTCACCCTTCAAACCGGAACACAGCAATACAAAGTACTGCTGTTTTGCAGCAGAATATCTGATGAGTGGGTGGTACCTACCCAGACGAGCTTGCACAAAGCTCTACCACCAAGTAATTAATTATATATATATAAGTATGTATTTACAAAAAAAAAGTAGTATATATAGTATATCACTTGTCTGGTTACCATAGTACAAAGTACAAACTCTGTTTAGTTTGGGATCAGATGGCCGTGTGTGAATAATGTCCCAGGAATAACTGTAAGTATTACTATTTTGCGGTAGAATAAGTGCGTGGGTAGTACCGACCCATGTGAGGTTATATAAAGTTCTACCACTTATGGACTTATGGTAATATTTTATAATTTTAAAGCTATTGGTTGCGTCTCGTTTAGATTTATTAACTCATCGCGGTCATTAAGACCCCAGGTGGTATTTCACTGTTACGAGCACGTGTCAACTAGATTGGCCAATAAATTTGTAATTTACGTTTGCAATGAACTAGTTTGGAGATGAAATTCATTTACTTTACTTTACTTTACTTTGGAGCATTTTTCATTTATAATTGGAAAATGTATCTTATATTCATTATCTTAAGTATCATTTTGGGTTATTGGTTATTTACTAAGACAAACTATTGTAACCTAACGAAAATATGTTTGTTTGTCTCGCTTTAACGTCTTAACTACTCAACCGATCGTTATTTTGCATACAAGTTATCATTGTTACAGAAATAGACATTGGGTATCTAACAAGTGGCCAAACCCTCTTCTCACGGGCAGACAAAGCCGCTGGCGAAAACTTGCATTTACATGTTATCGCCATCGGATTTCCGGTCATGTTTCATCTCAATGGATGGCAGCACTGTACAAAGTCAAGTTCGCAATAGTTGGCAGCACTGTGCAACGTGAAGTTCGCAGTAGTCAACTTCGGGGATATGCTAGCTGAATATAATTATTCGGAAAAGTGTTGTGGAACAGTGAAGTCATATTTGTGTTACCTTAGTTTGTTAAAATAAATAATAGTTACAAGTGCAAATCGTGTGTATATTCTGTTTAGTATAATATACATAAATGGACAATTATACATTTTATAGTTACACTAAGCCCCCTTCTCCCCCTCCCTAAAACGCTGGTGAAAACTAGGATTATATAATTGTGTTGTATATGTATGTTCAAATTTATAATTAGAACGGAAACACTAATTCGACTTGCTAGTGGAATAAATGTTACCATATATAAAAAAGTTTTACCATTATATAAATGTATTTAACAATGTTTTTTTGTTTCTAGGTTGCTGTAAAATCAAGAGTCAAGCTTGCAAGGGTACGTAAATTGCACATTGTCTTATCATCATATATTCAAATTCAAATACTTTATTTATATTATATTGAAGTATTACACTTACTTATTGATTGTCAAACTGAAAACTACTACCGGTTCGGAAAAGAGACACCCAGCCCTGAGAAGAACCGGCGAAAGAAACTCAGCATATCTTGTTTCTCCTCTTTAAGTCAGTTCTTATATTTCAACCACGAGCTATGTGAGAATACCTGATAAGTGGGTGGTACCTACCCAAACGAGCTTTTGCTACAAAGCTCTAACACCAGGTACTACGAGACAAAGTTTCAATAGAACTATAATAAGTTAATGCTAATTTAAATAGAGTTTTAAATGAGGTGAACGCTCTTTTTTAAAAAGGTCTCAAGACTTATTCGTAGAGGTACATTACTTAAAAAGCTATGTCACTTCAAATAAAATATTCTATTAAAAATTACAGACAATCCGGTAAATAAATAATTAACTGAGTAAATTAATTAAGCGTTTTGTAAAAACGACTCCTCTTGTTAAAGTAATTACAATTTAGAACAAAAAACTTTTCCTCGCTAAATGAATAACAACGACTTTAATTTTATACGCTTCAAGTTGACTAGATTTCGTTCGTGTAATATTTAATTAAATATCGAATTAATTTATTTATATTAATTGAGGATTTAATATATACAATAAACATAATATATATATTATCTATACTAATATATAAATCTGAAGAGTTTGTTTGTTTGAGCCGGCTAATCTCAGGAACTACTGGTTCGAATTTGAAAATTATTTTTATGTTGTATAGTCCTTTTATCGAGGAAGGCTCTAGGCTTATTTTTATTAATTATATGCGGGTGAAACCGCCGGACACAGCTAGTATGTATATAATACGGGCTAATGGTGATGGTAAATGTTGACCATCGGTCACAAACATTGGCGCTTAACTAATCCTTACATAGTCAATTCGCCAACTTTGGGAACTAAGATGTTATGTCCCCTCCTGTGCTTGTAGTAAGATTGGTTAATTAAACCAGAAAACGACACTACTAAGTATTTTTGTTTGTTGGAAACATCTGATGATACAAGATCGGTATGGTTGGCGTTCTTTGGGGGAGGTTTTCGACCAGCGGTGGACGGCAATAAGCTGAAAAAAAACCTGATGATAATATATTATAAGACCTACCATCTTCGAGCAAATTTACCTGGCGAGCTTATTAATAATATGTGGAATGAAATTTGTACCATACCGTTAATAATATACGAAGAATCGTAGTGTAAGGTTTGTGAAGTGTGCAAGTATATTTATTTTCAGAATACATTAATAATTTAAAATTACTCTTATTTACTTGGTGGTAGAGCTTTGTGCAAGCTCGTCTGGGTAGGTACCACCCACTCATCAGATATTCTACCGCAAAATAGCAGTACTTGGTATTGTTGTATTCCGGTTTGAAGGGTGAATGAGACAGTGTAATTACAGGCACAAGGGGCATAATATCTTAGTTCCCAAGCTTGGTGGCGCATTGGCGATGTAAGCGATGGTTTACATTTCTTACAATGCCATTGTCTATGGGCGTTGGTAACCACTTACCATCAGGTGGTCCATATGATCGTCCGCCTTTCAATAGAATAAAAAATAAATTAAATAATAAACATAAGTTAGACTATATACAAAACAGGTCTAATACAGTAGCTTATAAAATAACCTTACTAAGTACATAATAATAATAATAATAAACAGCTTTATTGCACACAGAAAATAAACAAAATACAAGAAAAAAGCTTAAAATCAAAAACACTACAAAAGTATGCAAAGGGCGGCCTTATCACTAAGTAGTGATCTCTTCCAGGCAACCCTACTGAAAGAGACTTACAAGAGTACATATTACAAATACTTTCAGATAATTGAATCACTTAAAATGTTCTAATACGATAATCAGTTTAAAAGAAAAGTACAACATACAAAATGAATATAGATTTAAATTCTTTTTATTACATTGATATTCTTCAAACACCTTGTAATTGCTGCGATTATGAAATTATGGGGCGAAAACTTTTTAAAAAAAATATTTTATTTAACGCCAAGATAAGTTTTCAGCGTCTGAAAGTTATCGAGAAAAAAAAAAGTACATTCGCGCAATTTCCTCTTAGAGAAGAAATTCAGCCAATTCGAACTCGGACACACTGTTGGACTGCTTGAATAGCGTTTTGGTTTTATTATATTATTCATTATATATGATATTATATGATATGATATTTATTTATTTTCTTAACACAAAGGAAATTATAAGTACTTTGATTGACTCAATAGAATTTAACCGTTGACAATGTTCACATTCCTTTGTGAGAGACTGGTATTCATACTAGTAATAACTGTTTTTCAGATTACCAGGCCCCCACTCGCACAGACCAAGGTCGTAATTACTATATCAATTATTTATAATATATATGTATATATTTAGTATCCATTAGTGAAAAATTATTTAAAAAAAGCTATAATTACATTAATTAATATCAATTACATAAAAGTTCTCATGTGTTCAGATTCATCTTCGGAACGGATCGAAGTTGGAATGACTTGACGTATATCCTCTGACTCCAGCAAGTAAACTAAATTCACCAGTTTGGCAAAAATGAACGTGACAGCGAGCTGCCAACCACTGTGTTGCCAATCGCCTCATCCGAATACGAACAAATTAATTAGATTTAAAGTTCCGAGAAAAAAGAAAAGAAATTAACTTAACGGCACAGAAATTGTTGAATATGCAAGTAAATTCTGTTTTGGGTTGGGTCTCTTATTAATTTGGTTGGTATTTGGATGATCGTGGGTTCGAACTCGGCAAGCACCACTGAATTTCATGTGCTTAATTTGTGATTATAATTCATCTCGTGCTTGACGGTGAAGGAAAAACATCGTGAGGAAACCTGCATGTGTCAAATTTCACTGAAATTCTGTCACATGTGTATTCCACCAACCCGCATTGGAGCAACGTGGTGGAATAAGCTCCACACCTCCTCCTCAAAAAGACCTTAGCCCAGCAGTGGGACATTCACAGGCTGTTACTGTTATATTCTACGAATTAGTCTTATGGTAAAACAAGGCATTTTTATTTCAAAAATCAGTTAATTTGTTTGTCTGTGTGTCCTTCAACGATTAGTGTCAAGAAGTTGGCTATTGTAACCAAAGGAAATGGCTGAAATACTCTTAAGAAGTATCCGTACCGTTTCTGGACGCTTGGAACACTTGCTTGAAGTATGAACCTATTATGACCAACAGCTTGGTACTTGGCTCACCTGTTAATTTTAAACTTTGTTTAATAAGTGATATACTTACTATATTAAATATTTTAGAATCTCCATAAAACTAATAAGAAACTATTTACTACTTTTAAGTAATTTCAATGTACATTAATGTACACAGCAATTTTATAGAGAGTTTGATGTGCTCATATAAGCGGTGCTTTCGCAGTTTAATAATCGTCTCAAGAGGTTTGCCTTTAACTATTACATATTAAATTTAACTAATAAATTTGAAACGATAAAATGAAGTTATAAAACTCTAAGCAACAAACCCTCGGAAAATGTCTGTCGGTGGAAATAATACTATGCCAGAACCGAATCGGGCCATGTTCACTAGTCTAACGGCCGAATACTGAAACGTCACTTAAATATTAAATGCAACTTAATTATTTGAGACGCCGTTAAATTCAAATTTCGCATACTAATTTAGGAGCTTCTCAATGTTAAGTGGTGTTTAACTTTGAGTGACGTTTCAGTATTCGGCCGTAAGACAAAGTAGGTATCGTTTAGATATATGTTCTCAACCCCCAAATCAAATTTTATGTGTATTCATTTGGGTAATATCAGAAACATTCTAGACCGATCAGACCACCTATCTCGAGACCTACCACTCATTGTTCTTTTACATCATTTTGTCCTATTATTAATTTTTTTCATGTTCAAAGTCCTCCCTCTCCTCAATATAGCATGAAATATCATTACTGATAAAAAAACGTCATAAAAATTAAAAGCCTTAATATATGGCAAAAGTTAAGATTGTAAATACCAGAAATTGATATTGAATTATATATTTGTCTATCTATATATAGATAGATAACTTATTCAGATATAATTGATAGATAGAAAGTAAACTATAAATATAAAAACGAGCAATGAAACGTTACAATTTATGATAAATTTCAAGATTTCAAGATTCCCTTTTCCAGAAATAGTGGGAGGAGTCACGAGTAATTCGAGTACACTTCAAACATATTTACAACGTAATATACATTTATTACGGACTATTTTCTTCGCTGTGAGTATATATAATATAATATCGTAAATATTTCTTTAATACTATATTTATTTATTTATTGGCGATTGCTAGCGATTTTTACATTGTTCGTTTTTAGATTCGTACAACTATAATACGCAAAATCATTTCAAAGAAAACACTACATGCTAATTATATCATTATATTAATATTCCTTGCTACGTAAAGAAAAGTGAACAAACAGAACCAAAAGTATGAATCAAATGAACAAAAGAAAAAGTTTATACATGCACACAATTTAAAAATATAAAGATTTGAAGCAAAGCAATCAACATAAAGACTATAAAATACAATCATAAATCCGTTTCATGATTTAGCTAAGATTGCGTAGTAGTTCGACTATTTGATTCTGAAACTGATACCTTTTTTTTTAACGAGGGGAAATGCATTTACGCATGCCGCCCGGTCGAGGGACCGGGGACAGGTATGTGGAACTCACGGCGACTCCTACTCGGCTGCCCGTCCTACCCACTAAAACCACCTCGGTACCCTTCCCGTCTTAAGGGGAGCGCCACGGGATCGCTTGCGCATTCCACCGTGAAACTGAAACCTGAGGCAACCTACTCTTGATGTAATACTGACACGTTGTGGAATATGCACCGATTATTTTTAAGAGGAGAAGACCTCTCCAGCAGTGACTACAAATTACTTTTTTAATTTTATATTATAATTATAGTAACCGAACTAATGGTGACGTCTTCATTGTATTTGTGTTAATATAATAATGTATTGATAATTTATTTTTCATTAAATATATTTTTAAATTATGTGTAAAAACATTTATATTCATTATTTTATTTTCGGTCCACCTCGTACCGCTACAAGCTATGAGTTGAAAGATTCAAAGATAAAGACCATGCTGTGGTATGATCGTTGGAGGAGCACAAAAGAAAATATAGGTAGTGCGCAATTTTTGTTGCAGAGTCATAATATAAAATCACAAGTGCTATACCTGCGGCTTAACTCGCGTTCTGAAACGCGATTGGTTAATAACAATTTCCATAGATATATCTTCAAAGATGAAAGTCAAAGTTTCATCCCATTTACACCTAAGTAGCTTTTTTTATCCTTCCTAGCGCCAGTAGATTGGTCTATGTGCGTTGATATTTCAGTCAGTCAGGTTTCTTTCATATATATAGATTAAGCATAATTATCAAAGAAAGTAGTCCAATATAACATTGTCTGCACTGTAAACTATAAAATGACGCCATTAGATAGAATGTATTAAATTCTAACGTTTTACTACAATAGAAATAAGGTTGATATTTAACAAGAATTTACTCGGGCGTACATTAGTTAAGCATCACTAACTTGAAATTGCAATTTTAAAAACGTATAACAAAAGTTGTAGGTAATAAAATGGGGGTATCGTTAATATCGGTAAAGAGTGCTTGGAACCAATAACAGATGCTAATTACATTGATTTTGCAGATATGCCGTTCCAAGTTTAAAATATAAACTAAAATGCATGCGATTTTTTTGTGGTGATGTAGGAATATTATGATAACTGCCTAGTTGGTCAAGTGGCGAGATATAAGGCCGCCGAAAGGGTCATACTGTTAGTGAAAAAGTTTTTTTTTTTAAGTGAAAACTTCTTAAGCCTCGTTGTGATTTGCAAGTCGATGAAACGAAAAAGCGACAGTAAAAAGAGACAGACAAATAAATTAATAAGATTTAACGTGGGAGAAAATGAGATAGGAAGCATTATACGTGTTTCTTATGATCGTGGTTCTCTTTGTGCTCTGCTTCGTACTCCCTCCACTCGTGTTTCCCAAGGCATAGTGCCAACATTTTTGAAGGTTTCATTTCTACCACGTGTGAATTGCTCACATGTTTTTTCTTCATTATAACATAGAAAAAATAACAATGGCATGTAGACGAATAATAGAACTAGAATTCGATTGCACGTTCGTATTTTTAAGCTAGAACTTTCATTATTATTTCTCGTTTTTTTAAGCTGAATTTGGCATCCGTTTGCCTCTCCTTTGTTGGAAATTAGTTCCTCTCCTCTCCAAATTAGCGTAATGAAAAACTTGGCAAAATTTTCATTTGTACTTAAAGTTATGTTTTTTACTAACGAAGTAATTTCAGTGGCGAATAAAATTTGAATACATTGTTTTAGAAACATAATATAGAATGGGCAAAGTATATTCTATTTTTTTTATTTTATAGGTAGGCTGACGAGCATTTTGGCTACCTGATGGTATGTGGTCACCAACACCCATAGACAGTGGTATTATAAGAAATGTTTACCATCGCTCACATCGCCACCAACCTTGGGAACTAAGATGTTATGTCTCACTGGCTCACTCACCCTTCAAACCGGAACACAACAATACAAAGTCCTGGTGTTTTGGGGTAGAACCGTGAATATCTGATGAGTCGGTCATACCTACCCACCTACGTTAGTAAGTCAGATGTCAGAAAATAGTACATTATAATTTAAAATTATTTTAATTAATATTAACTTGGTGGCAGACCTTTGCGCAAGCCCGTCTGGGTAGGTACCACCCAATCATCAGATATTCTGCCGCAAAACAGCAGTACTTTGTATTGCTGTGTTCCGGTTTGAACAGCCAGTGAGCCAGCCAGCCGGTGCGAGTGAGCCAGTGTAATTACAGGAACAAGGGACATAACATAACTTAGTTTCCAAGGTTGGTGGCGCATTGGCGATGTAACCGATGGTTAACATCTCTTACAATGACAATGTCTATGGGCGTTGGTGACTACTTACCATCAGGTGGCCCATATGCTCGTCCGCCTTACGCTACAATAAAAAAAAAGTAGGTTGAATTGGTTTTGAAAAATGAAAATGAAATGGTGCTAAAAAATAGGCAGTTATTTCGAAATCACAGCGATGCGAATAATATTAGCGAGGATACCAAAATCACACTGTTAAATTCAATAGCACTGAATTTCTCCATCTGCTATTCCGGTCTTTGCTTTTATGTAAACGTCGTACATTCACTCTTTAACATACTTCATTCGTTCATCACAGATAATACGTTATTGTTAGTACCTGTCCAACCATACATATTTTGATCAATCATTACATATACATTATACATGCATAGTTTTGGCACCTGTTTTCTTGATTTGATTTGATTTTGTATTTTGTAATTTCTTCTTATATTTGTTATAAATTTCGTTTATCCAATGTGTAATAAAGACTTCAGAACAAGTTTCAAAATATTGCATTGTGTTTGTTTTTTTTTGTTGCAAAAACTTAGAAAAAACTTTTTTTCATCTATCAAAATGTATTCGGTGGTTTCATAAACAAATTTTTGTAAACAAAGAGTTCCTATTTAAATAAATACGTTTAACATGTTTTATTTGTTATAAGTCTCAGTAACTTATTCCACTGATACAGTAACACAGAGAGACTCTCAGTATCCGACAAGAGGAGATATCTCTACTAGAATTGCACGTTTTCTTTTCAGACGTTAGAATCTCAAGAGAGTCCAGTGTCCTTGTTATTTTCTAGTGTCCGATATAACTGATGTTTTAAAACCGTTTAACTTTAAATAAATTCACATATTTTTTTATCCTCAATTAATATTATTTATAATGTTGGCAACATTGAATTAATGCTAAGGTTAGAAGGGGACTCAATTTTATTATTATATTGTGGACGATATACGATTCGTAGTAGAGCGTTTGCAACGTAAATAGTTAACTGCCTTGTTTGTTGTTGTTCAGCGGTGAAAACATGAAAGTTTAGTTATGCTTGCCTGAAATTGAATCTAAAATCTTTGTCACAAGTCACTTGAATAGACAATCAATTTTTTGTTCAGTATAATAGTTAGTCAGACTAGCAAGTGGTCGCCAACACCATTCGACGTTATAAGATTTATTAAGCGACTCTTACAACGCCAATGCATCTTAGGTTCTATGTCCCTTGTAGTTACAAAGGCTCACTCACAGTATTTTTTTTTTCATAGGAAGGCGGACGAGCCTATCGCCACCTGATGGTAAGGGGTCACCAACGCCCATAGACAATAGCATTGTAAGAGATGTTAACCATCGCTTACATCGCCAATGCGCCACCAACCTTGGGAACTAAGATGTTATGTCCCTTGTGCCTGTAATTACACTGGCTCACTCGCCCTTCAAACCGGAACACAACAGTACCAAGTACTGTCGTTTTGCGGTAGAATATCTGATGAGAGGGTGGTACCCAGACGAGCCTGCACAAAGCTCTACAACCAAGTGAAATTAAATATATTGATTGAAAAATTTAATTAGATAGGTGAAGTCATTAATAAGTAATATTGACTTATGTATTTATGACGGGTTCCTATAATTTATAAAACCATTGCCTCATATTTAGTTTTAGGTGTAAATTTGTCGCAATACGTCCTTAACTTAAGATTTATATCAAGACTTGACGTCTCATAGACAATACTACCGCCCGTAAGCTATATAACAGACAACACAGCCACCACATTGCTTAACAATACCTGGTGTCAGATACAAGATAAACTGTCCGTATACGTCAAACTTGGATCAGAAGATAGATCACGTGCAAGCAAACATATGAACATGAAGCTTCAAAGACTGTGTAAACTTATAAGGGTGGAATGTCTGAGCGTCTAGACGTTAGTTAGGAGCAAGCTATAAAGAACGCTATTACTGAAGATATTAAGACGAAATTTGAATGAAACGATGCTAATAATCAAGTCTGCTTCGTCTGACGTTGCGCTCGGCCTAATGAGGTATTTTGCGTAGAGTATTTTAAATTACCTATTTTGTTTATATATATACTAGCTAAACATATAAATGAGAATGTGAGTTTGTTTGTTTGTTACGGTTTCATGCCTAAACCAATAAAACGATTAATAAAAATGCTTTCACCAAGGGAAACCCTTCAAGAAAGGGTATTCCCAGGTGCACGGGAACTACACGAGAGAAACCGCGAAGGAAAGCTAGTATACACATTTTTAAGAGGGGGCAAACGAGCAGAAGTCTCACCTGATGGAAAGTGACTACCACCGCCCATGGACACCTGCAACATCCGAGGACTTGCAGGTGCGTTGCTGGCCTTTGAGGAAAGAGTACACTCTCTTCTTGAAGGTTTTTATGTCATAGTAACAGCCTGTGAATGTTTCACTGCAGGGCTAAGGCCTCTTCTCTTCTGTGTGAGGAAAAGGTTTTGGAGCTTATTCCACCACGCTGCTCCGGGTTGGTGGAATACGCATGTGGCAGAATTTCACTGAAATATAATATAATGTAATATCCTGGGACATTATTCACACACGGCCATCTGATCCCAAACTAAGCAGAGCTTGTAATATGGAAACCAGGACAAACAGACAATTAAATTTGACACATGCAGGTTTCCTCACGATGTTTTCCTTCACTGTCAAGCATGAGATTAATTATAATCACAAATTAAGCGCATGAAATTCAGCGGTGCTTGCCCGGGTTTGAACCCACGATCATCGGTTAAGATTCACGCGTTCTTACCACTGGGCCATCTCGGCCATTTATGTGATATCGGTTCGGAAAAGTCGCCGGCGAACGCTGATTCCACAGTTATTGTGCGAGGCAGGAAATGCCTTAAGGGATATAATACAATGTCTTGAGGAAAATATGAAATATGTCAATTACGACCAAAGCTGTTCAATGAATAGTGAACGTGGATCTTAAAAGGCAGTTTTAAATCCGACCGAGCACCGAGCATCACTGACAAGTCTTGTCAACTTGTCGTCTGAACAAATTCTCAAACATCTTTGTAATATTTATATTATATAATTTTATCTATGATAATATATGTTTGGGATAAATACACTTCATGATCGATCTTCATCGCAAAATGGACACATTTTTTTAAAAAAGTGAAATATATAAAAGTTCTTCTGGGTAGGTACTGCCCACTTATTTGATATTCTACCGCAGTGCTTTGTATTGTTGAGTTCCGGTTAATAGGGTTAGTGAGCCAGCGTAATTTCAGGCACATGAGACATAACATCTTAGTTACCAAGGTTGGTCGCGCATTAGCGATGTAAGCGATGGTTAACATTTCTTGCAGTGCCATTATCTGTGGGCGTTGGTGACCAATCAGGTGGCCCGAATGCTCATCCGCCTACCTATACAATAAAAAACTTACTTCTCGTGTATCACAATGATGATGGATGTAATTGTATTGGATTCACATCTGACGGGAGTGAACACCCTTCCAAACTCCAGGCCGCTACTGAGGATCTACGCCATATACTTATAAGCTTTCTATTAGCTCGATTTGGGAATTGAACCCAGGACCTCGGGATTTGTGGCCTTATACTAGAACAACGAGACAGTCAAATATATTATAATAATAATATCTTGGGACATTTTTCACACACGGTCATCTGATCCCAAACTAAGCAGAGCTCGTACTATGGAGACCAGAAAACTGATATACTACATATACTACTTTTTCTTTTGTAAATACATACTTATATAGATAATTACAACCAGACTCAGGACAAACAGACATATTCATGCACACAAATGTCTGTCCTGGGTGGGAATCGAACCCACGACCTGCGGCGCGAAAGGCAGGGTATCTACCAATCACGCCAACCGGCTCGTATAATATAAATAATTAAATATGTATATTATAGATGTGGATGGATATTACAATTTAAATTGGTAATTAAGTGCGAATCGACACAAAGAAAATAAACCTCGAATAATGATCGAACTCAAAATAATATTCCACAGAGTGGAATGGAAATACGACATATACAGAATGCGTTCGTCAATCGTTCATGTTTTAATTTTAATAATGATTTAAATTTTACTGTTTATTTTTCAGGTTTAATAGCTTATATATGTAAGCAATCGAACGAAGTAACTTATCACATATATGTATATAATATTTATGACAGTTAATTTCACATAATATATGTATTTTGCATTCAGAAGTTAAATTGATTCAATAAAAACATCGAATGGCTCTTGTTATCCTGGACATTATTCACACACGGCCATCTGATCCCAAACTAAGCAGAGCTTGTAATATGGAAACCACACAACTGATAAAATACTTATAATAATATTCTTTTTTAGATACATACTTATATAAATAATTACAGGTGTAAGCTAAGCACGCCAACAGCAGTAGCAGCAGTATTCTGCCGCAAAACAGTAGTACTTTGTATTGCTGTGTTCCGGTTTGAAGGGTGAGTGAGCCAGTGTAATTACAGGCACAAAGGACATAATATCTTAGTTCCCAAGGTTGGTGGCGCATTGGCGATGTAAGCGATGGTTAACATTTCTTACAATGCCATTGTCTATGGGCGTTGGTGACCACTTACCATCAGGTGGCCCATATGGTCGTCCACCTTCCTATACAATAAAAAAAAATCGAATTCAACATCATAAGTCGCGTCAATAATTAATTAAATACTTTACCTTTCTGTCCACCAATAAAAAAATTGTAATTGTTTTAATTTCTTATCTGTTTCTGTAGTAACGGCTACTCTTTGTTTCCCAAATAAATAAATAAATACTTAAAATATATAACATAGCATGTATCTTTTCAATATTTAAACGATGTTCGTCGAACGGCAACGCTATTGCAACAAATGGTCCTTTAATTACTTGGTCAGCTTTTGGCCACATCGCCAATTAACATTTGTCAGAATGGAAATGTCGACCGAGCGCGCATTTCCAACGCTTTGCCTTAGATCTATGTCAATTTATATGACCTACATACAAGTTATATATTTACACAAAAGTTCACGATACACGTTTGTGTTATATTTGTGCGTATAAGAGGCAAGAGAGACAGAGTGAGAGAGTGAAATATAGAGAGAGAAGGAGAAGAAGACTAGTATGCCGTGTCGGTAAATCAAAGTCTTCTCTCTTATGCCGTCATTTTCACGTACTGCAACCATTCTTTAATCCCCTGTGTTTGAGTAAAGCTTTTACTATTTATATGGTGCAGCGTAGTGGTGTGAACTACGAAACCTTCTTAAAAGTCTCCTGATGGTCACATTTTAATTATAGATAATAAAGCGGACAAAAACTTAAACCTCCTTGTAAGGATATTCCTTACTATATACGCGTTCAATTGTCTTTAGGGTTAAAGAATTATACACAATAAAAATCTTAATGTGAACTGAATTTATTTGCGCGTTAATATCAAAACATGTGTTGATTGGAACCGAGGAGGAAAGTGACTGAAGAGTCTCGGCGAGCGTTGATCGTATTAAATAGCAATATGCATGTATTGTTGCGTCATGCTATGTACGTCCCTACACCCCTAGATCTTAACGGATGTAAAAGACCGTTTGCTAACCAGAAAATATTTTTTATTATTATTATTTCATAGGAAGGCGGACGAGCGTATGAGCCACCTGATGGTAAGTGGTCACCAACGCTCATAGACACTGGCATTGTAAGAGATGTTAACCATCACTTACATCACTAATGCGCCACCACCCTTGGGAACTAAGATGTTATGTCCCTTGTGCCTGGAATTACATTGGCTCACTCACCCTTCAAACCGGAACACAACAATAGCAAGTACTGCTGTTTTGCGGTAGAATATCTGAGTGGGTGGTACGTACCCAGACGAGCTTGCACAAAGCCCTACCAGCAATTACCACAGTTTTCATATGTTTGTAATAATTTATCACTTTCTGGGTAATGGTTGATAACATCGTGAGGATAACGGCCTGTCACATGTAATCCACCAACGCGCTTAATAGCATTAAGCGCTGTTATTAAAATACTTACTAACTGACACTATAATACCTAAATATATATTTATTTTTACTTTAGAACCTTTTCTAAGTATAAAATTGATATGAAAAAACTTAAGGTGGCTCATAAATTATTCACTAACGCATGTTAGGTTCGTTATTTTATTTTGACAGAAATTGTTGTAGAAATTGATGTCGTTAATTTAGCCACAGCGGCCAATCTCAAGAGAGATAATATTCTGCAGGACATATTATAGTGCATAAGTGCACAAACACAGGTACATTCACAATCCAATGGGAGAGCAATCCGACACGACCGGAAAGAGATCAGACGAAGGACCAATAGCTTTTATAGTGAATATTCCGGTGCACTTAGCGAGTCTCACATACCGCGCGTAAATGTGTTTTCTAATGAGATAAAGAGGCATGACACACCCATATAAAAAAGAAAAGTCAATTATGATTTTTGTTTTATATAACACTAGCTGTGCCCCGCGGTTTCACCCGCGTATAATTAATGAAAATATAATGAATAAAAACAAGCCTAGAGCCTTCCTCGATAAAAGAACTATACAACACTTTTTTTTTTTTAATTGGAACCAATTATTCCTGAGATGGGCCGGATCAAACCAACAAACTCTTCAGCTTTATATATTAGAATAGATATAGTACTCGTTTTTGAAGAAAAACTAAGCAGCCTGCATATATCTGATGATTTGCTGTATGTATGCATAGCCATTGTAGAGCTACGTAGTGTAATAAATCTCCGTACCTTGTCTTCTAAGGGTCTTTGGCCAACCGTGCATTCATAGTCCATTACACCTTCGTATTTGATATGAACACATTCTGATAATCTACTTCTTATCAAGCTTGGAGTATATAAAGGATATTCCTTTTCACTTATAATCAACACATAAATATGAGAAGATACTTTTCTTACAAAAGGAACGCCATTAGCAAGTCCTTTGTCCCGCGTGTCCCTATTTCCGGCTATCCGCAGCTTAGCTATGGAAATACATCCAATCCTCGGTAAATAAAAATCGCTCTTATCACAGCACCGTAAAGATTATAGTCCTATATATATAGAAATAGATAGTGATGTTTCTGGATGATTGAATATCGTCTTTATTTGGTTGAAATTAAGAGTTAAAATCGCTTGTAGCTCATTTTCTATAGCATGTCATGAGTTCACAGTGGAAATTAATTTATATTGCCATCGCAACTGGGGAAAGGTCTTTGATTCAATCTGCAAGCTGACCGATGGAAGAATATAAGAATAATCTTGGCAATCACGATATACTTTATAATATAAGCTCTTTCCCGCGACTCTGGTCACGTGACCCTCCATCGCTATTATATAGCCCCCTCGTTGATGGGTTAGCTTGTAAAGTTTCAGATACTGAAAGATCCAATTTCAGATTGGGCCAATAAAAACTTGTCGGGTTTTCATTAGAATGGATTTTTAACCGACTTCAAAAAAAGGAGGAGGTTATCAATTCGTCTGTATGTTTTTTTTTTTTTTTTTTTTGTGTTTGTTACCTCATATCTTTTGACTGGGTGAATCGATTTTGATGATTTTTTTTTTATTTGAAAGGAGTTGCTTCCCATGGGGTCCCATTTTTTTTTGGTCCAGGTTTGACAGTGGAATCCATGAGAAAACCATATAAGTCGTAAATTTGCATGAGGTATGTGCGCGACAAGTGGACGAATAACTCGATATCTATTCAACCGATTTCGATGATTTTTTTTTTATTGGAAAGAGTATACTTCAAGGGTTGTTTGATGATAGTTTGGTTAGATTCTGATTATAGGATCCATGACAAAGTAACGGAAATATTCAATTCTTAGTAGCAAATTAACGATACACGGCCGAATCTTGTATAGGCTATCTAGATTTTTCATTTACCTACCATAACATCGTTATGATCAAGTAATTGTAGTACTATTGTATAAAACACTTCTGTATATACCGTCAATAGTTTTCGCAGCGCACGCGAAATAATAACTTTTATAGGCAACAGTTTGATACGTTTGGGTTACATTGCTACATTTTAAGTATAGATCTATAAGTTTTTGAAAATATAATAAAGCCTATGTTACTCGGTAAAGACGTAGCTTTCTAAAGGTGAAAGAATTTTTTAAATCGGTCGAGTAGTTTTTGAGTTAAATCGTAATACAAAATCAAACAAAAATCAAATCTTTCCTCTTTAAAATATGAGTTATGCATGTAAGCATTGTATATATGTATATGTTTGTAATTGAAACATATTTGAACATCTCCTAAAAGTTGAGACCAATTTTGAAAATTATATATATATAGAATCGTATAAGTACTCTTATATACATGTTATATTTATGTATATTTATATATTGATTACTAGTGTTTTCCCCGCGGTTTCACCCACGTAGTTCCCGTTCCCGTGGGAATATGGGGACAAAATGTAGCCTATGTTTTTCCCTGATAATGTTGCTTTCCATTGGTGAAAGATTTTTTAAATCGGCTTAGTGGTTTATGCGTGAAAGCGTCCAGACAAACTTACTTTCGCATTTATAATATTAGTTAGGATAATATAGATACTTCCCCTTTTTTTTAATATACAGACATTCCGTCATATTTTATGGTGAAGAATGGTATAACACAACATCTATAAACATAGAGTTTATTTAATTATTACTAGAAATAATTATTTGATTATGTTATGGCTGCCCAACACCCCACCAACTAAATCTATTTAATCAAAACATGTTAATTTATATTCATACATTTAACCATATTAACTAATATTTATTAATTAAGTACCAAAATGCATTTTTCTTTACGTTTCACTGTGATAGATTAATATATTTAAATAATAATATAAACGGCGCTGTCTCATATGAGCTGCACGTTTAGTAGGTCTACCCATATTCTACCAAATTAGTGAGTGTACTTCAGATTCACTAAAAATCGAAAAATAAATAAAAATTTTAACAAAACAAAAACCGACTTCATATGAAAAACAAATTAATATGCACTAAAAAGTAAAAAAATAATTGCGTATTCTTCTATAATTTGATAATTAACTTACTATTTTCTACTCATCAATATGTAGGTACGAATGTGTTGTGTAGTTGATAATGTATTTACAATTATTGTTATTTTTGGAGTCGATGTCAGCTAAGGAAACACTATAATATACCTAGCAATAATAATACGGCAATCTATTAAAACTAAACAAAAACATACACATTACAAATTAACTTTTATTCGCCTCGTTAAGTTGCGCGTGCGACACAAGCACATCTCACCTATAACTAACTATGTATGTAGTTATAAGCCCACCTTGGCTGACATCGACTCCAAAAATAACAATAATTGTAAATACATTATCAACTACACAACACATTCGTACCTACATATTGATGAGTAGAAAATAGTAAGTTAATTATCAAATTATAGAAGAATACGCAATTATTTTTTTACTTTTTAGTGCATATTAATTTGTTTTTCATATGAAGTCGGTTTTTGTTTTGTTAAAATTTTTATTTATTTTTATTGTTTTCAACGTGCCTTGGAAAGCACGTATTTGAGAATTACTCACATGATAAGAATATATATTGCACTTGTGTTTACGTGCCCATTATGTCAAATTAAACCAAAAAATAAGAGTGAATGATAAAATTTTTGAATCGTTATATCTCAGAAACGGTGGCTCGTAGGAAAAAAAGTATTTTTACATTTTTATAGATAATTTTATGATCTACGTTTTTGTCCAAAGTATTTTTATGATAATACTTACCGTTTTGCTGGAAATCGCGGAAAATACTTTTTTTACCTTTGACCTTAAATAAAAAAGAATCCATACAGTGGAGAGATGGGGAACTTTCAAATTTTATTTATAATTATATTTTGAACGATTTCACCAATTTTCAGCTTGTTGTAAATTTATGTAGTTACGAATTTCTAAATTGACTGGATTAGTATATAAATATTATTATTGCAGTTAAAATTTAATTAGACGCATAAAGCATTATTTTGATACTGGAAAATTTCATTGGTTCGCGTCACGCTTGTGACGTCAGTAAATCTAAATTTAAAGCAATTGAAACCGCGAAGCGCAGCGCTACCAATTTAATAATATTTATTTCATTATTATTATATTATCTACTAGCTGTGCCTGGTTCCACCCGCGTATCTATATAAATAAAATGATAGAGGTCTGCAGTTGTGCGAAAAACTACTGGATAGATTTCAATGAAATTTTCTAAATTTTATTTCTTAGACACTTGGCCCTTATCAAAAAAAAAATGTGATATCTTCATTTAATAAAAAGTCATTAAGGTTTCAAGAAACAACGATTTGTACATGCACTGAGTGTCCAGTGATTTATGTTTAAACAAAGTATATTTTTGTTTGCGATCTTTTTGATGTTTTTTCCTTCGTACATAAGAAAACTTTGTTAATATATCAAGCAACGCGGACGAAAATATAATGAATTAAAATCAATCTAGAACCTTCTTCGATAAAAAGACTTTTCAAAACACAAAAATATTTTTTAAATTGGAACCAGTATTTCCTGAGATGAGCCGGATCAAACAAAATCTTCAGCTTTATATATAAGTATAGATTAAGTTCTGGTATAAGTTTTAGGTACATTGTTTTTGTAGTTAGATATTCTGAAGAAAGGTTTTTCTCGTGTATTAGTAGAAATAAATGGAACAGGAGAGTTGGCAAAATGAAAAATAAATTTTGCACAGAACTTATACCTAAATGTTTCAGACTAAGACTTATTTTATTTTAAGAAAATAAAGAACAACGATTGGAGCTTACTCCAACACGTTATTACAATGTGGTTGTTACATGTGACAAAATGTCACCCGACACATATTCGTGGGATGAATTTAGTGATGCTTGTAAATTAATTGAAATTCATACCAGACCACAACAAAGTTACTTTTCTACGGTAGAATATGCGATGAGTGGTACCACCGCCATTAAGCGATTGTTAAAACATATCTGTGATATAAAACGCAAATTCGAGTTGGTATTAGCACATAGCGTTATAATTTAATAATGATTAATTCATACATCAATTACCTTTTTAACTATTGGATACATCAAAACCACAAATCGAAAAACAGAATCTAAATATCGCACCAATAACCACGGTTTTGCAATTTCAACTAATTAATTTATTAATTGGGATACTTGTATATATAGGAAACTATATTGTATGAAAACAAAAAGCTAAATTAAATTTTGAATCATGTCATGAAAGCGCTTGTGATAAATAGATTTCGAATGAACAAAACTGTTTTTTTTATAGCATAGGAAGGTGGGCGAGCATATGGGCCAACGCCCATAGACATTGGTATTGTAAGAGATGTTAACCATCGCTTATATCGCCAATGCGCCACCAACTGTACATAAAAAAACATGTGGGCAAATCACACGTGGTAGAAGTGAAACCTTCAAAAATTTTGGCTCTATGCCTTGGTAAACACGAGTGGAGGGGGTACGAAGCAGAGCACAAAGAGAACCACGATCATAAGAAACACTGTATAATGCTTCCTATCTCATTTTCTTCCACGTTAAATCTTATGAATTTATGTGTTTGTCTCTCTTTACTGTCGCTTTTTCGTTTCATCGACTTTCAAATTACAACGATGCTAAAGAAGTTTTCATTTCAAAAGTCGTAGTGGTTTTTTAGCTGCTATAATTATCTTAATTTTTGATATGTTGGTCAAATAGATAAATAAAACAAAATGCCTGCACTATGAAACAGTACCGTTAGAACGTCAAATAAATAGATAAATAAAATTTCTATCATAATTATACCATAATGTATGGAATTGTTTTTTTAATTAAAAGATGAAATAAATAACGCGTCAAATGTTCCGTATTTTATCGTAAACGCTCACTAGGCCAAGGCAAATGTTTTTATACCGCACTATGTAGATGTCGTCCATCGTTTTCCAAAGCGTCGCTTTAAAAGCGCTTTATGTTTCAAGGCGTGGATTCGATTCCCACTTAGGACTGACATTTGTGTATATGAACATCTCTGTTTGTCCTTAGTCTGGGTGAAATTATCTATATAAGTATGTATTTATAAAAGGAAAGTAGAATATACATATGCAGTATATCAGTTGTCATAGTTTGGAATCAGATGGCCTCGTGTGAATTATAATACTATAGTAAAGTAAAAAAGTAACAGCCGTGAATGTCCCACTGCTGAGCTAAGGCCTCTTCTCCTTTTTGAGGAGAAGGTTTAGAGCTTATTCCACCACGCTGCTCCAATGCGGGTTGGCAGAATACAAATGTGGCAGAATTTGAGTAAAATTTGACACATGCAGGATTGCTCACGATGTTTTCCTTCACCGTCAAGCACGAGATGAATTATAAACTCAAATTAAGAACTTGAAAATTCAGTGGTGCCTGCCCGGGTTTGAACCAACGTTCATCGGTTAAGATTCACGCGTTCAAGCCACTGGGCCATCTCGGCTTCCACTGTACTTGACCTATACTTATTATGTTCCCCAATAAATAAATAAATTATTATCTCATTGTAAGTATATAACAAAAATTACGCATATAGCACTATATAGCATTCAATGCTGTGTGTTCCAGCTTCGGTCAAAGCTCTATTTATAAAGGCCGATGCCATTTCGGTTTCGTCAACCTGACATCACCGGCTGGCTATTCGTTATAACTTCCTTTTAATTTTCATGTTTTATTTTCAACTGCTTGAGGTTGATCATTTGTCTCTGATAAATGGTGTTTGTTTTATCACAATCGGAACATCTTTGATCTTGAAAAATTACTTCGGTAAGTGTTTGTTTTATGAGTGGTTGCGACTTCGCATAAACTTTGAATGTATTGTAGTTTGAAGAGGGACTTTTATTGTTTTAATTCTATTAATATTTATCAATCACGACTGACTTAGTACTTAAGTCAACTAACTCCTGAACAACGCCCCCCCCCCGCCCCGCCTGCACCTTTATAACTGACATGTTGGTGAAGCTGGTTTATAATGCTGCAGATCTCAGTACCCTGCCTGGATTTTATGTATTTGTTTGAAGATTTGTATGAAAAATACACGTGACCTTGGTAGTTCAAGAAAATATAAAAGATTTAATTCTTAATGTTAGTATTTCCACTGGTGATAGGAGAACTGGGGCCCTAGACAAGCGACTTTTCGTTCGTAGAATAGAATAGAAAATAATAATCAATGTATGAGATTGATATTCGCGTTCGACTTACACGTCGAATTACATGTCGGTGATTATTATTTTCTATTCTATTCTACTAACGAAAAGCCACTTGTCTAGGCCCCTGTTTTATTTTTCGATAAGAGAATCGGAATTGAGTTTCAACGTCCACAAATTATAGTAGTATTATTTCTTACAATCGTTTGGATCCAGTCGATTAAAGAA
The DNA here is from genome assembly GCA_963151315.1 of Nymphalis c-album. Classification (NCBI taxonomy): domain Eukaryota; kingdom Metazoa; phylum Arthropoda; class Insecta; order Lepidoptera; family Nymphalidae; genus Nymphalis; species Nymphalis c-album. The sequence goes on from OY720610.1 coordinate 7,555,483, forward strand.
ATTTCACTATTGGCAATAAAATTAAGGTAAACAGTTCATGACGAGCCGGTTGGCGTGATTGGTAGATGCCCTGCTTTTTGCGCCGCAGGTCGTGGGTTCGATTCCCACCCAGGACAGACTTTTGTGTGAACATGTCTGTTTGTCCTGAGTCTGGTTGTAATTATCTATATAAGTATGTATTTACAAAAGAAAAAGTAGTATATGTAGTATATCAGTTGTCTGGTTTCCATAGTACGAGCTCTGCTTAGTTTGGGATCAGATGACCGTGTGTGAGAAATGTCCCAGGATATTATTATTATTATTATGATAAGATCGTGTCCAGACCACTTCAAGTAATATCCCATATTCGATTTATTTTAAATGTACAGAAACACGTTTTGTACTTATTATGTATTGATTATACATAATTGTTCTTAAAATATCTTTAAATAATCTTTGATCATTTCTGAGAACATCAAAGAATTTTATTTTTCCTTGAAATCGTTATGAGTGTATTGACAAGTGCCTCGTTGTTTCCTCGAGTGAGGTAATTCAGTTCGATCAGTACCATGCGATCGTTTAAAATTCAGGGCCGTAAGAACAAATTCAACTGTACATATTTACTTGGTGATAGAGCTTTGTGCAACCTCGTCTGGGTGGGTACCACCCACTCATCAGATATTCTATCGCAAAACAGCAGTACTTTTTAGTATAGTGTTTCGGTTTCAAGGATAAGTGAGTCAGTGTAATTACAGGCACAAGGGACATAAAATCTTAGTTGGTGGCGCATTGGCGATGTAATCGATGGTTAACATCTCTTACAATGCCATTATCTATGAGCGTTGGTGATCAGGTGGCCCATATGGTCGTCAGCCTACCTATACAATATTAAAAAAATCCAACTTAAAAAGAACGTTTTATGTGTCTGAAGTATGTGCCCGTAAAAGACTTGAATAGTTTCCGTTCATTCGTTCGTTAGTTCAACGATATTTTGCGGCTGTTTTAAAACTACGCCGTTAGTGATATTTTTACTAATGAACACCTTTTTATAATAAAACGCCTTTGAAACTTGACTTTGCTGGCTCTTAACTGTTTTAATATCAGGTAAAGTCGTTATGTTTCTCAGGAAACTTGCACTTTAAAATGTTTTGATTATGCCAATTTCGAATAACAGCGTCCTGAGTTTAGCTCCTAGTAAATAAATTCTAGAAAGGAGGAGTTGTTTGGTTTAGTCCCGGCAGCTGAATTTCACCACCGAACATCGCGCCAGAACTCAAAATTCCATCCCCACCACATCGATGTATAGGTTCGGTGTGTGTGCGTCTGTGCTCATAATAAAATATACCAACAAATAGTTATACTTACTTCGTACTGTTTTTGTGTTCCCAATTGAAGAATCAGTAGTATAGTTAACAGTTACAAGGGACATAACATGTTATTTCGAAGATTGGTGGCACAATGACATTGATGGTGGTGGTTTGTGGTAGTAGTTTCTATGGGCGATGGTGACCGTTGACTACCAGACGCATTTCACAGATAACAATAAGAGTCATTATAATGTATTCTAGTTCGGGTTGCTCTTTTGCTACACTTTAAATGTTACAAGATATTTTCACGTTAAAACAATATTTGAAAATCCTTTGGAAATACTAAATAAGTTAAATCATTGAAAATGTTTATATCAGGCTTTCATTATCAAAACAATTTGTTTACTACATAGACGGACAGCTTTCGTTTGATGTTACTTCGTTAAAATGACACCGGAGCTAATAATTTTGTTCAGAGCTTTTCTATAGAACTGCTTAAATATTTGACAAAACTTATTTATACCAAAATGTTTTTAAAGATTTTTTTTTTTGGATACATTGACAGCATAATTATAAGGACAAATTTGAGTGCAACATTGTATATGTAACGTTTTGCGTGAAACTTTTCATAATGATTTTACGGTGACAGTTCCTCTTGACTGACCAGAAACTCAATATCACAGTGGACTAGTTATTGTGCAAACATAGGTATAGTTTTTATGCACACACTAATAATCCGATGGAACGACAATTTAGTATCGAGACTTCAAGCAGAGGATCATTGGTTTTACGACTACGGTTCGAATCAGGACCATAAACCCTTGAAACCTCTGAATTTCCAAACTTGTAAAAAATACCTAGTAAGGGATATCGGTGAACACATCTGTGCCTGTAATATATCTTGTACAATTGGCCTTTTTTTCTCGCTGTGGAAATGCATTTACGCATGATGAAAAGCGGGGGTGTATGTGGGACTCGACGGCTGGAGTGCAAGGCCATAATACCCACTAAAACCACAGCTTATACTTCACCGCCTTTAGGGGGGTGCCAAGGGGTCGCGTGAGCATTCTGCACAGCGACACACCCAGCGGCCGCAGAGGACAGGAAGGACGGCAACCTGACAACACCGCATCTCCTCTGTGGCCCCACCGCAACGCACAAAGTGTGCGTCCCCATTTGGTCGCGGGAGATAGGGCGCGCGGCAACGCAACACTGACACGCCTCTCCTCCCGCGATCACTCCCGACTGCGAGGGACAGACAGAGTCCCTCGCACCCGCCCCCTGGGCGCATCCAACACAACGAGGAGCGCCCCACACCCGGGATCCCGCTTAGCTTCCCCGTGGCCCACCTTACCACGGGTACTGAGCCCTCCCACCACGACAAGGTGTAGATCCCACGCGGGGGCCTGTACAATTGGCCTAGAGATAGGGCAAAGGGCACCAACTTCATATTATGATCTTTTCATCAACAAAATATAAAAACTCCTTAAATCCCGTCTTTCACTCGTTAAATTATCAAAGAGAGTAATTTATTTTGCCGTTTAAAGATTTGTCCTAACAAAAACGGTGTACTCAGATATTTTGTAATCTTAAACCTTTTTGCGTAATCCTATCGGCATCGTTAATTAGATTACAGATTTAATAAAAAAATAATTATTTAAGACCTATTTTCCCGTATCTTAATTTTTTATTTTGTTTTACTATCGTTTTACTATCTTTATCACATATTAATAATTCGTGTGCTTATTATTAACCAGTTCGCACTCATGGCTTCGCCCGCGTGTTTAGACTAAAAGCAGCCTTCTTTGGGTACGGAACCCTAAAAATCATTAGCCATATGACATTAGACAATTTAAGTGTCATGTAAGAAAGTTTACTTGGTGGTAGATCTTTGTGCAGGCTCGTCTGGGTACGTACCACCCACTCATCAGATATTCTACCGCAAAATAGCAGTACCTGGTACTGTTGTGTTCCGGTTTGAAGGGTGAGTGAGCCAGTGTAATTTCAGGCACAAGGGACATAACATCTTAGTTCCCAAGGTTGGTGGCGCATTGTCGATGTAAGATATGGTTAACAACTCTTACAATGTCATTGTCTATGGGCGTTGGTGACCACTTAACATCAGGTGGTCCATATGCTCGTCCGCCTTCCTATGAAAAAATTAAAAAAATGCTTGTATGGTAAGAGGGCAGTAGCTAGGATACCAACATAGACGTTGCACCCAAACCTTTCACCTATTTAATTCGGTCACTTAATTTCTACAAATAATTAAATATTCAAATTTCGAAGCTAATTAAGGCGTGGTGCTTACTAGTGATTTATCAAAACCTTAAATACTTTTTACCACATTTTAAACTTCATGCACTAGTCTAATTGTCCACTTAAAGTTTCCAACTTTTAATAATAAGTCAACTGAATCAACCTAATGGCCTCAATCTAGCATGGAAATTAGTTTTAGTTCACACGAGAGTATTTAACATGAATAATTAACCTGTGCGAAAATCTTAAGGCAATTTATTGGAATTATTTTCGCAAATCAGAAAAATAGTTTTTTTTTATAATTTTCAAAATAACGAAGAAACTCGAATACGGCCTAGAAAATTATTTATTTGATTTAATTGACTAAGAAAACATATAAAATAGCATTAAATAAATAAATAAGCAAATTAGAATTATAACAATCAAATTATCGAATCGAAATTAAATGAAATTCATAAATATAATGTTTAAATAAGTTATTAAGTACAATCAGTTAATCATTGGATCGTAGATATTATATGCCTTATTATTTAAAAAAAATCGGAAATTGTAAAAGTTGTAACAAACAACAAAGTTGTAAAACAAAAATTGTAACAGCCTATGAATGTCCCACAGCTCTTTTCCTTTGTTGAGGAGAAGGTTTAGAGCTAATTCCACCACGCTGCTCAAATACGGGTTGGTGGAATACAAATGTGACAGAATTCCAGTGAAATAAGACACATGCAGGTTTCCTCACGATGTTTTCGTTCACAGCCAAGCGCGAGATGAATTATAAACACAAATTAAGCACATGAAACTTCAGTGGTGCTTGCCCGGGTTTGAACCCACGATCATCGGTTAAGATTCACGCGTTCTAACCGCTGGGCCATCTCAGCTTCGGGAAATTGACTGTGTCTATGTCTAATATGTTACTATATTTTCAAGTAAAACATTGTAAGTGTAAAATCTGACATTTGGAATATTATATGGTGTATTATTATTATTATTAATGTATTCGATCAACAATACTACATAACGCGTCACGAACAAAAACAATACTCAAATGTGGCACCGACCATAAAATGAAGAAAACGATGTAAAGGTTTAATAATTTCAACCTAAACTATGCCTTGTTCCCGAGCAATAAAGTGCGGTTTAGATTGTATTGACATTCACTTACGATCTTACTCCATTTCTGAATGACAGAAAGACATAGGAAATGTACAATAACGGTTGTTTCATATTCAACTTTATTTTCTTAGCAATGAGTTATGATTGGGCCATACTAATTTGAAATAACCTCACAAACGTCATTGTGTTCTTACTTTTCGGGCCCTTTTTGAAGCGCTTACCGCTAATCTAGTACATTATTGATCGAAGCATAGAAGTGCCAAACAAAAATCACGACTCTCTCATAGCTGAGTTCTTGACTAGTCTTCACTCGAGGAGGTACTATAGAAATTATCTGACCTTAACCTATGAGATAACATAACACTTCGAGCACAGAAACATTAGATCATAATGTTTTCTTACACAGACAAAGCACGACAAGTGTTTCAAATACTTAAAAATTGTATGATTCCCAGATTTGATTTTGCTATCTTCAGTTAAGATGAGTGTTTTTTTTATATATAAAGAGGGGGCAAACGAGCAGGAGGCTCACCTGATGGAAAGTGACTACCACCGCCCATGGACATCTGCAACATCCGAGGACTTGCAGGTGCGTTGCCGGCCTTTGAGGAAAGAGTACGCTCTCTTCTTGAAGGTTTAGCTAACCACTGTCATATCGTCTAAGTAATGTAGTCATTACATTGTAAATCTTTCAAATATCTCCATCGTATAATTTCATTGAATATAACAGAATTTGGCATTGAGCCCGTTATAATTCAGACGAGACGGTATTAGCATTAAAAATATATAAATAACTTGAAATGTTAATAAAATATCATGGCTTTATTACTAGCCATATTATAATTTGTATTTACTAATAGTATATAATAATATATGTATATAATGTGTATATAATACTTAAAGTGGTAATAATAATAATAGTGCTTCGTGCAAGCCATTGGGTAACTTGATGGTAGAGCTTTGTGCAGGCTAGTCTGGGTAGGTACCACCCACTCATCAGATATTCTACCGCAAAACAGCAGTACTTGGTACTGTTGTGTTCCGGTTTGAAGGGTGAGTGAGCCAGTGTAATTACAGGCACAAGGGACATAACATCTTAGATCCCAAGGTTGGTGGCGCATTGGCGATGTAAGCGATGGTTAACATCTCTTACAATGCCGTTGTCTATGGGCGTTGGTGACCACTTACCATCAGGTGGCCCATATGCTCGTCCGTCTTCATATAAAATAAAAAAAAAACCTACCCTTGGAACGTGGATTAATTGAAATACTTGCTAATATTATAAATGCGAAAGTGAGCTTGTTTATTATTTTATTTGTATGTTTGTAACGTCTTAATTACTCAAACAATCGGCGGTGGAGCGCGCTTGCCTAGAAGATACCTAGGTAAATATTTACAGTCGCGGCTTTTGCCATAAATGGCTCCAAATTTTTATGATATGTTTTTTTTATTAATAATTAATTATAATTCATGCAATATTGAGGAGGGGGAAGACTTGAAAACAACAGACTTGAAGACAAACATGAAAAAATAAATAAGAAAAAAGAGATGTAAAAAGAACAGTGAGTGGTAGGACTCGTGGTAGGTGGTCTGAGTGGTCTAAGATGTTCCTGACATGTAAACAAGAGCACTCAGTTCGGGGTACCCGAACGATTACATAAAAAAATCATATGGTAGATGGTGGGGAATTCAGAGGTCGGGACATTATTCCAGATTAAAGCGGTGCGTATCAGAAACGACAAAATTTCATGGAATTTTGAATGCAACATGTTTTAGGGGACACAGAGAAGACCATAAGGGCTAATCCCCCTCACCAAGAGTACGGAAACTAATATTTATTTAAATTAAATAATATAATTTACTTCGATTTAGTAACACTATCTCTATAATTATATACGAACGCAGTCCCAAATTTTACAATGTATAAACGATGAATGACTTTGCTTGATCTCTTACTTTCTCTAATAAGAATTATCTGTCATTGTAACCACGCTCTGTCATATTTTATTTAATCTTTCCCTAGCCTAGCTCTATATATTTATAATCTCATACAAGTTTTCATCACTAACGTTTATACGTTTTATATGTATGTATATACCGACTGCCTAAGTTGAACGGTACAGAAGTTGGCTTCATATCACCTTTGTTTTTAAATCAAATATTTTTAACGTCAATTAATAATGATCGTTGAGAACGTGTTCAGTGTCTGATTTATATCTCATCTGTTTCGACTGTTAACATTCAGCTGTTATATACTTGTCGAAGCAAAGTTCAATGAAATACTTAGTAAGCTAGTTTGACAGTGCAGGACACAAAACATGTCCATCTTACTGAAGATTCTGTGCAAACCCTGACAATAAACAGAGTTTTCGTGCGATTATTGTGTTTGTAACACATTTCTTGGGCGTTGGTGAAGGAAACCTAATGCCATTCCACATATCTCCATCATCCATCAACCCGCATTAGTAGAATAAGTTGATCATGTTCTCCTAAAGAGAAGGTTTTGGAACATTTTCTGGCAGTTGCATTAGTACTTTTAGACTATTAATATTACACTACTTCATTGATCTAGTGGCTCACGTACGTGTATTCCGAGATCTAGAACTTAGTCTTCGTAACGATAAAAATAAAATGAATGCAATGCAGTGGAATTCTCTCCGGTCGATTTGCTGGTTGAATTCAGCGATTGGGGATAGAGAGTGCACCTGTATTTAAGCATTAACTTGTCTACTATAATATGTCCAAGTCGTGCACAGTTGGCTAGTCTCAATTAAGAACAGCCGCTGTGACGTAAATTGGACGGGAAGCACTAAATAGTTTGTTTGTCAATTTCAGCATTTTGGTTTAGATAATAGGATTTAAATGTGTCACTGCTAGGCTTAAGCCTTTTTAGAGAAGGTTTGGGAACTTACTACGCTACTCCAATGTAATTTGGCTACACAATCATGGAAAATTCCTGCAGATTTAATTCTTAAGCATCAAGTACGAGATAAATTATAAACATAAATTAAGCATGACGATTCATTGGTGCTTGCCCGGGTTTGAATTATGAAACATCAGTTGTCGTCTTCTAACCAATGAGCCACGACGGTTTAAACGAAAGTAAATGTATTCACAACATCATCAAAAATATGATTTTGTAATGAGAACTGTGTGAACAATAAAAATAGTTTATTATTAACAGAATGCCGTCTAGACTGAGGAATGCTGGCAGTCTGCCCACACTCCAGTCTGCTCGACTAGTGCACATTACGATATTGACGTGACTCATGTGATTTCGAAGATTAAATTAAATAAGGAAGTAGACTTGACATCGAGGAATATTTGTATTTATTAAATAATTTATTGCGCATACACACAAATTGCAATACAGCAAGCAAATTTTGTACATTTTTTTATGTTTTTACTTGATGGTGGAGCTTGTGCAAGCTCGTCTGGGTAGGCACCACCCACTCATCAGATATTCTACTGCAAAACAGCAGTACTTTGTATTGTAGTGTTCGGGTTTGGAAGGTGAGTGAGCCAGTGTAATTACAGAAACAAGGGACATAACATCTTAGTTCCCTAGGTTGGCGGCGCATTGACAATATAAGCGATGTTTAACATTTCTTACAATCCCATTATATATGGGCGTTGGTGACCACTTACCATCAAGTGGCCCAAATGGTATAAAAAAGCCTCTGCTTTATACTAAAAATATGATCTAACATTTTATGGATATATTCATATTGGTAATAATTCGACTTTAGCGCGACCTATCCTATTATATTGCACCTACTGGTCTCTGCGAGAGCCATGTCACAAAAGGAGGCTGCGGAGCGGGAGCAAAGTGTCTGTTTTGAATACTGTGGAAAGTGCGTCAGCGCTATGCCCTCCTTCTCTCCCCACCGCAAGCGTTGCTAGGGCTAGAGGTTCTCTGAACCCCGGGAATAGCTTAGAAATTAAGGCTCGCATAGGCAGGCAAGTCTCAGAATAACACGGTAGTATGCACAACCTTAGTTTCTAAATTGATCGTGTAGGTGGCGTTAATTAATTTATTCGATTTTCTGAATCGCGCTATCTAGTTTCAGAATAAATACTATTAGAGTCGTATAAAATTTTAATAAAATGACTATCGGCCGAATACTGAAACGTCATTCAAAATGAAGTGGGACTTAATTATTTGGAACGTCATTAATTTCAAAATTTTGTATGCGAAATGAAGTGGGACTTAATTATTTGGAACGTCATTAATTTCAAAATTTTGTATGCGAAATTTGAAATTAATGGCGTTCCAATTAATTAAGTCCCACTTCATATTTGAAAGACGTTTCAGTATTCGGCCATTTGTCTTGGGAAGTGGATGTTTTATTCAACCCCCGAGACGGAGTTGGTGCCGCTGGATTTGTAGTGGGTATCCAGACGCTCTCGGTCTCCGTGACTCTCACATACTCGCCCCCTTTACAGAAAGGCGAAATAACGTTGTAGCAAGATAAAAAATATATATTGTATCTGCACACAGACTAAAAAAAGGTATCATCGAAAATCAACACGAGAAAAATATAACACAAGCCAAGAATTATAGAAGAATTATATATCATAATATACGATAAAAAAGCAATAATTTGTGTTACGATATTCGTATACAGGGTCGGATTTAAAGGCTTTCATGCTCTAAGGAAATAAAGAACAAGCACTCGTTTAATGTTTGAACCTGAAGTTTTTATGTAAATAAATTATTTTTTTTACTGTAAACTACAAAATACAATATAAATATATGTAGAATAGGAAGGCGGTCGAGCCTATGGGCCACCTGATGGTAAGTGGTCACCAACGCCCAAAGACGTTGGGATTGTGAGAAATGTTGAATCGCCAATACGCCGTCAACCTTGGAATGTTATGACCCTTGTGCCTGTAATTTCACTGGCTCACTCACCCTTTAAACCGGAACACAACAATACCGCCGTAATACTGCTATTTGCGGTAGAATATCTAATGAGTCGGTACCTACCCAGGCGCGCTTGCACAAAAGCTTCTAAAAAAACCAATCCATTTTACCTCCTCTAAATCCAGCTCTGTACGTAACAAACACTTCACTGCTGTAATATAAAAAAAAACAAGAAAAAATGGCCAATGAATTCTAATATTTGATGATAAAATATAAAGGAAATGATCTATTAAGTGTTGCTTTATCCTCGGGTGAAACGGGGCACCAATTCACCCACGCAGGGGTTGTGTGCAATAAATAAGGGGGATTCTGATTATTTTTAAGCTCGTCATCCGGATCCCTTTACCCGGCTGTAAAGTTTAAGAAATATTGTTAAAACTTGTTAAGAGCCGAGATGGCTCAGTGGTAAAAACGCCTGAATCGTGGGATCAAACCCGTGCAAGCACCACTGAATGTCATGTGCTTAATTTGTGATTATAATTCATCTCGTGCTGGACGGTGAAGGAAAACATTGTGAGGAATCCTGCATGTGTCAAATTTCATTGAAATTCTGTCGCATGTGTATTCCACAAACCCGCATTGGAGCAGCGTGGTGGAATACCTTCTCCTTACAAAGAGGAGAAGAGACCTTAGCCCAGCAGTGGGACATACGCAGGCTGAAAAAACGAATTGGATACGAAAAAATTAACAAGAACCAAATTATAATTTCAGTCAAACACAAAATATACTGTCAATTGACATCACGCCTGTCCACTTACCTGTGTCAATTGTCATTGGAGCGTTATAGAATAAGTTTGAATATGCGGTCACAGTCGCTCATATACATATTACCCACACCTTATATATACCTCATAGCCGGTGTAATTACAAGCACAAGGGACATAACATTTTAATTCCCAAGGTTGGTGGCGCATTGGCGATTTAAGCGATGGAGCTATGGGTATTGGTGACCATTTACCATCAGGTGGCCCATAGGCTCGTCCGGCTACCTATACAATAAAAAAATCTAAATTAGTTAATGTTTAATTTCCTTTTGTATTTTATCGATTTAATTATATTATTCATATATTTATTGTAACTTTATGTCTGCAACCTTTATGTTTGGCCTGAATAAATGTTGTCTTGTTCTTAATACCAATGCGACATTTGTTTGAAGAATTTTGATGAATGAAAAAAGATTGATGAGGTACCTCTGCTTGCAAACCTACAACTAAATATCTTAGACAATGTTCTAGATATTTCTAAACTAGTTTGTTTTGCCAATAAAACCATCATAAGCAAGTACGAGCGTTTTATCCTCAGGAGAACAGTCTATGGTTTCGTAACAAGTATAATTTTCAAGGAGTTTATGAACTAAGTTGTTTTGGTATGGCCTGGGGTTTTCTTGTCTTTTATAATTAAATGTTTGTAATATATTACATTTTACTTATTTTTTTCAAGTACAAAAACTAAGTAAGATTTATTTACATTAAAACCTTAAATAAATACAAATAAAAATTAAAAATAATTACATATATAAATCGTGACCGCGTAGAATGGTGGCAAGAATGCTAGCAGCATTTGGCATTTGAATCGCACTTCCGATTATCTTTGCGAAAAATGAACCAGCCCTCCTGTCACCAGTACAGGCAAAAATTACTAATTTGATAAATTGATAGGTAATTTTAAAAGTGATAATTTATTTAGATCGATATTCATTTAAATATACATTGGTACAATATAAACAAAAATTTTAACAAAACAAAACCGACAACAAAGGAAAAGCAAATTAATATGCACTAAAAAGTAAAAAAATAATTGCGTATTCTTCTATAATTTGAAAATTAACTTACTATTTTCTACTCATCAATATGTAGGTACGATTGTCTTGTGTGGTTGATAATGTAGTAACAATTATTGTTATTTTTGGAGTCCTCCTTTTACTCCTCCTTTTTTTGAAGTCGGTAAAAAATATTTTATGTGTGTGATATTATTACTATATACTGTAAATTAAATAAGAAGTTTGATTGGGCCAATAGACATCGACTCGTGGCAAAAGGACAACTATCGGTTGCCTATAACAAAAAAATAAATAGAAAAATGAACAAACAATTATATAAATTATATTAAATTTGATATCACTATATCTAGTTCTTATTTCAATTTATTCTTTAATTTTTTTTCTTAGTAAATCTTTTTAATCTGTTCAAGTAATCGATACTTTTTATTTGAAAGAATTTATTTATGAAACATAAGAAGTGCCAATTTACTTTTTTGATTAGAAAAAAAAAATATTTTGATGAAAATTATATCAAGAAATCCCGTATTGATCAATATATTAAATGTCTTAATTCATTCTAGTATACATTATTACTTTTCGAAATCGCTTTTTCGTTTGACATTAGCTCTTTGGCAGTGTTTGACGCAATTTTGAATTCTATGATAATAGTAATAAGGTTGTTTTAAATATCTACACTAGCAGTAAGTGCCGTGTTGCCTTTGCATCGCTGTAACGCGTGCGATTCATGTAGTGCGCTCACCGCCTATTGTTCCTTGCAAACAAGCGTGATATTCATTTCGTCGCCGACTGTGTTGTTGTATTTGCTGCTTATATTCAGAAAGATCGCATTTTTCATACTTTTGTGATCAGAGCGTATTCGAATAAACGTGTTTTTAAATTACCAAAATATCCATCCAAAGTATATTAACATATAAATTTCTTGTAACACTGATCAACTTTTAAGTTAAAAATAGAACAGTAAATCATTAACTCGGTGCTAGAGCTTTGTGCAAGCTCGTCTGGGTAGGTACCACCCACTCATCAGATATATCAGCAGTGCTTCGTACTGTTGTATTCCGGTTTGAAGGGTGAGTGAGCCAGTGTAATTACAGGCACAAGGGACATAACATTTTTGTTCTCAAGGTTGGTGGCGCATTGGCGATGTAAGCGGTAGTTAATATCTCTAACATTGCCAATGTCTATGGGCGTTGGTGACCACTTACCATCAGGTGGCCCACCTATGCTTTTATAAAAATTTATTAATACATTAACAAATATATAAATAAAAAAAAACCATTCTATTCTTAACATTTATTTCGTCAAATATCTGGGATTTTTATTTCCATCGGAAATGAAATAAAATAAATACGCATCCCTTCCATGAATACAAAAAGCTGATCAAGGATGAAGTCGGAACAACAAAACACCGTAAATACGCCATAAAAACCTTTTTATCGGCCATATTCTATGTTTTCGTCACCTTATTTCGAGTATTTTATTGACATTTTATTTTATCGATATTTATTACCGAGAATTGACTTTTGTCAACTTGAGGTGATATTTGAAAGCTTTTTAATTATGTATTTTTTTATCAATACGTTTGTATAAATCATAAAAATAAAGGGAGGGGTTGCCATTTTAATATAACCCTGTTAAGTTTCGATTCAAAAGCACTTGGAAAATTCAACTTAAATAAAATCATTTAAAACAAAAAAAATTAAAAAAAAAATAATTAATATTTTATATGTGAGTTAATCTCCAAAAAATGAGTCAATTTAGACATTCTATCGTCTATAGATTGAATTGAATAAAAAAACGACGCAGGTATATATTTGATAAGTATCTACTAGATGGTCTACTAGGTGGTGCGGAGTTTCTATCGCCGGTTCTTCTCAGGTCTGAGGTGTTTATTTCCGAACCGGCGGTAGATTTATGACAATAAATAAGAAAGTGTAACGCTTCAACATTGAATAAAGATATTTGAATTTGAATTTGGTAGGGTTTTTTGCAAGCCCAGGTATCAACCACTCATCAGATAATTTACCGCTCAACAGCATTAGTATTATTGCGTACTAGTTTGACGGGTACTAAGCTAGTGGTTATTATAAGCACATGGGATATAAAATCTTAGTTCCAAGGATGGTGATTTGTGATGCATTGACGATGCAAGGAATGGTTAATATTTCTCACATTGCCAATATCTATGGGCGGCGGTGACCACTTACCATCAGGTGACCCACTATGCTACTTATAAATAATGATAGAAAGTTATATAAGAACATTATTTCCGTTTCAATATTTTTTAATAATAACATAAATGTGGCATGGTAACAAGAAACGAAAGGTGTTTTTCCTTCTTTCAAAAGATTTCGTAGCTTATAAACCGTTTGTAGCTCCGTAGCTCCGTAGCTTTGTAGCACTGTAGATGCAGCTGTAGCTGTAGCAACGCTTAAGGAAAAACACTTAGTATAAAGCAGTATTGGGGTCAACTTAAAATATCAAACTCAATGAAATGTACTGCGCTCTTTTAATTTTATTTTCCTTCTCTATTTCTCGAATACTGGAGAATATTGGAAATTTGAAAGCTAAGGAAATTAATTGAGCACTGATTCTTTTAACTTTCAAAGGCGACGCTTTGAAAGAACGTTTTTAAAAACGTCCTTTTGTATTTCTTCGAATTAATTATTATTCTGTGCAATTCGGATCAGTGTTTGTTTAGTTTTTCATTAATATTGAAACATCTTAATATAGTTGTATCTCTAGAATTAACTTGAATTGGTATGGAAATAGGTATTTAGAAAATAATTAAAACATATATCTGAATTTCAAACTGATGACACATTGTTGAGAAATCTTTCTAAAACATCTACTCAACCGCTGAACTTAATAAAAAAGGCCATAGGGTACCTATGACCGGCTCTTCCCTCCTCCCTCTCACAAGCATGCGAAACCACTAAAGTAATCAATCAGTAGTAACTTCAAATATACGAACGAGTCGAGTAAGTCTTCAATATCACTTTAACGTCAACGTTTCGTATTTAAAACTTTTGGGTAATAGCTCATAAAAACAAAGGTGCAATGAGTCCTTGTAAGCATAAAGGCGCGTCCATTAAGGAAACAAAATATTTAAGGGATAAAAAAATGTTGATTTTATTGTCCTACTTACACTAATTCACATTTTTAAGACAAAAAAAATGAATTCTTTATATAATCAGCCAATTGCAGTTTCCTCCTAGACAGAGTTTGTTTGTCAGTGGTCTCCACTTCTATCAAGATTTAATTCGTTTTATTCGTGATAATGATGAAGTCATTTGAGGCATCTCTAAGGCAAACAAATATTTATATTGAATATTATTATTAATCCTTAAACATAGTCAGTAGTAAAACATAGTATTAGTAAAACGTAGTAGAACACTGAAAAATTATATCATTGCACAATTTTTATAAAAAATGTATGCTAAGATTTTTCAATTGTTTTTATTATTCAATAGAAAGCGAGTATATTATGGGTTTTAAAAAGTTTTTAGAGGTTGTTATTCGGTCCTTCGAGACAAAAACATGTGAAGAATAATGTCGATTGTAAAATTTTCACGAACAATAAATAAATGTGACACTTCTATTTTAAATAAACATTTTTATTGAGTAGCTTGGCGGATGAGCATATAGGCCAACTGATGGTAAGTGGTCACCAACTCCCATAGACATTGATATTGTAAGAAATGTTAACCATCGCTTACAACGCCAATGGAACCCATAAATTGGAAACTAATTGACAAACAAGTGTTATGTCCCTTGTGCCTGTAATTACACTGGCTCACCCACCCATCCTAGACCACAACATAAGCACTGCTGTTTTTCAATAGAATTCAAATGAGCTTGCACGAGGCCCTGTACATTTACTCAAACTCAATTCTATTGCACTAATACTGTTAGGTATAAAAAGTTTTCTAAATTACAATTCTCTGTGACCAACACCTAACACTGTCACGCGTTCAAGTGGCTGAGTGACGTCAGCTCTCAGCAAAAAGCTTAATGGCGGTGCGAGGAACGTGCTATTTACTTGCGCCAGTAACTGGCCAATCCCTTATTCTGGATATCACTTCTATTCTTTTCGGAACGTTCATATTTTAGTTTGTTTAATTCATTTAAAATACTTCTTAGTGTGTTAATTTTATCAAAATATGAATGCAAGTTATCATAATAAAAATATATTTATTTATTTACTAGTTTAGCCCGTGGTTTCACCTACGTTGTTACCGTTTCCATTGAAAAACATGGACAAAATGCAGCTTATGTTACTTGCTGATAATATACCTTTCCATTGGTAATATACCTTCCTTGCTGATAATATACCTTCCGTAACAAACGAACAAACTCACATTCGCATTTATAATATTAAGGTCTTCCAGACTGATTTCAGTCACGGCAGCCAATCTCAAGAGAGATTAGTCAACTGCGCAGGAGATATTATAGTGCACAAGTGTGTATGCAAATACAAGTGCAGTCTCTTTTCCTTAGCTCTCATAATCCGATGCGACGGCAATCCGATACGACCGGAAAGAGCTTAGGCGCAGGACTGCAAACCCCAATAACTATTTATTGGCCCGACCTGGGAATTGAACCCAGGACCCAGTCTGCGGCCAGAACCCATTCTGCGGCCTTATGTCAAGCCACTAGACCAACGAGACAGCCACACATACCATATACATTGTGATGTATTATTACTACTGACATTACTTTGACAAAAAAACCCAATAACTAATTTAATGGCCAAACCTTGGAATTGAATCCAGGACCACCGATTCTGCGGCCTTATATCTAGCCACTAGACCAACGAGGCAGTATAATATATAATATTAGGATGGTTACTGCAAAGATAATTAATATATAGTGTGATTGTATGTTTGATTATATTGTGTCTATATATGTTAGCTAAAGTTTCACAACATCACTAATAGGAAGCAAATACGTGAGCTAAAATTGAATCACTATTAAGGTTTCATTCAATATCACAGGGAATCCTAGTAAGGTAACATATTATACATGTTGTAATATAATACATAAGTATCACTGCCTCATTTGTGCAGTAGCTAGCTTTTATAAAATTTGTAAATGGACGGTCCAATGCACTGATCGTATGGGGTAAACACTAACCATATCAACAGTTCTTTATATATCTTTGCTACACCAACTTTGGGAACTAAGATGTTATGCCCCTTGTGCCTGTAATTACACTGGCTGTAAGCACAATGGACATAACATCTTTGTTCCTAAGGTTGGCGGCGCATTGGCGATGTAAGCGATGGTTAACATCTCTTACAATGCCATTGTCTATGAGCGTTGGTGACCACTTACCATCATGTGGCCCATATGCTCGTCCGCCTACCTATACAATAAAAATAATGAAATTTCATCTTGGCTTTTTACTGTCGTGACTGGTCAAATATTTACATGTCCGGTCTGAACGGCCTTTGATAGGCTTTTTGTTCGTTGACAATGAACGCGTAGCGCTTGTAGTGTTTGAGGGATTGAAACTGTGTCAAATCGTTAAATGTGTCAAAGTTAAATGCACGCTTGCATATAAAAAATATGTCTTTCCGGGTAAAAATTCTAGTCTATTTTTAAGCGGCTTTTGTGCTTAGGGGGCTGATAAATATAGTCTTGTCAGAGTATTACAGTATAAATAAATACATCTTTGTTTGCTCACACTTCAACAGTATATAACCTATTGTTGTTCGCTAATCTTCGTGCTGAAAAGTAAATGTTGAAGTGAAAACTTCTTTAGCATCGTTGTGATTTGAAAGTCGATGAAGCGAAAAAGCAACAGTAAAGAGAGATAGACACATAAATTCATAAGATTTAACGTGGGAGAAAATGAGATAGGAAGCATTATACAGTTAAAGCCAAAATTTTTTGAAGGTTTTCACTTCTACTACGTGTGAATCGCACACATGTTATTTTTATATAAATAATATATATATATATATATATATATTGGGTTCGCCCGCCTCGTTGGTTGCTAGATATAAGGATTTTTTTGTCCGATTTTTTGTCCGAATTCTCAGTAGCAGCTCTGAGTCTGGAAGTTGGAAGTGTGTACACTCCCGTGCCTCGGAAAGCACTTTAAGCCGTTGGTCCTGCGCCTGAGCTCTTTCCGGTCGTGTCGGATTGCCGTCCCATCGAATTATAAGAGCTAAGAGAAAGCTTCAATTTAAATTCCCAATTACATTACCTTTTTATTTATTTTTTTTATTTTTTTTTTATGTAAGAGGGGGCAAACGAGCAGGAGGCTCACCTGATGGAAAGTGACTACCACCGCCCATGGACACCTACAACATCCGAGGACTTGCAGGTGCGTTGCCGTCCTTGGAGGAAAGAGTACGCTCTCTTCTTGAAGGTTTTTATGTCATATCGGTTCGGAAAAGTCGCCGGCGAAAGCTGGTTCCACAGAGTGATTGTGCGAGGCAGGAAATGCCTTAAGAAACGCACTGTTGTGGATTTCCAGACATCGAGGTGATGGGGATGGAATTTGTAGTTCTGGCGCGATGTCCGGTGGTGAAATTCAGCTGCCGGGACTAATCCAAACAACTCCTCAGAACACTATACTATAGAGTATGCAGAGTGACATAAATGGTTCATTAACAATCGAACGATTGGAATTCATATTACTTTTAAATATATACCGCGCCATCTTCATACGAGTTCAAAGATCACACTCCACGTAGCGATAAAAATTTCCGCTGACACTCCGGATTCAGCGCACTCGAATGGAGAGCCATTACATTCAGACGTTAGTGACATATTTTGTATGTTTTTTTTTATTAAAGTGTCTTATAACGAATGTTATATATGTAATATATTTTCGTACTAATGAAGCCGTTATTTCCGTTTTAATTAATAACGTCTGCTCGGAATTTTTATGTTTTTTTTTTAGTTTTATTTATCATGTTTGAGTGATGAATATATCACAAATTAAAAATATTTTATTAATTTTTAAGTTAAAAAAGGAGACCCTTAAATGTTTTTTGATGTATGTTAAGTATATTTAAAAAAAAATTGGACAAGTGCGAGTTGGACTCGCCCACCGAGGGCTCCGTACATATTTAGGGTTGTGTTCATTTGTTAATTTTTAAAATTTTTAAATAAATAAGCAGATAAGCATAACAGTGCAAACTGCTAGTTTTGTTTAAGTACAACAAAATTATTAGGTAATACCGCGGAACTGAACAACGTTCGAAATCTCGACGCCAAGTATCCCGATACTGGCTGTGGCAGTGAGGGGAGTATTCTCGAAATGTGGGGATACGACAAAAGGAGACATTTTAGCGGTTAACGCGCAAACTTGAGTCTTATTGGGGTTGAATTGGACTAAGTTTAGTCGGCCCCAGTCTGTAATTTTTGAATCTTAATTTGATTTTTTTTCATAAATCGAAAACTACACATCATAAAAATAATTAACACTCTGTTTAAGCTTGTGCCAATGAAGCCCTTTCAAACGATACCCGACATGACACGGTTAACTCAATTTAAAATTCGGACCGCCGTCTCTTGCATATAGATCCTAAGATATGTTTTTTATGATTTAATTACAAATATATATATTTATATATATATATATATATATGTATATAATATAATAGTGTACATGGTACCTGTGTAATGATTTTTTGGAAAACAGACTACGTTTAATCACCATGTCTTTATTTTTTCCAATAATTTAATGCTTGTTTTTCTTTGTTTCAGATAATAGTCGGAGCAATTCAAGAATTTAAGGATAAAATAGTTGTAACTGTGTTCATCTACCCTTCTAGTACACTATAAATTTTATTAAAAACATTTTTTAATCAAATAACCGGATTTATCCAGATTATTTCAAATCAATGGCCTATATAATTCGTTATCAGTGGCAGTGAAACGTGTTGTGCTAGTTACGTGGTGGTAGGTCATAGTGGGATGTGGTATTGATGTGGTCACCGTTGCGAATGCGGGCGGGTGGCCCTCCTGGCCGGCAGGTCAATGACATCGCCGGCAGTACTTGTCCTGTATTTGGCACTTGGTAAGTTAATATATTTTTCTTTAATTGTTTAATTATAGAAGGACTTATCTTTTTAAATTATCAAAATGAGTGTCAACCTTATAGGCCGACACACATGACAGAATTTATATTGAGGTACATTGACCGCGATATTGTGAGGTTAGAATTCTTCCTACTATCGTGAATCTACCTAGACATAACCTAGCGTTGTTAAAGACAAATAATAATGGTCAACAAATGTGACGTCACAGCACAGGAACGACCGATGTTATGCGCGTCGCAAGTTTCTGCGATTAACGTTTTAATGTGTAGACTCATAAGGTACAATTTCGTTGTTCACTCTAAGATGAATTTTGGAAAATAATTGCAATACATAATATTTAATTACTTCTTTTATTAATTCAAACAAAATAACTGTTTAGGAGTAAAATCTCAGAAATATGTAAACACGTATATAATATTTATATTTGAAGTATAAAATAATTGCCATCTTTCAATATAATTAGATTAAAAATTAATCAATTACATACAATACTATTTATTATGTTTTAGTAATTATTAATGATCATGAAATGATTTTCAGCTGGTCGGCTCGGAATAGAAAAAAAATGGTTGTCTGTAAAGTCGGTTTTACGGACGATAGTTTAACGTGACAACGTCATAACAAAACATTGATGAAATGACTGCATACTTTTATGAATAAAATTGAATCATTTTTATTGAATTATCATAATTCTGTATTATCATTATTCTGGGTACAAAGAAGGAGTGAAATGAAATCTACAATTTAATTGATAAATTTACTTTTATTTGCACTCATAGGCCAATCAAGTGAAAGAGAGATAGATGCGGCGCAAGCGTACAATTAGCGTAACGATACAATTTGGTGCATGCAGCCAGCGTTCGATTTATTAGACGTTGTCAAGTCAAAAATCAGTAAACAATAAATATACGAAACTATGACAAATCAATGAATACTAACCAATAAAGCTTCCAATTGGCATTTCGACATCTACAACAATCATCGATGTATATTTCAACCAATTTAAAATCTGCATGAATTGTTTACCTAAACCTTTCTCATGAATCACTCCGTTCATTGGTGAAAATCGTATGATAATCCTTGACTTCACAGTTCAGACTTCAAGTTCACGTTCAGACATACAGACGGACACGGCGGAGGGATTTTATTTTTAACCGACTTCAAAAAAGGAGGAGGTTATCAATTCTTCTGTATTTTTTCGACTCCAAAAATAACAATAATTGTAACTACATTATCAACCACACTACACAATCGTACCTACATATTGATGAGTAGAAAATAGTAAATTAATTATCAATTTATAGAAGAATACGCAATTTTTTTTTTACTTTTTAGTGTATATTAATTTGTTTTTCCTTTGAAGTCGGTTTTTGTTTTGTTAACATTTTTGATATTTAACATGTATTGAACTATTCTTGTACAGAATTATATTATTTAACACGAGTTTTAAATGTTTTAAACGTAGATAACTATAATAGTATCTGTTATTTATTATTTTATATATTTACAAACATAATTATGTGGTTAAAAATAAATACAGATCAGTCTTTATATACATAGCTTTGAATATAAATATGTCATAAGTCACATCCTTAGTAGTGTATTTTTAGAACATTATAAGAATTCCGAGAAAAGGTTTGAACAACCCCCGACCCCAACTGCTTATTCTCAAGTTCCTTGGCGGCTTTTTCCGAGCCCATCTGATTAATCACTACCATTAATTTATCACGATTTCTATCGCTAATCAGTAAAACTACATTATTACGTATTATTATGTTCCGGTTTGAATTACTGGAACAAGTCACATTTTTTTTTATTGCAAAGGAAGGCGGACGAGCATGTGGGCCACCTGATGGTAAGTGGTCACCAAGGCCCATAGACATTGGCATTGTAAGAGATGTTAACCATCGCTTACATTGCCAATGCGCCACCAACCTTGGGAACTAAGATGTTATGTCCCTTGTGCCTGTAATTACACTGGCTCACTCACCCTTCAAACCGGAACACAACAGTACCAAGTACTGCTGTTTTGCGGTAGAATGTCTGATGAGTGGGTGGTACCTACCCAGACGAGCTTGCACAAAGCAAAACATAACATGTTAGTTTCCAAGGCTGTATATTGCTGAGTTTTCTTTGTATGCCAATGTATTATATTATCTATATTCTGTATGGTGGTGACCACCACCACCTTACCACCAGGTCACGAATTTGCCACAAAACTACAATAATAGCCCTCGTTTTATTATATAATTATCTTCAACAGAATACCAATATAAGCAATAAGTCTATCGCATAACTCATCAATCAAACGCAGAGGAAATTCGGAAAAATTATTCGAATTTTCTTTTCAAGTCATTTATTCCGTTCGCGATATTATTTACGAGAAAATGGCGGTATTCTACCGACGACAGGATAATACACATAGGAATGGCTTGCTGTATATATTATTTCGAATTACTTGAGGGTTATCATAGGAAATTAATATAGTAATTAAAGAGATAAACTTAACAATTAATTATTAAGTTAATTATAAATTTATAATTAATTATTATAATTCCTCTCGTAATCAGTGGTGGTATGAGTTCCAGGCCCTCTTATATGGTCTTTGTCCAACAGTTTATACGTGCTCATATGCATTATCGATTATCCTGAAGGCTAATCGTAATCTTTAAAATGCTTTCGTAATATTATAAGTAAAAAAAATGTTAAATCTTAATAGTGATAATAGATGGCGTTAGGAGTACGTTAAAAACGCATTGAAATCAATGCATAAATATAATAATAACGCATTTCAATTGAAATTAATGTGTTCGTCTGAAAGCATTCGTTTTATTGTGACTCACTTCTTTTTATTTCATAGGAAGGCGGACGAGCATATTATGGGCAACCTGATGGTAAGTGGTCACCAACGCCCATAGACAATGGCGTTGAAGAGATGTTAACCATCGCTTACATCGCCAATGCGCCACCAACCCTGGGAACTAAGATGTTATGTCCCTTGTTATGAGACTCTCACTCTAAGTAATTACGTGCTCGGGAATAGAGTATGTACACTATGTGTCAAGTAAATCGTACACATAGAAAAATACCAAAGAAAATTACCTCGTAGAAAATACCAAATCACTTTATCCAAAGCCTTATTAGATCTATATACCACACTTATCGCGTTTGCGGAAATGAAGTCCACGGCTGGCCACGTCTGCGGACGTGACGAACGCGCGTGCTCCGCATAGTGTCACTGCATTCAGACAACGTCATAAGATGAAATGGGTGCACCGAAGACAGCTCTCCTCTCCTCAATCGTCTCTATATTCGCCACCACAACTTATGACGCTATTCAAAGCCAGGTCTTAAAGCACAAATAAAAAGGATTTCAATCAAAATATCCATATACTTTATGTTAATAAATGAATCAAGATAATATGATTAAGATTCTTGCCTGCACTAAGATTTTCGTAGACACTTTTTGGTTGGCCTATAAAAAACTTTAAATCGCATATTGAATATTTTTATGTTTTATATAGAAGTAATTCAGTATATATTCGTACATACTATGTGTATATTTAAAATTTTTAAAACTCATCAAAACTAATGTTATGACATAAAAAAACTAATGGTAGAGCTCGTCTGGGTAGCTACCACCCACTCATCAGATATTCTACCGCAAAACAACAGTACTTGCTATTGTTGTGTTCCGGTTTAAAGGGTGAGTGAGCCAGTGTAATTACAGGCTCAAGGGCCATAACTTCTTAGTTCCCAAGGTTGGTGGCGCATTGGTGATGTAAGCGATGGTTAACATCTCTTACAATGCCAATGTCTATGGGCGTTGGTGTCCTTTGGAATAAAAAAAGTCCTCGAAAATTGTATTTTTTTCGATATCCAACCGTCAATTATCACACGTTTAATGGAAACGAACTGCGTAGTGTCAATCATTCAGGGATTAAGTGGGCTCATTACATCCATATCAGATCCACCCTTACGTAATTAATGTATCCTGATATTATTTTGATCGAAACACGTTTTATATTTCATTTATATACAGGCGAAGTGATAGATTTTTAAATATATATATAAATAAACCAGAAAGAGATTATTTTTAGAAGATTATTATAATATAATATAATATCCTAGGAGATTATTCACAAAAGGCCATCTGATCACTTACTAATAAGAAATACTAACTATGGAAACCAGGCAAGTGATATACTACCTCTACTACATTTTTAAATACATACTTATACAGATAATTATAGCCAGAGTCAGGACAGATAGCCGAATCGAACGACGGGCGGCGCGAAAGGCAAGTATCTATCAACCACGCCAACCGACTCGTCAAATTTTTTGATTCACTTCACTCTCAAGACTAACACCCCCAATGATTTCCATTTTGGCCTAAAACTATGGTTATTATTTTTATTTAAGAGGGGGCAAACGAGCAGGAGGCTCACCTGATGGAAAGTGACTACCACCGCCCATGGACATCTGCAACATTCGAGGACTTGCAGGTGCGTTGCCGGTCTTTGAGGAAAGAGTACGCTCTCTTCTTGATGGTTTTAATGTCGTATCTGTTCGGAAAAGTTGCCGGCGAAAGCTGGTTTCAAAGAATGATTTTACGAGGCAGGAAATGCCTTAGGAAACGCGCTTTTTGGACTTCGCGCTTAAGTAATACTATTAATATTATATTATACTAATTGTAATTGTTATAAATTATTAGTTAATGTAATTTTTGTATAACTCATAACAATTATAAAGTCTTGCACATAATATACATAGTTTATTTACACAGCATACAGCAAGAACATGAAATGATTAAACTCACTCAAAATTAAATAACTTAAATAAAACACTCTTTTTTTTTTTTTTTTCGCTGTGGAAATGCATTTACGCATACCCCCCGCAAGGTGAAAAGCGGGGGGTTATGTGGGACTCGACGGCTGAAGTGCAAGGCCGTAATACCCACTAAAACCACAGCGTATACTTCACCGCCTTTATGGGGGTGCCAAGGGATCGCGTGAGCACTCCGCCCTGACACCCCGACGGATAGCCCGAAGGCCACAAGCTCCTTGGCGACGGATGAAGGTGTTGGGCTCCGCCGCCAAAAAACACCCTGACGGCCGCAGAGGATAGGGAGGACGGCAACCTGACAACACCGCATCTCCTCTTCCTCTGCGGCCCCACCGCAACGCAACACATGGTGCGCCCCCATTCGGTCGCGGGAGATAGGGCGCGCGGCAACGCAACACCGACACGCCTCTTCTCCCGCGACAGCTCCCGGCTACAGGGGATGGACAGAACCGTCCCCCACAGCGACACACCCAGCGGCCGCAGAGGACAGGGAGGACGGCAACCTGACAACACCGCATCTCCTCTTCCTCTGCGGCCCCACCGCAACGCACAAATGGTGCGCCCCCATTTGGTCGCGGGAGATAGGGCGCGCGGCAACGCAACACCGACACGCCTCTCCTCCCGCGATCACTCCCGACTGCGAGGGACAGACAGAACTGTCCCCCGCACCCGCCCCCTGGGCGCATCCAAAGCAAGCCTCCTCCTGAGGCCCACGAGGAGCGCCCCACGTCCGGGATCCCTCTTAGCTTCCCCGTGGCCGACCTTACCACGGGTACTGAGCCCACCCAACACGACAAGGTGGAGATCCCACGCGGGGGGGAAATAAAACACTTAGGATACCATGGAAGCTTACTTTTTTATTCACGGGAAACACTTAAAAGGTGCACACTGCACGGCTTCCTGGGTCTGGTTGAAATTTGGGTTACAAAAGTTACGCACTACCCCTAAGATAGCCGGAAGGACACATAATAAAAGGCTATTTATAAGCCCGAGTCAAGATTTGAATGGAGCTAGACCTTATCAGGAAAACTTAAATATATGAACCCTGGACTTATCCAAAGCACTTTGACACTTGGGGCCCTATTTTGAAGCGGTCATAGTAAAATTATATTATTTTTGGGCTGAGGCCCTCGGTGGCAGGCCTAGTCCTGGCTGATAAAAAGACTGATACATTAAATTGATTTCAGCTTACAGACATAATATATTTATATAAAATTGTACCTCACAATAAAATACGAATGAATTTTGAATATAATACTCAATTCAAATTACATCCCCTGTGAGTTTAACAAATTGCAATTATACAAAATTTCCATATCATAATATATGAAAAAAATTATATGTTATATATTGTTTTGTGGATACATACCATCCACTCAACACTCAACTCATGGAATTCTTTACCAGCACACGTGTTCCCCTCCTCTTTTAACCTGGGTTCCTTCAAACGAGTCGTGAAGAGGCATCTTGGGGGCCGGCAAGGCGGGGGCGGCTAGTGCAAATCATTCTTCCTGACTGCACTAGCCGTCGTTGCGTTTGGACTCTACTACCACTTACCATCAGGTGAAGTAGAGTCATTTGCCCTCCCGGCAATTATGTTCTGGTTTGAAGGGTGAGCCAGTAAGCCAGAAGGGTGAGTCTGTAATTACACAGACACTAAGGACATTAGGTCGGAGAGGAGCGATGTAGCGACATCTATCTCGCCACATACGAACTTTGAACAGACGTATCCTACATCGCGATATTAAACTTATCAGAGTGAATGAACATAAATACAAGAACCTAACAACAATCGTCGGGCAGTAGCCCACCAGACACAACACCCGTCTGGTCAGAGGATCCTTCCTTTTCAATGATGATGTGTCCCTTTTCCTCGCCATCCCCCAAACATGTTAGTTCCCAAGGTTTGTGTCGCATTGGCGATGTAAGCGATGGTTAACATTTCTTACAACGCCAATGTCACTGGGCTTACTAACCTTTCAAATCGGAACACAATATTAAGTATTACATACAACATAATAATAAAAAAACAAAGAAATGATTTTTTTAAGTCTTTTGACGTGAAAAACGTCTAATAAATCGATGAACGCTGGCTGCATGCACGAAAAAGGATGTCTTATTGTCCCGTTACCCTCATTGTCCCGTTACGCTGATTGTACGCTTGCCCCGCATCTATCTTTTATGACGTTGTCACGTTAAACTATCGTCCGTAAACCGACTTTACAGACAACCATTTTTTATTTCTATTTAATTCAATGTTGTGTAGTACACTTATTACTCATGGATTTCAAGTCCAGGAACTTTAAATGAGCAAGAATGATCCCTTCATTTGTCTTCATCAGTAAGGGTGTTAATACTCCGACAAATAGGTGTACACTTACGTGAGAAATTGCTTGGTTGCGTTGTGCGAAGACTATGTAATTTTGCTTTTTTATTTATTAGTTCAGAATCATTTTAATCATTTCTGATAATTTCGCTTACAAACTAATAATGTAATTAAAATAGGCTTTGAGGATGAGGATGGCGCGATTTTAGTAACGATTTAAGGTCGATTTTTACTCGAGTAGTGATATGGCAGTGGGCCAAGGTCACGTCATGTAACGAAATAGCGTTCATACTGTGCCTGCTAAATGCGATGCGTTGGGCGTTCGAATTTAGGAGGTCGATATATAGATAATATAATTAAAATTTGCACACACTGTTTGAGTCGAAAAAATATTGCACAGAATTGACGGGGATCCCCCAACCGCATAATTTACATATACCTTCCAATCTATATGTACATTTGATCACGAAATCAAAGCAATACTTGTCAATTGTAATTTATGGCCATTACTAATTACTAGGCTAACAGTATTTAGGAGCTGTCTGTATTGAAAGCTGTCGGTCTAAATGACCGGTGTGATTAGCCAGCCAACCAACCGTTTAATAGCTTATGGGACGTATTAGTACATTGGTTTGACTTGAATGTAACCACACTGATGATTGATTGACTTCTTCCTAGTGGCTAGATTATATGCAGACTGTCCTGGGTTCAAAACCCTGAGCCCAATCAGTTTGTATTTAAACTTTTTTCGTTCTTTCATTAACTATTATTATTTCTATGTATATATATATAATCCGTGTTTGTAATATGAACTTGATAATTTTGCAAAATTGACAATATTTCATTATATGAACAACACAAATCCAAAGTTAAGGCGAATTAAAATTACCATAATGATCACAAAATAGATTTTATCTGTTACTATGTATTACAATATATTATAATATTTACACTTATATACCCGTGGCTTCACTCACGTGAGGAGCGAACAGTGTTTTTAAGTATCTTATTTCTTTTTCTACACTCCTGAAAACTTGTATTCAAAATATGATGATTAATTTTGTATAGGTAAGCCGTAAAAGCGTAACAAACAAAGACACTCACTTTCCTATTAATAATATTAGTATTGCAATAATTGCAAAATACCTAAACATTTGTAAAAACCTTTGACCGTAAGGTCATTCTTCCACGTCAAAGACAATACGGGTATTACCATAATTCCCTTATCGGACATAATATTCCGCAGCGCATCCATTAAATATATACCCTAAGCTTGTTTTAATAAAACTCCTTGGACGTCAGCCAATGCGACAGCTGTCACGGTTGATATTATAATAAAAAAAATACGGATCCAGCAAACGGTCGCTTCTTGTTTGTCAATAGATTAACCTCGGGTGCATTGGAGGAAAATATTTTGAATTGCTTCATTTTTACGAGTAAAAAAAGTGACGAGAATTTGACAATAGTGTATATATTTTTTTAAAAAAGCCAAGATATCCACCATCTTGGCTTTTTAAAAAAAATAAATGATGATGAGGATGGTGGATGGTGGTGGATGGTGGCCCAGTGGTGAGAACTTGTGATTCTTAGCCGATGATCGTGGATTCAAACCCGGGCAGGCACCACTGAATTTCTTGGGCTTAATTTGTGATTATAACTCATCTCATGCTTGTTGGTGTAGGAAAATATCGTGAGGAAACCTGCATGTGTCAAATTTCACTGAAATTCTGTCACATGTGTGGAATACACAACCAACCCAACCCGCATTAGAGCAGCGCATTGGAATAAGCTACAAAACCTTCTTCTCAAAAGTAGGGAAGAGGCCTTAGCCCAGCAGTGGGACATTCACAGACTGTTACAGTAATTTAATATGAAACACGTTTAAAAGGTGAACATTACGCTTATACTAAGTTATACATCTTATGATTTTAATAAAAGTAACTAATACAGTCTTAGCCTTACATAAAGAAACTTTCTACGTCAGAATTAGATGCATAGAAGATTCTAGATGGCACAAGTCAAAGTTAAAGTCAAAAATCTTTATTCAATACTAGCTTTGCCCCTCGTTTTAACCGCGTATAATTAATAAAAATATAATAAATCAAAACAAAAATATTTTTTAAAATCGAACCAGTAGTTCATGAGATTAGCCGGATCAAACAAACAAACTCTTCAGCTTTATATATTAGTAAAGGTTCAAGCATTACACTTTATCATAAATCTACCACCGGTTCGGAAATAAACACCTCAGACCTGAGAAGAACCGGAAATCTCAGCGACAATTTTTTATCTCATCTTTACAATACAGGCAATTTCTACAATAACAGAATACTATTTTATTTATTTGAAATACCCTGGAGGCGACTGGGCGAGACCCAAGGTGTGAAATCATCTAAGAAGTCATTGGTTGTGTAATATCCTTTTGCACACAAGAGCTCCTTAACAGGTTATATGTATGTATGTATGTATCTCCCTTATCTCAAAAAGGCTACAATCGAATCTGCAACTGACATCAGCTTTCCAAGCTATGTAGGTTTCAATCTCTAGTACAGTTGAATGAAAGCGGACCCCTGGGATGTAGCCCGGGGCATCTTATTTATTCATTGCCATTTCAACCGAGAGAAACGCGACGCGACGTGTCGATTTTGAAGCCACGGTAACTTTTTTTTTAAATGTATTTAATGACGTAAGTCTAATTTTACTATTTTCTTTCATTATAAAATATTGATATGTATATACTGTATATACATAGATATTATTTATTTTTTAATATTAATTACTAAATTAATTACAAATTTGTAGCCAGAGTGATTTTAAATCTATCGGTTGATCAAATATTAGTAAAATATATGTAACCAATAACTTCATCGTCATCAACACGAAAGTGAGTTTGTTCTTTTTCTGTACACTTGAACGTCTTAATAGGTACCTGATCATCATGGAATTTTGCATCATAGATACAGAAAAGGACACGTAACATATTCCCGTCTCTCTCATCCACGGGAACATTTTAATAAAGTTTAATAATTTCCGATACTTTATTTTTGTTTAAAGCATAAAATATTTATTCAAGTAACATAATATGTAGTTCCTGATACTAATGCTTCACACTCAAAAGTAATGGCGGCCCTGGGCGTAGAGCGAGCGTAGCAGCGCCATCCTAATACATTTTTAATGACCTGACGCAGGGATTGAATCTGTAACCTCAGGATTTGCAGTCTTAATTATATGCTGTCTACTAAACTAACGAGGCAGACTATGTATGCATATTGCATACTAGTTTTCGACCGCTGTTTCGCATATTAAGGAGCGAGGGGAGGTAAAATAGGTGTTAGGTATACAAAATATATGTTACATATGTACTTTCTTGGTATTCAAGCTTGCTTCATAATAAATTTTATTAAAATCGTTTAGTGGTTACGGAGGAAGCGTAACAGACAGACACGACAGACAGACAATCGGTTAAGCAAAGTGTGAACTCAAAACGCCTCTAGTGTCATGGTACACCCGCAATCAATGTCAAAATCTCAGATGAGAACCCTCGGCTATGGACGTCTAATACTAAGACAAGATTAGTTTTAACAAATATTAATATTATGATAGAAGTTGATAGTGCTTAAGATGCCTTACTTAGGAAAGCTCATCGTCTTTTGAAAAATTTATAAGAGGTTATAAATGACAACAAAAAAAGATTTCTTCTTAACGCTTTATTTGTTACATGACACACACAACACAATCAGAGCACCAATAATCAGTAGTACACCATATTTATAACATTTCTAACAAGAAACAAAAACAAACGCTATTTTTTTTTAAATAGAATAATATCTTAATTATTAACAGATAAACGTAATATTGTATACAGCCAGGAAGTATTTTATATGAATATAAAATTTCATTTCAAAAAGAGAATAAGCTTGATCGATTCAAAAAAGGAAATCTCAAAAAATCTCACATCACTAGAGCGACGAGACCGGTCCCTGGGGAGGTGGCATGGCTCACTAATGTATTCATTGTGCTGCTCCCGCCAGAAATGCTGCAATTAATATGTTACAGCTAAAGTACGGCTATACATTCGCTAAGCCGGCAAAAACTAGGCAAGAAATACGTCCGAGCCTGCAAACACAATTTGCTATGCTTAACGGAGACTTGGTAATGTTTCGGCTTACCTTACCAAAACATCGTGAGGAAACCTGACTGGTTTGTCGAATTAAATTCAGATGGGACATATATAGGTCTTTACAACTTTTCTCCAAAACTCCTCAAAAAGACAATTTGTGCTATCTTTCTGAATCATTGATAACTACGTTTTCAATGTTCTTTATAGTGTTTATTTTCTATATAATCTTAAATAGCTTAAGAAAAATAATAGTATAATATGTAAATTAACAGTTCGCAGCACTGTTAGATAAATTCTCCACTTAAGGAGAAGATTGGAGCAAATTTCGATCACGCAGATCATATGATTTGGACACAAATAATTTCATAGATTTGTTTGCGAAGTCTTCACCGACCAAGACGAAGCGAATAATCTTTAAGGAATCATGAACGCAAACTAAGCAAAAAGGAATATTGATGCTTATTGAGTTTTGGACCCACGATCTGCGGTTAGAACTTGCTCTATTCACTAATGTATCTCAGTTTTTAAGGCAAATGGGAAAGGGAATATAACTACTGTACAACAAAAACTGTTTGATATATTGTGGTCAGCTCTATATATGATTTTAGTAAGTGTTGCTATATCTATTTTGCTAAATCATTCAAACCAATAAATTCCATAGTGTATCTGGTTGTTTTTGTGAGGAATTACTAATATTCTTAATTTCTTCTCCAATTAAGAGTACCAATCGTGTTAGGCATGAGACCGGACAATAACCCGACAATTTCATGCTTGATAACTACATTGGAACATTCTGATATTTTTATAGGATAGGTAGGCGGTCAAGCGTATGAGTCACCTGGTGATATGTGGTCACCAACGCCCTTAGACATTAGCAGTGTAAGAAATACTAACCATCGCTTACATCGCCAATGCGCCACCAACCTTGGGAACTAAGATGTTATGTCCCTTTTGCCTGTAATAACTCTGGCTCACTTTTACTCTACTGCTGTTTTGCGGTAGAATATCTGATGAGTGGGTGGTACCTACCCAGACGAGCTTACACAAAGCTCTACCACCAAGTAAACACTTTATTACGTCATAAAACAAAATGTAAAACACGAAAGAAACAAACAACTTCAATCTTTACAGAATTAGTATAACGACGTTTCTTGAATCATAAATTTTCAGGAAATGCGTTCTATTACGTTATGCGCGAACTTTACGCGTAACTGTGAATGTAATCACAACTTAGAACAAATAAAAGTCATCTCTCTCTTTCTATCATGATTGATTTCATATTCGAAAGAAGAAGACAGAATTGTTTTATTAATCACTAACAAACAAATAATAATTTGTAAAACATATGGAAATTCAGATGCTTTTATCTATCTTCATAAATGGTAGCAAATACATTACCTGAAAAAAAAAACCTACAAAGTAGCGAAGAGGAAAGCTATATATCTCTTACTCACACGCACATATAACAAATATAATACAATATCTAGGTTATATTTATTTTATTTTATGTTCATAGGCCTACAAAACAAAATGACAATCAATGAAAACATATGATTACATTTCTCTTGATGTAAACACGACATGCGCTTATAAATTAGCTTCTAGCCTATGATAGCCACAAAAACCAAGCTTACAATTTATTTTATTTTTTAACTAATTTTTAATAAGTTAATGAAATAGTGTTTTTAATAAAAAATTTAATGAGGCTATAGAACGGTCAGTAAAAATATAGTTAGAAATTAATATAATGTATATATAAAGCACTCGCCCATTATGTCCTGCTAGCATCTTAATACAGGGTTGTCTGGAAGAGATCACTACTTGAGTGATAAGACCGCCCCTTGCATGCATCATCCTTCCTAAGTGTCTTTTTTATTTTATTTTATTTTCACTTATTTGTTACTGACTTTTTTTTGTTGTTTTGTTTTTGCTTTCTTTTCTTGAGTGTGCAATAAAGTTATTTATTATTATTATTATTATTATTAGAACAAATACTAAGTGAAGCACATGCGGTATATTCAAAGCAAACCTAATGTAATATTTGTAATTATTGTTAGTTATTTTATTTTTTTTACTTCATTTTTTTTTTTTGCTAATTGTTTGAATGTCAAATAATTAATAAGCGTGTTATATTGCAGTCTGTAGTATTTATTAAATAGAGTATTGTTAAAAAAAATTGTTATTGGAGGCTAACGTAACTATTAATGCTGTATATACCTATTAAGTGTTTGAAATTGTATCTGTCACTTTATCGTATTCTTGTTTTAAGTGCCATATTTCAAATACTGTGGTGTATCGATTAAATAAATAAAATAAATAAATAAGGGCGATATGTACCTGGCTTTGCTTGTAAAGGTTATTATCAGAAGAAATATAACCCTACAAGAGACAAAAGAGTAAAGATATACGTACAATCAGCTCAACGAGAAACAAGTCCCAAGGGCTGTCTGAAGCTGCGTTAATTTATTCATAGCACGCTTCAACGCGTTCCGCGCTCGGAGTTATTTGCGTCGTCGTCGAAACCGCGCAAGTAATTGTGAAATTAAGGTGTACGTTAATATTGTTATGATGAACAATTATCTCAGATGTAACTTCTAAAGTTACTTTGAGAAGTTAAGGAGGATCTGGTGATATGCAATACATGCCCACACCAAACTTGACTGTAAACTGTTAAATTTATATTGTAATATTAGGTTTTATTATGTGGAGGGAAATAAATAATGATAAAGGCTAATCTAGATATCAAGCAACTGCGCAAAGATTATAGCGCACAATTGTGTGCACACACAGGTGCACTATTTATTTCCTCTTTCTCATAA
Organism: Nymphalis c-album; assembly: GCA_963151315.1. Lineage (NCBI taxonomy): Eukaryota > Metazoa > Arthropoda > Insecta > Lepidoptera > Nymphalidae > Nymphalis > Nymphalis c-album. The sequence goes on from OY720610.1 coordinate 7,589,012, forward strand.
TCCGATAGGATGGCGGTTTATTTATTATTGATTCGATTTTCGAGTTTCGATTATCGATTCTCTCAAACTGCATTCTTTTAGTTTTAGTTTTTAACATTTTTTGATTTAATTTAGCGTGTCACGATGGGGCCAACATAAAGGATTATAAAGGTTTATAAAGGCCCCTTAAAAATACTAGTTTAAAAAAATGATATTAGAAGTTCTGGATTTATATTCTACGTTCATCCTCTTAACTTTCAATTATTCCTTTCAAAGTTAAAAGGAAGACGTCCGATCAAGTCGAGCAACAAAATCGAAGTGATATGATTTTGTTGTATGCGGTGCCTTTTATACTCTTGACCGCTAACAATACATTAATAAACAGTTAATACAATTATAACTAAACAATAACAACTATATCTTCACCATTGATAGACCATTTATTAGTCTCATTATTGGGAATGAACACGGAAGAGCAATTATCTTTTATTGAGCGGTAAAGATTGACCCGACGCTGTCAAATTGACACCCAATCACAATCAAATGATACTTAATAGAAAACAATTGGGTAGTTAAGTGCTTTATTAATGTAGCGTTAGCATAATAAACTGTGTGTTTGTTTGTTTATAAAGAAAAGAAAACATTTTTTCTTTAAATCGATTGCTAGACTGAGAGATATGCCACATCATTCGCTACTTGGTGGTAGAGCTTTGTGCAAGCTCGTCTGGGTAGGTACCACCCACTCATCAGATATTCTACCGCAAAACAGCAGTACTTGTTATTGTTGTGTTCCGGTTTGAAGGGTGAGTGAGCCAGTGTAATTACAGGCACAAGAGACATAAAATCTTAGTTCCTAAAGTTGGTGGCGCATTGGCTATGTAAGCGATGGTTAACATTTCTTACAATGCCATTGTCTATGGGCGTTGGTGACCACTTACCATCAGGTGGCCCATATGCTCGTCTGCTACCTATGAAATAAAAATAAAAAAATTGAACATTTTTCTTGTCGTAGTGTTCTAACATTCGGTTTTATATCTAGTACTAGCGTTTTTCCCGCGATTTCACCCCCGTCGCTCCCGTTCAAACTCATATATAATTAATTAAGGTCCTCCAGACCGATTTCGGCCACGGCGGCCAATCTCAAGAGAGATTAGCCAACTGCGCAGGAGATATTATAGTGCACAAGTGTGTGCGCAAACACAGGTGCACTCTCTTTTCCTTAGCTCTCATAATCCGATGGGACGGCAATCCGAGACGACCGGAAAGAGTTCAGGCACAGGACCAACGGCTTAACGTGTTTTCCGAGGCACGGGAGTGTACACACTACCAACTTCCAGACTCCGGGCTGCTACTGAGAATTTTCTAAAAGAAAACCCCAATAACTATTTATTAGCCCGACCTGGGAATTGAACCCAGGACCACCGAGTCTGCGGCCTTATATCAAGCCACTAGACCAACGAGGCAATCAAATATAATTAATATATATAATTAATATATATATATAATTTATACTTATATCATATATGATTTACTTGGTTTATATTATATATAATTATATAGTTATTACATTAAAATGATATAAGGGTCAAAATAGCGTAACAGAATTGTTTAATATTTCCCGAATGAAATACAAAGTGCGTTCATATGAGAACCATTATATCACTGTTAAATAAATAACCGAAGCAATAAAAACGCAATAAACGTTCGTTTTGAAATATATACTTAGCTAGTAAATAGAAATTTGTGAGTGAATAAATTTTAGTCAGATTTGCGTTAAGCCTCTTTGCTCTAGATACTGAACTCACCTTCTATGTATTTCTAGCTTAAATAATATATAAGGATTGAATAGTACACGTGTTTTATATAGTAAAAACCTTGACGTATATAAAACCTAAAGTGAATACAGTAAAAGCCTGTGAATGTCCCACTGCTGGGCTAACGCCTCCTCTTCTCTTTTTGAGGAGAAGTTTTGGAGCTTATTCCACCATGGTGCTCCAATACGGGTTAGTGGAATACACATGTGACAGAATTTCAGTTCAATTTGACACATGCTGGAAGCATGCAGGTTTCCTCGCGTTTCCTTCACCATCAAGCAATACAAATTAAGCACATGAAATTCAGTGGTGCTTGCCTGGGTTTGAACCCACGATCATCGGTTATGATTCACGCGTTCTTATCACTGAGCCATCACGGCTCAACTCAATCATTATAATATTTAAAGTGAATATTATAAAATTATGATGGCATTTTTTAAACATTAAAGTGGGTATAGTTAGCTATCCTTAAAAGGTAGACGTATACTATCGCGGATTTTTCTGTAGATTTTTCTGCGAAAGGCGAACAATTTCACCATACATTATTTTGTTATAATTCAAAGGGATCATACAGCGTTTTCAATGAAAGCTACTAATCGGCTCGTTTTTTTTTTGACTTCAACGATTATCTTCATATTTCAACAATAAATTATACACGTAACCCTTCCTCTTGAATCACTTTATCCATTGGTGAAAACCGTATGAAAAACCGTTCAGTAGTTTTTTAGTTTATAGCGGTCATACAGACAGACAGGAACCGCGGGGCACTTTGTTTTATAATATGAAGTGATATGATATAAAAGCTTAATATAAATAAATAAATAAAGCTTGTCGCGAGATTTAAGTACTCGTATTTACTTAGTTTGAAAAAATCACATCAAGTTATTTAATTTACTTGTTTATCTTCACAAGTAAATTGAAGAAATTACAAACATGGCATTTTATTTTTATTATTATATAGGTAGGCGGACGAGTATATGGGCCACCTGATGGTAAGTGGTCACCGATGCCCATACACATTGGCGTTGTAAGAGATGTTAACCATCTACACTAACATCACCAATGCGCCACCTACCTTGGGAACTAAGATTTTATGTCCCTTGTGCCTGTAATTACACTGGCTCACTCAGCCATCAAACCGGAACCAAGTACTGCTGTTTTGCGGAAGAATATCTGATGAGTGGGTGGGAGCAAGTTAATTAAAAGCTTGTAAAAAGAGTATATATCTATTTCATTTTTTAATAAAATTAATAATGATAGTTTAATGTTACAAAGTAATTTGACACAAGAAGGCAAGCACTCAGCTCAATGTTGAGAGCTGCCGTACAAGTGACAGTTGAGGGTATTTCGCGCAAAGTACTTTTGAATCAACTCGAATTTGACAGTTAAAATATTATAGAAAGTACATCACAATTATTTTGTTTTATGAGACCGATATGACCCAGTGGTAAGAACGTGAAGCTTTGTTTTTTTTATTTCATAGGAAGGCGGACGAGCATATGGGTTACCTGATGGTAAGTGGTCACCAACGCCCATAGACATTGGCATTGTAAGAGATGTTAACCATCGCTTACATTGCCAAAGCGCCAACCTTGGGAACCAAGATGTTATGTCCCCCGTGGTTGTAACTACACTGGCTCACTCACCCTTCAAACCGGAACACAACAGCACCAAAGTACTGCTCGGAAATTTTTCAGATTATCTTTTTATCCGGCTTTCCCAAATAAAAATGGACCTATTTATAGACTCTGGAACTAACGCCGAATCTTTGACAATTTTTTCATAACGGGATGCAGCGATTTGCTTCCAGACATTTTTTAGTATGGAGACCTGCCATTGTCCTTTGACGAGCCGGTTGGCGTGGTTGGTAGATACTTGCCGTTCACACCGCAGTGGGTTCGATTTCTACTCAGGAAAAATATTTGTGTGCATGTACATGTCTATTGGTCCTGAGTCTGGGTGTAATTATCTATATAAGTATGTATTTACAAAAGAAAAGTAGTATACGTAGAATATCAGATGTCTGCTTTCCATGGTGCGAGCTCTGCTTAGTTTGGGATCAGATGGCTTTGTGTGAATAATGTCCTAAGATATTATTATTATTATAAAAAAAAATCTATACACCAACCTGCAGTGGACCTTTCTAAAAGGGAAAAGAGGTCTTAGCTCGACAGTGGGATATTTATATAGACTGTTTCTTTACTTTTTTACTTACTGTTTATCTTATCATAAATAAACTTTTTGTTATTCCTAGTTGTAAAAGGGACCCAAGTACACTTGAACCTGGATAACCATTGGTTTGTGAACTATGGAGAGTGTCATGTGACGCAATATTACGTACGAAATTTTACCCGAAACTCCCCTTACATACTTACACTCACTGAGATAAATGTGTCTGTGTGCCTATGTTTATATAGATAGACAAGAAACGTCACAGAAATATTTGTAACATATCAGAATTTTAATATTCTTTATTCAAGTAAGCTCATACTCTCTCTCACCAAGATCCTCTATATGAATCTATTCCCTCTGGCATTCATCGTCCTTTAAACATGGTTTTGAAATTAGTTTACTCAACGTTTATTAAATATTTAATTAAATTTAGAATAGAATAGAATAGAATATGCTTTATTGTACACATACAAGATAACAGAAACATACAATTATAAATGCTATTTAAGAAGAGTAGTAATATAAGTACAAAAGGCGGTCTTATCGCTAAAAGAGCGATCTCTTCCAGACAACCTTTGGGTAGAGGACACGAGAAGAATAACGCGGTAAGGAGGTGCACAAGATTGTATTGATCAATTTATTGTATGAAATAAATTAAAATTATAATTATTACTAGCTGCCCGTCCCGAATTAGTACGGATAAAATAAAGATTTTATCCCGTGAGTTTTTTAATCAAAAAGGTATAAACATTCGCCAATCGATATATTCGATAAAAGAGTACAGTGCTAACGGTATATTATAATATATGTTGACATATAACATACGCATATAAATAACATAAAACCAAGCAATAACGTAAGAAAAAATAGCAAGACTCATATTTACTGTTACAATAAATAACTCTACAGAATAATATCTTGACAAATAATAATCGTAGGCTGATGACCTTTAGTGACGAAAATTCAATTCAGAAATCTGTTTCATCCCTTATCATGGGAAAAAAGCTTTCATTATACAACACGAAAGATCCTTTGTGTGACGTCCTCTTATATTATCACAGATAATTTATTACAGCAGCCATTTGTTATTATCAAGGTCGAAGTGGAGATTTTCGTCGGATAAAGCCCGAAGCGGTTACAATTCCCTGTCATTTTTAACACGTGACCCCTAAAAGGTTGAAAAATAACATTACGGCAATATTTTTCGAGGATTATTGAAGTTATACTCCTTTAGGCGCGTTATGAAAAAATGATGAGAGTGAAATTTTAAGATGCGCGCGCATCTGTGACACAAAATTAACAGTATGAAGCTGTCTGCTTAACCGCTCATTAAACACCTAACTTCTACAACGTGAAGTTAGTTCTAGGTGGCATGAAAATCGATAACTATGTTCAAGTTGTATATTCTAGTATTTTTATTACGTTAAGAAAACCTTTTTTATTTAAATAAAATCTTTTTTATCAATTTTAATATTTATCGTTAATCACTACTGCATTTTAGTTTTTTTTTTCCATACGCCAAAGAAGTATAACTTCTAACGCGTGTACATAAGTACACACACTCTTTTTTTTTTATTGTAATATTTTGTTATCAGGGGACCAATTCTACTAACATAATTATCGGAATCGAATCGAAATAAAATAGCTTTTTCCCTATTTTAATACAACGATCCAGTTGCGATTCGAATCGTCCTCGATGGAACGTCAAAAAATAACAATTAAGTTTGACATTGAAATGGTTTTTTTGGCTTTTGTATATGGTAACATCATACCGATTCGATTTAATGGGTAAATAGTCGAAGCTGAGGCCCTAGCCAAGTTGACATTCTACAATTGTAAACGCTATAGAAAACTAAACAAATATATGAGAATGACCACGTGACTTATCGTTGAGAGATGTCATTCTCATATATTTGTTTAGTTTTCTATAGCGTTTACGATTGTAGAATGTCAACTTGGCTAGGGCCCCTGGATCGGAATCGAACCGAGAACGTTAATAAAAGTTTTACATTAGTGGAATTCGCCTCCAGATTTCTAAACTCAATGAAATCGGACCACTAGTGATCTTACGATTTACGTTAATTACGTTACTTTACTGCAGAACAACTGAGGTCATGGAAGCACAAGTGAGATCATGTATGGAGTACTGCTCTCACTTTTGGAACGGCTCACCTAAGTACCACATTCAGGCTTTAGAGTTGATTGAGATGCGTGCCAGAAAGCTGATAGGAGATGACACTTTGGTTTTGAATATCGACTTGTAGTAGAGTCACTTTCAGTTTTAAATTTGATACATTTCGGAGGAGGTACTCAGCAATTACAGGAAGTAATACCGCCCGCCTCCTTTTACTGTCGAACGGCCAGGCAAACGCGACTAAAGCCCCATAGGTACACAACACAGTGGAAATTCCTCACCTGTATACGTAGCGTCATTGTTTTGAATCAATTATTTCTAGGCTTAATATAGCTTTATATTGATATTACTGTATACTATATAACAAATATCATAGCGATCGTTAAAACGACGTACTAATTACGGTCGAACAGAAGACTCATAGTAGCCATTCTATAAGAACTCACTTCATTACTAATCCATAAAATGTTAACAAGTGACTTAAGGTGACAAACTATTCGAATTCTTAAAATATCATGTTTATTATGGTCAATGTCGCATATCACTTTCTTAAATTTCAAGACCATTTTCTAGGGCGTGTTTTGAGTTTGTTACAGAAAAGCCCGTCAGAGCTGGAAAGTGTAACGTCATAAATACATTTTCTAATCTAAATATATTTCTTATTGTTTCAGCTTGTTCCAAGTTTGGTGCGACATCGGAACAAACAGCTGATCATGATAACAGGCATAAAATTATGCGAAACAAAATGGAACCAATACACGAACTAATAAAAAAAGCTGTTGATAATTTAGATAATATGGAACCTAGGACCAATGTATATAATAATAATAATATAAAGATAAATAGAAATAATTACGACAATGCAAACGCACGAGATAATATTAAGAAATTTGATGATATTTATACAGAAAACGATAATGTTTTTGAAAGGAATTTAAATATACATAAGGATTACGTAGATAAACTTAGAGCGAAAAATTTCGGAAGTGATTTTGGATCATTTTTTGTACCTAAAAGAAGAGTGAAGAGAGAAGACGAACCAGACCCTAGATGTGAGAAGTTTAATTATAATACTAATGAACAAAAATACATTCAACATCCCCACGGCGCTATTAAAAATAAATACTACTACAGCGATTTGAATTGCGTCACAGTTATAAGGGGTAAGTTTAGTATCTGTTATCTCTTTAAAGATTCATTTATTAATAATTTACACGTTGCAAGCAGGTTATATGTAACTATGTTAATCATTTCTTTACATTAGACCTTACACATCATAACTCATAAGTTTTTTTTGTAATGCCTATCTGAAAACTATGTATAAAACTTATATCAGAATATGCAACACGTTTCATAAAAACTTTTAGTCTATAATTTGTTATATAAGTAGGTCTGCATAAGCAGTTTCACCTACGATAGCAAAATTGTTTGTTCTTAAGCCAATATTTTCAGATACATAGATTAAACTATTTTATTAGCTTTTAAATTTCAAAGATTTGCCTTAGTTATTTATATTTATTTAGTCACCGTAGTTATAAACATTCAATATAAAGTATTATCCTCTTGTTTCAGGACCTGAAGGGCACGTGGTCGAACTCACATTTGTTGACGAGTTCCATATAGAATACCATCCGGATTGTAGCTATGATTATTTAGAAGTAAGAACATTTCATATATTTTTTATTTATACTTGTGAAAAAAATTTGAGGAATTTCTAAATATTTCCAATCACCTTTTACTCCTAAAGCAAGCTGACGCTTAATAAAGCGTCAAGCTACTCCAGTAGAATACTTCAGTAGAACGTCAAGTTAGTGCTAGGATAAAGCTAAAGGATAATGATCATATTTACTCCGTATACAAGTATACGAAGTAAAGTAAATGCCTTGTTAGGCGTGCTACTTTTACGAATACATACCTAGGCAAATAGGCTACTGTAGAGTAGGCAAATTAATATGAAGAGGACTAATTTTAACTCCACGTATATTTTCGTTAGGAGATATTGCAGCAGAAGACTGATTATTGTTCATTGATTGTAGGAAAGCTAATGAGCAAGATTTAATGAGAATTATGACACTCATCGTGAGAAATACTTATAGTTACTTAACAAATCATATCCCCTTAGAATTAAGGTAAAAATCAGCATGATATCGAATCATGAACAACCTCTATCTAGCGGAGACAATAAATAATTATAATTTTTTAAAATTTTGCTACTCCAATATCCTAGTGCTTACTGCTAATGGCATAAACATATAATTTAATATGATTCAATATCTTTTTTTTAATTTAGATCCGAGATGGCCAAAGAGGTTACGCCAAACTCCTTGGCAAGGTATGTGGTGAGGCGTTCCCTCGGCAAATCATCACGACTGGACCGAACGTATGGTTGAAGTTCCACTCCGATGACACTATTGAATACGAGGGGTTTCAGATCAACGTCAGATTCATACCTACTAGTAACAGTAGTAAGTAATTACCCACTATTATAGAAACCAAGATGGCCTAGTGGTAGAACGCGTGAATCTTAACCGATGATCGTGGCTTCAAACTCGGGCAAGCACCACCAAATTTCATGTGCTTAATTTGTGATTATAATTCATCTCGTGCTTAACGGTGACGGAAAACCCGCGTGTGTCAGATTTCACTGAAGTTCTATCACATGTAAAAAAAAAGTGTATTTCACCAACCCGCATTGGAGCAGCGTGGTGGAATAAGCTCCAAACCTTCTTCTCAAAAAGAGAAGAGGCCTTAGTCCAGCAGTGGGACTTTCACAGGCTGTTACTGATACTGTTTATTAGTAGTAGTAAAAATGTAAAATACTATTTACTAACTCTAGAAGAAATAAATCTTAATAGAATCCATAGTTAATATAGTAAAAATAATATTTTCCACTAACATTGCAGTTAGTATACCGGAAAGCTGTAATATTGAACTAACGGGAACAAATGGACACGTCGAATCAGAGAAGATAAACGAAGATTGCTTGGCGAAGAGCTTAAACCAGGCACTAGATGTTTTATGGACAATTAAAGTTGAAGAAGGCCATAAGGTATTTATAATGAATAAGTAGGTCTTGGTTATATCACGTTTTGTATAGATAGGTATTTATTATATTATAATTATAAAAAATAAAATTCATGAAGATCCAGATAAAATCTTGCTGTCTCTTGTTTATTCAACAAAGATGTGTCTGTCAAAGAACACTCAGCAGCTGATGTTAAACATCAAAATTGATGGATATAAATAATAATAATAGTCCTCCAGAGCCGATGACGGCTTTGGTGACTGATCTTAAGAGAGATAAGCCTACCGTACAGGACATATTATAGTACACAGGTGTGTGCGCAAACACAGGTGCACTCTCTATTCCCTATCTCTCATAACCCGGTGGCACGGGAGTTTACACATTTCCAACTTCCAAACTCCGGACTGCTATTGAGACAAACAATATATTTTTATCGACCCCTCCTGGGATTTTTACCCAGGACCTCTGAGACTGCCTTACATCTACCCCGTAGACCGACGAGGCATTTTAAATAAATAAATATATATAAAATAAATAGACATAGAAAGATAGGTTATTTAGTACAATAATTTATTCTTGAAACAATAAGACGATTCATCGTCTCCAATACCTCAAACGTAAAATCAAATCTGGATTAATACCATTGAGCTGGCATGTGCTAATTTGTGTGTGTGTGTGGGTCAGTGCTCAACACCATATGGTAATCATATGTGTTCCATCTGCACTGGAACAGCACCAAGCCCCAAGAGAGGTATTGTTTTGGCAAACAATGTGAAATTCACAGACAACGCTTTAAGTGTTTAATCTAAAGTTTTAGACATTTTCAGACAAACATTATGATTTAATTACAGATCTATTTAAACTTCACTACCTACGCTCTAACAAAACCGAACGAGTGCGAAGAGAATTTCGTTCAAGTTTTCGGATATAAATTGGAATATGATGCAAGGTAACTTAAATATGTAATACATACCCTTCAAATATATAACCTTCTCATTTTTAAGGTCACATTTGTCACAAATGATCACATAGTGACATATTTAGATGAAAGATAATATTTTTTTAATAGAAGAGCTTTTTTAAACGATATTTAAGTAGCAGTTATCAAAATATAAGAGATGGTTACTATTTCCTGCTGTGGATGTGGGTCATATATGTCACCAAGTAACCCATTTGCTAGTTTACCTTACTATAATATCTAAATAAAAATGTCTAAAAAATTAAAATGTACTTCAATTCTTGTTTTGTTTGAAGCTTTTATCGTTTTCAGGTTAGCATTTTATTGCGGTTCTGTTGCTAATCCGATAACGACGATAGATGAACACAAAGATGGAACTGAAGATAGAAGTAATATAATGTACGTTCGTCTGTACGCTTCAAAGACCGGTAAAAAGTCTAACTTCAATGCCACATTCACTGCATATAGAAGCTTGGACACGAGCAAAGATGGTGGTAAGTTCATATTAGACAGTTTAAAAACCTAAATTATTATTAAATACTCAAATAGCATGTTCGTATCGTTCGATACCAAAAAAAAACCGTTTTTATCATTAGTTTTATTCAGAAGATACACACGCGCGCGCAACATGAATACGTTGGTCTCCGTAATAATAAAATCTTTAAAATTCGAAATCCTTATAATAGTACTTAAAAAAGTGGTTTATTGTGTCCTTAGGCTACGACCTAAGTGTATAAGTGTTTGCAAAAGAAAATATCAGCAAAAACAGCAGATTCAAAAAAAAAGTGATTACCTATAGTGAACTAACAGTACAGTGTAAAAGTGCTCAGAACTATATTTCAAAATAAAATACTATAAAAATAAGAAATTAAAACAACTACATTAATACATATATCATGAACAACCAGATTTAACGTAACTTATAAAAATTGAGTGGTTTCGATAAACAATTTGCAGTAATAACTTCGTAAAGATCGTTAACATATTTGTAATTCAAACAAGTGAATTGCAGTGCCAGTGACGTGAAACCAGAGGTCATTGACATTAATATTTTTTTTTTTTTTTTTTTTTTTTTTCAGCTTATCGCCGTCCACTGCTGGACGAAAGCCTCCCCCAAAGAATGCCAACCATCCCGATCTTGGGCAGCCCGCATCCATCCCGTACCTACCACCTTTTTTAAATCATCGGTCCATCTCGCCACAGGGCGTCCTACACTACGTTTGCCTAAGCGTGGTCTCCACTCTAACACGTGTCGGCTCCATCGGCCATCAAGGCGCCTGGAGACATGACCAGCCCACTTCCACTTCAGCGAGCTAATTTTACGCGCGATGTCGGTGACTTTAGTTCTCTGGCGAATGTCCTCATTCCGGATTCTATCTGCCAGAGAAACCCCAAGCATCGCGCGTTCCATTGCTCGCTGAGCGACCTTGAATTTGTGGACCAGTCCTACGGTGAGTGTCCACGTTTCGGCACCGTATGTCATTACAGGTAGGACGCACTGATTAAAGACCCTGGTCTTGAGTGACTGTGGGATCGATGATTCAAAAATATGACGCAACTTCCCGTATGCCGCCCAACCCAAACGTATTCTTCTATTAGCCTCCTTCTCAAAGTTGTGCCGGCCTAGTTGTATAGTTTGGCCCAAGTAGATGTATTCCTGCACAACTTCGAGTGGATAACCATTTACGACTACAGGTCTCGGGGATACATGTTGATTGACCATCATTTTGGTCTTTTCAATGTTCATCCCGAGACCTACTTGTCTTGAAGAATCGCTCAGGCTGTTTAGCATCTCTTCCAAATCCAGCAGAGTCTCCGCCATTATGACAATGTCGTCGGCAAATCGCAGATGTGTAATGTGTTGGCCATTTATGTTGATGCCGCGTCCGTTCCAATCGAGCGTCTTGAAGACGTCCTCCAATGCATTGGTAAAAAGTTTTGGTGAAATTACATCCCCCTGTCTTACCCCGCGATGCAATTGGATTGGTCTTGTGCTCTGATCTTGTACTTGGACGGTCATGGTTGCGGCTTCGTACAAACACTTCAACACCTGGACATACCGACAGTCAATTAGGCATCTCTGCATGGATTCCAGAACAGCCCAGGTCTCGATGGTATCGAAGGCTTTCTCGTAGTCCACAAATGCTAGGCATAGAGGCTGATTATATTCCTCGGTCTTCTGTATTATTTGCCTAAGTGTGTGTATGTGGTCTACGGTACTGAAGCCTTTTCGAAACCCAGCCTGCTCAACGGGTTGGAAGTCATCGAATCTTTGGGCAAGACGGTTCGTGATTACCCTCGAAAACAATTTGTAAACGTGGCTAAGAAGTGAAATGGGGCGGTAGTTTTTCAGAAGAGCTTTATCACCCTTCTTGAAAAACAACACCACCACACTCTTGCTCCATGTCTTCGGTGTAATACCATTATGGAGGACGGAATTAAAGATGTTAACTAGCTCTCTCAGAACTGGTGTTCCTCCTGCTTTCAGAAGCTCTGAGGTAATTCCGTCATCTCCTGGAGCCTTGTTGTTTCCAAGTTGTCCGAGAGCAATCCTAATCTCGCCCAAGTCGATGTCAGGAAGCTCGTCTGAAAGGTGGCGTGTCAGTCTAGCTCGTGGATCATCCGCTCTGTGGGACTCAGGTGGAGGTACTCGTGATGAGTATAAATCGCAATAGTACTTTTCGACTTCAGCTATGATCTCTGGTGTTGAGGTGACGGTTGTGCCTTGTGTGGTTTTGAGTTTTGTCAGGTGACAACAGGAGGTACGTGACTTTGCAAGAACCTTTGAGCCCCTATTGCGTGCTATAGCATCCTCAATATTCCGGGTATTTGCTCGTCTTGTGTCACGCCTTATTAGTTTTTTTACCTTCCTGTTAAGTGCCTGACACTCAGATGGCGTCATATTCTGCTGTTCTCGCCTCCTCGTCATCTCATCCAGAGTTTCGCCTGATAGCTTCGACTTCCGTCCATTGCTCTTATGTCGAAAGTAATTTTGTCCCACCTCGCGGATGACACGTACCAGACTGTTGGTGGCGTCGTCAATGTCCTGCTTGGTTTCCAACATGGTGAATCGGTTCTGTAGCTCCAGCTGGAAGCTTTCACAACCAGCTTCGACCTGGGGCAGAGTTGGTCTTAGAGACGACTTCATCATTCGCGTTCGCTCGATTTTAGTATTAATATTCAGGGTGCCTCTTACCAGGCGGTGATCGCTTCCGGTGTTTACCCTGTTGATCACGGAGACATCCCTGAATATTTGACGCCTATTGGATAAAATGAAGTCGATCTCATTCGTCGTTACATTATCGGGGCTTCGCCAGGTCCACTTCCTTTGAGGCTTTTTCTGGAAAAAGGAGTTCATCAGAAACAATCCCTGAGCCTCGAGGAAGTTTACCAGCATTTGTCCCCGATAATTCCTGCACCCATAGCCGAATTTCCCTAACCTCGATTCACCATCTTCTTGTACTCCCACTTTGGCATTGAAGTCACCCATAACAATTGTGTAGAATGTATTGGTACGAGACATAGCTTTCACTATGTCTTCGTACATGGCTTCGACCTCTTCGTCGGTGTATGTAGACGTCGGGGCATACACTTGTATAACCTTCAAGGCATACCTCTCGGTTATCTTTAAGACAAGGTATGCCACCCTCGCCGACACACTGCCAACCTCCACAACATTGCTTCTGAGTGACTTGTGGATCAAAAAGCCGACGCCACCTTGGGATGGTTGGTGTCCTTCTCGGAAGTAGAGTAAGTGACCGGAATCTAGTGTCATCATATCCTCGCCCTGTCTTCGGATTTCCGATAGACCTACTATATCCCAGTTAATACGACTTAACTCTACTTCCAATTCTGTCAGGTGTTCATCCAGCCTCAGAGAGCGTCCATTATACGTGGCCAGAAACAGTCGCCGTTTGTGGTACCCTGCCGTAGCCCGGGGATTCTTAGCACCCCCCATCGCACCGTTACCATGGCCGGTACCGTGGCCAGGAATAGTGCGATTACCGGGAATTGGGGGCCATGAATTTGTGTCGTCGTTCATGGGGGGTATTTGCCATAGTCACCACGCTTGGCAGGCGGGTTGGTGACCGCAGTGGCTGGAATCTTTCTCTGATAACGCTGCTGCCCGCTATCAGGATTTGCATTTTCGGATTCCAGCATTGGAGTGGTTATACCGCCACGTTTTCGGTCGCCAGAGCCTCGTTCGTTGATTAGCAGGATGCACCACGGGCAGGTGAGGTTGACTGTAGGGAGCCAAAGGTCGTTGTCGACTCCCCTTACATCCCCATTAATATATCGCTTTCCCCACTAATATGACATTAATATATCACTTTGTTTTGCAAAAAAAAAAAAGTAATCTAATGATCCACAATTTGACGACGGCCTGTAATGAGTTCATGGTCTAGTGTGAACCTATGTGGAATGGAATTAATGTAAAGTCGAGCGACTGTAGTTCAAACCTCCAAAAACTGCAAAAAAAAAATATATTTACTTTTCTATATTTATTTCTGCAAGTGCTGTTTTTACATTATTAACTTATAATATTGATATTATAAATTTATTACTTGTACTCATAATAAAATTACAAATTATAAATATGGAAGATTGTGTTACACAAAGAAAAAAGAAATCCAAGAATATATCTCTTGATTCGAGTCTTGATAAATCATTCTTGTCTTCAAATTCCGATATTGCACAGAGCTTACCGGATTTATCTACACGAGAACACAACCATGACATTATAATTGAGTTGAAAGATTCAATAGAGAATTTAAAGTTAAAGTTGAATTTTGCCAACATAAAAATAGAAAGCCTAATATCTGAAAAAGATCTACTTATGAAAAAAGTAAATGAGATGGAAGAAAAAATGGCTAAAATTACAAATTATATTCAGAACTCTGTGTCAAGTAAATGCACCACATCCACATCCATCTATAACGCCGCAATAAGAGATGACGATATTGTCCCTCCGAATAATTCGAAAATACAAAGTTGCACAAATAACTCAAAAAACGGCGACCACGAGAGAAAGAAGATACTATTATTTGGTTCCCAACAGTGTACTGGCTTAGCCGCTAATATCATGGTTTTAAGAGAAAATACAAAGTATGAAAAATATCTTTGTACTGCGTTTATAAAGCCATTTGCAACCACCGCTGAAATATTAAAGACAACTCAATGTACAAGCTACAAAACTTGTGATAAATTTTTATTATGTGTCGGTGAAAATGATAAAGAATGTCATATGCGAATTGTACGGTACATTCAACAAATTAAGAAACAATACGGTTATTGTACTTGGTCTTTTTGAAAATCGATTTCTAAATGAAAGATTGTTAAATAATCAAATTAAGCTGTTGTGTAAAAAATTTCATAATTGCCATTTTATTGATATTTCTAATGTAAAGTATAAATATCAAAACAAATCCGAATTATGTATACTGATCAACTTTAAAATAGATTGTATAGATTATGATACTAAATTTTTAACCTATAAAAATACCCCAGTCATAGAAAATCGTTTGAAAACACAACTTTTTTTCTAAAGGTACTTCTAATACATTCGTGTCATGTGTGTATAAAAAAGGGACTATTCCTTATTATTTTCATAAAATACAAACAGGCAAATTAATAGATAGCAAGCCAAATGCTACCAAAAACCAACGCCAAATTATAAAAAAAACTATTTTAGACTATTTTCCGAAAGTAAATAAGCCGAAAAATCTTAACGATAATACTAATTTTTTTCATAAATACTAAAGAGGAAACAATTACAATACTTCATCAAAATATTGCGGGTATTTTGAGTAAAAAAGAAATAATAGAGATATCCTTAAATGACATTGAAATAAAAAACAACAACAAAATTGACATTTTATGCTTTAGTGAAACCTTCGTTAAATCAGGTAATGAGAATAGCATTAATATCGCTGGCTACATTCGAGCATCATCCTTTAGTAGGAAAAAACAAAAAAGAGGCGGCGTATGTATATTATGTAAAAATCACTTAGTTTATCAAAATTATGCCTTACAAGATTACGTTAGTGAATTTAACTTCGAATGCTGTGGAATAGAAATACCTTCATATAAATGTATAGTAATATGTATATATAGAACTCCAGATTCAGACACAAAAATATTCTTTGAAAATCTAGAACATATTTTTCGTAAAGTTCAACGAAAAAATAACTATAAAGTAATCATAGCGGGGGATTTCAATATCGACATACTTAAGGACACAAAGCAGAGTAGAGAGTTAATGAGTTTAACCAGTAACTACAATTTCACTATAAATGTAAAAGAAGCAACTCGGAAAAATAGCTGCTTGGATCAAATTTTAACGAATTTTGTAAATACGACTGTCAAATGCCACAACTTACATTTGTCGGATCACAACACTGCTCAGTCAATTACGTTTATAGTTAACCCTATAAAACCATTACCTAAATATTGGTTCCGCTACATACATGACTATAGTAAAGAAAACATAGATAAATTTTGTAATTATTTAGCTTGCCTGTCATGGACCGAAGTTTTTGAAGCTGTCGATGTTAATGAAGCATTTAAAACATTTCATGAAACTTTTGTTCTTCTTTACAATTTATGTTTCCCGAAGATAAAAATAAAAGTATCGAACATTGTGTGTAAACATCCTAAATGGATAACACCAGGAATTAGAAAATCAGCTAGTACTAAAAGAAAGTTGCGTTTTAACTATTACAAAACATCTAATACCGTTACAAAAAATTGCTATTTAAAGTATAATAAACTACTCCGGAAATGTATAACAAGTGCTCAAAAAATTTGTAATTCTGCATATCTTGCGAAAGCCGAAAACAAATGCAAAGCTACGTGGAATTTAATAAATAAGGAATCATCAGAAAAACAAACTAAAATAAAAGATATTGATTATATCGTATATAATAATAATGTAATTAATAACCCATCTGACATCTGTAATATTTTCAATGACTATTTTATTAATATGACAAGTACAAAAATCAATACAAATTTATCTACAAATACAATTTCATCCATGACGAACAAAAATGATTCCAATATTTTTATTTCTCCTACAGACATAAATGAAATAGTAAAAATTATACACTCTCTAAAAATGACTAAATCCACTGGATACGATAATATACAGACTAAGATTTTAAAGGCTTCTAAAAGTCAGCTAGCGTCCGTGCTCAGCTACTTAGTAAATCTATCATTTACTAGTGGAGTGTTCCCAGATAGCCTAAAAATATCTATAATTAGACCTATATATAAAAAAGATAATAGAGAAAACGTCGACAATTATCGGCCTATATCTCTCCTTCCGACTCTTTCCAAAGTCTTTGAGAGAGCATTCTACGTCAGACTTACAAGTTTTTTAACAAAATTTAGTATAATAAATGCTGAACAAACGGGTTTCCAAAAAGGTAAATCTACAAGCTTGGCTATATTAAGCCTCACAAAAGAAATATTAAAAAATGTTGATAAAAACCGGCCAGTAACAACTATTTTCTTCGACTTGAGCAAAGCTTTTGATTTCGTATGTCATAAAACACTATTGAAGAAATGTGAGTACTATGGCTTAAGAGGTTTAGCAAATGACTGGCTTAAATCCTATCTCAGCCAAAGACAACAGTATGTTGAAATTACGCACATAAATTCGAGAATGGAAGAAAGTATTTGCCAGTCAGTAACAAAATTAAATGAAGTGGGCGTTCCTCAAGGCCGCATATTAGGACCTCTATTATTTTTAATATACATAAATGATCTTCCAAACGTAACAAATTATAAATGTTCACTTTTTGCAGATGACTTAGCTTTGACTACACCATGTGAAAATATGACGACATTTAACAAAGAAATTAACAAAACAGTTACTGACATTATAAATTGGCTACATGATAATAATTTAAAAATTAATATACAAAAAACAAAATATATACAATTTATTAACAAAAGCGGAAAGAAGCAAAATTTAAATATCAAATGTAATAATGTGCCTATATTAGAGGCTACAAGTCTGAGATTCTTAGGAGTTATAGTAGAAGATAAATTGACGTGGTTAGAGCATATAGATGGTCTTTGCAAAAAAATAAATTCATTTACATATGGGCTGTGGAGACTTGCAAAAATAACCAACGAAAAAACTGCAATACTAGCATATCATGGATATGTAGGTTCAATTTTAAGATATGGCATAACGTTATGGGGAAACTCTTCACATATAAATAAGGTACTACTGGCACAAAAGCGATGCACCAGAAGCATATCTGATGTAAGCTCGCTTGTATCATGCAGACCCCTTTTTAAAAGGTTGAAAATACTGACCGTCCCTTGTTTATACATATATGAAACGTGCGTTTATGTCAAAATGCATCCAGAGGAGTTTGCCACTTTGGTATATGGAAGTAACCTTAACTCTCGGTTCCCTGACAGATTATTATTTCCTAAAGTCAGAACTAAATTATGTAGTGCGAACTTTTATTTTATGGCTGTAAAAATTTTTAATAAGTTGCCAAATTACATCAAACAATACAATAACTTAAATTGTTTCAAGCGAAAATTGAAACATTGGTTGATTAATGCATGTTATTATAATTTAAAAGAATATTTAGAATAAGGTAGATAATGGAATTCATTGTAAATGATTGAAATCTGGAATATTAATTATAAATGTAAATTTCCTAGATTATGACATATTATATGATGATTATGACATTTAAGATATTGAAATAAGGTAGTCTATGCTAAGCTTTTTATAGGAATTTATTTTAAATACCATATGACATTTGCATACCATCTTATGGTTGTTGTGGTAGGATTTAAAGCATTGTAACATCAAAAATGTACCTACAACTTTGCAAATAAAGAATTTGAATTTGAATTTGAAGTATATTCTACCGCATAACAGCAGTACTTGCTTTTGTGTTCCGGTTTGAAGGGTGAGATTTCAGGCACAAGGGACATAGCAACATAGTTCCCAAGGTTGGTGGAGCATTGGCAATGTAAGCGATGGTCAAAATTTCTTACAATGCTAATGTCTATGGGCGTTGGTGACCACTTACCATAAGGTAGCTCATATTATGGTCGTCCGCCAACTTCTGCTATAAAAAAAGTCATTAATACGCTAATATTTGCGCTTCCGTGAGTAACGCCTACACGATAATTGATAGTCCTGTAGCAGCTATCCTTTCTCTTGAGCATTGAGCTTGATAAAATAAGTTTACTACTACGCCATCAGAGGCTCGCCGTATGCATCACGATACTTAGATGACATGATATATAATAGATGATATGAGATAGAAATGTACAATTTAATTTT
Source organism: Nymphalis c-album (assembly GCA_963151315.1). Lineage (NCBI taxonomy): Eukaryota > Metazoa > Arthropoda > Insecta > Lepidoptera > Nymphalidae > Nymphalis > Nymphalis c-album. The sequence continues at coordinate 7,608,416 of OY720610.1, forward strand.
TGTCTTTAAAACACTGACATCGTTAGTAGCATTAACTTGGAAAGTTGACACTGTTTACATTCCTTAGTCACAGTGAGGCATTGGTCAAGTATCTGATCACTCTCCAATCGCGTTCGATTGCTGTCCCATAATACTATGGAAGGGAGTAAAAAACATCCACTTATTTAGTCACTATAATATTATACCTCACACAGTTAATAATCGATCAGGAGCTTATTACATTATAACTTGATTGTTCCTGGTGAATTTTGTGAATACTTAGTTTTTTTTTTATTACAGATAAATGCAAAGAAAACGAATTTGACTGCGAAGACAATACTTGTATTGACATCGGTCTCAAATGCAATGATTACGCCAACTGCAGACTTAAAGCTGATGAAGAAAAGGATATATGTATCGTAAGTAATCATAAGAATATTCAATATCCTTTGAAGAAGTTGTAACAAAAATTTATATAATTTATAATGTTGTACTAAAATTGCCGCTGGAATGTGTATTTCAATTTAGCTTTTAGAATTCGGCGTGGTTTGTTCGAGTATTGACATAAATACAACGATGTTGATAATGAACACAGAAAATGCACTTTTGTTACTTAGTAATAGGGTAGTCATTGTTTTGTGAATAAGCGAATATTCTGACATGATTTGCGATTTCAATCCACGTTTGTGTTATATTTGCGAATTCACCAAACATTTTGTCAAATAAAGCAATATCAAACAAGCTAAGCCAAGTTAACTACCGTTATTTTTAATTTTATAAAAAAGTTAAACATTGGGTCCAACATTTGAACAAATATTGACAATTGTCAATAAAATTACTGGAAATAGATACAGTAATTTTGTACCAATGGCTGTAAAATTACATTTTCTTTTTTCATATAGATTATCACTGAATCGATGATCAACCAAACGCACATCAAGGTGATCCTAATCATCTTCTGTCTCATCCTCTCTGGCATGAGCTTCGTCTTCTTCTTCAAGTGCATCAGGAAGCTGTACCAAGATCACAAGATTATCAAAGTAAGAGTTATGTTCTTAATTAATCATCGTATTGGCTAATTGGTGTCGATTGGTGTACCAAGCTGTATGATCCGGTTGAAAACAACTTGTTTTAAAATTTGTATGTTGTTAAATATCCTTTAGTTTAGGCGTATAAACAACTTCTGTAAACTGAAGACTTAAAAAGACGCTGAGATCCAAAGTCTATCGTTAGCTATAAGTTTTAAAGTATCCGAGCTAAAATTAATTGCTGGTAAGAAGTCTAGTATTACATTATTTTCTGGATAGTTTTAACAATATTACATGAAGTTAGCTTAAGTAATCAGTTACAAAACGCACAGCCTTATGAGTACAGTTTTCTTGTGCTTAATATGCTTAATTCATCTCGTGCTCTTCTGTGAAGCAACACAGCGTGACATAACCTACATGTGTAGGATGAAGTTCTGCCACATGTGTTTCCATCAACCTACATTGGAAATGGGAAGGAGGCCTTAGCCCAGCATTGAGATTACAGGCTGTTACTTTACTCTTTATAAATAACATTAACTTCAACATTATATTAAAATAATCTATAATTATTAAAATTAAATTAAACAAGATTTAACTTACAAAATTAACTAAAACTTTGGTACATTTTAAAGAAGATAAATGCAATAACAGCGTTCATCTATCATTAAGACGTTTTGATCAACTTGTAATTTCCCGTGGGAACCAGCTGCCTTGAAATTTTTCTTATCGTAGAATTACTTATTTATTTATTTAAAAGTTATATATATTATATATATGTGTATATAATCTATAAAAGGCAGCCATAAAATGAAAGCAAGTCTACAAGTCAAACTTGGTAAGTACAAGCAAGAACGTTTGTAGTGTTCAAAATAAAAATAAATTAATTTAAAGAGAGAGATATATATATATATATATTTATATATATATACTAGCTGTACCCGCGACTTCGTCCGCGTAGAATTTAACAAAAAAGTTAATCATTTTTATTTTTATTATCATTTTTTTCTAAAATAAAAGTAGCCTAAGTTACTCCTTATTACATCAGCTACCTGCCAAAAAAGTCCCGTCAAAATCAGTCCAGCCATTTCAGAGATTAGCCGGAACAAACAGACAGACAGACAGACAGACAGACAAAAATTGTAAAAAATGTTATTTCGGTGTATGTACCGTATATATATTCATATGCATGTAGTAAAAAGCGGTTATTTCGACATTAAAAACAGACACTCCAATTTTATTTATATGTATAGATGTATAGATTATCATTTTTTTTCTAAAATAAAAGTAGCCTAAGTTACTCCTTATTACATCAGCTACCTGCCAATAAAAGTCCCGTCAAAATCGGTCCAGCCATTTCAGAGATTAGCCGGAACAAACAGACAGACAGACAGACAGACAGACAAAAATTGTAAAAAATGTTATTTCGGTGTATGTACCGTATATATATTCATATGCATGTAGTAAAAAGCGGTTATTTCGATATTAAAAACAGACACTCCAATTTTATTTATATGTATGTATAGATAAGTTATACATGCATGTGATAAAAAAGTCTATATCCCACTGTTGGGCTAACCATGTTATTGCAATACGGATTGGTGAATATACGTGGCAGATTTTCTTCCACCACAAACAGCTTTCCTCACGCTGTTTTACCGCCAAGTAGTAGATTAAATATTATGCACAAGTGAAAATTGAAAAAATGGTGCTTGCCTGGGTTCGAACACGCAATCATAAACATTTCTAAATACAAAGTAACGTCCTTTCCTTTAATCTAGTTGTTTGAGAACAAAGGCGGATTTGGAATTAATTAGGAGAAAACTGGCGACTTGTGTTAATCCATTCGTTAGATAATGTACGTAATACGTTAGATCTCATTGAATCAACGACGTTAAAACCATTATCCAAATGTAAGTGCCCAACTTGAACTGAACCCGACAACTACTTAGCTACTAGTTATATTGATAAGGAAACAGTTATACAATTTTTTTTAAGTGAAGTTTACAATTACTTGTTAATAAGGTTAATTTTGCCTCGTCAGGAGCACATCCGTCAGTCGTGTGAAGATCGATTGGACAGTATGGTGAGCAGTCGTCTAACCCTTGATGCGAAGCGGCTCCAACGTGACAGCGAGCCAAGAGCCAGTCTAGAGAGAGACAACCAGACGAATGAAATGTTCAAACAGCAAAGGAAATTTTCTCAGCAAAAAATTAGAGTGAGTTTCAATGGTGTTATTGTTTTAAAATTAAAAAGTACCAACACTTCTGTATCTAGTAAGTCTTTTGCACTGAACAAGCTGTTTGACGTAATTTTCTCACTGTGGTATATTTGCAGACATAATATGTCATAACTCATAAAATAGTAAAACACTGCTTATAATTAGCTCTTATCTGTGGTGACGAAATTTAGAGTTGATTTTTTTCAAATTAGATAATACATTCTGTATTCGAATTTTCGAACCAGATGGAAGATAAGTTTCAATTTAGAGAATATTTCGCATCATTTTTTAAAATAAAAGCCGTGGAGTACTGGCAGAATAAAATTGAACCATGTTTTTATATCTGAGCAACGAAATAAAAAAATGCAATTCAGTTGAAGCACGAACGCTTAATTGGTGGAACTTTTGAATATAAAGTATATTTAGAAGAATGTATTCAAAAAAGACTTTCTTTCCAGCCGACCAGTATAGATTCAGACTTCATCCAAGAAACTCACTTAGACTTGGACGACGAACCATGGAGAAGAGAAGTGAATACAGTACCAGTAGAAACAGAAGACGTAAGAATTGAACGAAATGGAAGACCTAAAAAGAGTGACATGAGTAAGAAAGAAGAGTCAATAAGAAGTAAAAGGGAGAGTTCGGAAAAGAAGCAAATACGAGACGTATCCGTCGGTGCACCGGATACTAAAGAGTCTGGGTGTCAAACTAGAGAAAGTCTTTTTCAAACCGACCCAGCAATTAGTTCAGATGGTAAGAAAAGTCAAATGATTTTATTATATATACATTATAATTTTTCAGAATCATTTTAACCATTTACTCCATTTGTCAAAATATTGTTTATGCTACTCACTTGATGTGACATATTTTCACTACATTGGATTTAATATGATAGCCAATGAGATGTGGGTCTCATTTGATAAGTAGCATAGACTTTCACCTATTTATTTTCGTTAAATGACCAAACATACATGGTGCTAAGTAGAATTTCGTAGTAGAGTTTGTGCAAGCTCGTCTGGGTAGGTATCACCCAATCATCAGATATTCTACCGCAAAACAAGCGGACCACAACAATACTAAGCAGTATTTGGTATTGTTATGTCCTGGTTTGAAGGGTGAGTGGGACATAACATCTTAGTTCCCAAGAAAGGTGGCAGGTGGTGGAGTAGTGGAGATGTTGTTTTTTTTAAGAAAAGTACAAACCACTGCCTATGTTGGTGACCACTTACCATTAGGTGGCCCATATGCTCGTCCACTTACCTATACTATAAAAAAAATTACCTTAGTTTTTCACTTCATTTTTATCAGACGCATAGACCAAAAACAAGATTGTTGAAAATGATAGGTATTTACACCAAGGAAACCTTTGTTTGAAAATAAAGTAGAATAACCGAAACGAAATACATACCAGACTATCTAATTTAAGACTTGTCTATATCGCGTAATTTTCTATAATAAACCTATTTACAAAACTTCATAATTCAAAGACCAGCTTCAGCACATTCAAATTTCGAAGTGCATAAATTCGAAACGGGAAACAATTAATAATTAACGTCTTGAATACTTGAAGTTGATGAAAACGCACTAAAAGTACTCAGTTTTCACTGAAGTTGTAAAACAAACTTTCAACCTAAAAGCTGAAGTAGTCCATTCATTTATTATATTTTATGACTTTCTTGTTATAATAACTTATATACTTTGATAAGTTATATAACATGCTTTCAAGTTGTAAAAATTAAGTATGTATTTCTTAAGTTCCATTATAGCAACTTCAAACTTATATAATTCATATCAATAAGCGAGTACTTGCACGTGCAGTCGTACTAGGCGGTAGGCTTGTCTTCGTAGGTAACTCATGAGATATTCTACCGCTAAACAGCAATATTTAGTACAGTTGCGTTCTGGGTGAATTGTGTGTGAGCCAGAGTCGCTACAGGCACAAGGAACCACTTACCATTAAGAGCCCATATGCCCATCCGCCTTTATATTATATATATATATATATATATATATATATATATATCTATGCTAATATATAATGCTGAAGAGTTTGTTTGTTTGATCCGGCTAATCACGGGAACTACTGATTCGAATTTTATAGTCCTTTTATCGAGGAAGGTTCTAGGCCGAATTTTATTCATTAGATTAGATTAGGTTCAAGTCAGTGACACAGTAAAAAAATAAGTTAAAACTGTCAAAAGTGCTATGCCTGCAGTAATAGTAATTCACTAAGCATTTTTGGCTATCGATAACTAAAGAATAAATAATAAATATCCAGCACTCAAAATCCTACCTCGATATTAAGAACGAAATAAATATTATAAAAGTTTTTTACATTTTAAATACCATAAATAATCGCCTTTATAATATACAAAGAAACCATTCGAGCAAATATTCAGAAAAAACCCTTCTCTATTATCCTCTTAAAAAGTATCTTGTAGAACTCAAAAACTTTGACAAAGTCTTAGAAATTGTAAATCATTAGGTTTCCTTCAAGTGAAATAATACCGTATTGAATAAATATGTACAAGACTGTTTAATTAGGCCTTTAAAAGGAATTTATTAAAAATACTTAGAATTGGTAACATTTTTCTTTTCATGCCCAATTTGGTTGTACTTTTAAACAAATCAAATAATACTTTCTTCAAATAGACTGAATTACGTACCATGGTAACCATAGTAACCCGCCTTGGGTTCGGAAGGCGAACGTGCATATGGGTCACCTGATGGTAAGTGATAACCAACCCCCATAGACATTGGCATTGTAAGAGATGTTAACCATCACTTACATCGCCAATGCGCTACCAGCCTTGGGAACTAAGATATTACGTCCCTTGTGCCTGTAGTTACACTGGCTCACTCGCCCTTCAAACGGGAACACAACAATACAAAGTACTGCTGTTTTGCAGAAGAATATCTGATGAGTGGGTGGTACCTACCCAGACGAGCTTGCACAAAGCTCTATCACCAAGTAGAATTCTGCAAATTATTCCCGCACTGACGATACGACAGACAAAAACGCTCTGTCGACGGCCGAAGTTCCACTATGCGTGTCCTCTGTGTCAGTCTCGAGCTTCTATGCCATTTTGTGATTCTAAATGGAAACAGTACAGTACAGTTACATCTTGTGAATGTCCCACAGCTGGGCTAATGTCTCTTCTCCCCTTTTGAGTCAAAGGTTTGAAACTTATTCCACCACGCTGTTCCAATGCGACTTGATGGAGTTCACATGTGGCAGAATTGAAGGTTTCCTCACGATGTTTTCCTCACGAGATGAATTATAATAACAAATTATGCACATCAAATTCAGTGGAGCTTGCCCGGGTTTCCCGCGATCACCGGTTGAGATTCACGCGTTCTTACCACTTGGCCATTTCGCATATATTATTATGGAAAATTCTTCTCAAAAGAGGAGAGGAGGTCTTGGCCCAGCAGTAGGACATTCACAGCCACATAAGACATTATCGAACTCTTAGTAATCCGGTTTCAATACGATATAACCAATAACGACCTGTCGACAGAGCTGAACTTTTACATCCCATTTTGTTGTAACTTATAGTTTACGATCTTTAGGGGAAAGAACTAATAAAACTTGATCATTTCTGACGATTTTTCCTTCTACACCTCGAGGGAATACCACGAAACGGGAGGATTATTTTACTTGGTTTTTTTTTCTTAGTATGAAGATTAACAGTTTATAAAACTTCTTATTCTTAGTTATATTTAGAAGTAATTATTGATAAGTAATTATATAATGTGTCCTACGTCACTCTCTGGCTCATAAATGATTTCTATTGAACACACATTAGAACGTTTCTCTGTTGCTGCGTGAATATGCTTTCGCTTTAATGATATTCAAAAGTCTGTTTGAATCTTTTTTAGTATCAATCTTGTTCCATTGAAAAAAGTAAGTTGATTAGATTTAGTTATTAATAATTTCTTCATTTGTTTATTCATATTATTGACTAGCTGTGACCTGCGGTTTCACTCGCGTATAATTAATATAAATACAATGAATAAAAATCAGCCTAGAACCTTCCTCGACAAAAAAACCATACAACACTTTTTTTTTTTTTAAATTCGAACCAGTAGTTCCTGAGATTAGCCGGGTCAAACAAACAAACTCTTCAGCTTTATATATTAGTATAGATTGTACACCATATTACAAAAGTTCACGATAAGACAAACACTGGATTACTATGGGTATCCCTGTAGAAGGTCTTTAATCACTAACTAGAAAGCGTTTTTTTTATATATTATACACATATTATAATATAATTATACATATATATATATACTGGGACAGAATTCACACACGGTTAGCTGATCCCAAACTAAGCTGAGCTTGTAATATGGAAACCAGACAACCATACTACATATACTACTTTTTTTTTTGTAAATACATACTTATATAGATAATTACACCCAGACTCAGGACAAACAGACATGTTCATGCACTCTAATGTTTGTCCTGTGTGGGAATCGAACCAACGACCAGCGGCGCGAAAGGCAGATGTATACCAAACACGCCAACCGGCTCGTCAATTATAATATATTACGGCGGAGAGGGGGAAAAACACCATAAGAAAGCGTCATACAAACAGCTTTTATGCCATCAGAGTTTCTTTACCTCCAAGGAGCAAATAAATCATTCACGTCAATATAAAATGTTTTTTTTACAATAAAAACAGGAAAATATTTTTATCTTTCACAACAAATAGCGCAAATAATATACATTCAATTTGCCGCATTTCGTTTATTTTAAACCGATTTCGCCGAACGCAAAATATATTTTTAAAATATTTATGTATTATGAAAATTAAATTAAAATTTCGTTCCAATAATAAATAATATCAATGAAAAAATATTTCATACAAATCGGATAAAATATTATGTACGAAATTTCATTGAATTATTTTTTAATTAATGTTTGGATTTCATTAAAAAATTTTTTATTGCCCCTTTGGTTAAATATGGCACTAGTGCCTGGCTTTGACAGTCCAGGGATTGGTGGGTTTACGGTTGATAGCCCGTAAATTCATTAATCCTGCGCAGGAAATCTTTCAGGTAAGTTTAGGTTTGCCCTCCTATCATGCTAGTCTCTCTTGAAAATGAAGCGGTCTGAAAGACCTTACCGTAATTTTTATCATGATTTACCCTCACATACAACTTATTTTTGAAGTTTTCAATTTATTTGAAATTAATTCTAACCGGATATATAGATAACTGAAGTAAAATTAACTTATCATTTTAGGATCTGGCACAACGAACAGTCGAGGTTTCTCCACATTTGGGTACTCCGGCGCAACCATCGTTAGGCCTTCTCCCCCTCAGACGAACACGTCCCAGATCACCATAGAATTGCTGAGGCAGGCTACTGAGCAAGAAGAGAAACCCCGTGAGTTCAATTAAATTTTAGAAACTTCGTATGTCCCGTTGAAGGTTAAACCGTAACCAAACTTATAATTATAATAATATGTCCCATTTTTATACATCATACTTTTGTATGAAAGAAAAAATGGTGTGTGTGCCAAGATATTCACAGGAATTGGTATGTAAACATGTGAGGTCTCAGTTTAAGTTAGCCCACGCCGTGTACGTATGTCGGTACGTAACTCTTACGCTGACGTCATGTGACACTCATACATCAATTGACATAATAGGAATTACTTGCAAATGACAAAGGCGTCAACTCATCATTCGTTCCTAACTTGAAGATTGATAACAGGCTCACATTCAGCAAATCAAGTCAAATCAAATCAAATATCTTTATTCAATGTCGAAGTGTTACACTTTCTTATTGATTGTCATAAATCTACCAGCAGTGTGAACATTGAGACAAACAGCATTTTTAGTTGTTTCTTAGACTGACAATCGGAGTAGAAGTTTTCTGTTTGGTGTGGACGAAAGGCTTAATATATCGTACCGCTCTATGTCTATGGAAAGTTATGACCATTTCTCATTCAGTCCACTGAAACAGTGATGATAGATCATTAAGCCGTTTCTGGTTTCTGAGTTCGTACGACCAATCTTTTGATAATTAATAAGTAGTGTAGCAACGCGCGCAGGGTACAGCTAGCTATATATAAAACAATCTAAATTATTAAGTAGCAACGGGACAAAAAAAAAGATTGCTTTGTGTAATTTTTCCAAACAGCCATATCAACTTAAAAACAGGCAGTTATGTCGAAATCACAGACATACACTTTAATTTTATTTATATGTATAGTTATTGTGAAGTCTCACCTATTGTTCAACGTGCTATTTTTATAACTATGACTAAGTTATAATAATTTAAAATGCCATCGACGTATTACACAAAGCTTCTTAAAAGTGTAAAAAATGAAGTCTTCGAGATCTTATAAAATCTTATTCTTTATCGGAAGCGTTATGTTATCTCATAGGTTAAGGTCAGATAATTTCTATAGTACCTCCTCGAGTGAAGACTAGTCAAGAACTCAGCTATGAGAGAGTCGTGATTTTTGTTTGGCACTTCTATGCTTCGATCAATAATGTACTAGATTAGCGGTAAGCGCTTCAAAAACGGCCCGAAAAGTAAGAACACAATGATGTTTGTGAGGTTATTTCAAATTATTATGGTCCAATCATAACTTATTGCTAAGAAAATAAGTTTGAATATGGAACAACCGTTTCCGAACACGAACCGAACATATCCTATGTCTTTCTGTCATTCATGGCGTAAGATCGTAAGTGAATGTCAATACAATCTAAACCGCACTTTATTGCTCGGGAACAAGGCATAGTTTAAGTTAAAAATTAATAAACATTTACATCGTTTTCTATATTTTATGGCCGGTGCCACATTTGAGTATTGTTTTTGTTCGTGACGCGTTATCTAGTAGTATTATTAATAAAAGGATAAATATGAAATAATGTTTGATGTTTTAAAACTATATTAAAACTTAGTGTCATATTTTCTTTGCTTTGTTCACAGAAAAGAAGTTCCCGGACCGCCGGCCGATGAGCAACGAGACGACCCGATCCGCCCCTGACGTCATCATCGTCTCCAAACCGATTCGCTGAGGATGACCTTCGGGGCCCCCTCCATGGGCCCCGATTCCTCCATGCCCCTATGAGGCTCCTAGGGAACCAAGAACTTGCCCCGAAGGTTCCTACCAGCCTCATTCCTGTTACGACAATCTATCAAAAAGTGTATCATTTGAGAACTGTGAAGGTTACTACAGTCAGCATTTTGACGAAGGGCCCAAGTTGTATTATGACTATTGTTTAAAAAGTGATTTTAAAGCGAAAACACTGCCAAGAAGCGTCGGTTCTTCAATAGATATTAAGAAGGTTTACCCCCATAGAAGCGTATGCTTCTACGGTGTCGACGACTCACCATCTAGAAGTAGAAAATTCATAGTGAAGGCGGACATCGAGTATCCTAGATAACGAAAATGTACTTAGTATAGGTATAATTAATATTACGCTTTTTTTTAAGTAAAAATTAATTGAATGTTTATATACAATATCATCGCGCTGGTGCTCTTTACCCGACTACGGACGCAAGAAGGTTAATGAACTAATCCATTTTACAGACGACTAACAAGACGAAGAAAAACGTTGTAATTGATCAGTGTGACGTCACAGGCAATCATGTTGTCAAACTAATATACAGGGTTATTTTTAATGACCCAGCAACTTCGCAGGACTAGATAGCTAGCACCATAAGCAACAAATTTTATTCTACGACTTTTGATAATTGGTTATATTTTATTTTCATACAAAAATAAGTATTAATTTAATTACCCGCTTGAACGTTTATAAATCTACGCGCATCGCAAAGATAGACACGTCGCATCGTCCATTCGCTTATGAATGAAATATAGACCTATAAATGTCACGACAGTACGACAAAAACTTTTAAAACTATTTTTATTTCATGTATTGAGTCATTTCCGAATTCGTAGAACAAAAGTGGTTGCTTATGATGTCAGCTGTCCTGCAAGGTTACTGGGTCATTAGAAATAATCCTGTATATCTCGGTATTAATTAAATATGTTAGGCTCATCGTCACAACTATATAAGCTTATATACTTCAAAGAATCACACTGCCGTATTTTGAAATATTACTGTTTCGGTGTAAATTTTATTGTTTCGTATTTATTACCATTCAATATTCAACTTTCCAACACATAATTAATTGAAAATGGACTCAAGTTGTTTAGAGCTATTATATTAACAAGACCCTAAGATGTCATAATGTGACATGCGATATTGGCAATAATAATTATGACATTTAAATAATACACGCATCAAATTAGCGTAACGCCGTGAGTTGGTTTACAACATTTTTACAAAATAGCACTGATCTTGGATGCGCTTGAAAGCGCTTAACGCGATTTAAATATTGAAGTTAAGTTTTTGATGGGAAGAAAAAATTTAAAGTCATATTTGAGAGCAAATTTCTATGTAATATTTGACTAAATTGTGTCTTCTTTTATTGTTAAAATATTTATAATTTATTCATTTTCTTATAAAAGTATTTCATAATCACATTATACACTCTTTTCGTCAGCACCTCAAATAGTTCTAACTTTAAATATTCATTTATTAAAAATAAATAATTAATGAGAAAGTGTTGTGAGTTTTAAATTAAGAACGTTTTTTATGTAATTTGAATTTATTTACTTACTTACAAACGTTGCTTAGCAACTGATTGGTTAAACAATGCTGCTTCTTTTTTCGAATTTCAAATCAATAATGACAGAAAGAACGAAATCTAAACTAGACAGCCGCTAATTTTCTTTACCTTTTTTTTTAATCTGTATATTACTACAATTTATGAATTTTAAATATATATCTGTGAAAATGTTAGTAATAATTATTTATCTTTTAGTATTTAAATATAAACAGATATGTGTGAAAATGTCTGTACTATTTATTTATCGTGAAATCTATTTATTGTGTAGTTAAATGTTGTTATGTTTTTGTTATTTAAATCTCTTCTAAAGGCCGAATACTGAAACGTCCCTCAAAGTTGAACGCTACTTAACATTGAGAAGCTCCTAAATTAGTATGCGAAATTTGAAATTAACGGCGTCTCAAATAATTAAGTTGCATTTAATATTTAAGTGACGTTTTAGTATTCGGCCGTATGTTTTCTATAAGGTTCACCGTTGAGCACGAAATGAATTACTAACACAAATTAAGCACATAAGAATTCAGTTGTGCTCTGGTTTGAGTTCGGAATCATCGGTTAACAATCACATTTTCTAACCAAAGGCGTGTGACGGCTCATTCTGACTTGCCCTAAGTCCAGTCTGAGTACGAGCCTCTGGGTTGTCCCCTCTACGCGGGCAGTTCCTCACCGGCAGTCGCAACTACCGTGTCTCGTCTTTCTGACCAAGGTCAGGGCCTAGTTAGGAAAAAGAAACTGCCTGTTGACTGCCTCGTTGGTCTATTATCTGACAACAGGCGTTACCATATATATTATGTCGAGTTATATAATAAATAAAGATGGCGCTGTAACCATTACGAAAACAAAACGAGATAATAATTGGCGTTTCAAATTGACAATTCGATTCAGTCGGAGTCGAAATGAAAATTTTCCCTTTGAAACATTTTTGGTCTATAGCGGAAGTAATAAAGACACTTGAACGCCTCGGCCTAAGTTTCGGGCCGTTTCGTTATTATCGAGAGGAATTGGGTTATCAGATAAGTTTGCAAATGGCCGAGATAGGGAGGCTGCATGGTCTTCAAACTTAGTTGTACCTTAAAGACAATTTAAACGCAAAACTTGATTGAACGTTTGTTGAAGTTGCTTGACTTGTTCTTATTTATGTATTTTATGAAATATTATGTGAATATTTATTTTATTTAATCTATAATATAATGGAATTATAACATTGTTTTAGTTTTTAATATTATTGTATTATATTTTATAAAATATCTTATATTTATTAATTAATTAAATTTAAAATATGGCGGCCATTTTGTCAATGATATCAAATGACGTGTAAATGACAGTTTTTTTTGTTTTTACTTTATAATTTTAAGGAAGATTTAGTTTAAATACCATTTTTTAATAAAATAAATAATACATTTGGTCACTGAATTTCAAATTAGAATGTAATAAGAAATTAATTAATACGTTTGCTATGATTGGATTGATATTAACGTTATTATTGATTGTTTTTTTTCACACTACGCTACTGTTATGTGTAGTAAAAGGTCGTAAGTAAATTTTTTGTTTTAATTTAAATTTGCAAAAGAAAACACAATAATGATATTAATACACTAGCTAAAAAAATGTACATACGACCTTTTGGACTAACAGCTGTGACTAGACTATCTATTTTGACGTGACAACGTCTTATAAATTGGTTTGCCGGGTGACACTTCAAGAAACTGCGTTACGCTCCGCTCACGTTATGCGCTCACAATGAGAGCGAGTGAGAGGCACGCGTCCCTTCCACTCGGGCATGGTTAGCCCGCCTAAGAGCGAGAGAGACAGACATAAAAAGTGAAATTCAGTGCGAGATTCTTTGTATAAATTAATGTTTTAAATATAATTCTTTGTATAAATAAATGTTTTAAATTGTTACTATTATTTCATCCTTCTTCCTACTATACGAATGAATATTCACATTAAAATTATTTTACCACTCAAAGTCGTTGTCACGTAAAACTTTCGCCCGTATACCGACTTTACAGGCAACCAATTTTTTTTTTTTTATTAAATTACTATACAATGACACTCATAATTAACTTCACATATTATGTAACGGTGTATTCTGATAGCAATGTTTGCTATCACACCATTTTGCATCTATATGTGTAATGTTTCTCAATTTCCCGATTTTCGTTATAAACGAGCGATGGATCTTGTGTACTCTTGACGTCAAGTGAACCGAGTCAATATAACAATGTTGCCAGCGTGTTGTCAATCAAAATTATCTTTACAAATAATTTGTTAAATTATAAATATATATCCTGGTCACGTTTTATCTAAAACTCAATAATAATAATTATTATTATAAGCGAATTTTATGAAATATTTTTTAGATATAAGGATTAACATTGTAAATAGTGTGGATATTAGCGTAATCTAATTTATACGTATTGTTAAATTTGTAATTAATTTAATAATAAATTTAAGTAAATTTATAATTATTTGTTTTATTTCCAAAATATACTCAATTACTGTAAAAACTAAATACTATAATCGGAAAAATATTGCCAAGTTTTTTTTGCTAACGCTTCTTTACTCGAGAACTGTCAATGTCTATTCACTTTGACAAGGTTCTGTCACAATCTGACAGCGCGTGGAGTCCAGTATAATCTGCCATAGCTAGTATTAAAACGTCCGCATATTTCGAAATGCCTGTTAAAGGCGAACGGCAGGTATGTATGGGATTTTCGTACCGCTAATAATTTTTAAAAGTAAGGACGTAAAAATTATAACCAGTTTTATTTTTAAGGTTATGTAGTATTGGACATATGTATAGCCTATTCCAACCACAACAGGAATAAACCCAAATTAACAAATGTGACACCGAATTAATGCGATATCATTGGTCATCGATATCAATTGACGCGATGTCATTGGTCGATATCTTGAATAATCTATGGCATTCACTATGGATACGAGAAAAGATGGCGTTATCAATGTCCGCGAAGTTGTATTCGGAATTTTGAAAGTTAAATTAATGTTGTTATAACTAGTTAATTGGAATAGTGTTGTGTTATGAATAAGGGTACATTAATCAAGAACTGTTTACAGTGCATAATAATGCAGAACGATTTGACAATCGCATGCAATTTGTAAATCTACGGTGTGTTTACATTTATTTCTATTCCCATTGAAATAGGGTATAGGTTGTTACATATAGGGACATAAATATTGCTTTGGTGATAAATTATATGTTCTAGACAGCTTATCGCTATTTTTACTAGTTTACTTACATTTAAGTAGCATCAGGAGTTTAGTTGAGCTTAGTGAGGAGCACTAGGAGACACCTATGAGCAGCAGCGGACTGGAATAATAATAATACTTTATTGTTATCCTTTACAGACATATTAAAAAAGCCCTTACTCCTGAACTGGTGTCAATCGCACGTCAGAACTGGAACAGCTTGATAATGATGGAGTTATTAGGTTTTGAGTATAAATAAATAAAACAATACTTTATTTTTGCAAGTAAAATTATTTTTTAATAAATTTTTTATTATTCAATAAAATTAAGGACATAAAAATTCAGTGGTGATTTGAATCCACAATCTTTGATTGAAATTCGCATGTTCGAACCACAGTGCTATAACGACACTCTCTTGATTATCAAAAACTCAATGAACCCCTAATAATAACAACATTATAAACCATCTCAAAATGTTTAAACTTTTTTTGCTAACCGTATCGTCTGATAATTTAAGTAAAAGTACCATTTTAATTTTACGATTTATAAAAACAAGTTAAAAAACGACCAAAATCATTCATAGATTCGTCTTAATAAAGTAAACGAACTCGAGAACTGAATAGTAGCCGTTAAAAAGTTCAACTACCCACCTCCTGGCCCACCAGATCAGCTCTATGGTAGTTCATTATTTTATTGCTGTTCCCATTACTAATTGCAAAGTTTTAATAAGAAAGACCAATTTGAAATAGCTTAAGATTCGGTACTAGGCTATCTTTGCAAATCGAAGGTCGGGATTTGGAAAGAACTATATAGAAAGCGATGCTCCACAACTTGAAATAAATCACACAGTTAGCCAGTGAATTATACTTACGTCTGGAACTTTCGAATTTAAGATAATGTTTATGGATAAGTGTAAAAAAAATCAGCCGAGCCTCGATCGTTGCGACAGTAGCGCTAAAAACGTAAATTTCGCGCGGCGGGACATCAGAGAAGGGCCTTAAAATTAACAATGGATTCATCCTGTACGTTAACATTTACTGTTTCCTTTAATGGTTGTTTGTTGTACCAGACACCATATTATTTCGCCAATATTACATAAATATTCCAACCTATATCTCTGATTTTTTGTAGATCTTAACATATTTGTATCCGTTAGAATACTTCGGTGTGATAGGTGCTGGGGGATCTACAACATGGAGCAATACGGATCCAAGAGACGAGTGCCTCAGCTAATCTGATCCATCGAAGAAGACCGTCAGCGCTATACGTATGTGGGCTCCCTATACCCCAGGAACCTCCAAAGAAATGAACATCCCATATAGACGGAATGGGTTTTTAATTCATGACTTGCTCAGTAGTTATAATCATCGTGAGGAAACCTGCGTGTGCCGGATGAAAATCTTCCAAACCACCCGCAATGGAGCAGCCTTGTGGAATAAGCCCCAGTGGAACATTAACAAGCTGTTATTTCACTTAATTTTTTAATAGACATTCAAACGCCTTTGTTTCAGATCTGAAATAAAGCCGTTTAATATCTTATATAAAAAAGTAAAGTAACAGCCTGTGAATGTCCCACTGCTGAGCTAAGGCCTTTTTCTTTTTTGAGGAGAAGGTTTCGAGCTTATTTCACCACGCTGCTCCAATTGGTGGAATACACATGTGACAGAATTTTGAGTGAAAATTGACACATACAGGATCCTCACGATGTTTTCCTTCACCGTCAAGCACGAGATGAATTATAAACACAAATTAAGCACTTGAAAATTCAGTGGTGCCTGCCCAGATTTGAACCCACGATCATCGGTTAAGATTCACGCGTTCTACCCACTGGGCCATTTCTCTTATATAATGTAAAGCAATTATACGCATAGATAATATTATCTATTTGTGTATAAACGTTATTATTATAACTTAACTATATTAAACGGTTGAATTAAGTGATTATAACAATAATGGATCGTTAATGAAGATCTGAGGGTTTGTTATTATTAATATTGTTGTAATAATAGATAATCATGAATCAAAATATTGGTTTTGTTAAAATGAAATTGATTTGAGTGGTTGACGGTAAGCGATCAACATCATTGTGAGACCACCATCAAGTGCTAAGTCTTTCGTGGTAGGGCTTTGTGCAAGCTCGTCTAGGTAGATACTGGATACCATTCACTCATCAGATATTCTACCGCAAAACAGCAGTACTTGCTATTGTTGTGTTTCATTTTGACGGGTGAGTGAGCCAGTGTAATTTCCCCAGGACACTCACAGGCTATCACTATCTATCTATCTGAAAATCTCAATATAATTACTAAAAATCCGTATCCTGTAAACCTATTTGCTTATCTTTAGTTCTTCGATTGGAATAAACTGAGAACCACATTCTATATTCATGTCGGATCACAATGCTCTGTAAACTGTTGCATCTACAACGAATCACATGATTCACTTGCCAACTCGCTTGGCTTGCTCGAATCTTCCTTTTGTTAAAAATAGAAGCAGAAATAAAATATAATTTTAATAAATAAAAATAACAAAAAGATTCTTGAAATAATGGTAAGCGTACATAGTTTTTGTTCGTGTAATGTCTTTATAAAAATGGAGACATCATTACTATAACAAAGGGTTGTTGTATTAATATTATAAAGACATTTTGTTTGTTATTTCGACGTAATCCAATAACATCTCATCCAATACATATGTAACATTATTATTATGTACTAAATATTATGAGAAAATAAAGTTTTTTAATGTGATATATGTATAAAATTAAATATCCTTTAAACTCGATGGTAGTGCTTTGAGCAAGCTTGTGTGGGTATGTACCACCCACTCAGCAGATATTCTACCGCAAAATAATTGGATTTGGTATTTTTGTGTTCTGGTTTGAAAGGTTTTTTTTTTTTTTTTTATTGTATAGGAAGGAGGACGAGCATATGGGCCACCTGATGGTAAGTGGTCACCAACGCCCATAGACAATGGCATTGTAAACCATCGCTTACATCACCAATGCGCCACCAACCTTGGGAACTAAGATGTTATGTCCCTTGTGCCTGTAATTACACTGGCTCACTCACCCTTCAAACCGGAACACAGCAATACAAAGTACTGCTGTTTTGCGGCAGAATATCTGATGAGTGGGTGGTACCTACCCAGACGAGCTTGCACAAAGCTCTACCACCAAGTAGTGGTGAGTGAGCAAGTGTCATTACAGACACAAGGGACATAGCATCTTAGTTTCCAAGGTTCGTAGCGCATTGGCGATGTAAGCGATGGTTAACATCTCTTACACTGCCTATGTCTATGGGCGTTGGTGACCACTTACCATAATGTGGCCCACATGCTTGTCCGCCTACCTATTCTATAAAAAAGCCACTGCATACCTAAAGTATAAAGCCATGTCTCGTTTTAAGGGATCTCATAGTATTCCATATTATTTCGCCGTTAAATGTAATATTTATTTGATATTGCAACAATGTTCGTTTAAAATCTTAACATAAAGATTAGTTAAGCAATGCTGTGTTTGTCTTTCGAATTTTATAATGACGGACAGAGAGAAAACAGTGTTTAAATAAATAGAAACTATGTAACATTTTTTAAGCAAGACCGACAATATTTAACAAAATATCTGAGCAAAGTGTATAAAGAATTGAAAAGACCAATCGGTTCACAAAAAGAAAACGCCTCCAACTAAAAAACCTTCCAAATTTATCGGTTCTTATATTCAATTCAATTCATTTATTTGTTTAAACATAGATTACATGTTTAGGCATGATATAAATGACATGCAAATATTTTAAATTAATTATTATATTCAATATTACATTAACATTCCATTTCATTTCATTACATAATATGAAATTACATTACATATAATAGACAATAAATTATTCATTTAAATAAAATTAATAAATAAATATATTTGCCATTTATTGCACGAATTCTTTTACAGCGTAAAAACATTTGTCTACCAACCAGTCATGTAATTTTTTTTTTAATCTTAAATAAGGCAACTCTTTCATCTTAAATATACAGCTTATCAAACGTGTACTTGTGAAATGGCGATTCAGAACTGCATGAACAAAGTACATTCCAATTTGATGTGTAAACGAAAACGTAGTCAGCTTATATTTCATCGTCACCGCTTGATAAAGCGAATTACCTAGCCGTTCAATTAGCCTAGCCATGGCTCGCCCTTATTGAGTTGAGAGGCTCAGAAGTCAGATAGCCAAGCACTTTATTCATAAATGCAAGGAAAATAGACACGATTCATTATCACTGAAGTTTAACAATATATGAAATGCTTGTTTTTTTTTTGAAGTGAAACTTCTTTAGAATCGTTGTGATTTCAAACCGGATGCAACGGAAAAAACGACAGGTAAGAGACACAAATACAAAAATGTGTGGATGAAGCCAGCAAAGAATGAGACAGAAATATACATACTATTTTATATTATCGGTCTCTCCTCTTTGTGCAAGTTTCACTTCTATCGTGTGTGAATCGCACACACACCTTTTTTTTCTAAAATGCGTGCTTTACTTGCGTCATAATTATTAACTGCTAAATATCAATCCTTTCTCCAAAAATAAGGATTTTTATACGAACTATGTTTCCCTTTATCAAAACCTGAGGGGATAATTTTCAAAAATCATTCATCATAACCTACTGTGTTAAAATAATCAGTATGCTTCTTTTTGATCGTGCTAGTAGTTTGGGTGATTTTATATGTCAGTCAGTCAGTTATTTACATGATTAGTATGGTGAGATGCTCTTCGAATGTGGAATGCAAGAATTAGATTCGTTTGTAATTGATTATTTATATAACATATTATAAGTGTCTTCTAAAAAAGCCGAGATGGCCCAGTGGTAAGAACGCGTGAATCTTAACCGATGATCGTGGGTTTAAACCGCTGACTTTCATGTGCTTAATTTGTGATTATAATTCATCTCGTGCTAGAAGGTGAAGGAAAACATCGTGAGGAAACCTGCATGTGTCAAATTTCATTGAAATTCTCTCACATGTGTATTTCACCAACACGCATTGGAGCAGCGTGGTGGAATAAGCTCCAAAACCTTCTCCTCACAAAGAGAAGAAGAGGCCTTAGCCCAGGAGTGGGACATTCACAGGCTGTTACTTTTACTTTGTCTTCAAGATAAGCAATGTATGTCTGGTCTGTGCTCGCGCTAGTGATCTAATTTTACGCCAGTTGCCGCAAACGTTATCCCAACTTCTTTCAACGCTGTGACCTGAGAGTGACACGTGTTTGCCACTTTCTTGCGTTTGTAATTAAATTCTCCGGAATCCTATGTAGCGTTTTAGTATTTATATAAACAAACAAGTAGGTAGCCAAAAAAGTATTCGTTGATAAAACTTATTGAAAACACAAGTAATACACTAACGGTTTTACTTCAAATTTTATGAGTATCTCAAGTTGATTTATAAGATAAAATTGTGTTTGTGTATGTATGTAAATTTGTTGCTTTTTTTGTAATTTTTCTATATAAGGTTTTTTTTTGTTTTCTTAGTCATAAGTTAATGTTTAATTTCTTGTTGTCTTTATTTTTGGTTATGTTTGCAGTGTATGTTTGTCCTGAATAAATGTTTTCTTATTCTTATTTAATCAAAAATAGAAAACCAAGTCAAAGAAAATAATATAAATACGCACTCAATTACTCTATAAATCCAAATAGCATATTTCAACACATCACAAATCATAAGTCCAATAATGAAATTATTGCATCTTTATGTGCATTAACAAGATGGCGGCAGTATTAAATCAGGGCGCTTCTTTTTTTTTAACAATGCCGTTATATGAACCAAAGAGTCTCCTAACTATATATGTACGTGCTATGCAAAGGAAAAGAATGTAGTAAGAGTCATGCTGAATGCCATCTCAGCGAAAGTGTCCAAACAGCGACTCCCATAAAAAAAAAGATATTAAAATCTATACAAATAATAAAGCAGTAGAAACAGTATGTCATTGTACGTTCAAAACATTACCAAAAACGAGCCGGGGACGATATAAAAAGATATAAAAATGTATTTTTTAATTTTTGTCTGTGTATCTGTATGCTGTATGGAACTACGGTACGGATTAACTTGCAGTCTTCCCAGCTAAATGAAGCTCAGTTGAGCAACACGTCTATCTTTCATTGAAATCAGACGCCAGTTGTTAAAGTTTAAAAAAAACATCCTGTGCCTTTGGTGAATCACTACCAATTATTTGATATTTGAGGTTCCTGTATGTTTTCATTTTCTGGCAGCTTTACAATTTATTTTTAGGATAAAAAAAAAAGATGTGTGTGCGATTCACACACGATAGAAGTGAAACTTCAGTAAATCGACAAAAGAATGAGATGAATATATAAATAGTATGTATATTTCTGTCTCATTCTTTGCTGGCTTCATCCTACACATTTTTGTATTTGTGTCTCTTACCTGTCGTTTTTTCCGTTGCATCCGGTTTGAAATCACAACGATTCTAAAGAAGTTTCACTTCAATAATGGTTGTCTGTAAAGTCGGTTTACGGACGATAAAATTTTACGTGATATCGTCATAAGAAAAAAATGATGAATACTCGGACGCATCGGCGGATTGACTGGATGAGAGAAAGATGCGTCACAAGACGAACGCTTGGCCTGACGTGTCTCTCTATCGCTTGTTCCGCGCTCTCGCTTGCGCGCTCGGCTCGGCTGGAACGTGACAATGAGTCAAATTTTTTCATGCGTGCAGCCGGCGTTCATTGATTAATAAGACTTTATCAATTTAAAAAAGAACACTACTCCAGTGGATAAGGCCACATTGTTGTTTTTGTGTATCCAGTTGAAATTAATTTTATCGAATTGTCCAAACATAAATATCATAGAGTTTCAAATCATTTAAAATCTTGAGACTTGTTTGCGAGTTTATTTCCTCATACGTTGCACTTCTCGGTATAAAATATATACACATACAATATGTATACATCATTGCATATTCGCTTAAATCCCACCAAAGCAGTGTAAAATGCATGCTTTATATTTTATTCGCGCCGTGGGCTCACCGAGACTCTAATATATCCTGAGATATATCCTTCAAATGAAATATGAATGTGCGCTGGTTATATCAAAGGTAAAGGCGAGTTCAGACTAGCCACGTATATTTGGAAAACTCGGCACTCGTACTGGATGTGTATTTGAAATAATAACTGTATATAAGTTCAAATGTTCTAGTGGATACTGTTGTTTTGTGTTATTATAGCATAGGAACGTGGACTAGCGTATGGGCCACCTGATGATAAGTGCCAACGCCAATAGATGTCAACCATCGCTCACATCGCCAATGCGCCACCAAACTTGGGAACTAAGATATTATGTCCCATGTGCCTGTAATTACACTGGCTCACTCACCTTCTATAAAAACTTCTTTCTTTTTATTTATTAGCGGAAGACGGTATAGCTGAGATTGAACAGTGTTTTTCATTTGCATAAAATGTTATCCGCATTTGTCTTATTTCACTGAAATCCTCTGTCTGTGTATACACCTACACATAATGAAGCATGGCTAATTCCATCTTGGGATGAAGCTCCAGACCTAAAAAGGGAGACGACCTTACCCACCAGCTTTTATTTGCTAATTTTAAAACGAAATCATGTGAACTAAGCTTAAAACCGCAAGAACAGATTCACTCACTCTGGTGCATCATTTTATATTTCTCCATCTTTAGTTCTCAAAGAATGTAAATAGTTAATTTCATAAGTGGTAAATAACAAACATACATTACAAACATACATTTTTAATATATATTATCAATACAGTGCTTTTTTAAGCTTTTTATCTTTTAATAAATATAAAGAAATAAATCTTACACACTTTTAAGTGTCGCTAATGCGTCATCAAACTTGGGAACTAAGATGTTAAGTCCCGTGTACCTGAAGTAACTCATGGCCTTCCACTTTTTTTTATGCCCCATATGAGCAGGAGGCTCACCTGATGGAAAGTGACTACCACCGCCTATGGTCACCTGCAACATCCGAGGACATGCAGGTGTAAACTCACTCGTTAAGCCATGTCGTAGCTGGCATGAAATGCGCGCGTTGCTTGATATAAATATTAACAAAGTTTTCTTATTTACGAAGTAAAAAACATCAAAAAGATCGCAAGCAAAATTATACTTGGCTTAAACATACATCACTGAACACGTAGGATATATACAAATCGTTGTTTCTTAAAACTTTAATAACTTTTTATTAAATGAAGATATCGCAATATTTTTTTGATAAAGGCTAAGAAAGTGTCTAAGAAATAAAATTTAGAAAGTTTCATTGAAATCTATCCAGTAGTTTTTCCGTGATGCGCGCACAACTGCAGACCTCTATCATTTTATTGATATAGATAATGGTGATGATGTTCTCCTGACCGATTTCAGCAGCCTATCTTAAGAGAGATTAGACTACCGAGCGGGACATACCAAATACACAAATGTGCGCGCAAACACAGGCTCATATTTTATTTCCTCACTCTCACAATCCTATACAAATCCAATATGACACAACCACAAAGAGTTCATTAGCAGAACCAACGGCTTTACGTGCTCTCCGAGACACACTTCTAACTTCAAGCCTTCTAATGCCATTGAGAATCTTCGATAGAAAACTGAATAACTTTTAACTGGCCCGATATGGGCTTTGAACCCAGGACCGGCGAGGTCATATGAGCCACTGGAGCAACAAGATAGTCAAAAAAAGTTAATCAATAAATGAAATAGGAAAATTAATTTCCCTAAAACGGTAAATAATTCAGACCACTCATAATCAAATCCACTCGGAATTCTGGTAACGATAATGGTATATACCCATCGCTAACAACTATGGGATCATATTATAAATAGAATCGATCGTAGCACTCATAGGATATTTGGATGTTTATAAAATAATTATGATTGAAATGGATTTGAATTTATTTGATTTAATATACGATTTAATTAATTCTAATTAAATAATAATAATAATAATAATAATTTATTTATTACTTCTAATTTATAACATAAACACTGGTGGTGGACCTCTGACCCCGAAACTAATATAAATTGTACTATCAGGGTCAGCGATTTACATTTAACAGTTGAACATAAGTAGCTATGAGCACGGCGTCTTGCAAGGACAGCTGTATTAATGGGTAGGGCAGTATGTTTTCTCAGAATAGTCCGAAGAATATAAAGTTGCCAGTTAAAACTTGGCATTCAGAAAATAGTTGGGTTGTGGGGTGTCTAATATGTTTATGGGTCATTATTTTTAAAATCATTCTTTGGGCTCTTTCCAAGTTCATCATTATAGTCTGTCCGGCTCCACACCAAATTGGGATGCAATAAGACAGAATAGATTCGCACAAGGCAAGGTAGACAGTTTTTACAATTTCAGGCTCGGTTAGGTGTCTTATGGTCTTAAATATATAAGTTAATTTTCTTACCCTTTTTATTAAATCTTCAATTTGCGAATGCCATTTTAAGTTGGAGTCAATCTTAATGCCAAGATATTTCACGCAAGAAACAATATTAAGGGGTAGACAACCACAGGTAGGGGATGGGACAAGACAGGTATGAGCAATGATATTAGAATATTCTGGAGGAACAGAAGAAGCTGTTGTTCTGGAAAAGGGAAGGATTTGTGTTTTTTGTGTATTCACAGTTAGTAGGTTGATTGAGAGCCAACAAGACACTATAGTAAGTACTTCTTGAGCGTGCTGTTTGGCGCTCTTCCAGTTACTGCTGTGTACCAGAAGAGCAGTATCGTCGGCATACGCAAATATACTACAGTTTGGAATATTAAGTTTGCATAGATCATTTATATATAACTGGAAGAGTGTTGGCCCTAGAATGCTACCTTGTGGAACACCGTAGCACACTGGTAACAAGTCACTGAAGTAGGAGTCAATTTTAACACACTGTTGACGATCTGAGAGATAGCTTTGAAATATTTTGAGCTCCCTACCCCGAATGCCGTGGTGTTCCAACTTATTTACTAAGTTCGAGATTGATACTGTGTCGAAGGCCTTAGAGAGGTCAAGGAAAATTCCAAAACATTTATTGTTATTATCGAGATTTTCTACTGCAGTACTAGTAAGGTTCACGATTGCATCTTCCGTTGAGATAACCAATCTAAATCCGTATTGGTTTTTGGAAAAAAAATATAAAAATTAAAATTAAATCAAAATATAAATTAAATTTGATTTATAAATTAAATTTTATTTTATTAAATTAAATATTATTTATATTTAAAAATAATTATTATACAAGTATTAAGTATTGTTATTTGTATTTAGTTAAGGTTTTTTATATTTTGATTTAATTTAATCTAATTTATAATGCGGAAAGCGGAAGACCGGGAGCTTTGGCGCTCCTTGGGAGATAGACTAGGGTAGAAGCCTTTAAAAATAATAAAAAGTGAAAAAAAGTAATAGTAGGATGCAACCCATTAGAAAAGGAGAGGAATATTATAAAAATGAAAGGAAAAATAATTTACGGGCGATCTGAGGTCGGGAAGGGGGTGGGGGTGAGTTTTTAAGGGTAATAAACGGTTTTTCTCGATTTCCGGCAAAACTAAAAGTCCTATCGAAAAAAGTCAAATGGCAAAGTTGTAGGTAATAAAAAGATCTAAAACTTTTGTATTTACACTTTTTTCACATAACCTCAAAATTTATGTGAAGAATTCAAAAAACCAAGTTTTTGGTTTTGTATTTTTATTTTTTACAAAAATTATTATTTTTTAACGAAATTTGGTGAAAACTTACCTTTTTATGTCTCAAATACGCTGTAATTTATTTGATTAAAAATATTTATTTTTTCACCTTATTTTGAATTAATATCGAAAAAGCACCCTAATTTTCAATCGAAAATTCACCCGTCAAAATATCAGCTTTTTTCAAAAAGTTGGTGTGTTTTGTGTTCGTTGAAATCTCTACTTTCCAATGACGAAAAAAAATATATATGTTACCATAGTAAATCTTCTCAGAAAATGCAAAAAAACGAAAATAACTCGAATTCCAATTTTTTGCAACAAACAGCAACATGATGATTTAACAAGTGGTTTATTTAAGTCCATATTCACACTTTTTATATTGAAAGTAAATGTTTAACAAATTAATATATTTTTAAATATTTCGTTTTCAGTTTTTAATTAAGAACAAAAATTAAGCAAATAATACCACTTACACTTAGTCACATGGCATTATCGCTTATAACGGGAGAAGAAGATGCAGTTAACGCTGACTTCTTCCTTCTACAGACTGGAGAAGTTTATTTAAGACTCCTTCTCCAGACTGGAGAAGCAAAAGGAGAAGAAGGAAAGTCTTCAGAGAGCAGGTCAGTCGAGGCACTATACTCACACTCCCACTGTATGAAGTCCTTATAGATTTTGGACCTATAGCAAACAAATCTAAAAACAGATAGATTAATAACTATTAAACCAATTAATTTAATATATCTTAACCATTTTGACAAGCCGGTTCGCGTGGTTGGTAAGACACTTGCCTTACACGCCGCAGGCCGTGGGTTCGATTCCCACCCAAGACAGACATTTGTGTGCATGTACAAGTACTGTTTGTCCTGAATCTGGGTGTAATTATCTATGTAAGTATGTCTACAAAAAAAAGTAGTATATGTAGTATATCAGTTGTCTGGTTTCTATAGAACAAGCTCTGCTTAGTTTGAGATCAGAAGGCCGTGTGTGAATAATGTCCCAGGATATTTATTATTTTATTTTAACATTCGAATACACATCAATTAAACAACATTTCACGGAATTCAAAAGACAAATACAAAAACTACAAACAAAACTGATTCTTCCAATACTTTTTCAATCCCAAAGCCCCGACCGTAGAATACAGAACAAAACTGCAAATACCGGGATTTTAACATAAAAATTACGGCGTTTTGTTCTCGAACGATCGAGGAATATGGCTGAGTTTATACCATTAGAAGTACAATAGAATGTGAATACACTGTACTTTTAATACAATCAAATACAATACGAAGCTAACATTATTAAAATGACTGGTCACTTAATTTAAAATATAAATTTATGAATCACGTTTTTTTTTCTGTTCTCTTAAATTATATGAAGCTTTATATAATTTATTTTAATCTTAAAATTTAAAAACAATAATGTCAAAATATATTTTTTTAATGTCAGCAATAAAAAAAGGAAGGTGGACGAGCATATGGGCCACCTGATGGTAAATGGTCACCAACGCCCATAGACAATGGCATCGCAAGAAATGTTAACCATCGCTTACATAGCCAATGCGCCACGAACCTTGGGAACTAAGATGTTAGGTCCCTTGTGCCTGTAATTACGCTGGCTCACTTACCCTTCAAACCGGAACACAACAATACCAATTACTGCTGTTTTGCGGTAGAATATCTGATGAGTGGATGGTACCTACCCAGACGAGCTTGCACAAAGCTCTTCCACCAAGAAATATATTTAATAATTTTAATGATGATATTGTATTTGTATTTTTAATAGACTCGCAATATTTAATAAGTAACTTTAACGACTATTCACAATGTGATGCTTTTTTGTTTTGCTCTTCAACGTCTATTTTACTGTCTATCTAACTTATCTACCGTTTGTTGTCTTAAACAAATAACTAATTGTGTACAAGTTTTAATATTTTCATTACTTTATATTACATTTATTATCAAGAGAATAACATTTCAAGTACAATCATTGCTAGCACAGAATGATATACATTACTCAAGATGCAAAGAATATGACTCGGGAGAGCATTAGATTTATATAAAACGTAGACTGTTTGCTACGGCGAATTTATTTGTCATATTCGCCTGAAGTAAGAGCAAAATTGAGTGTATTTTCATAGGTAATACCTTACGACTGTTTGTTGGTCTAGTGCCTCGTGACTCTCTGAATTCCCGAGTTTCATGGGCCAATAAAAAGTTGTTGAGTTTTTTTGTCGAATAATAGGAGTCCCGGTAAGTTAGTAATAACCCCAGAGTCTGGAAAGAGAAAGTTTTGGAAGTCTATCGAAAGCTTTCTTATCCTGACCGATTTCGGCCACGGCGGCCAATCTCAAGAGAGATTAGCCAACTGCGCAGGAATTAAAGTCCTCAAGTGTATACGCAAATACAGGTGCACTCTCTATTCTCGCACTCTCATAATGTGATGGGATGGCAATCCGACACGACCAGAAAGAGTTCAGGCGCAGGACCAACCAATTCGTACTCAAGTATAAAAACAATAAAATATTCAGATAAATAACATATATTTATCTCCATTTATCTCAATTTAATCTCATATCTTAATTTTATTTAGAAAAATGCAAAATAAAGCAACGCAAAGTTATACAGGATCATTTCAGCGTATATAGACCGCATCTTTCATTCTTAATAATGCAACCGTCTCTCCTAATACATAGTTCATTGACTCGCTTGGCAAACTAATAATATAATATTTTAAGTTACTTAAACTCAAAACTAACATTAATAATAAATAATATCTAAAGTCAAGAAACTAAACTAAAAACTCATTTTTGAGGAACATTATAGGCTTTGTGAATTGATACCACTAACTTATCATGTATTCTGAAGATTTGATGGGTGAGTGAGCCAGTGTTTACCAGACATGCCAATCATGCCAATCCATAAATCGACAGATTTAATGATTCTTTCTTTTCTTACAATGCCAATGTGTATGGTGGTGACCACGTAATATCAGGGTGAGTCCAATTAATAAAATTAAATCGTAATAAAACACGTACAAAAAACAATAAAAAATGTAAAGTAACAGCCTGTGAATGTCCCACAGCTGAGCTAAGGTCTCTTCTACTTTTTTTTGGAGAGACGGTTTTGAAGCTTATTCCACCACGCTGCTCCAATGCGGATTGGTGGAATACACATGTGGCAGATAAATATGTCAAATGCTGAATTAACTTAAAACGTATTCATTACCGAATAAAATTTATACAAACTTAATTAAGTTACCGCAGCATTTCACAGATTTAATCTGATAGTTCTCAAGAGGCTGCGTAACTTAACCATCGCACAGTGCACGTGCAAATGAAACGGCTCTAACTCAGCCTTAAGCCGGCCTCAGCGCTCGTTTGCTACTGAACTGAGGTGACTACAATTTCAACACGTAATAACTAGGAAAAAATTAAATAATAAATTTAAAAGAACTGCATATTAATTTTTACTATTATTTATTAAGGAATTTAGTGAAATATATAAGGTAAGGCTCTGTGGTAACTCGTCTGAACACCACACACTTAATAATTATTCTATAGTTTAATATTTTGTATTACTTTACATTACACCTTATTATTTTTAAACTAGGGCTACTACTTATTTGTGAAATAACTGCCTATGTATATTTTTCACATTGGCCGAGGCCTTTTCTTCTCTGGTTAAAAATATTTGGAGCTTACTCCACCACGCTGCTCAAATGCGGGTTGAATACATGAGGCAGTTTTATCCTTCACATACAGGTGTCCACACGATGCTCTCCTTTAGCAAGAGAAGAATTAGAAACATAAATTAACTACATGGAAATTCCGTTATGCTTGTCCGATAACGAACTCACTCGCTCGAAATCATTGGATTAAGATTCTCATCTTCCACCCCCACAGGGTTATCAAAACTTTAAAACTCATGGCCACCCTAATCTGATTGAATTATATGTATAAGGTGTTATCAAGGCTGTTGTTAACGGTATCATTTATTCCACTGAACTATTCCGTGTTTGTTTGCAATGAACGCTTCAGTTGGATTTGCAAACATTACTGGATAGAGTCAGTAACTCTACGAAACAGATCGTAGTTGATATCCCAATTTACTTTTCGAAAATACAAACTTTAACGCTGTTCCGTTGGGAAATATTGAGCATTGATGTGCTTCAGATTTTGTGAACCAATTACAGGTTTCCTTACTGAGGTTCCCATACTGAGATTAGAGAAAGTGCAAACGCAAACCATAGTCCATAGGTTACAATCTATAAAATCTTCAATTTAATATCTTATAGTTTTTGGAAAGAGATCGATGATCTAGATTGTCGCATTTAGTCTGTTCACAAAAGCAATTATCCTTGATTTACTACATTCTTTATCGTACTGAATATAAAACATAGTCATAAGTTTCTAATAAATCTAGTATTCATTTGACAATGCAATATTAATAGTGTTCGTCTAAAAGATAAATTGACGCATTGTAGGACTTTG
This sequence comes from Nymphalis c-album, assembly GCA_963151315.1. Lineage (NCBI taxonomy): Eukaryota > Metazoa > Arthropoda > Insecta > Lepidoptera > Nymphalidae > Nymphalis > Nymphalis c-album. The sequence goes on from OY720610.1 coordinate 7,638,726, forward strand.
TGGCGTTTATTATTTGTTCCCAAAAACGGTTAAACTTCAGTACAAGTCTTTTTGCTTATTCGCAATATATAACTCATGTATTCTTTTTTTTCTAAACTTTTTGTAATAGCAGTCAGTTGATAGTAAACTTTGCCTCGGTAAGCGCTTCAAGCTGATGATGATCCACTTAATTTATTTCTATTCACGTCAAAATGCCTTCGTATAAGTATGGATAAAGAATGTACACAATTTTGCACTTTGATATCTTCTGTGAGTAAGTGTAGGAACACCTGGTGTGCCAAAATCGTAAGAAGGATATTGTATAGTTATTAATTAATATGTAAACAAACTCCCTAATCGTATACAATGATGTTTTAGGAATGAACTCACAAAATAAACTTACGAAAATCTTTAAAAAGTTTTAGAAAACTTTGGAAGTGTTTGTCAAATGGCAGTATTTGCTTCAGCTCATAGTCAAAGTTGAGAATACCTGCATAGGAAATTGATCCATGTAACCTTATATAAATAAAGAGCACAGTCGTATTTGCAACTGAAATTCTTAAAAGTTAAAAGTAGTTTTATTTTTCAAACACAATCCTGCTCGTTATTTATAAAACGATATGGATCAATTTCCAAAATAATTCTAGTATTATATTTTTCAGTTCTGTTCGCCAGAAATCTTTTACGCCAGTATTTCCAAGCCTTAACAGAATATAGTACTGGGAAGTGGTCGCCACCACCGATAGACATATCGCCAATGCGTCACCGACCTCGAAACACGACACAACATGGTATGTCACTTGTGCTTCCAAACCGGAACCTAGCTCAGTATCAACTGATTGACCGTTGACAGACTTGCACATCACCAAATATATATAACAGATTCATAGTTTAAAAGTAATAGTTATGCATTTATTCCCATATCTCGACTCCCGTTACTCGACTGCATAGAGTCAGTAACTCTTTTGTGGAGCAATGTGTACGTTTCTACAACAGGATCCCAGAAAGCGTTCCAAATGCTTGTTGTTAAATTTAAAAAAAAATGTAAAGGATTAAGGAACGCTTGTGAGCTAAAGGTTATTATACAATTGATGAATTTATGGATGATAGCACACCTTGGGAATGAAACGACCGCCGAATGGCTATTTCTTTCACAAAAAAAAATCAACCCGCTGAGTTTCTTTCACCGGTTCTTCTCAGGGCTGAGTATTTCTTTTCCGAACCGGTAGTAATTTCCAGTTTGACAATCAATAAGTAAGTGTAATACTTCAATATTGAATAAAGTATTTTGAATTTGAATTTGAACCATTTACATCTAAACAAAGAGATAAAATTCCATAAAAACTGTCTTTGTGAGCTTTCAAAATTCATCGTCACACTAATCCCGTCTGATTATACAAGAGCCGTGTAGCGTCGCGAGTGTCGTTGTCGACGTTAATTGTTCTACTGAACCAATTCCTGTTTTGTTGAAGCTATGACTTAAGCGATATGCTGAGGCAGGTGAGATGTTTGAATATATATTTTAATACAAGTGCAATAGAGTTGTTATTTATTTATTTTTCTATTTTATTTGTTATCTTTTGATCAAAGTCTCGAAGTGGCGCTTTGCAGGCCCGTGTGGGTACAAGCCCATTATTCTCCCGCCAAACATCAATACTTTGTTTTGTTGTGTTCTTATTTTAAAAGTGAATGAGCGTTATTATAAATACAAGTGATATTATTTCATGTTGACAACGGATTGGTGGGTAAACAGTAGCTTAAACTGCTAGCAGTGCCTGTGCCTATGAACGAAGAGGATCAGTAACCAGGCAATGACCAATTTGATCACGTGACTAAAACATTAACCTTCTTACTCGTCTTATAAAGCGATAAACGCCGGCTGTACGCATGAAAAAGCATGACTCATTGTCACGTTCCGCCTGAGCCGATCGTGCAAGCGAGAGCGCGGAACAAGCGATAGAGAGGCACGATCGGCCTAAGCATTCGGCTTGTGACGCATCAAATTCAAATTTCAAATTCAAATATCTTTATTCAATGTAGAAGTGTTACACTTACTTATTGATTGTCATAAGTCTACCACCGGTTCGGAAATAAACACCTCAGACCTGAGAAGAACCGGCGAAAGAAACTCAGCGGGTTTTTTTTTTTCATCTCATTTTTTACAATATTTATATAATATATAATAACAATACAATAATAATATTCTTCTTTAATTGAAACAGCCTGGACACGATCGTTTCATTCCCAAGGTGTGCAATCATCTAAAAAGTCATTGATTGTATAATATCCTTTAGCACACAAGCGTTCCTTAACAACTCTTTTAAATTTCACAATAGAATATTTTTGAACGCTTTCTGGGATCCTGTTGTAAAAACGTATACATTGTCCCATAAAAGACCTACTAACCCTGTGTAATCTAGTAACAGTGGTTGTAAGTTTATACTTGTTGCTGGTGTTAACAGTATGTACGTCACAATTTCTGGGAAAATCTTTCGCTCCTGCTCCTCATTAATTTAAAAAAGTTGTTATAAAACACATTGGAGTTTTCGTGAAATGGTAGATATGAGAGCTTTGCCATAATATTACCTCTGAACTTCTCCATTCGATTCTTATTAATTGGGACAAAAGTTTGTTTTAATTGTTTATTATATTTTTTGATTTGTGAATTAAATGAGGCCAACTGTCCACAATGATCAGAACTTAACATGTTTATAATAGATTTATGATGTGGTACACAATTTGTAAATATGTTATCAATACATGTTGCAGTGGTTTCTGTAATTCTAGTTGGCTCCAGGAACAAGTTAACAAGGTTATACGAATTTAAGAGAGATCTAAATCTTATACTTGTACCACAGTTTTCTAATAAATTTATGTTGAAATCACCACAAACAAAGATATGTTTATTAGAACTTGATAATTTCAACAATACATTTTCCAATATCTTTTCAAATAATTCATACAACCCACTGGGAGGTCTGTATACGCATACAACAATGACACGCTCAAGCTCTGCACAGGCTATTTCAATAGTCTGTTCAATAGAAAGGCTCACAATGTCCTTGCGTTCTTTAAACTTAAAATTTTTACTAATGAAAATTAATGAGCCACCGCGTTTTGCTTTTTTTCTACTAAACAGACTAGCTAACTGGTGACCATCAAAGTTAAACATAAATTGGTAATTTAAGAGCCAATGTTCTGTAATACATAAAATATCAATGTCATTACTGTTAATGAATAGCTCAATTTCTAAATCTTTTCCTAACATTCCTTGAATGTTTTGGTGCACCAGGTTAACAGATTTATTATTTGTATTCCTATTTGTTGAATTAACTGCTACTGATTTAGCAGGTAATAAATTACTATTGACACATTTAAAACTACAATATGTCAAACTATTACAAGATTCTAAATCCTTGCCACCTAAGCCCTGTACATTTTTATGTACAATATTTAAGTCATTAAACTTAGGCTTTGTCTTCTTAACTAGTTTAAACCTACCGTAGGTATTGGCGTGTCAATACAGTTTATATCCTTATTATTTAAGGAACAGTAATTTCTTAAATTATTCTTCGTTATATCACATATAACGGAGTTTTATAAATTAAAAGCTACTAATGTAAAGTACCCGTCACGAGAAGCTATAAATTATGTAAACAAACATATTTTACTAAGTAAACATTTTATACTGCGAGATAATAATAAATTGACCATATTCAATCGACATGATATATAGACGGGTTATATGAAAGTAACAACCTATTTAATTTAGTCGGATCATATTTTAACGACGCAAAGCGCTATCGTTTGTGTTTTTTGGTACCGGAACGCGTCCGTCGCAGGGATTGTAAACTATCGGGACGCCATTTTGAAATAAACGCGTCATTCGAGTTTCGAATGCGTACGAGTTTGTTTCATTGCTTTGCATATATCGATTCTGACACAGAAATGGAAACATCTGAATCTGACGAATAATTATTCTTAAATAATATATGTTAATTAATATTTGTTACTTAATAATTTATTAAATCTTAAACAAATTCATTTTTTTTGTTGGTCCAAATGTTGTGAACTCCTGAACACTTGTTTACAAAATTTCTAGCTTCTCATGACGGTTACTTTAGCAATTTTTTTCTTATCTCTAATGGGCAGATACATTGTATCTTGTGTCAATTTAAATTTACTTATAAATTTATTCAAATCAAATAATATGAAAGCGTCGCTATGACGATGAGTCAGATTATACAACATCATGTTTAAGTTGTATAAATGCCTATTTTGTTCATCAGTTAAATTATTTCCATATGGAAAAGCACAAATCATGAATTTACAATTTGTTTTAATATTTAACTTTAATAACGAGTCTATACATTTAATAAAATGCTGTTTTTTAATAGACAGCCCATCACCATATAACAATAAAACAGTAGTATTCTTACAAAGTTTCATACTACTAATTTTATCAATAAGGTATTGATATGTAGCACCAGGGAAACAAAGACTGAACACCTGATTCATACAATTACTCAGGATGGAACCGAAGCCTTGACCCAATTTATCGCTGACAATGATAACATTATGAGAGGATTTATTTGCATTCTTATGTACAATATTATTATTATTATTATTTACTAAAATATTTTTGTGTTCATTTACTTGTTCCACAGTAATGTCACACTGCAAGGGCAAATTTTGATTGTTATTTAAAAAAATATTTTGACAATTGTTCACACTAGAAGACATTTGCGAGCAATTACAATGTTTTGTGCAAAGTGAATCAAACCTCTCCATGTTGTAGTTGCATAATTCCACTAGATGGCCAGTGGCTTTAATATGTTCTTTTATTTGCAATTGAGAGGACTCATATAGGTCACTTACTGATTTCAAGGAGATTTTTAAACTTTCAATTTCTGACTGCAATTGCTGTGTGTCATTACTATATATATGCCTACTTTGCTGGAGTTTTTTATTCAAATAATTTAATTTATTTGTTAAAAAGGAACAATTCTCTTTTAACTTATTGACCCTATGAGAACTATGCTTATTTTTAATCATTTTATTGGTTTTTTTAATAAACTTATTAATTTTTATATATTTTTTGAGCTTGTTGTGTGAAGAGAATATAGGAAAATTATTCTTATTAAGAGAATCATCATTAGTGAGGTCAATAGTGGTAACATTTCTAGATGATAAGTCAGCACCACATTCAACCAGTTCGGTGAATAAGGAATTGGTCGCATTAAGTACTTCATCTTGTTTTAATTTTTCTAATGATGCTATAGATTTGTTAGCTTCTCGGAGGCTAAATTCAAGTTCGGTAATGCGGTCCAAAGCCCTTTCATGTTCATCACTACATTGGCTGAATGAGGTTACAATGGTCTGCAGATGGTCACGCTGATTCTCTGTGTCCAGATACTTATTGTGAAGTTCAACAAGCTCAACTTTTAAATCTGAATTTTTTTTTACAGTCTTAGCTATTTCCTGTTCACAGTCATCCCTTTCTTTGAGTAATTGTTCACATAGATCCTTTGAAGATTTTAATTCTTGTAGTGTCAGCCTTAGTTTGACCTCAAGGTCCTTTACCGTAGCCTTACGAGTCATGATACTGTGCTCCATTAGGAAATACTGGAAATTAAAAATGAAAAGTATATAAGCTTGTGCCTTACAAACTGTCAGTAGAAATTCAGACTTTAATGAGATTTGTTATACATATATAAGAACCCTATTATCAAAAATAATTATTTTAATTTAATAATTATCAAATTTGAAATATATAATCAAATCAAATTCACCTACAAAAATAATATAATTGTAAATATAAGTTATGACTGAATGAGTCTACAACTTTGCTTGTTAGTTTAAGCAAAGGGAGACTAAATTATAAGGATCACAGACATCTATCTCTCTTCCACTCCATCGGCCGATGCGTTCGAATATTATATCAATGTTTTCTTATGACGTTATCACGTAAAATTATCATCCGTAAACCGACTTCATAGACAACCATTTTTAATGCAATTTTTTTTAAGATCATTTTATTTATTTGGTACTTATTGGTAAAGCCTGGCATTAGATAGTTAAACGTACCGGCTTCGCACGGGTAAGTAAGAAGGAAAATGTATTATGGATTTTGGTTCAATACTTGCGTAAAATCCGTTCGAAGTGAGCGTCTACGTCAGGGAAGAAGTAACTGTGACAAATTTCAATCAGACGGATCGTTTAGGAGATTTGATGATTGGTATTTCGCTTATATAAGTTATTGGAATACCTCACTTTGATAAACCAGAAAGGCCTCTTGGTCACTGGCGTCTTTGCATTTGGAGTGAACGGACATCTGTCTGTATATCCATTGATTGCTATGCAGTCCTGTAAACTATTTTCATTTATTCGCAATATTCACTAGTGAAGTACGGACTGGTTAGTGGTAGTTACTAGTGATGTAAATTTTACCGTTAATAATTGATTAAATTTAAGTTCTGACTAAATTTCGATAAAATAGTTCCGAATATTATATTTTGTTATTGATTAAAATGTAAACTTTTTAGTGATACTTCAAAGGATTTCTTGTTTAAATTTGTTTTCTTTTCATTTCTACACCACACGGTTTTGAAAATATTAATGTAAAAATGTTATATATGCCATAATATTGGATCAAAGGATATACAATGTTAACTAACTATTAACTTTTTTTATTTATGATTATATCAAAGTATTTGTACATTGTTGAAGAATTGTATTTTAATTTTTATGTATAAGTTCTATTGGCGCCCTTTGGGGGTAAAAACGACTCTTATGCTGGCCTGTATCGCCCTCTCCGCTACACACACTAGAGTGGGTGGTTCCCAGAAGAGCTTGCTGGGCAGTAGTATGTTGTTAAAATAAACCAGTTCAAGAAAATTCATTCATTTAAATCACACTCAGCAAAAGCTATCAGGTTTGATCGTAGAACTAGAATTTAAAAATTTGGCACGAAAGTGTAAGAAATCTAAGACCCATTGATTTCGAAACCTATTTGGAAGATGAGTTCCAATGAAATTGGTTCAAGTCTTTAGTATATAGTCTAAAGTAATTAAAGAAAAATAAACATTCGAATTTTAAAAACGAACAAATGCTCAATATTGATAAATTAACTTGCACGTAAACCTTTTATTTGTGTTGAGAGAAACAAGCTTAGCTATAAATCAGTATCATTTTTAGCTATATATCATTTACATTAAAACCTTAAATAAACAAAAATTAAAAATAATTACTATATAAATCGTGACTGCATGGAATGGTGGAAAGAATTCTAACATTTTGGAAATATAACTTAATTTCATTTCATATTTCAATGTGCTTATATAAAAAGGCACTTTCGTGTTAGACTTTTGTATGGCACCATGGCACTCGTTTTTTTTGTAAATTACTTCTATTTACTTAACTTTTTTCAAATTCTGTGATATTATATGCACATATGTCATATCCGGTCAAATTTAATTGAAACGGAATACGCGTCGGACAGCGCTAACATCCCTTTGTTGCTTTAAGAAGTAAGCCGAGAGTAGCATGGTTGAAAAAAACTTTTTAGGATGAGCATATGGGCCACCATATGATGGTAAATGGTCAACATTGGCATTGTAAGAAATGTTAACCATCGCTTACATCGCCAATGCGCCACCAACCTTGGGAACTGAGATGCTATGTCCCTTGCGCCTGTAAGTGTAATTAAAGAAAATGTACAGACAGAACCTATATATTTATATAGTATTATATATATAGATATTTTAGTATATAGTAGTAATAGTTTTTTTTTTTATTTATTTCGTAGGAAGACGGACGAGCATATGGGCCACCTGATGGTAAGTGGTCACCAACGCCCATAGACAATAGCATTGTAAGAGTTGTTAACCGTCTCTTACATCGCCAAAGCGCCACCAACCTTGGGAACTAAGATGTTATGTCCCTTGTGCCAGTAATTACAACAATAATAAAAATAATAGTGAATTGACAACCGAGTACTATTGTTACATACTATTTTGTTGCGTGTATTCTTCAAATAATATAATAATAATAATTTCTTCTAACACTACATGGCGACCACGACCACTCTGACAAGATTGCCACGAAGAAGAAGAAGAAGAAGACGAATTCTTCAAATGATATATTTTGTTATGGTCAATGTCGCTTATCACTTTCTATCACTATCACGTTTCAGTTCAGTTTAATTCTTACAGAATAACCCAACAGGTATATATATAATCATTAAATTGCATCCCAACTCAATTTTCAGGCGACAATTTTTCTTTCAATCTTTTGGTTGAAGAAAAAAATGTTCAAAAGTAATAATTTAGTTCTTCGTCTACAATTCAAAAATGTGTCCATTTCGTTTCAGATTTAATTTAGTGTGTTTTATTAAAATGCACTCTAAGTGAATTCAATAAGGTCTATGTTTGTATAACATGATTTTTGATAGGTTGTGAAAAGTTTTCTACTTCTGCAGAATTTCAGATCGAACGCATTCGATACGGAACGCGGGTATCTCGTAATGTGCGTTTTGATGGTAGGAGTATATCTATTAAAATTTAATATCGAAAATATACTAAAAAGTATAGTTTCCTTATTGGCATTTCTGTGAAAATGTTTTATTTTTTATATGTTTAATGATATAAATAAATATTTCTTAAAATTTTACGTCATCATCAAATTGTATACAAAATAATCGTATAAAAATTAAACATAGATATAAAAGAAAGTTCCTTGGCCATATATATAAGCTTATACCTTTTACAAAATAGCAGCAACCAAGAAATTCAAAATCTTTTCGTATTTATTCCAGAACACTGAATCCAATAAATCGAGATATCCGTGACCTCTAATCACGAGATAAATTAAAAAAACTAAGCACTTGGCAGGTACCCTCCCCCCCCAACTTAATAAAGTCTTACCATAAAAAAGCACAACACAAAAGACATAGTCAGCAAAAAAATCGACGAGTTCCATAACACACATTCCCACGCACCGATGGTCACAAAAACCTCTTCATATATCTGCGACTACATCACATACAAGTCAGTTAACCATCGTTATATATCTTGCTCTACGTAGAACGTTTTATTCGCGAAATAGTCGCGATATAACGCTTTTCCAGTCGTATTTTAAAAAGGAAATCCCTTTTGATTTCCTTCAAAACCTGAATCATATTTTCATTTTTCATGTCGTTCTACGATAATATAATTGTCTACGATGCGATATTCCGTAGCTATTTGCTTGCTACGTAAAATGCTACGAGCTACGCATAACGGATATGGTAAATGGACAGATGTAGTGTTTCATTAGAATATTAAAACGTCAATTAGACTTTACTAGAATTTAGCTCGACTGGGTAGGTACCACCCACTCATCAGATATTCTACCGCAAAACAGCAATACTTGCTACTGTTGTGTTCCGGTTTGAAGGGTGAGTGAGCTAGTGTAATTACAGGCACAAGGGGCATAAGATCTTAGATCCCAAGGTTGGTGGCGCATTGGCGATGTAACCGATCGATCTCTTACAATGCCATTGTCTATGGGCGTTGGTGACCACTTACCATCAGGTGGCCCATATGCTCGTCCGACTTCCAATGCAATAAAAAAAAAAGACTATTCTACTATCCGTAAGCAAAACGTATCATCTTCCTATATGTTTTAACCGTTTACGTTGAAAAATATTTCTCTGTTTATTTATGTCAAAGTCAAAAACCTTTATACTTGACACTACTCATTGAGTGTCATAAATCTACCACCATACACCGTGCCGTAGTACTCAGACCTGAGAGGAACCAGCGAAAGAAACACGATTTCTCTATACGTCATTTTATAAAGCTCTTATCATTAACTTCTCTTACAATCCTTTTTTAATATTAAGAAGTAAAATGCTATTTTAAATATAATAGTTAATAAATAAAAAATTTAACAAAACAAAAACCGACTTCATTGGAAAAACAAATTAATATGCACTAAAAAGGAAAAAAATAATTGCGTATTCTTCTATAATTTGATAATTAACTTACTATTTTCTACTCATCAATATGTAGGTACGAATGTGTTGTGTGGTTGATAATGTATTTACAATTATTGTTATTTTCTCTAAGCCAAAAGAATTTTTATTTATTTGTTCAGTGTCAATCAACTCGCTCGACAATACTATTCAAAATGTGGGAACAAAGCATCGTCTCACAGTAAGTTTTATTAAAATAAAGCGCCAGCAACGCTTTTTTTGTACGGAACCATACTATCTTGTTTTACGGCAAAGGACACCGGGATGAACTCAGAGAACAAAACATTCTCGTGTCCCTTAGTCCGCTGCGCCACCGCTGTGAAGCGCTAAATAAAAACAATGAACCACAATACTCGTCACTCGCTGACAAAACCCATGACACGTCTATAATATCACTGGAAATGACAAAATTGAACTAATCTATAAATGTTGATAAGGGGATTTAATTTAAGAATACTGTCTTCTTTTTTCGAAGAGAAAGAGAGATTATTAGAACGATTATGTAAGAACTCCCTTTATTACTCATCTGTGAAATATTCACAACTCATTACATATTATAGTGTAATACTATTTTGATACGTGTATTCTTGAAATTGTATAATTATAAACGGCCCGAAAATTAGTATGATATCATAACTTATTGCTAAAGAAATAAGGTTGAATATGGAACAACCGTTATTGCACATTTATCTCTCTGTCATTCATGGCGTAAGATCGTAAGTGAATGTCAATACAATCTAAACCGCACTTTATTGCTCGGGAACAAAGCATAGTTTACGTTGAAATTATAAGACCTTTACATCGTTTTCTTTTTTTTATGGCTGGTGCCACATTTGAGTATTGTTTTTGTTCGTGACGCGTTATCTAGTAGTATTGTTGATCGAAATCCGAAGGTTTCTAAGCACCCGCTAAACATGTAATAGGTAAGTGAGACAGTGGATATTTTAATTAATTTGTTGTATATTAAATGGAATGATGGGCAAACACCGTGTGTGACATATTCCTAATCTCAATTTTCTGTCGAAAATTCTCAGTAGCAGCCCGGAGTCTGGAAGTTGGAAGTGTGTACACTCCCGTATGTCGGAGAAGACCTGATCCTGGCCTTCTTGATGATCTATCAATCAACACAATATTTAAATGTTTTATACTTTACAAAATATTTATTACGTATATATGTATAACAAAAAATATTACATGGATTTTTCTATATCAAATTATCATATATGTACAACGATAACTATCGCCCTTTATTATATAAAAAGACAATATCTCAAAGAAAATTGGATTTATCCTAACGAATAATTACAAGAACTGCCCCGAAACGAAACAGAATTGGTTCAAACATTGGACCCAATGTTCGATGACAAAGTTTAAACGATGTTAATTGGTTTCGAACCAAAACTTAGCGACAGACTAAAGTTACATCAAAACTTTTAAATAACAAACAGCACGCAACAAAATAAACAAATAAGAAAAATCTTTGAAGTGAATCTTTATGACATATCATAATAACATATTCGTGTTTCTGACCCCACATATCATTGCAAGGAAAAACATAAAATCTGACCCTTCTAGTAGCCTATCTCTCTAAACCCGAGCACTGTCACTGGAAAGAATACGCCATTAGCATCCTTACTCCCTTGAAAATAGATACTATTAAAGCGTACACATTTTCAGAGTATACAGACTTGGCCGACACCACACACATTGAAGTATATTTATCTGACAAAACCACACGAAAATGATACGTATGAGCCTGACATAAATGTCAAAATAGCGTGGCGCAGTTTCGATTTTGTGTTTGAACTTGATTTACATTTTCCTTGAGAGCAAGAAGCCGTTCCAAGATTCTAGTAAACTATTGTCATACGCCACTTATACGGTTGAATAATAGATACAAAAAATGAAATAAAGTATAAAAGGAAGATGGCGGGAACTGCCAAGCAACTACGTAGCAACAAAATGAAGTTGTATAAATCACTAAAGATATTTTTCGAGTAGAAGATATGATCAAATACTAGCCATGTCGTACTACTTCATTTAGAAGGAAGATATTGCTTTAACTGTTCCCGCTCACGGAAGCATATTTTTATAAGTAAGTTCCAAATTCAAATCAAAAAAATTTCAAAATCCAAATTCAAAAAATTTACCAGTTTTGAAATTTCTATAAAATTAATTAAATTGGCTTCAATCTGAATAACCAAATTCAAATTAAAATGCAAAATACGTCATTCAATATTGAAATATTACACTTACTTATTGGTTGTCAAACTGGAAACTACTACCAGTTCGGAAAAGAAACACCCAGCCCTGAGAAGAACCGGCGAAAGATTTTTGATTTTTTTTTGTCTTTTACAGAATAAAACAATAGCCATGCGGCGATCGTCTCAATGGCTACCATTGGCCAATGGCAGCCATTGACGTAGTAGGTAACCAATAACCGCTAAAATTCAAGCTGTGAATGTTTTCTACCGTAAATATTAATAGTTAATCTGCTTTTAATTTTATTTTTTTATGTTTAGTACAATAAAATTGTTATCCTGTGGTCTTACTTCGTTAATGAGTAATAACTGCACTTACATTTCCATATAGGTGTTAATTACAAGTAAAAATAAATAAATAAATTTGTCAATTTAACTTTAACCCACGTTTCATCAACTGAAAGCAAAGTCAATTAAATACAGAAATACAACGAATAACTAACTACTTGGTGGCTTTATGCATCCACATCAAACATTCTGCCATCAAACAGCAATACATATCAATGTTATGTTCTGATTGAAAGGTTGAGTGAGCCAGTGTAGTACAAAATTAAATAAACAATTAAAATTGTAAGATCACTCAAAGATTTAAAATTATTCGTCTATTAGTATGATATAGCTATTTGCAAATATCAAAAACGAAAACAACCATTGTTTTTATTATTCCCTATCTGTCTGTCTGTCTATTTGTCCAGGCGTATTTTTAAAACGGTTAAATATTACATATGCCAATAAATAGGTGGGAGTATATGGACGATTCTAAAACATATAAATAAGGATTTATTTCATCATACTAAAGTACATAATTAAAAAAAAGTTATACTCATATAAGATCACCAAAAACATTTTTTGGAGTTTAATTAATATACCCCCTGGATGGGATGAAAAGCTTTTTTATATTGTAAGGCTTATATTATATGTACATACTTATTAAAACAGCTGGTGAACATTTATTTATGTACTAAAGTATCCCTAGTCTAGATTGTGTAATTTTATTAGGATGTAATTATTGTAAATATATTATTATGTACATGTAATGTTGTAAAATGTTAAGATGTCACCGTTAATGATAATCCTCAAGCCGTTTCCGTTATCATCCTCAATGATAGCCACCCAATATCGGATGTCGTTACTGGTGTAATGATAGAACGTAGAGCGGTTTTGTACGGGACTAGGGTATTGTTCGATTGATAGCGTTCTTTTTTTAAAAAATGAGTGCATCAGATGAATTAGCGTAAAGTTTTGAGCGTCATATGACGTCAGCGTTAGATTTGTTATTTTATGACCGTTAAGGTGTGCGTCAGATCTCACGCTCTAAGACTGAGAGTTACACACATCCACATGCTAACACATAAATTATTGTGAGTACCTTGATACTCACACCATTTTTGTTTATTCAGGAATACCATACGAACGAGTTGCTTGACGGTAATTGGTCACCTTTTGTTTTTGACAGTGAAGTTAAACCAGTCGATCATTAATGTTCTAAGATTTGACCATGCCAGGAATTATTAGCTCATTCACCCTTCAAACCGGAAAGAACATACAAATTATTTATGTTTAAAGAATAACCTTGTAAATGTACTCCCTGAAGGGGGAGGATGCCTTAGCCTGTTTTAATCTCATAATTAATACTGGCTAATTATATAATTGAAATATAATATTCGTATTTAAATCGCTACATATATAACCCAACCCTCACTACACAAGTAATAGAGTGCAGATAATACCCCCGCTAACACAAGGTCCACGGATATATTTATTACCGCATGGGGATGAGGGAGGGTAATTAGATTTTAGTTGAGATTAACAGATTCATAGTTCTGGTGATGGTATATCGTTTTGGGTGTTCTCTGTGTCATGAGGTCGACTCTCTTATCTCCATTCGGAGATGATATTCAATTTTCTTTAGGGCGATAATGGATTTGACTTTAGGGGGTAAATAGTTATTATGTTAATAGCTTAGTTTGTGTGGAAGGTTTACACCAATAAAATAAATGTAACAGATAACACGTTATTTACTGTCGGTACTTATATCTTTTGTTATTTATATGTTATAATAATAATAACAATATCCTGGGACATTATTCACACACGGCCATCTGATCCCAAACTAATCAGAGCTTGTATGGAACCAGACAACTGATATACAACATATACTACTTTTCTTTTTAAAATGCATATACTTATACCCAGACTCAGGACAAACAGTCATTCTTATGCATACAAATATCTCTCTTTGGTGGCAATCGAACCCACGACATGCGTCGCGAAAGGCAGCCAGATCTACCAATCACGCCACTGGCTCGTCGTGTTAACTCAACTTCGTGATTTTTTCGTTAACTGTCGTTGATTCTACAAAAACGATCGACAATAACCTTAAATATTGTCGTAAAGTATTCAAAAGCATCTAGAATAGAATAGACCGAGCAACTATACTTTACATCTATAGATGTATTTAAATAAATTATTAATTGAATTTTCATGTCTTAACATGTTCATTTGTTTATAATTCATCTCGTGCGTATAACATCGCAAGGAATGTTCTATTCTGCTTTTTGCCACATGTGAATCCATTAATCTGCAATGAAGCAGCCTGATGGAATAGATTCAAATAAAGATTCAAGTGGGACAATCTCAGGCTGTTACTTTTACTAATTTTTAAACATATAAATATCCTAACTAATATTATAAACGCGAACGAGAGTTTGTTTGTTTGTTACCCTTTCACGCCTAAACAACTAAACCAATTTTAAAAAAATCTTCACCCATGGAAACCTACTTTATCAGTGAGTAACATAGGCTACATTTTGTCTTCGTATTCCCACGGGAACGCGAACTGCGCGGGCGAAACCGCGAGCAAAAATCTTTTATAATATAATTAATATTTCTTTATAGTTCCTAAATTTAGCTATACATATTTTGATGATTTAATTAATAATCTATTATCAGGCGATTGATAACAGTTTAATTGATTCGTTTATCTGGAAACAGTGACGCTTAATTATTGAATTACGGATCATTTGCGAACAATCGTAGCGTTTGGATCAATTTGAATAGAATTATATAATATGGTATATAGTAAATAACATAATACATAACATTTTCTCGTGTCATACTCCGATTTTAATTACAGGATTCATCGAATGTATTACATAATAATAATTATTGCTAATTATTTAATTGCACCATTAATCAGTTTCAAAATATAGCTTGAATGTAGTTTAAAAATAAATGTTGACTTCAAATGCAGGATAAACGTCTTTATGTTCTATCTGAGGCACTTGTATGGATTTGAAAAGGGGAGGGGAATGTGCTAATTCATAAAGACTGCGATACGATTTCATTTTCGGCAACGCATCTGCAGGCCGTAGATAGTTGCAGGTCTTCATGGACGGTAGTCACTTTCCATCAGGTGAGCCTCCTCCTGTTTGCCCTTTTACATAAAAAAAGATATTGGGCGAAAACGCAACTGGATCGGTGTGCTAGAATCGGAAAACGGATAAATATCAATGATTACGATTTGACGGCTGAAGATTACGACATATTACATGATAGCCATTCTACAAATGAGGCCATAAAAATAAACCACATAAAAATTATCTAAATATTATCTTCAAGAACGAAGAAGTTCAGTATGAAAAAACAACCGCCTTGAACAGTGCACTTTAAAAACTACGCCGCACAATAGCGAAGCTGGCTAAATGCGAACAGAATATATATTCGAATAGCAAAACTAAAAAAAATATATAAATCAAACGTAAGAGCGTTATTTCAAAACAAACATGCCATTTTGAATGTAAATATAAATTTAAAGTGAATGCAGCGCATACTATATTCGTATCTCACCATATCTCGATCCTTAGGGAAATTCACGCCATTCGTATTTACAACAGAGAAAATGAATCTATATAAAAAAAACCTTTAAAGCGCGAGTGGAATTTCGTACGGAACCAGGCATTTATTAAAAATAAATTTGTTATATTGAGTACTCGAATTTATTAAAAATAATTTGTGTAGTGGACGTTGAATTTCGACATTGGTCTGATATATATTAGTTTATTTTATACCAGAGAAATGGTATTTTGATTCAACGGGATAATACGAGCGTTATAGCTGACACTACAAGGTAAAATAATTGTTAAGGAACGCTTGTGTGCAAAAGGATATTATACAACCAATGACTTATTAGATGACTGCACACCTTGGGAATGAAACGATCGCCTGCAGGGTATTTCAAATGAAAAAAATATCTGTTATTGTATAAATTGTATTGTAAAGATGAGATATATAAAAAAACCCGCTAAGTTTCTTTCGCCGGTTCTTCTCAGGTCTGAGGTGTTTACTTCCGAACCGGTGGTAGATTTATGATAATCAATAATAAGTGCAACGCTTGAACATTGAGTAAAGATTTTGACTTTGACTTTGAATAAAATGTGACAAAAAATATGACTTAGTAGGTATGTATACGTTTTCTTTGCCAGCTCATAAAACAGCATATATCGCGTTCCAAGATTGGAATCTGAGATCAGGCTTATAAAAAAATTTATTCTATTCAACCATCAAATAATTCTATTTATCAAGCTCTGCTGTCCTATGCAGTCATGTGCACTGTAATATCACTCTTACGGCGCGACGAACGGTCAAAATTAGAACAAGAGGAAATTATTATTCTTACGAGTTAATTAAACTATTATTATTATTTCCCAGCGGAACTCTAAAAGCGAACCTGTGCAAATAAACAACTATTTCAACGACTACGCCGCTATCGTGCTTGGCTCCTACGGTTGAAATATATTGAAGAGCTTGTATTGTTCGGTACACTAGGATTTACCATTGAAGGAATATTTATTATAAATTACAATAACTGTATATTAATAACTTGACTGCCTCGATGGTCTAGTGGCTTGATATAAGGCCACAGACTCGGTGGTCCTGGGTTCAATTCCCAGGTCGGGCTAATAAAAAGTTATTGGGGTTTTCTGTCAGAAAATTCTCAGTAGTAGCCCGGAGTCTGGAAGTTGGAAGTGTTTACACTCCCGTGCCTCGGAAAGCACGTTAAGCCGTTGGTCCTGCGCCTGAACTCTTTCCGGTCGTGTCGGACTGCCGTCCCATCGGATTATGAGAGCTAGGGAATAGAGAGTGCACTTGTGATTGCGCGCACACTTGTGCACTATAATATCTCCTGCGCAGTTGGCTAATCTCTCTTGAGATTGGCCGCCGTGGCCGAAATCGGTCTGGATGACCTTATTAATAACTTATATAAGGATTGCCTCTCTCGATGGTTTGTGTGAAATTATTTTTATTCAATTTGGCTTTTAAAATTACTTTTGGCAATACTCATCGGTTCGGAATGTGGGTTTAAACTCATATAAAAAGCACAAGCTCACGTAAAATTTGATAGTTCATTAAATTCGTGCATTTTTTTTAATATACAGGGTTATTTTTAATGACCCTGCATTTGCAACCTAGCAGGACTAGATAGCTAGATAGCTAAAACCATAGGCAATAAATGTGGTTCTACGACTTTGGACATAACTCAATACATGAAAAAAAAAACGATTTTACAATTGTTTGTCGTACTGTCGTGACATTATTAATACACGATAGGTTGACGTAACGCGTCGATCATTGCATTGCGCGTAGAAACATTCAAGCGGGTAATTAAATTAATACTTACTTTTGTATGAAAATAAAATCTAACCAAATATCAAAGGTCGTAGGACAAATTTGTTGCTTATGATGTTAGCTATCTAGTCCTGCGAGGTTGCTGGGTCATTACAAATAACCCTGTATATTTAGAATAGAGATGACTTGAAACTATTCACTGTTCACTCTATTTTTGGTTTAATTTGACCGGACTATAATATTATAATAAAAATTGGTTGCCTGTAAAGTCGGTATACGGGTGAAAGTTTTACGTGACAACGACTTTGAGTGGTAAAATAATTTTAATGTGAATATTCATTCGTATAGTAGGAAGAAGGATGAAATAATAGTAACAATTTAAAACATTTATTTATACAAAGAATTATATTTAAAACATTAATTTATACAAAGAATCTCGCACTGAATTTCACTTTTTATGTCTGTCTCTCTCGCTCTTAGGCGGGCTAACCATGCCCGAGTGGAAGGGACGCGTGCCTCTCACTCGCTCTCATTGTGAGCGCATAACGTGAGCGGAGCGTAACGCAGTTTCTTGAAGTGTCACCCGGCAAACCAATTTATAAGACGTTGTCACGTCAAAAAAGTGTAAAATTTTACAAGTGTTTGTCGTACTGTCGTGACATTATTCATACACGAAAGGTTGACGTAACGCGTCGAGCATTGCATTGCGCGTAGATTTAGAAACATTCAAGCGGGAAATTAAATTAATACTTATTTTTGTTTGAAAATAAAATCTAACAAATTATCAAAAGTCGTAGAACAAAAGTTGTTGCTTATGGTGTTAGCTATCTAGTCCTGCGAGGTTGCTGGGTCGTTACAAATAACCCTGTATATTTAGAATAGAGTTGACTTGAAACTTTTCACTGTTCACTCTATTTTTGGTTTAATTTGACCGGACTATAATATAATAATAATAATAATATCGTGGGACATTTCCCACACAAGGTCATCTGATCCCAAACTGAGCAGAGCTCGTACTATGGAAACCAGACAACTGATATACTACATATACTTCTTTTTTCTTTTGTAAATACATACTTATATAGATAATTACAACAGGACTCAGGACAAACAGACATGTTCATGCACACAAATGTCTGTCCTGGGTGGGAATCGAACCCACGACCTGCGGCGCGAAAGGCAGGGCATCTACCAATCACGCCAACCGGCTCGTCACTTACGTTACTTACGTTATTAATTACAGTTTGAAGGATGAGACAGTTTAATTACAGGCACAAAGGGACGAAGCGTCTTGGTGTAATCCCATGGCTCGCAGCGCATTGACAGCGTAGGGAATTTGCTATTTGTTCAGTAGAGCTTATGTCTATGGTTGGTTCAAATCAGCCACAAAAATTTGGCCAAAACGAGGTCCCCCTTTTTTAAATCACTAATTGAACCATCAGTCACTAATTTTCTATTGGTACATCACCAATGCGCCACGAACCTTGGGTACTAACATGTTTTGTTTTGAGCTTGATGTTAGATTGGTTCACTCAACCTTCAAACCAATAAAACAATAATAAATATTGGTGAATGGTGGTTGAATATACTTAGCGTCTAGCAATTTTTTTTATTGTATAGGTAGGCGGACGAGCATATATACGGCCACTTGATGATGATTGGTCACCACGGCCATTGACATTGGCATTGTACATTACTTCGTATAACAATACGCCACCAACCTTGGGAGCTAAGATGTTACGTCCCTTGTGCCTCTAATTACACTGGCTCACCCACCCTTCAAACCTGAACATAACAATAACAAGTACTACTGTTTTGTGGTAGGATATATATATATATATAAACAAATAAGCTTACAAATGCAATTTCCATATTTAGCTATTAATTAAAATTTAATCAATAATTATAATTAAGTTTTCAGTTAAGCATATGTAATTAATATATCACAGCTTATACAGGAAATATTCTGACAAAATGACAGTTCTGGCGATCGTCCAACAGAAGTAACGGAGCTTAAAACACTAATTAATTCCATGATACTCGACTCTGACTAATCTCTTTATAACGCTATATTGTGTAGCTTGTCAAATCAAGTGATTGCAAATTCAAGCGGGAAAAAATACAACCTTAGTTTTTTTTCTCTTTCTGTTATCATTCTTAGACATTTGAAAGAAGGAGACAAAGCGATGTTTATCTAATGACTTATTACACGAAATTAATTAACTATTGTAAGGGCGTATTCTATTGGGCGTAGCTGTGAAACATTTTTTTTGTAGACATCTTTAATAGTGATAATAGTGCCATAAGAATCCATCGTGTGAAAAGCTGAACGGGTCGTGGATATCTGTCACATGTGGCACATCCAGTGTAGAAGCGGTAGGGTTTGCTTAGCATTGGGACATTTTAAGGGCTAATATTAAAAATAAAAATTGTGCGTTTGGGTGACGCACGTCAGGAACGCAGTTCTTTGCGATATTTTCTCGACTCAAAACGTATTTGAAAATATAGATTTCAACTTATTATAATTTTACTGTATTTTGTCACCAAAAAGCGCCAATATCACGTGTAGGTGAAGAGGCCTAATGTGACGTATTAAATAACATTATCATATAAGGAGATTTTATGTTCTTATAAATACAAAAGTAAGTAAGTATAAGTAATACTTCATCATGCGTAAATGATACCTGGTAGCAAGTTTATCTAAAATACATAACAGCAAGCAGTTCCTCACATATTCAGCTGCATTCCATAACTATAAAAGAATTTACTTTTTTATTCACTCTCATAAGCGTAGCGCGAACATGAAAAGGTAAAATTAAAAAGCGACGTAAAAAAGCGCTGAACGAGTTAGCTTTAGTTTTTATAGCTTCCCGTTGGATCGTGAAAAATAAACAATTGTGTTATTTACATATGACTTTTCAAAGTAACGACATTTCAATTCTACTTTGTTAGGGACTCCCTCCATTTTTCGTTCTCGTTACTGAAATAACTGAAATGAAAAGAGACATAGTATTTTTTCCAGGAAAGTTAGAATACATAGCGAGCCACTTGTAAAGAAACAATACAACGATACCTTAACTTTAACTCACATCAAAAGTTTCTTAAGAAGCACCCAGAATACAAAATTAGTCAGCCTTTTCGCACGTTTCGCCCATTTTGGACGGTAATTCGAAATAAACAGCAATGAGACGCTGTAGTATTTTCGGAAACATCTAGCTGGGATTGCTCTAAAATATAACGGGATTATAACAGAAAGTCATCTTATTAAGTACTTAAATCTCTGTGTTGTGATCACTAGAATGTTTAAGTAGCACAGATTCTACTTAAACTACTACTACTACTATGAAAAACTATTACTTAAATTTAATAATTCTGAATAAGCTACCTCCTCTTATAATGCCGCCTCCTCCTCCTCCTATACCATTAAAGTATACCACTAATAATAAAAAATAATAATAATAAATATCCTGGGACATTATTCACACACGGCCATCTGATCCCAAACTAAGCAGAGCTCGTACTATGGAGACCAGACAACTGATATACTACATATTATACTACTTTTCTTTTGTAAATACATACTTATATAGACAATTACACCCAGACACAGGACAAACAGACATGTTCATGCACACAAATGTCTGTCCTGGGTGGGAATCGAACCCACGACCTGCGGCGTGAAAAGCAAGTGTCTTACCAACCACGCCAACCAAACTAAGCTATGCGTTTTTTTTTTTTTAAATGCTTATAAGCAGCATGGTTTACTTGGTGGTAGAGCATTGTGCAAGCTCGTCTGGGTAGGTACCACCCACTCATCAGATATTCTACCGCAAAACAGCAGTACTTGATATTGCTGTGTTCCGGTTTGAAGGGTGAGTGAGCCAGTGTAATTACAGGCACAAGGGACATAACATCTTAGTTACCAAGGTTGGTGGCGCATTGGCGATGTAAGAGATGATTAACAGCTCTTACAACGCCAATGTCTATGGGCGTTGGTGACCACTTACCATCAGGTGGCCCATATGCTCGTCCGCCTTCCTATGCAATAAAAAAAAAATGGTCGTTATGCTAATTTATTACTACTGGAACTAACTAATTGGCTGCTACTGCTACTGGAATTTTATGAAAATGTAATTTTTGAGTGAATGATACCAATTCTCACCAAAATCGTGTTAATTGGACGTATATTTCGGTTTATGTAATATAATATATACATCTATCATGTAAAAGCGTTAAGTACAAATATATTCTATCTCACACACTATTTGATCCTGCACGGATTCTAATTACATAATATTTTATTGTTCTAATGTACAGAATGGCGGCTAACTGCGAAATTAAATGTCTCATACGGTCGTAATAGCAGGAAAATTAAGTATTAAGTGTTGAAATAAAGATAATAATCGTGTTCAAGCAGCATGTAAGTGATTTTCTTGGACTATAACTGTTAGGAACTGCCAGGCAATACTTTGGAGTGTATTTTATTCGTACCTAACATTTTCTTCCGTCCCCATCCTTTCCTGATTATATACTTTATAAATTACATTTAGGTATCCATTTATTTAATTCGGTATTTTTTTTAATTAAAAATATGTTAAAATTATCGTAAGCAGTTAATAAAAATAATGTGTTTGTCAATTTTTTATTTTGTTAAATAAAATTATTTTTAAGTTCACATTGAACAAATGATAAATAATGTGCTTTCGAATTGGAGGACGTTAGTTACTACGACACATTTCAATACTACATGTGAATGTCCCACCGCTGTGCTAAGGCCTCTGATCTTATTTTGAGGAGAAGGTTTGGAGCTTCTTCCACCATTCCTCCGATGCGGGCAGAGTGAATATTCACGCATGCGGGTTTCCTCACGATGTTTTCCTTATCTGTCAAGCACAAGATGAAATTTAAACACAAATCAATCACATAAAGTTCAGTGGTGCCTGCCTGGGTTTGAACCCACGACCACGGATAAACTGTTTAAAATTTAAATACATAAATTTGTTTCCCAACTTAAATAATTTAAAAAATTCACCAGGGACAAAATAAACAGTAGAATGTTATAATGAAAGAAAGAGACAAAACACTACGTCATATTATATCTAACACAAAGCTAAAAATATAATGGAGGTACCAATTCTCTTAGTAAAAAGTTTCTTAACTTCATATTTGTCTCGACAGGACAAAGCGAGATATTTATGTCCCCTATTAATAATAACCCCTATGTGATGAAATAAAGATAAGGGAGTGAAATATCATCTATACACGAACGAACAGACAGTTTCCTCACTAGGATTCACTTCCACTGAAGGCAGTACTTTGTGCTATATTTAGAAATACTTTCCTAAATATGTATATATAATAATATTTAATTAACTCTTTTATCAACACTCCGTCTATCAGCAATATTAACTATCTATCGCCAATGCGCTCCCTACCTTGGGAAATAATATATTGTGCCCCTAATGCCTGGCTCACTCATCCTTCAAACCGGAACACAATAATGCTAAGCATTGTTGCTTGGCAATAGGTTACATGTTGAATGGGTGGTACCTACCCAGACGGACTAACATAAAGCCCCACCACCAAGTATGAACGTTATAGGTTTGTGAATGTCACAAAATACGACACGGTATAAATATATCTTGATAAATAAATACAGTCATATACCTACTAAATATATATATTACTAACGTCGCAAAACAGCAGTACTTGGTATTGTTGTGTTCCGGTTTGCTGTGTGAGTGAAATTGTAATTACAGGCACAAAGGACATAACGTCTTAGTTCCCAAGGTTGGTGGCGCATTGGCGATGAAAGCCATGGTTAACATCCCTTACAATGCCAAAGTCTATGGGCGTTGGTGACTACTTACCATCAGGTGGCCCATATGCTGGCGAACCTTCCTATGCAATAAAAGAAATACTACCACCACCACGCAATATAGATATGATATACTTTAAAGTATAATCATTAATCTCTCAACTTGACGCTTTATTCAGTGGACGACTAGAATTATAATCGCAGGAAATATATGTGCAAGAAATTATTAGCTTTGATTCATGGTGTATCCACGTTACGGTATAACGCCTCTTGGAGATCGGCCAAGTCATACCACGCGTGAACGCATAAACTACACTGTCATAATAGTTTATCCTGTCATTGCATCCACTATAGGATTTTTGGAAGATCTAAGTTTCTGATGGTGAAATTTTTATTTTAGATAAGAATTCTGTTGCTATGCTAAATTTCACGTCGAAAGAGCATAAAGTTTCGGAGTCATATAGTCAATATTTAACTGTACATATATAGATTTATATTTGTAAACGAGAGACGTAAAGTTTCACTACGACATATTCGTCTAGATCTCCACTCTTTTGAGGAGGTTTAGAGCTTATTCCACACTCTCAAATGCGAGTTGGGAGACATGTGGTAGGTTTCCTCGCGATGTTTTCCTTCACCATCATGCGTGAGGTGAATTATAATTGCAAATTAAGCACATGAAATTGAGTGGTGCTTGCCTGGATTTGAACCCACCCCTTGGATTTATAACTTATCCATCTCAATCCCTCAATCTTCCCAAAACATCCACGTACGTTTTTGAATCTCTTTTTTTTTCAATGAAAGCGTAATAACAATATTTTGATCGCACAGAACGCGCTCAGAGTAACAATCTCACGGTTAACTTGACAAATATCTTTATATGTATTGCTTGCGTTAAGATGTTATCGTTCGTGTAGTGGTTAATATATATATGACTGCCTCGTTGGTCTAGTGGCTTGATATAAGGCCGCAGACGCGGTGGTCCTGGGTTCAATTCCCAGATCGGGCCAATAAATAGTTATTGGGGTTTTCTGTCAGAAAATTCTCAGTAGCAGCCCGGAGTCTGGAAGTTGGAAGTGTGGTACACTCCCGTGCCTCGGAAAGCACGTTAAGCCGTTGGTCCTGCGCCTGAACTCTTTCCGGTCGTGCCGGATTACCGTCCCATCGGATTATGAGAGCTAAGGAATAGAGAGTGCACCTGTGTTTGCGCACACACTTGTGCACTATAATATCTCCTGCGCAGTTGGCTAATCTCTCTTGAGATTGGCCGCCGTGGCCGAAATCGGTCTGGAGGACCTTATAATAGATAAGGCTGCAGATCTCGGGATCCTGAGTCGAAATCTAGGTATGAATGTAACATAACTTGGTTTCTGTCTGAATCTAGATATCTAAAAAATATCCATTCGAAAAAAGTATTATTAAATAAATGTTAATACATACTAATGTTATCAATGGGAAAGTGACTGATTTTCTTTTCTTATTTGTCAGGAAGACGGACGACAATATGGGCCACCTGATGGTAAGTGTTCACCAACACCCATAGATAGTGGTATTGTAATCGATAACCATCGCTTACATCGCTAATGTGCCACCACCCTCGGGAACTAAGATGTTATGTCCCTTGTGCCTGTAATTCGCTGGCTCAGTCATCCTTCGTACCAAGTACTGCTGGTTTGCGATAGAATATCTGATGAGTGGGTGGTAACCACTCTACCACCAAGTGAGATTATTTATTTAATTGTTTCTTACGCTTTCACTTGCACAATTTTGCATACACTTTGTCAGAGGTATAAAAACGGACATGTACACCTACCACTAGTTCATATAACGAAAAATTCAATTCCTTCACAATGGGAATTCATCTGTGATGTACGTATACCAGAACCCCTGCCGTTATATACTTAGCAACTTTCCTTTGATAAGTTTTTGCTTATTACTCTCTGAGGGAACACGATAATAATCATACGAATGTCACAAGGAGGATATTTTGTTTGTGTTTGAAACTTGAAAACTCATAATTACACGAGGGGAGGTCAAAGTTACCGCGAAATGTTCGTGAAGATTTTGGTGTATGGTATTTTCCAATAACAGGGAAGATATGTTTAAATGAAAAACTTTTATCTTGAATTAACTTAATAAAACATTGTATCATGTCGGCCAATGTCGGCGAAGCTGTTATCGGAACTTTGGGAGTACTATTAAAGTGGATTATGCAAGGTGTAGGTAAGGCTAGAACACCATTATTATTATATACTAGCTGTACCCGCGACTTCGTCCGCGTGGAATTTAACAAAAAAGTTAATTGGTTTATTTAGTTTTTTTTGGTTTTTGCATTTTTATTTTTATTATTATTTTTTTCTAAAATAAAAGTAGCCTAAGTTAGTTGCCAATAAAAGTCCTGTCAAAATGGGGTCCAGCCATTTCAGAGATTAGCCGGAACAAACAGACAGACAAACAGACAAAAATTGTAAAAAATGTTATTTTGGTGTATATACCGTATATATTCATATGCATGTAGTAAATAGCGGTTATTTCAATATTACAAACAGACACTCCAATTTTAAATAATATGTATAGATTTATATTAACCGAGAACTGTCGTTAGATTAAGGGTTATCATTATTGTTGACTGACTCGTTGGTCTAGTGGCTTCATGTAAAGCCTCATACCCGGCAGTCTTGGGTTCAATTCCCAGGTCTGACCATTACAATGTGTATATTATTGAGATTTTCTGTAGAAAATTCTCATTAGCAGCTCGGACTCTGAAAATTGGAAGTGTTTACACTCCCGTGCCTCGGAAATCACGTAAAGCCGTTGGTCCTTTTTTTTTTTTTAACGTGCGGAAACCCTCATGGGTACCCTCTGAAGGAGGGTTATGTCGGACTCTTACCGACTAAAACCACCACGGTACCCTTCTCGTCTTAAGTGGAGCGCCACGGGATCGCTTGCGCATGCTACCGTGACGCTCCGAAAAAGCCGTTGGTCCTGCGCCTGAACTCTTTTCTCGGTTCTTGGTCGTATCGGATTGCCGTCCCATCGGATAATGAGAGTTAGGGAATAGAGAGTGGCGCACACACTCGTGCACTATAATATTATGTCTTGCGCAGTTGGCTAATCTCTCTTGAGATTGGCTGCCTTGGCCGAAATCGGTTAGGAGGACTATTATTATTATTATCATTTTGTATTTCGATTGGCGGATGGTAAATGGGACATCAAACACGCGGTCATGTTAACACCCATACTAGTTGACCAAGTGTCTGAATTGTAAAGTTATGAATCACTCGACATGTAACAACGAATCGATATTAAACAACTACCAGTACGAAAAAGTTAAAGGTAATAAATAAAGCCACGATAACGCGACCCGGTTATGTATTCAGCCTCGGTGCTTTTTTTTTTAAATTGATAAATTGAAACATTTCGCTACTCCACAATCTGTTTTTTATCGTTTGGAAAAAATGACTGTGTTACTGATTGTTGTAACGTGTAGTTGAGCTTCATAATGGGCCTTTGTGTTCATTCAGTGAGTCGCTGCGTTATTGTGCGTTATGGTCGAAATGTTTAAGGCTTTTTTATAAAAGTTTTAGATTGAACAATAAAATGCAATGTGCTTAATTTTTGTTTATAATTTTGTTATATAACATAGTAATAATAATTCACACAAGGCCATCTGATCCCAAACTAAGCAGAGCTTGTACTATGGAAACCAGAGAACTGATATACCACATATACTAGTTTTCTTTTGTAAATACATATTTATATATAATATATTATTAAGTTCCGCCAGGCCGATTTCGGTCACGCAGTTGGCTAATCTTTCTTGAGATTGGCCGCCGTGGCATTTGGGGGTAAAACGGATTCCTTTGCCGTGACATCAAACGACATGACATTCTCTTCACCACAGCTGTATATTATATAATCCCCACCTATATATCATAATTATAACAAGGAAGTTATTCTCTTTGGAACGAAGTTCTTTTACGCACTTACAGTAGAGTGACATGGCAGTGGACCAAGGTCGCGTCATAACGAAATATGGTTCACCAAATCCTACAAAATACGATTAGGGCGTTTGAATTTAGGAGGTCAATATGAGGGAGGTTGTTGTGCTTTTTGGTGTGACAAAAATACAGTAATATAATCAATTAAAATCTACATTTTAAAACAAGGTTTGAGTAGAAAAATATCGCACAGACTTCGTCCCTGAAGGGGGTCCCGGACCGCACATTTTTTTTTACTCTGTAGTCGATGTCAGCAAAGGTGGGTTTATAACTACATACATAGTTATAGTTGAGATGGGCTTGTGTCGCACGCGCAACTTAACGAGGCGAATAAAAGTGTAATGTGTAAGTTTTTGTTTGTTTTTAAAGGATTCCCGTATTATTATTGCTAGGTACATTAAAGTGTTTCCTTGGCTGACATCGACTCCAAAAATAACAATAATTGTTACTACATTATCAACCACACAACACAATCGTACCTACATATTGATGAGTAGAAAATAGTAAGTTAATTATCAAATTATGGAAGAATACGCAATTATTTTTTTACTTTTTAGTGCATATTAATTTGTTTTTCCTTTGAAGTCGGTTTTTGTTTTGTTAAAATTTTTGTTTATCTTTCGATTTTTAGTGAATCTGAAGTTCACTAACTAATTTGGTAGAATATTACACATATTCTTACCTTACTATACGTGCTGCTCATATATATATTAATCTAAAACAGTGAAACGTAAATAAAAATTCATTTTGGCACTTAATTAATAAATATTAGTTAATATGGTTAAATGTATGGATAAAAATTAACATGTTTTGATTAAATAGATTTAATTGGTTGGGTGTTGGGCAGCCATAACATAATCAAATAGTTATTTCTAGAAATAATTAAATAAACTGTATGTTTATAGATGTTGTGTTTCCATTCTTCACCATTAAATATGACGGAATGTCTGTATCTTAAAAAAAGGGGAAGTATCTATATTACAATCAATATATAAAAATACATAAATATAACATGTATATACGTGTATTTATATGATTTTATATATATAATTTTCAAAATTGTCTAAACTTTTAGGATATGTTCAATTACAAACATATATACATATGTACATATACATATGTACTAATGCTTACATGCATAACTAATATTGTAAAGAGGAAAGATATGATTTTTTTATTACGATTTGACTCAAAAACTACTCGACCGATTTTAAAAATTCTTTCACCATTAGAAAGCTACGTCTTTAATGAGTAGCATAGGCTATATTATATTTTCAAACAATTACAGAACCCTACCTAAAATGGAGCAATGTAGCCCAAGGTATCAAACTGTTGCCTATAAGTCATTACTTAGCGTGCGCTGTGAAAACTATTGACGGTATATAAAAAAGTCTTCTATACAATAGTACTACAATTACTTGATCATAACGATGTTACGGTAGGTGACTGAAAAATCTGGATAGCCTATAAGATTCGGCCGAGTATCTTTAATTTGCTTCTAAGAATTGAAGAGTTCCGTTACTTTGTCATGGATCCCATAATCAGAATTTAACCAAACTTTCATCAAACTACCCATGAAGTACACTCTTTCTAATAAAATAAAATCATCGAAATCGGTTGGCGTGATATTGAGTTATTTTATTGAGAAATTTACGAGTTATATGGTTTTCTCATGAATACCATTGTCAAAACTGGACCAAATTAAAATGGGACCAAACGGGAAGCACCCCCTTTCAAATAAAAAAAAATCATCAAAATCGATTCACCCAGTCCAAAGTTATGAGGTAACAAACATAAAAAAAAACCTCCTTTTTTTGAAGTCGGTTAAAAAGCCGAGATGGCCTCGTGGTAAGACCTCGTGAATCTTAACCGATGATCGTGGGTTCAAACCCGGGCAAGCACCGGTGAATTTCATGTGCTTAATTTGTGATTATAATTCATCTCGTGCTTAACGGTGAAGGAAAACATCGTGAGGAAACCTGCATGTGTCAAATTTCACTGAAAATTATCTCATGTGAGCAAAGCATTGGAGCAGCGTGGTGGAATAAGCTCCAAACCTTCACCTCAAAAAGAGAAGCAGAGGCCTTAGCCCAGCAGTGGGACATTCACAGGCTGTTATTATTATTTTATTATTTTAAATAGGTAAATATTAGTCTATTACGAATATATCTAAGGCTTGTCACTTAATATTAAGTGAATAACTCTATTTAGTTTGCAGGCTCTTACGCTTATCAGATACAAACGTTGCCGCAGATGTACGAGTACGCTTAAAACATTTCATTTCAACGACTGGGTTAACAGCTTTAAATACTTTTTACCCCTACAACTATTAAAAGCGAAAGTAATGAAAAAAAATATATAAAAAAGTAGAATCTGGTCATTATTATATGATATATTGTTATTTAAAAATTACAAATATATACTTATATGTTAATTAAACATTAAGAAAGAAAGAAAAATAATACACGTTGTGTTTTAATACACTAATATTACTCCAAAGCCTTTGTTTAAATTAATAAAAATTATATTTTATTATGATCTACAACACAAGTTTTCTTTACTTATTACACATTACATATATATGTAACGTGTAATGAGTAAAGAAAACAAAAGTGTTCCATCAATTATAGGAAACTACAGCATCCATCTTATATAAGTAAGTAGCAGCTAATATTTTATAATATAATATAATTCAAGTAATTAAAGAACTAAAACTTTATAAATTAAAAAAATAATGTTACATTAAAAAAAAATTAGAGATTGTGATTTATAACAGAGCTATAAATTTGGATTATAAATAACCTATTTTCGGGGTAAATTTTTAATGTTGGTAGCACTGTGAATGCACAACTAAGTAATTACAAACCCGTAAAGTGCTTTAGGAGCGTGTGTTCAACACTAACGTCTCTACACTAAGACTTCGTTTGTTTCCAGTCTTTAACTCGACCATTAAGTAAATGTTCACCTTTTTCCGTGCAATGTTGCAAGTAATACAGACTAATTGAAATAGTAGCATTTAATTGGATATTAAGGGCTGCATAAAGTCTTAACACTGGCAACATTTAATAACTGTTAATGAAATGATTGCCTTGTTGGTTTAGTGCTTAGATATAACCGTCAATCCCGAGGTCCTTGATTTAATTACAGGTTGAGCATAAAAAGAAAATGTGTTTTCCTGTCAACGATTCTCAGTGGTAGCCCGTAGTCTCCAAGTTGGATGTGTAGTACACTACCGTGTTTTCCTTCTCCTCCTAACTCTTTCCGGTCATGTCATTAATTATGATGCCCTCCTACCAACCTTCAAAAATAAGATGTTAATCTCATGGCTGTAGTTACACTGGCTGTTTCAACCCTTAAACCAGGTAACACAACATTACTAAGCAATGCTGCGTAGTGGTATGAAAAAACAAATGACAGCGGCCATCGATGACCTTGAAATTAAACTAAATCTTGAAGTCAATAAATAGAAAAACCTTTCCATAGAGTAAGTTGTCGAACGCAATGATCCCTAAACGAAATGTGAATTCAATAACGCACTTGAACGCGTTCACAAACAAGTTCGATATCAAACTCTGAGTTACGCTTCGCCCAATCTCCAACTGTATTAACTCTCGGAGATACCAGAAACAGGGCGACTTCCTTTTATTGACATCTTCACAAATTTCTATATTTCACGCTCAACAATTTTAAATCAAGATCTGAATTTATTTTGTGATTACGTTTTCTTATCTTCAATTTAAAGTTTTTTTTGTATCATGTTGGTATAATCGATCTCCTGCCTCGCCGAAGACCGGGAAGAAGGCGTTGGCATTATGCGCACCTCTCCCCTCATTGTAAGAGTCGTCAGGGCTAGGATGGTCTCTGTACCCTGGGAACCCTCGACGAGTTCAACAATCCAGCCGATGGGGCGTCCCGGTAGCGCATGCAAGTTCTCTAAAGTTCCCCGCGAAGACCGAGTCCCACCCACACCGCACTCTTATACCCCACTTTACGTGGGGAAAACGCGTAAACACGACAAGCGACAAAAAAAAGAACATCGGGAACCTTATCGCAGCGCTTTACCGTCCAAACCAAACCATCCAGGCACCACGCACATACACTTTCATCAAAATCGGTCCAGTCGTATCGAAAGAGTTCTGTAAATAAGAAAGTTCAAAATTATATATTTACTATATAGAGTACAATTATTTTATTTATTTAAACTGTCCTGTTGAATATGCGACTTCAATGAAAGTAGATTTGAATTTCGTTGTGTAATCCCGTCTAAGTTATTGTTGTGAGGACAAGTTGTTGTGAGTCTTGTTCAGCTCGTGAGGAGTCACAAGTATGTTCATTTGATAGTGACTCGAGCTACGTCGCAGTTACATTATTCAACTAGATTATTAGCAACAAGTATATGTTGCTCTATCTGTGTAAGTTCCAAGTTATAACTTTATGTATTCTGAGGATTGGAAGAAGGTTATTAATATGTTATTTAAATTTTAGTTTAAAGTTATTTTATATTTTAATGATCCATCAAGATGACCCAATGATTACCTTATTAATAGCTACCTTAAATGCCTGTATGTCCAACGGCTGGGCCTAGCCCTCCTTTCCTTTTTGAGGAAGAGATTTAGAGCTTACTCCGCTAAGGTGTTGTAAGAGAGACATTTGTGTGTCTAGGTGTATTTATCTATTGACTGCCTCGATGGTCTAGTGGCTTGATATAAGGCCGCAGACTCGGTGGTCCTGGGTTCAATTCCCAGGTCGGGCAAATAAATAGTTATTGGGGTTTTCTTTCAGAAAATTCTCAGTAGCAGCCCGGGTTCTGGAAGTTGGAAGTGTGTACACTCCCGTGCCTCGGAAAGCACCCAGAAGAGGGAATTGAACCCAGGACCACTGAGTCTGCCTTATATTTTTTTTTTTATTGCAAAGAAAGGCGGACGAGCACGTGGGCCACCTGATGGTAAGTGGTCACCAATGCCCATAGACATTGGCATTGTAAGAGATGTTAACCATCGCTTACATTGCCAATGCGCCACCAACCTTGGGAACTAAGATGTTATGTCCCTAGTGCCTGTAATTACACTGGCTCTCACTCACCCTTCAAACCGGAACACAACAGTACCAAGTACTGCTGTTTTGCGGTAGAATATCTGATGAGTGGGTGGTACCTACCCAGACGAGCTTGCACAAAGCTCTACCACCAAGTATCTAGCCACTAGACCAATGAGGCAGTCACTATTAAGAATATATACGGATAATTAATGTAGTAAGTCAAGAGTTAAAAGCAAACAGTTCGTAATGGTGATATACATTCATCTACGTTTGAATTAATGTGAAACAAACGGTTATGGCCGCCGCAAACAGTCGTCCAGTATCTCGAGTTTAATCGATATTAATCGCTTATCGATTCGTAAACAAGTCTACAAGTCCGCAAGTCCTTGTATACGTAATAACCAAAAGTTCACAATCCATTATATATATACATAACTTGTATGTAACTTATGTTTGGGTCAAAGTAATTATCAATATCATGATGTCATGATGAAATTTCTTCTCGATTCAATTAATAATACTAGCCACATATATGGAATACTAGCTGTGCCCCGCGGTTTCGCATATAATTAATAAAAATATAATGAATAAAAATCAGCCTAGAACCATCCTCGATAAAAGGACTATACAACACAAAAATATTTTTTAAATTCGAACCAGTAGTTCCTGAGATTTGCCGGATCAAACAAACAAACTCTTTAGCTTTATATATTAGCATAGATTGGTATAGATTGGTATAGATAGAGCAAACAAATATATCGTCTATTTCAAGTGAAATGATCACCTCAACTAAAATTCATTGTTATATAAAGCCCACACACACACATACAGCCCAAATATGTTTATTTGAACTGTGTGTGTGTGTGTGTGTCTACTCATATACATTTAAGAATACTAGCTATTCGCATACTTTAACTTACTTTACTTTATCGTGCGCCACACAGAAAAAAATACAAAACAAGGATACAACTTTCATACACAGCACTTTAACGACCTCATCGCTACAAAGCGATCACTTAAAGGCAACCAACGGGGCAAGGAATAACTCATAGGATATGATACTGAAAGTTAATTGAGAACCAAGTCTATGGATATTTGGGAGGTGGTAGTTCATATTTGTTACTTTTGTCTGTGGGAGATAACAACTCACCTCGTCTGAATATATAAGAGTTAAAAAAACTCATTTTCTACCGCGTTCACAGAACCAACATTAATAACGATCCTACAAAACATTACAATATCGATGTAAAATTCTAAAACGATCAGCCCGTGATTGATGATCTTAGTGACGTCATTAACGCTGCCATTATTATGACGTCATTAGATTTTGGTCTCGAGCATTGTTTGTTTTTTCATTGAAGTGGGTTAGCCATCAATGTTTACCAGAATAACGTATACGTAATATACATATTTGAAAACATTTTCTGAATCGCGCTAACGTTTGGTTCGATGCAATTTATATAAGGTCTTAAAATTTGTTTTGTTAACTTTTCGTTCAATTTTGATTAGGTGTAACAAATGTCAAAAAAAGTTTTATCCAGCTCGAAGGACCATTGCTGAATCATTGATAAAATGAACATAGCAATTTGGTTTTAATGAATAATGAAGGCGCAATAAGCGATATTATAGCCATTTTGACTTTGGAAAGCTTTTCATAACTGGAAGGATGTATTTTAGTTTTCACTTTTTATTTTAAGCAATTTATTTTTGTCGAAATTATTTGAACTCGTCGTAGGTTCAAATAATTTTCGGTAAAGATTTATGTGTGTTATCCACTGGACAACTTCGATTCAGTTACATACCTTAAACACACAAACAATAAGCACCCGGAAAATCCATAAAAAATCTTGAATCATGGTCTATATTTGTACAAAATATTAATATAAGCCTTAAAACGAAAGCAACAAAGAACATTGTTTAAATTGACCGAGCGCTGATTAGTATATCTTACCGTTTAAAGTTTCTTACACGAGTTCAAGAGACGAGAAACTTCAAACTTGGGACTGCCCTTAAATTATTTTGCATGAACGCGCAAAGTGACTTCAAAAGTAATTATGAGGTGTTATTAAATATTCTATTTTATTAGAGATTATTCTGAACAACCAGAATTTGCTTGTTTGGATCATTATGCAAAACCGATTTTGAACCCAAAATCTTGGATTGAGTCCCTTGCCCTTGGAAACTGTCCTAAGGGGAACTTCCACCTAATAGACAAATATAATATCGACAAATAGCCACTAAACAAACAAAGCAAACTTTAAATGTAATCTTGAAAAGTACGATTCAAAGTTCTTCGTGGAAGCCTATTTGATTAAAATCTATTTTAATTGTACGTTTCAACTTCTGCAGCGTTAATGACAAAGGGAACAATGGTTGATGCTAATTTGTTGAAACCTTATTGGTGCATTATCACCGAATGTATCCATTGAAAGTACAATTAAACTGAAATGTACTCGTCATATTCAGACGATTGATGAAATGGAATTAATGAGCCGATATGGGCTTGGTGGTTAGAAAACGTGAAAAGCTTGTAACAGCCTGTGAATACCCCACTGCTGGGCTAAAGCCTCCTCTCCTCTTTTGACAATGCTTTGGAGGTTATTCCTCCACGTCCAAAGCGGGTTGGTGAAATACACATATTGTGTTATAATTTCATTGAAATTAGACACATGCAGGTTTCCTCACGATGTTTTCCTTCACCGTCAAGCACGGAGAGGAGTTTCTATGTGTTAATCTTTGTTATTTTATGCTCAGTCAAGAGAAGATCATTGCTAAATTACTTGCATGTTTCCTCTATTGGAACAGTGTAGTAATAAGCTTCAAACCTTCAAGACAATAGGACATGATGTAAAATCTACAAAAAAAGTTTTGCAACTGCCTAAGCGATGTATATTTTAGCTACATTAACATTTTACTATTTATGTTTGATCAAAACTCTATCTATATAACAGAATGATAGGTCTGCAGTCGTGATCGCATCACGGAAAAACTACTGGTAGATTTCAATGATTTTTTTTAAATTTTATTTCATAGACACTTCGCCCTTATCAAAAAAAATTGATTGCGACATCTTAATTTAATAAAAAGTTATTAAAGTTTCAAGAAACAACGATTTGTAAATGTACTGCGTGTTCAGTGATGTATGTTTAAACAAAGTATATTTTCGCTTGCGATCTTTTTGATGATTTTTCCTTCTAACGTAAGAAAACTTTATTTGCTGTGTTTATTTTGTTTTATCTTATTAGAGTATAACATTTAATGCCAGACGGTGAAGAGACAGATACTACGAAACTAGTCTAAGCTCACAGCTCAGACCTAGGACTACTGAATGTCTAAACAGACATTAGTTAATCTTTATGCAATTCTAGTAATACCTAAGTAGCTCTATTATCTACTATAACCGTAAGTAGGTCTTTATATAAATATTTTAATATTTTATTATTTATGTGCGTACACACAAGCAATCCTAAATTATTGTTAAGTCACACAGAAATACATTGGTCAAAATTAATCTTACTATAATCTTATCAACATTTTTTTATAGCATACGTAGGCGGACGATTATATGGGCCACATGATGGTAAGTCAGAGTTGTCTATTAGTGCTCGTCTCTAATTAGTCTCTTTGTTGCTTGGCTCTAGTGATATAAACTTTAAGTGAAAAGAGGGATGTTAACAATGTCAAACTATTAAAAAAGTAATAAATTGTCTATGACAAAACCCATCTTTGATAAGTAACTACAGTGTTTACTACTATACTATAGTACGATACAACAGGCTTAGTAAGTCTATGTTGCATACCACTGCTATAATTAATACATATAATATGTATATTGTATTAATACAAACAAGACTGAAAACTAAAAGTGATAATAATAAAAATGTCTTAAGCTTTGTTTTCTTGAATCATTGCCTTGAGTTTTTTTTTTATTATTCTCAAATTTAATTAATTAAGATATATTCAAAAAAAGAACAATGCTAAAAAAAGAAAGATGGTGCAAATAAAAGAGAAGCTATATTATTGTTAAAAGTAATGAACGTTAATTTGAAATGAGCGTAATAAAAAAATGTTCGTTAGTAAAACAATGGCGGTAAGACGTACTCCCCCGATACTTTGTTTTGTAAAGCGTTAGAACAAAGTACAACAGATATTGTAAAAGTAAATCAAAAGTTTGCTTAAATGTATCCAATAAAAAATTACCAACAATGACCGTCCAGTAAAAAATATCATCTTTTTTTTGTATTTATTGTATATTTAGACTATCTGATGAATGGGTGGTACCTACCCAGACGAGCTTGCACAAAACTCTACCACCGAGTGAATCTGTTTAATATATATAAAAATTTTAACAAAACAAAAACCGACTTCATATTAAAAACAAATTAATATGCACTAAAAAGTAAAAAAGTAATTGCGTATTCTTCTATAATTTGATAATTAACTTACTATTTTCTACTCATCAATATGTAGGTACGAATGTGTTGAGTGGTTGATAATGTATTTACAATTATTGTTACTTTTGGAGTCGATGACAGCCAAGGTGGGTTTATACATAGTTAGTTATAGGTGAGATGTGCATGTGTCGCACGCGCAACTTTACGAGGCGAATAAAAGTCTATTTGTAATGTGTATGTTTTTGTTTGTTTTTAAAAGATGCCCGTATTATATTATAGTGTTTCCTTGGAAAAAAAAAACATACAGACGAATTGATAACCTCCTCCTTTTTTGAAGTCGGTTAAAAAGTAGGACGTAGGTAGATAGAAATTGGGTAATAAACGTTATAATTGTGTATGAAATGATTATTTATAGATGTAGTACGTAAACATTTCATTGTTCTCTTGCAAATAATGCATTGGTTTATAATATTTTGGAGTGAAAATCATCGTTGTGATTTGAAAGTCGATGAAACGAAAAAGCGACAGTAAATAGAGACAGACACATACATTCATAAGAAGCCAAAATTTTTGAAGGTCACTTCTAGCAGTGAATTGCATGTCAGGCACATGGTTCTACTACTTTATTATAGTATGTATATAGATAGGTGTGTAATAATTACCACCAAATACCATCTGCCTACCTATATATATTATATTATATTATATTTTATATATCTAAACGTATAATGTTATGTTTGCAATTAATTTAAAGTACTTCTTAAATCAGATATTTCAAAGGCACTTAATGAGCTAAGTCTTGGAGCTCAGTATAATTTATTTTTAGAGTATAAGCCTATTTCAGAAGCGTTTAATTGTGTTCATTAAAAGGTAGACTTGAAATAAGCTTATTATTTTCGTTACTACCTCCGCAGATTCTTAAGAAGAGTGAAGAAGAAGTCATGTGTTCAACCTCATGTTCCAACATTTATAAACTCACTGGGTTCTTTCCATTAAAGAGTTTTTCTGATTAAGAATTCTTAATAGCATCCCAAATATTTTTAAGTTATTTTTTTGTTAGCGCACAAAAAAGTAAATTGCTTTTAAATATTATATGGAATCTTATAATATCGTATTAGTAAATTGAATAAAAATATGTTTCAGAAGATGTTTTGATGGTGTGTCAGCTTTAAAAGAAAACTTACATTTCGTAGCGTTCAATCCAATAAGGAAGGAAGTTAGCAGTGTACGCTCCCCCGTCGGAAATGACGTGAAGCCCTGATCCTGCGCCAGACTCTATTGTATGGCCGTTGCCGTAATCGTTCAGGAACACTTCATCATTTTTGCAAATAACTTTCGTCAAATGAACCCTGCTAGATAAGATTAGACATATGCAGATTTCCTCACGATGTTTTCCTTCACTCTTAAAGCTGGCACATTCCTTTGAAGCTGGCACGAGATGAACTATAATCACAAATTAAGCACATGAAAATTATGTGGTGCTTGCCCGGGTGTGAACCCATGATCACCGGTTAATATTCACACGTTCTTATCACTGTGCCATCTCGGCTTATTTCAGTTATGTATCAGAGAATATATATATATATATATATATATATATATATATATATATAT
Organism: Nymphalis c-album; assembly: GCA_963151315.1. NCBI lineage: Eukaryota > Metazoa > Arthropoda > Insecta > Lepidoptera > Nymphalidae > Nymphalis > Nymphalis c-album. Next base: position 7,677,473 of record OY720610.1, read on the forward strand.
ATAGTAGTAACCATGGTTACTACGGTCACTCGGTGGCAGACCTTAGAGCAAGTTCGTCTGGGTAGGTACCACCCACTCATCAGATATTCTACCGCAAAACAGCACTACTTGGTATTTTTGTGCTCCGGTTTAAAGGTTGAGTGAGCCAGTGCAGTTACAGGCACAAGGGACATAACATCTTAGTTCCCAAGGTTGGTGGGGCAGTGGCAATGTTGTTTTTTTTTTAGAAATATACAAATCACTATCTATGGGCGTTGGTGACATACCATCAGGTGGCCCATATGCTCGTCCATTAACCTATACTATAAAAAAAATCAATAATGTTCTCTCAAAAAACTTACAAGAAAAATGTTTAATATGAAGCATTAAGTAAACGAATTCAAGATGTGACTAACAAATTGAGAATATAAAGCTAGTTACAAGTAAAGACGCTCTCCAGTGAAGCGAGAGGCAATTAATGTCACTTGGGTCGCGAGTCGCGTCAAGTGAGACTTGAATATGCATAACCAACTTAACCGTCGCGTTCAAATTAATTAAACTTTACGACAACTTGAATTTTGAATGGAAATATTTTTATGTTCATAATAGATACAGTTCATTCTTTTAGTCAATTTTTTACACAAATCAGATCATTTGTTTGTATTGTAAGGTTTTAATACCGTTTGTAATGCATTTTGATTCATTGATGTTGAAGTTAATGATATACTAGCTGAAACACGCGACATCGTCTGTGTTGCTTGATATATTAACAAAGTTTTCTTATGTACAAAGGAAAAAACATCAAAAAGATCGCAAGCAAAAGTAAACTTTGTTTAAACATACATTACTGAGCACGCAGTGCATATACAAATCGTTGTTTCTTGAAACTTTAATAACTTTTTATTAAATGAAGGTATCGCAATATATTTTTTTGATAAGAGCCAAGTGTCTAAGAAATAAAATTTAGAAAAGTTCATTTGAAATCTATCCAGTAGTTTTTTCCGATTTTTTTATTTTGATGCGCCCACAACTGCAGACCTCTATCATTTTGTTTATATAGATGATATATATAGGATAAATGGAGCAAAATATTCACTCAGTGGTACCCAAGAGTTGGAAAGAGAAAGAGAGGTAGACCACAAAGGAGATGGGACGACGATATTAGACAAGTAGCGGGTAAATCATGGGGTAGAGTGGCTATAGAAAGAACAGAATGGAGAAGATTGGAGGAGGCCTTTGCCACCTGGCAAACGGACACGCAAAAGTGGAACAAAATAACAATTTACGAATAATTAAAGTAATACTGTCCTGTCCGAAAGAAGGCTATATATACATAGCCTTAAAATAGTAACAATAACAATATATTTTAACATTTTAATATAGAATTCTTGCCACCATTCATGATTTTTTCAGTGACTATTTTAAATTTTTATTCGTATATATTTAAGACCTTGTAATAAAGTAGCAAGCCGAGATGGCCCAGTGGTAAGAACGCGTGACTCCTAACCGGTGATCGTGGGCTCAAACCCAGGCAAGCACCGATGATTTCATGTGTTTAATTTGTAATTTAGAATTCATCTCGTGCTTGACGGTGAAGGAAAACATCGTGAGAAAACCTGCATGTGTCTAATTTCACTGAAATTCTGCCACATGTGTATTCCACCAACCCGCATTGGAGCAGCGCGGTGGAGTAAGCTCCAAACCTTCAAAGAGGAGAGGAGGCCTTAGCCCAGCAGTGGGACATTCACGGGCTGTTACTCTACTGTTATTGAATAAAGTAGCCAACGCCAACCCAGCCAAAAACAATATAATTTTACTTTATCCGCTTAAGGCCTCTAGCATAAAAGTGCACGGGCGCCTAGAGTCTCTAAGTCCGGACATGTCTTCATCAGCTCCTCAGCCATTGAATAAAAATAGCTTATTCATATATAACCGTTTTCGGCCGATATTAAAACTTATTTGAAAAACCGCCAAAGTTAAGAGTTCGGGCAGCAAGACTTTGTAAAGTTTTTAACTAGGCAAGGTCGATGAACTCTTCCCGGGACAATGAAATTATATAAGAACGATCTCGTAGACATTTATAAATTTAAAACTTTTAAAAAAATTATGTCAACTAATTATGTTGTAGCCGAGATGGATCAGTGTTTGTTATCTTAACTGAAAGACTATCGTGGGTTCAAATCCAATCAAGCATTACAAATTTTTCATGTGCTTATAATCTATCTCGTGCTCAGCAGTGCAGGCAAACATCGTGAGGAAGCCTACCTTTGTCGGATGAATATCAGCTACATAAAGAATAACCTCCAGGCGAGGCCTTAAACTATCAGTACATATTCTAATTGATATAAATATTATATAACTATCGCTTATGATGAAGGTGTCCTGGCCAATAAAGGCAGCCAATCTCGAGAAAGATTAGCCAAATGCGCGGAGATATTATTATCAACTGTGCGCAAACAGTTGCACTCTCTATTCCCTAACTCACATAACCCGAAGGTACGGCAATGCGACATGACCGGAAAGAGTTCAGGCGCAGAACAAACGGCTTCACGTAATCTCCCGTAATTTTTTATTGGCTCGACCTGGAGTTTGCTCCACTACACCAACGAGGCAGTCAAATAGTCAATATTTTTTCATACTTTGTCCAATAGTCTTAAGGTTAATTTTAAACAATTTGTTTCAATATTCATTGAAACATTACATATAATGAGGATCATGTTAAAGGGTCTAAATCAGAGGCTCCCAAACTTTTTTTCTTATTATATATATAGACCACTTTCAAAATTTAGCTGGTTCCGGTAGACTGCAGCTACAGTTGAACCATATTCCCATTCCTTAAACTTGAAACCTACTGTCGCTGATCTTTTTTTTTTTCATTGATAGGTGAAGTAAGCCCACTTTGTTCTTCACTATCAAAAGCAAACGAGTTTTCATGGATATGGCTTATGACTTGTGTACCCCCCATTTCGTTGTCACACCAACCTAGACCCCCGTCGAGTCTCCCGTGGATCCCTGGGGTACGTGGACCACTTTGGGAACCAAGGGTCTAAATAAAAGTTACTTTTGTAAAATTGATCTAAGTTAGTTCATTTTTCATAAGTACTAAACGACTTTAACGAAAATTCAGAAAGGTATTATTACCCGACATTTTCACATATTAAAACAGCGCTAAGTGTATTTTGGCTGAGTTTTTACTGACGTTTCATGCCCTAAAAACTGTGTCAAGTGTGATAGCGCCACCTGTTTAATGGTTCTGTATACCGTTTGATAAAAGTTTAACTTGGCTATGAGAAAAAGTTGCAAATTCTCATCTATCTATACTAATATATAAAGCTGAAGAGTTTGTTTGTTTGATCCGGCTATCCTCAGGAACTACTAGTTCGAATTTAAAAAATATTTTTGTGTTGTATAGTCCTTTTATCGAGGAAGGTTCTAGGCTGAATTTATTCATTATATTTTTATTAATTATACGCATGTGAAACCGCGGGGCACAGCTAGTATATAATATACATAATGCTATAATTCAATAAGATTTCAAAGTAAATAAAGATGTTTGATTTAGAATTGTGTCGTGATCCAGATAGGCTGTATTTTTTTAATTCAGGGTGATCTGGCAAGTGGACCACCTGATGGTAAATGGTCACCATCGCTCATAGACATTGACGCTGTAAGTAATATCAACCACAACTTATAATACCAAGCTTGGTAGCAGCTTGGGAACTAAGACGTTATGGCCCTATCATCGCCCATAGACATTGACGCTGTAAGAAATATCAACCACAACTTATAATACCAATGCGCTACCATGCTTGGGAACTAAGGCGTTATAGCCCTTGTGCATGTACTGTAACACAACAATACTAGTATTGCTGTTTGGTGGTCGAATATGGTGGTATATAAGCCTATTTTTTATTACATTGTCATTGCTTAATTAGAGTAAAGTGACCGTTTAGTATCTTCTATAATGAAAATAATGTAGTCTGATATTGTAATGGCCGAATACTGAAACGTCTTTCAAATATTAAGTGGGACTTAATTATTTGGAATGCCATTTATTTCAATTTCACATACAAAATTATAAAATTAATGACGTTTCAAATAATTAAGTCCCACTTCATTTTGAATGACGTTTCAGTATTCGGCCGTAAGTATTTTATATATATACTAGTTTTGCCCGCGGTTTTACTCGCGGATTTCCCGTTCCTGTGGGAATTCGGGGACAAAATATAGCTTATGTTACTCGCTGATAATGTAGCTTTCCATTGGTGAAAGAATTTTTAAAATCGGTTTAGTGGTTTAGGCGTGAAAGCGTAACAAACAAACTTACATTCGCATTTATAATATTAGTAAGGATGAGACATTTGGATACCATCTCATGGTTGTTGTGGCGGAATTTTAAGCATCAAAAATGTATCTACAACAATGCGAAAAATTAATTAGAGTTCAAAATCCAATTACATCAGTAAATTCAAAAATCGAAGCTTAAGAGCAATATTTTCACGTCGAGTATATATTTTTTATGGTTTACCAAACAAACATAGAATAATAAGTTATGATCGCTTAATCCGCTTTACAAAGGAATCCTAAGCGCTTTGTTTGAACCTGGCGAAGTGCCAACAGAGCTCGTGTCGTAAGATTAAAAGCATTAAATATGACGCGGTAGTCCCCTGAATTAACACTACACTTTAAATTAGGGAAATTTTAATTCAATTCTTATATAGGTTCTACAAATGTATTACAATTTACGCATATTCATCAGCTACTTATCTTGTGGTTATAGTATAAGGCTTTTTTTTATTGTATAGGAAGCGGACGAGCATATGGGCCACCTGATGGTAAGTGGTCACCAACGCAATAGACATAGACAATGGCATAGACAATGGCGTTGTAAGAAATGTTAACCATCGCTTACATCGCCAATGGGCCACCAACCTTGGGAACTAAGATGTTATGTCCCTTGTGCCTGCAATTACACTAGCTCACTCACCCTTCAAACCGGAACACAGCAATACAAAGTACTGCTGTTTTGCGGTAGAATATCTGATGGTAGGTGGTACCTACTCAGACGAGCTTGCACAAAGCTCTACCACCAAGTAAAGCTGCAGTTGTTGCAGTTGGCGAGGTTCTCAATCCGGGTCTGAGTAAATTCTCAGAAGTGGTGTGAGTGAGGGCGTCAAGAAATCATCATTGCCGTCACACATCTATACACACACACTATCACACAGTTACATATACACACATGCACTCACACACGCACAAAGACACACGAACGCGCGCACTCACGCGCTAACAAACACACACAGACAAGCACAGATATGTTAGTGCACACTAGTTCATTATAATAACAGTGTGTCGCATTTTTCATTAAATTTGTGTGGTTTAAATGCCTAAATATATGAGCAGTAAATACTCTTTCATTTTGCTTTTTTGGATTAATTTAATTACTTACAATTCGTCGTCACAAGGATAAAATTAGGGGATTACCCCCATGTCACTCTTTTCAACAATGATAACAATACACGACCCATGTTTTAAGGATCATCGTCGCGTCGTTTATTCAAAATTGACGCGTGTATTCTTGATATGTTATTATTATTAAGATTAATATCGCATATTACTTTTTAAAATTTCAACACCTCTTTATTTTTCTTAAATACATTTGCTCCATATTAAATAAATATAATAATAATGTTGTTATATTGGTATGGTAAATAAGAAACTCCATAAGAATTAAAATTTAATATCTCTGAAACACCCGGCTAGTAACCAAACCAAGTCCTCGAGCGTAATAGTAAATCAATTATAAATGATTAATGACAACTTTGTCACTGAACCCGTACACCAGTTTGTCAAAACGGAATAGACCACCTGACAGACGATTTATTAATTTCTACCCGACGTTAATAAATATAAGTCACGTTCAATAAATACTTCTTGGTATAAAACTCTTTTGAAATGCTTCGATCGACGGATATGTATTCCGTGTAATGATTCGGAAACAAATAATAATTTAAAAATTAACAAAAAATAAGAAAGTTGAGATGGTCCGGTGGTAAGAACGCGTGAATCTTAACCGATGATCGTGGGTTCATTGGATTTGTGATTATCATTCATGTCGTGCTTGACGGTGAAGGAAAACATCGTGAGGAAACCTGCATGTGTCTTATTTCACCGAAATTGTGACATATGTGTTTTCCACCAACCCGAATTGGAGCCTCGCGTAGGAATAAGCTCCAAAACCTTCTCCTCAAAAGAGGCCTTAGCCCAGCAGTGGGACATTCACAGGCTGTTACTAAAATAATAATTTCCAATATTCTAATTTATTTAGCGCATCCTTCATTTTAAGTAAATCGTAGTAGTATCTACACTAATATATAAAGCTGAAAAGTTTGTTTGTTTGATCCGGCTAATCTCAGGAACTACTGGTTCGAATTTAAAAAATATTTTCGTGTTGTATAGTCCTGTTATCGAGGAAGGTTCTAGGCTGATTTTTATTCAATATACGCGGGTGAAACCGCAGGGCACAGCTAGTATTTAATGAAACCACTGTCTGTCACCTTGATATATATTAAAATGACGACTTTGACAACTAACTTTATTCTTTATTAACTCAATCAAACACAATCTATACTAATATTATAATAACTTGATCGATGATATTATAAATACAAAATAAAAGTATCAAATAACATTCGATCAAGAAACGAATATTGCTTTGACAAATTGATATCAATTTCCAGGGAAATATACTTAAATGGAATGAATAAAGAGGAGATACCGTACAAGTCCACCTTGTACAGAAATTGTAACAAATCGACGCATTTTGGCTGTACGCCGCGTTACTCCAATAATGCTTGGTATCCGTCAAGTCACGGCTTTACCTTTTTAACTTGAACATACGAAGAAAAGCGATACGGCATATTTAATAAACATGGTAAAATAAAGTATCTGTTAGGCTAAAGCTCTGTTGCTCTTGATTTTTAGGAGAAGGTTTGGAGCGCACTCCACCAAGCTGCTCCAATTCAGGTTAGTGGACAGTGTGACAGAATTTCAATCCAATTAGACGCATGTAGGTGGCATCACGATGTTTTCCTTCATTGAGCACGAGATGAATTATAAACACAAGTTGAGCACATGAAAATTCAGTGGTGCTTGCCTAGGTTGCTAAAAAAACATGGAGTCGATGGTAAATTAATGAGGACGTAACGTAACATAACGTAACGCCAGCCTTGTCAAACATCGAAACTTTTCGGTTATTAATTTATCGTTGATGGAAACTAATAAAGATTATATGGAATGAAATAATTCATATTATTGGTTTTATTTAATAACAATAATATAATATAATAATACAAATTACAAACCAATTAAGTAATACGACGAAGTCAAGTTCCCAACCGTAGGCGCGCTTTTCGTTCAATTGGGTGTCTCAAAAAATGTTTATATTGAATACTGACATTGAAAAATGGAAAAGTTTTTTAAATAAATCCTTATGAATTATTTAAATAATGTCGTCTAAATGAAATCAAAAACCAAAATTTCTAATTATGATCGGCAGATAGACCCCTGCAGGCTTATATCGTGATGGTAGTTTTCAAACGCCCCAGAGATGTGCCTCTAATTACACTGGCTCACTCACTTCAAAATGGAACACAACAAATAGTCTATTATTATCAAAAGTTTATATATCAAAGTTTTTTACATGAGATCACTATTTCGTCCATTTCATGTATTACCGCATCCTATATCTTTATATATCTACATAATATACATTGATCATCTTAGATCAATGTGGAAGTGGCAACGAGACAAAAGTTTATAAATTGCTAGTAAAATAATGTAAAAGCCTGTGAGTGTCTCACTATTGTCTTCTTCTTCTCTTGAGGAGAAGGTCTGGAGCTAATCAGATACATTCAGGTTTCCTTACATTCTGTTAGCCGAGATGGCCCAGTGGCTACAACGCGTGAATCTTAACCGATGATCGTGGGTTCAAACCCGGGCAGGCACCGCTGAATTTTCAAGTGCTTAATTTGTGTTTGTAATTCATCTCGTGCTTGACGGTGAAAGAAAACATCCTGAGGAAACCTGCATGTGTCGAATTTCACTCAAAATTCTGCCACATGTGAATTCCACCACGTGTGCCACATGTGGGACATTCACAGGCTGTTACTTTTTTTTTACTATTTTAATGTTTTCCTTTACAGCCGCAATCCGCAGAGGATTTGATGCTTTTATTTTGGATTTGTCTTGGTAACTTCAGGTCAGATTCAGGTATACTGAGCCTGGACTCTGCACCAATAATACAGTGAGATATAAAATGTATATTCCCATGCATCTCTGTTCTAAGGTACGCATATACGAATTTTGTTAAGCCGTACCGTTACCGTACCTGCAATCAATCAAGGTTGATGGACCGTGCTCTTTTGTTTGCTCAGAGCGACTGAAAGTGAAAAAAATCGTTTTATCCGGGGACTTGTTTAATACCTTCTTGGAAAAACCAAAATAATAAAGGTAAGATAAATCAAGCACTTAATTCGCTTTCTGAATTTTTTGGTATATATGTGGCGGAGTGGAGCCTTGTGGTTCAGGGCTGTAATGCAAAATCTTTGCAAGACATCATCAACATGATAAAATTTGACAGTTCACTTGCAGGGCTCGAACCCAAGACCAGTTCATGCGTTCGACCACTAGAAAAAATGAGGCAGTCATGTCAAGCCTCTATTAAATGTATATAATAATATAGATAGTGGTCAAGATTTAGTGGTAGGGCGTTTGCAAGCCCGTTTGGGTTTTTGACCACCCTATCGCCAAACAGTAATACTTATAGTACTGTGTGAGTTAACCAGTGGAATTTCTGCCACAAAGGACATATCATGATTGTTCTCAAAGTTAGTGGGGCATGATAAATTAAGAAATGGTTGATATTCCTCACGGTACCAATTTCTATTGGCGATTGTGACTATTAACCATCACACAAAAATTAATATAAAAAAAATGGTTGTCTGTAAAGTCGGTTTACGGACGATAGTTTAACGTGACAACGTCATAACAAAACATTGATGAAATGACTGCAATCGAGTGAAAGAGAGATAGATACGGCGCAAGCGTACAATCAGCGTAACGGGACAATGAGCGTAACGGGACAATTTTTCGTGCATGCATTTCGTTCACGTCAAAAAAAAAGGTATTTAAAAAATTTTAAATCAATAAATGCACTTAAACAACCCAACACATATGAGAATTTTAATAAAACAATATAAAGAATTACTATAACAATTTATAATCCCTTTCTCGACGTTATAAAGAACCTTTTAAAAACAAAACCTTCCATGTCGCCCGTCCGCCGTCTAACGTCAAAGACAAATTGTCTATATATTACTTTTTATGTTTGTTATTATTTACGCTTACGGCCTTTATGACTCGGGGAGTTTGGGAAGAATTACCGGGATAAGTATGATAAACAAACCGATCCCTGAACCACTTAGAAACGGTTCTAACTGAGTCGAGACGATATGTCATACGACTTCTTTTTTAAATGATTTTCACAGTCTTTGGTTATATGAATAATGCTGCCATTGTACAATAATTATTTCAGAACTTGATTTAATATTTAAGATTGAAGATTGGATTGATTGAAGATTTTTAGTGCACCAAAATCCCACGTTCACATTTTGTAGGCGTAAGTATATAGGCTTATTCGATGGAAGGGCTTTGTGCAAGCTCGTTGGGGTAGTTACCACCCTCTCATCAGATATACTATCACATCTTAGTTCCCAAGGTTGATTGCGCATTGGCGATGTAAGCGATGGTTAACATTTCTTACAATACCAATGTCTATGGGCGTTGGTGACCGCTTACCAACAGGTGGCACATATGCTCGTCCGCCTACCTATACTATAAAAAAGGCGTACAATTTGTATGACTGCAATCAGCGCCAACGTCAAGAGATATTCTGTAAGAACAAACTTATAACACCACAGGCAACGATCATGCAACATTGATCTTAATAATTGTAATATTTCATGAAAACGTGCATCAAAATAGTATATTATCACCATCGTTCAACATTTCCCGGGTGAGTAAAGAAGTGCAAAAAACTAAATAACATTTATCGAATTCATAGCATAACATTTTGAACAATTGGAATTATATACTATATATAGAGATTCCTATATAGTGACTGGTTTTATGTAGCCGGTTGAAAACCGGAAGTGTCGTTTCGGGTTAGATTATGGGCCATAACTTTTAGTCCTGCCATATTGATTTACATTTTATAGCCTTCCAGTTTACATACAAAATCTACCATTTAGATTGTGCACGGAACATTATATTATGCGTAGCACATATTTATTACCACATCAAGACTATAAGCACTTCTTTGTCATTTATAAGGTCAGCGTTTAACCGTCGACTCTGTTTACTCTTGATTTGAAGACACCAACGTTGTATCGATCGAGAAATGCACTCAGGTAAAGTATTCCACATTTTTGTACCCACTGCGACTAATATACGTGGATTTGAAGCAGTTCATGCTGTTACAACCCCTATTACAAGGCAGTAAAGTCTTCATTCATCCGTCAGCATTCTCATGCGGCCTTAATCATCATTACCATGCGGTTAGCATAGTTGTGCTTATCAAGAATTTTATAATATTAATTCAATTGATTATTTAATTATTAAAGTTAGTTAGATTCTGGAAGTCGTCGCAAGCAGTACTTTATCAGAGTACTCATTAATATTTTGGAAGTTCACTATTGGTATTTGTGACTTTTTTTAAATAAAAGTATTTAGTGGTAAAAAGTAGTTTTTTTAGAAAGACAATCAGGGTCGGCCGTGTACAACAGTACAACAGTACGTAGACAGGGAATTTCCACTATGTACTTGAACTTTTGTCGGTATAAAGCCATCTTGAAAGTTCTTTATCAACAAACAAAAAGGTATGCATAGCTTTTTATTAGAATCACAAAAATTACAAAAATACTTCTATAGTAGTAGTTCGAAAGTAATATAATTCAGATGAGGCAATCCGACACGACCGAAGGAATGAAGGAACCAACGTCCAACTAGTGACTACTTCTGGGAATTTTAGATAGGAAAAACTCAATTTCCTAGTTGCTAGTTAGACTAAGGCCTGTCTAGCTTAATTAGAATGTTAACAGCCAGTAATAAATATTCTCATAATTTATTATAATCGTTCTAAGCATACATAAAGCTGTAATTATATCAACAATATATAAATTAAAGTTATTATCAAAATACATTATCTACCTATTAGCTGGTTACTTTGTATGAGACTAGCTCACCAATTTGACTGATTATAAACTTCTCATAAAGACTTTAGTCCGGTCAATTTAGGCATTCGAAGCTACATAAATTTACAAGCTGAAATTTTTTTTTTTTTATTGCATAGGAAGGCGGACGTGCATATGGGCCACCTGATCTTAAGTGGTCACCTACGCCCATAGACATTAGCGTTGTAGGAGATGTTGACCATCGTTTACATCGCCAATGCGCCACCAACCTTGGGAACTAAGATCTTAAGTCCCTTGTGCCTGTAATTACACTGGCTCACTCACCCTTCAAACCGGAACACAACAATAGCCAATATTGCTGCTCAAAATGGTCAAATCGTTAAAATGTAATTATAAATAAAATTTTAAAGATCCCCATCTTTCCCCTATACGGAAAAAAATATTCAAGGTCAAAGGTCAAATAAGTTTTTCATTGTTTTCAGCAAAACGGTAAGTTTGTTAATTGATGTAGCTTCACTCTTACTCTTTGGTTTAATTTGACCGGACTACTTAACAATGTTTACCTACGTACCTACGTATAATGTCTACGCGTAAGCTTCAAATAAAGACAACAAAAGCCAATATCATTGAAATAAATTATATCTCTAAAATCAATCCATACACATATTAAAAATATATACGGAATAAAAAAGGTATTTATTTTATGAACCCGATTATTACAAGCTTTAACCAAAAAAACAAAAAGTGCCTTTGAAAATAATGAAGCAATGTTTACAATACGAGCATTATTGCAATCAGTAATTATACGTCTGTTCGGTGACGGTTACAATCAAGATAATTGCATTTCCTTTCATTCCGCTGTAGTTAACACTCTGAAGTGAAGACACAAATTGCACATACAGTCTTTTTTTATATCATAGGTTGGCGGACGAGCATATGGGCCACCTGATGGTATGTGGTCACCAACGCCCATAGACACTGACACTGTAAGAGTTGTAAACCATCGCTCACATCGCCAATGCGCTACCAACCTTGGGAACTACGATGATATGTCCGTTGTGCCTGTAATTAACACTGGCTCACTCACCCTTCAAACCGGAACACAACAATACCAAGTGCTGTTGTTTTGCGGTAGAATATCTGATGAGTGGGTGGTACCTACCCAGACGAGCTTGCACAAAGCTCTATCACCAAGTCTAAATCAATAGACTATAAATTACGTAAGAATATTGTGTTTATAAAATATTGTGTATTTATTAAAAGCCGAGGTGGCCCAATGGCAAGAACGCCATTTAACCTATGATTGCAAGTTCAAACCCGGGTATGCATCACTGTATTTTATATACTTAATTTGTGATTATAATTCCTCTCGTGCTTGACGGTAAAGGAAAACATCGTGAAGAAACCACATGTGTATTCCACCAACCCGCATTGGAGCAGCGAGGTGGAGTAAGCTCCAAACTTCTCCTCAAAGAGTAGAAGACACCTTAGCCCAGCAATGGGACATTCAAATGTTGCTGTACTGTACAAGAATATTTTATAGATTGATGTACATATTTTTGCGTATTAATTTCGAAAAGCTAAAGCGAACAAACGGCTCAAATATGCGAACGACGCAAACCGCGAGCAAATATTTATTTGTAATTTTGATTATTTTGTAGTTGATATTGTTTTAATACTTATATTAGTAATTTGTATTCATTAAAATATTAAATGTTGTGCTTACCAGTAAGTGATGTACACAGACCACAATATTCCACATGTATTTATAACCTGTAATGGACTTCTGAATTGTTGGAGTTACTAAATAAATAAATGTTATCAAAAATGTTGAATATTAGACATTTTTCTCAATGGTCGTGTACTGCGATTCACCTTTTCACACTGTATGTCATCCACAGGCAGACATTTGTGACCTGCGTATATTTTCCCGAATGTAAATTTATATAGTAGCTCAATTTTGAACCCTATTGCATTCTTTTGCTAGGGCGTTTCTTGAATACACACAAGAGTATATGTTGTACAATTGTAATAATTTATGGTCATCGACATAAAAATAATTATATGAAATAAGCCAAACTCCTGTTTATGAGCATATTCCACCACGCTGCTCCATTGCGAGTTTGTTGACAAACATTTGGAATTAATATAGTATATTAATGAAACTTCTTGGCACATACAACAGCGTTATTAAAAAAAAAAGAAGCGCGCTAATTTAAATCGCCGCCATCTTGTAGCGCACATAAAGGTAACGTTATTAATTAATTATTGGCGCGACTTACGATTTGTTATGTGTTCAAACGTGTTATATTAATTTAAAAAGTAATTGAATGAATAATTAACATCAATTTATAAGATTTGGTGTTCAATTTATGAATAATTCAATTCGATGTCCTTATAAAATCATTGTTCAGTTAATGCTAAATGTATATAATATTATTACAGAGACGTGCTTCGAAGTTTCCCATTATTAAATTTTATGTTATGTTTAAACTTGAAATTTATACAAATTTTATTGAACAGAACTATAACTTTGCATGTGAATAGCACAAGAGTTATCGTGAGAGCCCCAGGTGGCTCCATGCTTGGTTATTATGTAAGCTCCAATTACGCTTGCTCGACAAACCCTTTAGACAAGCAAAGGGAGTTTTATATGTAAAAATGCTTTTGAACATTCTCGTATTTTATTTCATATATTCTAATATATTGTTTAATTGAATATCCAATATCAATTATATCTTAATATATATATATATATATATATATATATATATATAAATATCCGTTATTAAAATTGGCTATTACAGGCATTTCTTTCTTACTATATATAAGCGTATATTGATTTTTAGCTCCGCAATTTGAACAATTCTGTTTCACCCTTGTGGGTGTACACAACAAGCTTTTTTCTTTATTTTTATTCCTCTTGCGGTTTGGAATCGAATTACATTTGTTCTTAGAAAATAGAAAAATAAAACATAAAATCTCGCTTCCGTATTATATTTTATATAACGAAAAAACTTTAAACTTTTGCTATTAAAATTTACATAAAATATAAATCAGAATGATTTAATAGAAGAAGATGCTTCGTTGGAAAAATGCGCTAAGTTTGAACGATGAAAAAATTTAAACGACGCCTAGAACTTAAAAAGTTTCAATGCGTTTATGTCTTGCCATTTAGATAGTTGGCAACTTCTGTGTTTGCAACTGTGTGGAATTCTGCATGACGTCATAGATTTGTTTTTGAAGTGAATACTTCTTTAGCGTCGTTATGGTTTGAAAGTCGGTGAAACGAAAAAGCGACAGTAAAACGAGAGACACATAATTTCATAAGATTTAACGTGGGTGAAAATGAGATAGGAAGCAATATACAGTTGAAGCCAAAATTTTTGAAGGTCCTACCTCGTGTGAATTGCACACAGAAACACCAAACAGTTGTAAATTACTCACTCAATTACTCTTAAAAAATCCAAATAACACAATTCAACATATTTAACAAATCACAAGTCGCGCCAACAATTAATTTATAACTTAACCTTTCTCTCAACTAACAAAATGGCGGTTTTAAATTCGCGCGCGTTTTTTTTTTATCAACGCTGATTTATGGGATCAAGGGATATTCAAACTGTATTATAATATATACTACACTTACGGCCGAATACTGAAACGTCCCTCAAAGTTAAACGCGACTTAACATTGAGAAGCTCCTAAATTAGTTAGCGAAATTTGAATTTAACGGCGTGTCAAAAAATTAAGTTGCATTTAATATTTAAGTGACGTTTCAGTATTCGGCCGTTAAATACGTAATCTCGTTTATTTCTATTTCTTTCATAATTATAATAGTAATAACTATTTAATAATGAAAGGTTTTCTATGTCATCAAGATGAGTAAGGTGTAATTTCCTATCGCAGGTCGCCACATCTCCGCGGATTGCGTCTCCGATCAGGCTGAGTGTTATAGTAATAAATTCGACCCACTTGCGACGACCGACTTAATGAACCAACGTACAGCCGAGTGGGAATGTGTTTTAAAACATTAATGTATAATTATATGATAAATGCGAAAGTAACTCTGTTTGTTTGTTACACTTTCACGGTTAAACCACTGAACCGATTTTGATGAAATTGAAACGAAAACAAAGCAACATTTCAAATAATAAACCCGATATATATTAACCTCAACCCACTACACGCGGCAAAGCCGCGGGCAAACTCTAATTGTTAATATTTTTAATACGATTTTTATTCCGTAACTTCTCTGGCTTTGGAAACCATAACCATACACACTACTTGTTTCACCGCCAAACATGAAGACTGTACTACAATGATCAGGTGGAGTGAGCTGGTGAAAGAAATGGCAGTTCGATAGTTTCCAAGGTAGTTGGCGCGTTGGCAGTGTGAAGAATGGTCAATAAGTAGAAATACTAATTTATAACTAATTCAATATTAGAGTGCCAAATTTATTTACTACTGCTATTTCAGTAGCAGTGGTAAATAAAAATATTAATTTAGCTGGTGTACACTTAAGTGGAAGGTATGAGATATAAGTCTGCACTAAAGGTAATCAAAGGTACGATATTCTATGACTCATTTATGTGTCATTTCTGATTTTCATTCAAAAACAGAGATTTTGATTATTAAAATTATAAATGCAATTTTGATGCTTTTATTGCTAGGCTTAAAATACAAATCTTATGATTTTTCAGTGACATTTGCTCGCCACTTGAACAGCGAGGCAGACATACATGTGTACATACATACATACACATGTAGGCGTTCTAAAAGAATCAAACTGAGCCTATGAAAGGAAATTAAACGAAAACAAACCATGAGTTAATAAATCCATTATTTCAGTCTTACAATCGGGATCACTTTCATGATCGAGAGTGAATGAAATTGAATGAAAATTATAAACGAAAATCGTACACTTATTATATAATCAAGTATATCGGTGAATAATGCAATTATGTTAATTTACTATATAATTATACTTTAGACTAAATCCTTTACATAAACATTGCTTAGCGACTGATTAGTTGACAACTTATTTATCTCTGTCTGTCATTATTGATTTGTCATTGTAAAGAAGAAGACACAACATTGTTTATTAACCAATCACTCCTGAACACTTTACTTGGTGATAGGGCTTAGCGCAAGCTCATCTAGTAGGTACTCAGCTAGTCATCTACTAGGTAGGTACCACCCACTCATCAGATATTCAACCGCAAAACAGCAGTACTTGGTATTGTTGTGTTCCGGTTTGAAGGGTGAGTGAGCTAGTGTAATTACAGGCACAAGGGGCACATCTTAGTTCCCAAGGTTAGTGGCGCATTGGCAATGTAAGCGATGGTATACATCTCTTACAATGCAAATGTCTATTAGGCGTTAGTGACCACTTACCATCAGGTGGCCTATATGCTCGTCCGCCTACCTATGCTATAGAAATTATATGTTTATTCAATTATTATTAATGCTAGTCATAATACAATTTATTTTTCGGATAGTTTTTTTTTAGCTACCTATTAAAAACTTTGTTTATTACGTGTTTGTTTGTGAGCCAAATCTTTCAACTGAATTTAAAATCAAAGTCATATTAAATTGCTTTTAACAATATAATCTAGATAGTAATTTTCATTTCTTTTCTTACAAAGATAAGACGCTCGTTTCTAAATGTATACCTAATTAAATTTATTGTAAGATTAAGAGTATCGCTAATGAGTGACAAAATGTTTTCGCAAGTGTGTTCAGAACTGTAATGTAATCAATTCAATCTATGTCTATTGAACGTCGACAACCCTAATAGGCCTTTGTACAATCGAGTTAATATCCCATACACCAAAGATATATTTCATATATATTTATACTTCATACTAAAATATTAGTTACCAGCTATGTTTGGGGTGGGGCAAAAATTAGGTACTAAATGTCCTTTTCTATACCCACGACAACGTGTCTGCAAAATTTTATGATAATATATTGAGCAGTTAAGTCGTGTAAGCGTTACAAATAAGCTCACTTTCGCATGTTTAATATGTATATCTAAAGAGTAGCTCTGTCTGTGTGTTGAACCCTTTTTTTCTCGCTGGAAAAACGCGTTTACGCGTTTCCCTCACATGAAGTTGATATGTGGGGCTCACCGGCACTTAAGGCCCCGGAATACTCACTAAAAACCAGCGGTATCCTCTTCGTCTGGTGGCGGGGGCGCCACGGGATCGCTTGCGCGTGCTAAGCAAGATTGAGCCCTAAGGAAGGTCAGAGTATTACTTTTTAAAACCTGTCACCTGTCCCTCTCCCCAGAAACGCGGGCGAAGCCGGAGATAAAAAATAGTTACAATTAAGATAACATTTTGACATACACTAAACGTCACTTAAATATTAAATGCAATTTAATTATTTGAGACGCCGTTAAATTCAAATTTCGCATACTAATTTAGGAGCTTCTCAATGTTAAGTAGTGTTTAACATTGAGTGACGTTTCAGTATTCGGCCGTTAAGGACCAAACATTCAATTAAGTCTATTATTTTACCAAACTAAAAAAGATAAAAAAAAATTAATACTAGGCAAAGAATGCGTACTTTTTTCCATGGTCTATGTATGTGTATATATCATTGTTTATTTATTCCACCATACCTTTTAAAACCCTGAACAAATTTAGCTGTATCGTATTTGGTTAGAATCCTTACTTCATCCTGAGTGGCACTGGCTATAAACGAATTACAAAATTAATCCATCCATGACAGTTTTGTTTTTATTTTTAAGGATTTAAAGTAAAAAAAATATTAATCAAAATATTTAATATGATTACAGAAATATATCATTTATTAAATTATTTATAATGCATTTCTCCCTGACTGTACCCAACTTAGCGCCACGTTACTAAGTTACTGGCTATGGATCGCTATTGAGCACAAAATAACGAACAGCCTATCTCTGGAGTATCTTAAATTTTCATGCAAATTTGTCCAGACTTGACACAACGCCGGATTTTAAGCTCCTGGAACCTGTTTTGTCATGAATAATGATATGACTCAACTGCATATTATTCACTCGAAATACAACCTTATGTGCTACGAGATAACGATTATGTTAAAAGAATTTGTTTGTGTTGCCTTTGATTTTCAGCAGAGTTGAATAGTCATTTTAAAACGAGAATGTCGTATATGGAAATTGTTGTGTTAAGCGCATACAGTACAGTAACATCCTGTAAATGTCCCACTGCTGAGCTGAGGCCTCCTCCCCCGTTTTGAAGAGAAGGTTTGGAGCGTATTCCACCACGCTTCTCCAATGCGGGTGGAATTCACATTGCAAAATTTCAGTGAAATTAGATAAATGCAGGTTTCCTCACGATGTTTTCCTTCACCGTCAACCACGACATGAATTATAATAATAAATTAATCACATGAAAATTCAGTAGCGCTTGCACGGTTTCGAACCCACGTTCATCGCTTAAGTTTCACGGAACCATATTATAATCCAATTAAGTCTAAGCACTAATAAAAAATCCTTAACTAAACATATCTCTGTAGTGAACCATCAAACAAAAGTATTATTTATTAAACATTTTGATTATATTCAGTAAACGTGCATAGTTTTATTTCATCCAAGTGTAGAGCCCTCAGTGGAGGCACTCCAGGATAATTGGACCGCGAGTACAAAAAAAAATATCTACGAAATAAAACGCCGTAATAAAAAACCTTTTCAGTTATCATTACAGCAATATTGTTGTGTTTCGTATAAAGAAATAATCGAAGTGTATGAAAATATGAAGGAACAAAGAATATTAATATTAGTTACGCAGAGTATGAACATCTAAAGATTTATCAATGCCCAGACAGACAAAAAAAAGCCGAGATGGCCCAGTGGTAAGAACGCGTGAATCTTAACCGATGATCGTGGGTTCAAACCCGGGCAAGCACCACTGAATTTAATGTGCTTAATTTGTGATTATAATTCATCTCGTTCTAGACGGTGAAGGAAAACATTGTGAGGAAACCTGCATGTGTCAAATTTCAATGAAATTCTGTCACACGTGTATCCACCAACCCGCATTGGAGCAGCGTGGTGGAATAAGCTCCAAAAACATTCTCCTCACAAAGAGGAGAAGCCTTAGCCCAGCAGTGGGACATTCACAGGCTATTACTATAGACATACAGAAACATTTACAGGCTGTTACTATAGACATACAAATTGAGGTGGATAATATTGACGATTTTAGTATCGTATAGTATTGTAACAGCTTGTGAATATCTCACTGCTGAGCTCGGTCTGGGAGGTAGCCTTGCATTTACAACTCATAGTAAGCCAGCTGATATTGACATTGATAATAGTTCTTATGTAGCTAATAAGCAAACCGACGATCAATCAGTAGCGGCGGGTTTGGCTGTGGGAGGTTGGGAATAGAAGAGAAAAAAAAGTGATAGTACGCCGGTTGAAACCTATTGTCATGAATAGTTAACATCATACTGAGCTGGAAAATAACCGTCAGCTGCATAGTCGAGGGGGAGGGGTGGGGTATGTGTCAGCCAGCCGCGTGAACTTTTAAAAATGTGAATCTGTCATTGCTTAGATATTCGACGACGTATACACACAATAAGATAATTAATATTACAACTGTGCCGATAAAAATGGATTTTGTGATTCGCCGCCTTTTCACCAAGAAAGCGCTTCAGCCTAGCTTAGATAAATAAATAATATAATAATATCCTGGGACATTATTCACACACGGCCATCTTATCGCAAACTAAGCAGAGCTTGTAATATGGAAACCAGACAACTGATATACTACATATACTTTCCTTTTTGTAAATACATCCTTACATATATAGATAATTACACCCAGACTCAGGATAAACAGACATGCTCATGCACACAAATGTTTGTCTGGGGTGGGAATCGAAACCACGGCCAGCGGCGCGAAAGGCAGATGTCTACCAAACACGCCAACCGGCTCCTCAAAGCCTGCTCTTGGAAAATATGCCATCCTTATATCCTAACTACTATTTAGACCAAAACTGCCTCGCAGTACTCCCTAACCATTCAAACTTATTCCTCATTTTACATCATAACTGTATCGCTGATAAGAATCAGCGAGAAAGTAGACCGCTTAAGTTTTTCCATAAAAAAAGTTACGATTCAATAGGGTTTGAAATTAAAACCATTACGATTATACCCTTTGACCCATAACCCCCATAAATTTTGAATAACTATAAACCGAAACACGTAAAAAATCCCATTACAAAAAGACAGGAAGGTACGATTTTATGTCACGCACCTGATATTAATGGTGACCCTTTGATATTGCCATCAGAGCTCCGCGTGTCGACCTTTGAATATTATAACTATGTGGGGATTTTTTCAATTGTATACCTTAATATATTACATTTATAATAATACAACCAGATGGTGACCCTGCAAAAACTTGCTTCGTCTTCTTCTTTGTAATGTCAATTAATTGTTGACAGAAAGAAAGGAAAGCAGGAAAGAAGCAGCAAAGGCCGGCATCGCACCTGCAAGTCCTCGGATGTTGCAGATGTCCATGGGCGGTGGTAGTCACTTTCCATCAGGTGAGCCTCCTGCTCGTTTGCCCCCTCTTTATATAAAAATAAAAAAAGATTACACTTACTCGTATATGTAATTGATATACATACATAGCAGAAGTTGTGTATGTTCTGTTTATACTTGTATATTGTTAGTGTAGTTAATAATTGATAGTTTATATAAAGCAGTACCAGTTCAAAGTTGAGTGAGCCAGTGTAGTTACAGATGTAATGTACAGCCAGTATAAGAACCGGTACATCTTTCAGTGGGAAATAAGAGCGCGAGGAATCATCTAAAATGTTATAATTGCCATTCTTTATACGCGGAGCTCTGCCGATTTGCAATTTAAAAAATATTTTTTAAAATAAGATAAATTTTAGTATGAAATTATTCTAAGA
The DNA here is from genome assembly GCA_963151315.1 of Nymphalis c-album. Classification (NCBI taxonomy): domain Eukaryota; kingdom Metazoa; phylum Arthropoda; class Insecta; order Lepidoptera; family Nymphalidae; genus Nymphalis; species Nymphalis c-album. Next base: position 7,698,637 of record OY720610.1, read on the forward strand.
GTAAAACTTAAAAAGAAACAAAAATATTTCGATATGAAATTTATAATCACTTCAAATTTCCAAAGGGCCTGAATCGGAGCGGCTTTGCCCAAGTCAAGTCAAGTGAAAAACCATTCAAGTTCTGGAACTAGAAGATGAAAAAGTAAACTCGAGACTTCACATAGTGAGTGATGTAGAGACTTTAGTTATTGGAAATGAAAGAGCCAATATTAATTAATTGATTACAACAAATACTTGAAAGACGTTTTTGCGTTTTAACCAAAGCTTAAGCCAAGTGCGAGTCGGACTCGCGCACGAAGGGATACCATTATTACCATTATCTGTAAAAACGGCAAAAAAATCATGTCTGTTGTACGGGAGCCCCACTTAAATATTTATTTTATTATGTTTTTGGTATTTGTTGTTATAACGGCTAGAGAAATACATCATCTGTGAAAATTTCAACTTTCTATCACGGTTCATGAGATACAGCCTGGTGACAGACGGACGGAATGACGAACGGGCGGACGGACAGTGGAGTCTTTGTAATGGGGTCCACTTTGAGTACGGAACCCTAATAAATAGGTTTTATTTAGCTGTGTCTGCTTATTATCCAAGTGAATTGCCGTCCCACGTGAAATTACCAATGCAACCTGTGCGCGAAATAGCATTGCTAGCTAGTTCTTAAGATTACCTTGTCAGGGATACATTGCTTTTTGACACTGTTTCTATACAGGGTGTAACAAAATTCGTGTCGGACCCGTGAAGTCGTTATTAGGTATCGTGAGTTATATTTATGTAAAAATTTTTAAAATTTTAAGCAAAAATTCACGGTTCACAGGTCGGACACGAATTTTGTTACAGCCTATATATCTTTGTTCACATAAACTTGAAATAATGACATATTTATAAAAAAAATAACCTAATATAGGATCATTCGTAAATCAATCTATATAAATATTATAATTACGAAAGTAACTCTGTCTGTTTGTTACGCGTTCCATTTTCGTATGAAGAACACAGACAAGTTCAGTACTTCTTATACTAATCGTCTAGAACCCAACAAGTTGCGTGGTAAAGGGGACCACGCAACGATGCTGCGAGCCTCACTAGTGAATGATAAGTAATAATAACTTTGCTTTAAGTGAATTGAAGTGAAGAAAAACTATCCATAAGTACCTTTTTTTTTTTTTCGCTGGAAAAACGCAATTACGCGTTTCCCCCACGGTGAGGTGGGGGGGTATGTGGGGCTCGCCGGTGCTGAAGGCTCCGGAATACCCACTAAAAAACCAGCGTACCTGCATCGTCTCGGTGGAGCGGCACGGGATCGCTTGCGCATACTACCGCGACATCCATAAGTACCTAATAAGCTATAAATTTAACGTAAAATTGTGGCTCGTAGTATAAATAAATTGTATATTAAAGGAGGTTTCACTTCGATGTGATTGATTGCCCAGTGGGTTGAGTACGTGCACCTAAGTTAAGGTCGTAGGTTCAAATCTGTTTTTTTTATTGCGTAGGTAGGTGGACGAGCATATGGGCTACCTGATGGTAAGTGGTCACTAACGCCCATAGACATTGGCGTTGAAAGAGATGTTAACCATCGCTTACATCGCCAATGCGCCACCAACCTTGGAAACTAAGATGTTATGTCCCTTGTGCCTGTAATTACACTGGCTCACTCACCCTTCAAACCGGAACACAAAAGTACCAAGTACTGCTGTTTTGCGGTAGAATATCTGATGAGTGGGTGGTACCTACCCAGACGAGCTTGCACAAAACTCTACCACCAAGCACAAAGCTCTACCACCAACGAACCATTGCACCATTGAATTCATGTTTTTAATTTTTGTTTATAATTCATCGCGCTAAAAACTTCGTACATATGTGCTTGTGTCGAATGAAATAGCCACATGGCTCACCAGTCCTCATTCAAGCAGTGTCGTGGAAAAAGTTCTGTCTTTATGTTTACTTAAATAATTGAATGATTAAAATGCTTTATTTAAATATTCTACTTGTATCTATACATATAATAAAGCACTAGAAAACGTTTGTCTGTAACATTGAATAAATTTATCCAGAGACAAATGTTGACGATGAAAAAAAATTAACGAACAAAATTTTTTTTTAAATATATCGCAATAAAAAATATTTTCACACAGAAAAAACGCCAGCTTGTATTCAATATATGTAATATAGTAAATATTACAGATAAAGTATGTTATCATTAAAATAATGTTACATCAATACATAGTAAAAAATAGAAAAACACATTTATCTCCGCCGTAAAGATACCTCGCGTATAACACGGATACCGTAAAAGGTAGTGAAGCGTCTTAACTACCGGACGTACTGTTTTAGATGATAAAGAACTATATTTATGTTATTATTTACTATCTGTCCGTGTGTCACGCTTTCACGGCTAAACTACTTAGCCAATTTTGATGACATTTGTTTTAAAGCAAGCTTAAGCCCCAAGAAAGCATATGGGCTACTTTTTTTATGCCTACAAGCTCTCCTAACAGGCGGTAGAGCTAAGGGATGAAGAGCATGATTATACGATAGATTTATATGTAATATATAAGCCGTTTTTTAATATATTATACTTGAAAACATAGTGGCTTATATGGCTTTAGATTCGAAGGTATTATACTCAAGGACAAGACACATATATATACATATTTTTTTAAAAGCATGCAATTGTTTTTGATTCTTAATTCTGTAATTCTATGTCTTGATTACATTCCGTTTTGTGTGTCTTAATAAATAAATAAATTTATATATACGGCCAGTGTAACCACAGGCACGACTAACATCTTAGTTTATATTTGGTTGTGCATTGGTGATGTAATTAATGGTTATTATTTCTTATAGTGGTAATATCTAGACGCGATTGTGACCACTTACCATCAAGCGACCTGCATGTCAGTTTACCAATCTATTATTTTTTATCATAATTAAAGATTTATGTTTATATGTGTGCCTGTGGAGTGCCGGGCTAGAATGCCTGTGGAGTGCCGGGCTAGAATAGCACTCCCCCATCTCTTCCCGTGGGTGTCGTAAGAGGCGACTAAGGGACGGGGAAAAGGGGGGATGGGCAGCAGCGTCTCCCCCGTAAACAACTTACCCCCTACTGCGCTCGCCAACACGCCTGCCCAGCGTGGCGAGTATGGGCAAATCCTCCTACATGGTAGATGCGCTGAAAAAAAGGCCCCCAGTTACCGGCAAGCCCGCTAGGCCCGACCAAGGTAGCGGTCGCGGTATCGGCAGGGCAGGGGGTGCAAAGAATCACCGGTTCATGGCAGGCTACCATAAACGACGACTACATATGGCAACGTATAATGGACGCTCGATAAGGCTGGACCATCACCTCGCCGAATTAGAAGTAGAGTTAAGTCATATAAACTGGCATATACTGGGGTTATCTGAAGTCCGAAGACAGGGGGAGGACACGATAACTCTAGAGTCCGGTAACTTACTCTACTTCCGCGAAGGTGATAAACTCTCCCAGGGTGGTGTCGGTTTTCTGGTCAAAAAGGATCTCATTAGCAGCATCGTAGAAATCAGTAGTGTGTCGAACCGGGTAGCGTACCTTGTCCTTAAACTTTCCGACAGGTGCTCCCTGAAGGTCGTACAGGTATATGCGCCAACTTCGGCATACTCTGATGATGTGGTAGAAGCGATGTACGAGGACATCGCAAAGGCCCTCAACAACACCTCGAAGGCCCACTACAATGTTGTTATGGGAGACTTTAATGCTAAAGTGGGAGTACAAGATAGCGGTGAATCGAAAGTCGGACCTTACGGCTTGGGCTGCAGAAATCACAGGGGGCAAATGCTGGTAAACTTTCTCGAAGCGCAGGGGCTCTTTTTGATGAATTCTTTCTTTGAAAAGAAGCCCCAGAGGAAGTGGACCTGGCGAAGCCCCGATAACGTGACAAGGAACGAGATAGACTTTATCATTTCGAATAAACGGCACATATTTAGAGATGTCTCAGTGATCAACAGGTTTAATACCGGTAGTGATCACCGCTTGGTTAGAGGCACTCTAGATATCGATTTCAAAGCCGAAAGATCGCGAATGATGAGGTCTACTCTCCGACCTACCATGCTCCAAGCTGCTCAAGGCTCCGAAAAGTTCCAAATGGAGCTTCAAAATCAATTCACCGCGTTGGAAACCGTAAGCAGTATTGATGAGAAAACCGACACGCTGGTCAAAATACTGCAAAACACATCCCGCAAGTGTTTTCCGCCACAGAAAAGAGACAGCGCACCAAAACTCTCTGCTGAGACACTCGAGCTCATGAGGAAACGACGAGAACTACCATCGTTTTTGTCAGATAAGGCCTTAAACCGAACAATAAAAACGCTGACGCGACGCGATCTCCGATGCTCCAATACCCGCGCCATCAAGGCTGCGATTGAGCAAAATCGGGGATCGAAAGTGTTCGCTCGCAAGTTTGGGAGGCCGCGTCTGACGAAACTTAAAACTGAAAATGGTAAGGTCGTTACCTCTAGGTCTGAGATCGTCGGAGAAGTAGAGAGGTTTTATGGGCAGTTGTTCTCTTCAAGATCGGATAAACCTGTGGGAATCAGTATTGATGACCAGCGCGCCCCTCTTACGCGCCATTATTCCGAGGAGCTCCCGGTCGTTGACCAAGGCGAGATTAGGGCGGCTCTAGAACAGCTTAAAAACAACAAAGCTCCGGGAGATGACGGAATCACAACAGAGTTGCTTAAGGCAGGCGGGACTCCGGTCCTGAAAGAGCTAGCAAGCCTCTTTAATTCCGTCATCCAACATGGCAAGACCCCGGAAACGTGGAGTGGGGGTGAGGTGGTACTGTTCTTCAAGAAAGGTGATAAAACCCTCTTGAAAAACTACAGACCAATCTCCCTCCTGAGTCACGTGTATAAGCTGTTCTCAAGAGTCGTCACGAACCGTCTCGCCAGACGACTTGACGAGTTCCAGCCCCCAGAGCAAGCCGGCTTTCGATCAGGCTACAGCACCGTAGACCACATCCATACTGTTCGGCAGATTGTGCAGAAGACCGAAGAGTACAATCAGCCGCTGTGTATGGCTTTTGTGGATTACGAGAAAGCCTTTGACTCCATCGAAACCTGGGCAGTGCTCGACTCATTGCAGAGATGTCATATCGATTGGAGATATATCGAGGTACTGAGGTGTCTGTACAACGCCGCTACAATGACTGTCCACATCCAGGACTGTAAGACGAAGGCGATCCAACTGCGCAGAGGGGTGAGACAGGGGGATGTAATATCCCCGAAACTGTTCACCAACGCGTTGGAAGACGTCTTCAAGACGCTGGATTGGACTGGATATGGAGTCAATGTAAACGGCGAGTACATCTCACACCTTCGATTTGCCGATGATATCGTCATCATAGCAGAGTCGCTGGAACAATTAACCGAAATGCTGCGTAGCCTAAGCGTTTCTTCCCGGCGTGTCGGTCTCGGTATGAACTTGGACAAGACCAAGGTCATGTTCAATAGGCATGTCGTGCCGGGGCCGATATACGTCGAAGGGAAACCTCTCGAAGTTGTCAGTGAATATACCTACCTAGGACAGGTCATTCAAGTCGGTAGGAACAACTTCGAGAAGGAAGCCGATCGAAGAATTCGCTTGGGATGGGCAGCATTTGGCAACCTTCGTCAAGTCCTCACGTCGTCTATACCGCAATGTTTGAAGACGAAAGTCTTCAACCAATGCGTCTTACCTGCCATGACATACGGTGCCGAAACGTGGACACTGACTGCGGGACTAGTCCACAAATTCAAAGTCGCTCAGCGTGCTATGGAGCGAGCTATGCTCGGAGTATCTTTGAAGGATAAGATCAGAAATGAGATTATCCGGAAAAGAACCGGAGTCACCGACATAGCTTGCAAAATTAGCAGGCTGAAGTGGCAGTGGGCTGGTCACGTATGTCGTAGGACCGATGGCCGTTGGAGCAGACGAGTCCTAGAGTGGAGACCGCGAATCGGCAAACGCAGCGTAGGGCGCCCTCCAGCCAGGTGGACCGATGACCTCATGAAGGTGGCGGGGACCGACTGGATGCGGAAGGCGGAGGACCGGGAGCTTTGGCGCACCTTGGGAGAGGCCTATGTTCAGCAGTGGACAACGATTGGCTATTGATTGTTTATATTCTAATATGTAAAAACAACAAAATATCAACAAAAATAAACTTGAAACGTCACAAAAACTACAACTATAAGACAAAAAAACGCAACTACTACAAAAAAAAACTGATTCATCGTCTAAAATCAACGCTGTGACGCAAATGAAAATAATATATAGGATAAGAAGTAGATTAGTTGGACAAGTGGACAAGAGAGGGAAAAATAATAAGCCGTGTCATTGTGTCCCATACTTCACGGAAAGCCGCCCACAAAGAAATAAATAGGATTCGATAAGACGCGCGTATCTGTACACCGCGCTTTAGTACGTAAAACGGAACGTTATATGGCGTTCCAAAATATAAATTTTTATTATTAAGTTTACTTACATTAAATTAAACTTATAAATTTACATAATTAGAAATACTTATAAATATACTTAAATGTAAATATATTTTTTTTTAAAGTAAATAACATTAAAACCTTAACTAAATACAAATAACATTTAAAAATAATTATTATACAAGTCGTGACCTAAATGAATATATTTGTTAATTATATATTTTGTTATTATACAACAATCCACTGCGGAACGTAATTATTATATTCAAATCAAATCAAAATACTTTATTCAATATTGAAGTATTACACTTACTTATTGATTGTCAAACTGGAAACTACTATCGGTTCGGAAAAGAAACACCCAGCCCTGAGAAGAACCGGCGAAAGAAACTCAGCGGGTTTTTTTTTATGGTGCTATGTTACATTAGCTATGTTTATATGTTGTTTTTTTTTAAATAAAGTATTTTAATGAAATCCGCTTATATTGTATCTGTGTAGTCAGGATGGGCTCATGGGCTCAGAGGAGCGTTCCGCTGACTGATGAATCGAGTTTGCAAAGGAAGAACAGCCAAAAAAATGGTACATTCTTTGTAAGTTAACTTAAAAATAAATAAATACATAAACTCTAGTTTAAAACATTGATAAATAATTAAATTAAACAAAGTAAATAAACAAAATAGTCATGCATCTTCAAATAAAAGAAATGAGAGGCAACGCTATGTGGTCAGTTTTTTTTTTAAATAAAATTATGCCGGCATGGTTGGATATTATGGAGGATGATATTAATTTTACCATGATATCTCATATATAATAACAATTAACATATTTATTATTATTTTGCAGATAATCATCTACATAGCTATGTTACATTCTATAGCCCAGTTAAGATGCCAAGAGCCGGGTCCTTAGAATAATTCGGGTAATGGCTTCCATAAATATGTCCTCTTGCCCGCCACACTGAATCAGTTAAAACTTGGAAACAAATTGTATTATCATTGATTAAATAATTATTTAAGTACTACGGTATATGCGGCTTAATTAAGCTTTGAATTTTATTTAAATATTAAAACAATATTAACATAAAAAAAATAGAATAAAAAAGACTCCTTTATCATTTTTCAATGTAGTAACATTTACACATTTAAAATAATTAAATAAGAATTGTTTAGAATTCTGATGCGATGGCCGGCGGTGAAATTCAGCGGCCGGGACAGACAAACAATTCCTCGGAGCATTTCTGAGCATTAGTAAGATATATTGTACGCAGAACACTTGGTGGTAGAGTTGCGTGCAAGCTCGTCTGGGTAGGTACCACCCACTCATCAGATATTCTGCCGCAAAACAGCAGTACTTTGTATTGCTGTGTTCCGGTTTGAAGGGTGAGTTAGCCAGTGTAATTACAGGCACAAGGGACATATTAGTTCCCAAGGTTGGTGGCGCATTAGCGATGTAAGCGATGGTTAACATTTCTTACAATGCCATTGTCTATGGGCGTTGGTGACCACTTACCATCAGGTGGCCCATATGCTTGTCCGCCTTCCTATGCAATAAAAAAAACCTATATATAGTGTGTGTCCAAATGATCAAGATGTTCAAAATGAGCTTAGTCGTCAACATTTCTGTTCAAATTAAACAACAATAGTTCAATATATTTGCAACCAATAAATACTACTATACAATATTAATATATGAACAATACCGAAAACTAGGACGAATCTGATTTACATTTAAATTTTATACAAATAATAACTGTCATAGAATATATTTTAATGTAATTAATTCCACTGGTGTTCGTTCAACATTGTCCCTTTGTTTTATATGTAAAACAGATACATTAATATAATTTAATTGATTGTAAACGTTTAAGTCCCTACCACAGCTTATCTATACTAATATATAAAGCTGAAGAGTTTGTTTGTTTGATTCGGCTAATCTCAGGAACTACTGGTTCGAATTTAAAAAATCAAAAAGTCCTTTTAAATTTTTAATTGGTTTATTATATTTAATATCGTCATAGGTTTTTTAATTTATTTTATTCAATTTTATCATACGACGGCGGATGGTGTGTCTACAAAAAAACCGCGATTTAAAATTTAATATCAAAGTGAAATATAATATTGTATTAATAAACAAACGCTACACACTAAAGGAGGACGAGGTTTTATATTATTTTACAGATGAGGACATTCTATAAACAATATTTTATCGGGAAGATTCAAAGTAAAACCGGGATCGAAACCAACGCGTAACAAAATTGACATCATAAAGTCCTGAAATTTAATATTTCGTAAACGTACGTTACAACACCACAGACTAAAAATAAACAAACTGTCACAGACTATATAAGTAGTTTTATCACGAGGATTCTAATTGTGAAAAAAATATTTATCCTAACTAATATTATAAATGCGATAGTGTTTGTTTGTTTGTGTGTTATGTTACGCTTTCAAGTGTTAACGACTCAACATCATCATAATGAAATTTTATATCTATAGTAAAAGCCTGTGAATGTCCCACTGCTGAGCTAAGGCCTCTTCTCCTTTTTTGAGGAGAATGTTTGGAGCTTATTCCATCACGCTGCTCCAATTCGGATTGGTGGAATTCACATGTGGCAGAATTTTGAGTGAAATTTGACACATGCAGGTTTCCTCACGATGTTTTCCTTCACTGTCAAGCAAGAGATGAATTATAAACACAAATTAAGCACTTGAAAATTCAGTGGTGCCTGCCCGGGTTTGAACCCACGATCATCGGTTAAGATTCACGCGCTGTAGCCACTGGGTCATCTCGGCTATATCTATCTAATTATATCTATACTAATATATAAAGCCTTTGCTTTTATGGCTTTTTAGAGTTTGTTTGTTTGATCCGGCTAATCTCAGGACCTACTTTTTTTTCTTGGTTCGATTTAAAAAAATATTTTTGTTTTGGATAGTCCTTTTATCGAGGAAGGTTCTAGGCTGATTTTTATTAATTCTACGTGGGTTTAACCGCGGGGCACAGCTAGTCTATATTTAATATCAAAAGCTGAAGAGTTTGTTTGTTTGTTCCGGCTAACCTCAAGAAGTACTGCCTTTTATCGAGGAAGGCTCTAGGCTTATTTTTATTTATTATATTTTTATTAATTATACGCTTAATGAAACCGCAAATGAAATGGCACAGCTAGTTATAAATATTGTTTGTTATACTTTCGTTCTTAAATGCTCAACCGATTTTCATAAATTGTTGTCTAAAAAGGACAGAGTACTTAATTTTTATTTTTATTTCATATGGGAGCTAAGAATAAACATAATTTTAATACTTTTTTTGGAATGAAGAAAAAAAATTAAATACCTGCAGATTGCAGAATTTCAAGTCAAATATTACACGTTGAAATTCAAAAATCGAACTTAAAACCAGCCAGTCTTATTGATGTCAGAAAGATCGAACTGCTATATGTGCTACTACACTCACATAAGAAGGGTTAGTGGTAACCCCTTAGCTTCAAAAGATGAGACATCTGCCCAGCAATGGGAAGTTAATAGGCTGTTACTTTATACTGTCCACTAAATCAACGAGGCAGTCATAATAACTTATAATAATAACTTGGGACATTATTCCCACACGGCCATCTGATCCCAAACTAAGCAGAGCTTGTACTATGGAAACCAGACAACTGATATACTACATATACTACTTTTTCTTTTGTAAATACATACTTATATAGATAATTACACCCAGACTCAGGACAAACAGACATGTTCATGCACACAAATGTCTGTCCTGGGTGGGAATCGAACCCACGACCTGCGGCGTGAAAAGCAAATGTCTTACCAACAACGCCAACGGTCTCGTTGAAGTAAGATCAATAAAACATTATATATTATCTATGAAAACCCCGTCAATATATAATAGAGTAAAGTCAGGGTATATCACTAATGTAACATGGACGGTACTAAAGAAAGCTTTTAAGGTTAATTTACAGCTTTCTACCGTTAGGAAAACATTTAGGGAGGGACGTGACGCGATCACAGCTCACAATTGTCGAACGACCCCATCTTTTTAGGTTTTTATCACATTATACTTTTTAATTTTTATATCGTTTTTTTTATTACTTCTTAATTTTTGTTATTTTACCTATTTAAAGTAATTTGCAGTAATAGTGCAAAAACTTTCATAAAAAAACCTCTATACATTTATTATTTACTTGCTGTTGCTCGCGGCTTCGCCCGCGCATAAATATAAGTAAAGGATAAAATAATGTTTGCTTGGGAATCTGTGATTTTAAAGTAATACTAACTGTACCCGCGACTTTGTCCGCGTGGAATTTAACAAAAAAGTTAATTAGTTTATTTAGTTTTTTTTTTTGGTTTCTGCATTTTTATTTTTATTATCATTTTTTTCTAAAATAAAAGTAGCCTAAGTTACTCCTTATTACATCAGCTACCTGCCAATAAAAATCCCGTCAAAATCGGTCCAGCCATTTCAGAGATTAGCCGGAACAAACAGACAGACAGACAGACAAAAATTGTAAAAAAATGTTATTTTGGTGTATGTACCGTATATATATTCATGTGCATGTAGTAAAAAGCGGTTATTTCAATATTACAAACAGACACTCCAATTTTATTTATATGTATGTATAGATTACCTCTACTGGTGATAGGAGGGCTGGTTCATTTGTCCAGAGAATCGGTATTGCGATTTAAAGGCTGCTGTTGCTGCTGGATTCTTGCCACCATTCCAGGCGGTCACGATACGTACAGTAGCTATTTTTGTTTGCATATAATATTTAAGGCGTTAATGTAAATAATTAAATATAAGATTATATTTATTCTTTAATCAAAAAATCTATCAATAACCATGTTTCACATCTGCTGCACTTTCGGTAATGGTTGCATCTTCTTCATCGTTCTATGCTGCACTGAGACGACTCCTACGCCATCTCCAAGTACCGGGATCAGTGCCTTCATCATGATTGACTTCAACTTCGAATGTACACGAATATTCCTCAATACCATCTCGACCAATCATGGCAGCAGTTCTAAAGGGACTCGTATTCGTTTCTCCCTATATATGATTCAAGTAAGTTTATTCTTAATAATAATATCTTCAGAATGTTCAGAAATGTCTCATAACATGATACAAATAATAATTTATTTCTCTTGATATTTCATTACATTTTAATTTCACGCTTAAAGTAATAATAATAGAATACGAAACGCAATTCGCGATATTGATATATGTAGTTATTATTTTACAAATAATACGTTAGCAGAAAAGATAACTAATATTAAATGAAAAAGTTTAAATAACTTGGTGGAAAATTGAGATGAAGTATAGCATATAGGTGAAGAAAGTAGTACAAAAAAGATACATACTACTTCAAAATGTACGATATATATTTTTTTAATTTATAAAATAGATGAACTGGAAAATTAGCCTTATGACGTTAATTGGTCACCACCGTCCATAAGAAATACACTATCAACCCTGGGCACTACTGGAGTATCCTTATTATTACAAGGAGCATCCTTACTCGCAAGCAGTACTTGCTATTTTAGTGTTTCGGTTTGAAGGGTGAGTGAGCCAATGTAATTACAGGCACAAGGGACATAACATCTTAGTTCCCAAGGTTGATGGAGCATTGGTGATGTAAGCGATGATTTTCATCTCTTACAATGCCTATGTCTATGGACGTTGGTGACCACATACCATCTGGTGGCCCATATGCTCGTGCGCTTCCTATGCCATAATAATCCTTCCTTGGAATTAAAACATGATTACCAAATTTTACCAAATTCAGCTTTCAGCGGTATAGCCGTAAATCTATAAAAGACAGAAAACCATAGACAAACATACAAAGTTAATTACACATTTATAATATTAATATACACTTTCATTGTTTCAGATGAAATTATTGCACATCTTAGTTTTATTAACACAAGGACTTATCTCAATAAATGCATTCATTTCTGAAGAACAAAGAGTTATATTTAAACCGATATTTCGCTATTTAAACACAAATGTGAAACATACATGCAAGTGGTGTAACATGAAGCCGAAGACACATCGATACGACGAAATCGTCAATAGGGATGTACCGTCACATGAAATTATCGATTTATTTGACATACCGATTTTTGCAGCTATGGCGAAGGATAGAGGCAGAGGCGAGAAGAAAATCATTTCAGATATTATAGAAAGGCTTAATTGAGTATTTCATTCTAGCTCTTGTTTATTATTTGTCATAAAAATCAAAATATACTAAATTTAAGCACTTTGCAAGCACTCTTGAATATTACACAAACTTTCAGATATACTTACTTAGCGGTAGAGCTTTGTGCAAGCTCGTCTGGGTAGGTATTCAGATATTCTATCACTCATCAGATATTCTACCGCAAAACAGAAGTACTTTGTATTGTTGTGTTCCGGTTTGAAGGGTGAGTGAGCCAATGTTATTACAGGCACAAGGGACACAACATCTTAGTTCCCAAGGTTGGTGGCGCATTGGCGATGTAAGTGAAGACTATCATCTCTTACAATGCCAATGTCTATGGGCGTTGGTGAACAATTAGCATATGCTCCGTCTACCTATGCTATAAAAAAGGGAATATATGGATATTCATACACAGCCCTTGCTTAATTATTTGCATCTATTAATTTGCATAATAGGTGATTTTTTATTTTGGGTGGATTTGTGTGCTATTGAAGGCTGACTATTGGAGGTAGCACACATTCCTGTCATTCCCACGCCTAATATAAGATGCTTAATTGGAGGGGTAAATAAAATTAAAAATAAATATTAAAAAGGTTAAAGTAATTCTCTTTTAACAAAAATAATATAAAGATTAGACATAAGGCCCAAATATATATAGAGTAATTTTAATCAACCATAATATTCTGAATTATATCAATTTTAAGCAGATTTTTTTGGAAACAATGTGAAAAAAACAATATGTTTCATGTTCAGTATCTTCAATCAAAAGTTCCATTTTTTTTTATTGTATAGGAAGGCGGACGAGCATATGGGCCACCTGATGGTAAGTGGTCACCAACGCCCATAGACAATGGCATTGTAAGAAATGTTAACCATCGCTTACATCACCAATGCGCCACCAACCTTGGGAATTAAGATGTTATGTCCCTTGTGCCTGTAATTACACTGGCTCACTCACCCTTCAAGCCGGAACACAGCAATACAAAGTACTGCTGTTTTGCCGCAGAATATCTGATGAGTGGATGGTACCCACCCAAACGAGCTTGCACAAAGCTCTACCACCATGAAATGATCCTTATTATATTACGCCATATCTTAATTTATAATCATAAAATTTTCTTTGTGTACCTAACCACATTTACTATTTTGTATTGATCCTTTCTTGAGAAGTTTCAAAGCGAGAATATGAGCACTCAGACCCGTCAGACTACACCGAACGCTACTTATTAAGTATCAATAGTAGAACATCAATCAATGTGACAGGCCCGTTTGCGACATTATATACAAAAAAGTAATAAATCTTTGACTAGGTTTTTCATCCAAATACTACCGCATTAAATGTATGAAGGGTTCAACCTTTGGTAGTGTGATGTTATTTGTCTGTCTCTCTATCTCTAGCTCATCTGGTACCTACCCATATGCTTGCACAAAGCTCTACCACCAAGTATGTGTAGGTACTCCAACAATTAATAATAATAAGGTCCTCCTGACCGATTTCGGCCACGGCGGCCAATCTCAAGAGAGATTAGTCCACTGCGCAGGACATATTATATACACAAGTGGGTGCGCAAACACAGGTGCACTCTCTATTCCCTTACTCTCATAACCCGATGGGACGGCAATCCGACACGACCGGAAAGAGTTCAGGCGCAGGAACAACGGCTTTACGTGCTTTCCGAAGCACGGGAGTGTACACACTTCCAGCTTCCAGACTCCGGGTTGCTACTAAGAAATTTCGACAGAAAATTGGGATCTGGGAATTGAACCCAGGGCCACCGTGTCTGCGGCCTTACATGTAGCCACTAGACCAACGAGGCAGTCAACAATAATAATAATGATTTCCTACTAATAATAAACGATACAGTTAGGCATATTATAATACGTTAATATTATATAATTAAAAAAAAAATAAAACATAAAATAATACGGAAATAGACAAACAAAATGTCTATTAAAAAGTTTTTTAATTTCCCAACTTGTGGAACAACTAATGGAAAAAGTTTCTTTACTTCCATAACCCAGGTACGTTGACGCTAACTTCTACATTAAATCAGTATGCATGCGTAGTCTATTCAAATAATGAAAGTAAAGACAAATAAAAACTAACAAGTCAAGATATAATAATATGGAGTTTACTACAGATTTGTGAAGAAATGACGTTTTGAATTATGACGGCATTGTGAACTTTTGAAGTAAAATTAAAGTGGATATTGAGTATTATAGTGATGTGTGTACATATATATTGACTAGTGTGACCCGCGGTTTCACGCGCGTATAATTATTAAATATATAATGAATAAAAATCAGCCTAGAACCTTCCTCGATAGAAGAACTATGCAACACAAAAATATTTTTTAAATTCGAACTAGTAGTTCCTGAGATTAGCCGGATCAAACAAACAAACTCTTCAGCTTTTTATATTAGTATAGATTAAGAACTGTATTACATTATGTAGCAAACTATCAAATCAAATAGAATATTATGTAGGTTTTGACATTTGACTTTCGGAAGCGACAAGAGTAAAATAAAACTATTTGTGCTTGGGGGACCCCTCGGATGGTGGTACCTAGCTCGGTACCTCGTTTGACTATGTTTAAATCATATATGTAAATATATTGTTCTTCTTCTTAGTCGTACACTCCTGACGGAGTGGTCGTGGTCATGGAAAGTCTGATGAGTTGGTTGCGACTTTTGCGAGACTTCTCCATTTCTCTCTATTGATGACACTGCGTGTACATTCGATAAGGGAACACTTCGTTGATAATTTAATCTGGTCTGTCCATCTTGTGGGTAATCGGCCGCGAGAACGTTGGCCTTGTACTATTCCTTGTACCACAAAACGCTCCAAGGAGCTTTATATATTGCTTTCAATATATGGTTAGTTTATTTATAAATCAATAAACCAAAAAAAAATACACTAATTTATATTATAATATATATATTTTAAGTTATTTAAGGTTATATATAATACATTTTGTGCTTACAGATATCCTATTATATGAAGAAAACTGAATCCCTGATGATAATTTTATATACGTATATACATCGATTCATCCTGATATTAATGGCGATGTTTTCCTTAACAGCCAACACCAAGATTAGCTTTAAACACAAATTAGACCATCGAAAATTCAGTGCTATTTAGTAATAATATCTTTATTATTCAGGCATCGAGGCCCATAACTGTCTACAGATTACATATTCATAATTACAGAACATTCATTAATAATTAAAATTAAAATTAGAATCATAAAAATTACAATTAAAATATGTAAGAATTATAGATTAATTAAACACATAACAAATACAATTTATATATATATATATATATTCGACTAGAAGTTAAGTAGAAATAATTGTTTATGTACGAGGCGCATAAACCAGATTATTACAACGACTTCTGGATCATCCGCCTCATCATATAGCCATTAATATCATTTGCAATCATCATTAGGATAGTGTTTGTATGTATTTGCCAGAGTTTGAAGTCTTGAACCACTATCATCGGTTAAGGCCCAAATCACGTCGAAAAATTCACATGAACCATCGCGTCTGATTGTTTCAAAATTCATAAATGGTCCCACAATAATAAAACTAACGCTTTTACACATAAAAATATTTATCGTTAGAGATATTATCACCGAAAAAGAGGCCAAAGAAATCGCTTTGATATTTTATTTAATGTTTATTTTATATCAACACATGTCACACGGAAAATATTGAATTGAACGAATTACTATTTATTACTGGATAGCACGACCCAATCATCAGATAGTCTGCCGCTAAACAGAAATATTTAGTACGGTTGCGTTCCGATTTAAAGAGTGAGTAAGCCAGTACATGCACATGACATAATATCTTAGTTCCCAAGGTTGGTGGCCATTTAAGAAAAGGTCAATAATTCTTTCATCGGCTATGACTATGAGCAGTTGTGAGCACTTACTATCAGGTGGCCATTTCCCCTCCTTAGCCTACCTTTAACATAATTATATTTATGCACTTTTGACTGCCTCGTTTGTCTAGTAGTTACATGTAAGGCCATAAACACGGTGGTCCTGTGTTTGTGTGTCAATTCCCAGGTCCTACCCATAAAATGTTATTGAGTTTTTCTGTCGAAAACTCTCAGTAGCTGCCCGGAGTCTGGAAGTTTGAAGTGTGTATACTTCCGTGCCTCGGAAAGCACCTAGAGCCGTTGGTCCTGCGCCTGAACTCTTTCCAATCGTGTCGGATTACCGTCCCATCGAGTTATGAGAGTAGAGTATGGGGAATAGAGAGTGCACCTGTGTCTTCGCACTCACTTGTGCACTGTAATATGACCTGCGCAGTTGGCTAATCTCTCTTGAGATTGGCCGCCGTGGCCGAAATCGATCAGGAGGACTATTATTATTATTTATGCAATTTTTTATACAATATTTTTTTGTAAAATTAGGGGTTCTGACATTAAAAAGATCGGTGTCTAATCTTTAAAACTAGCCATCAGCTCAAGAGACATAGTATTGCAAAAGTAAGTTTGCAAATAAGTACACTAAGATAATCCGATGGGACGGATATCCGTCACGATCGTCATGAAAGGTGCAGGGGTAAAAGATTTACAAGATTTCCGTGACACGGTAGTGTATTATTGGGTACTTCCTAGATGACAATATTCAGTATAGAATGCTTACTTATTTATTTATTGATAGGGAAAGTGTAAATTCCCAGGGATTCGTAAATCCCGACTAGGTAAGGCCCATACACATAAACCATTCACTCATCAGATATTCTACCGCAAAACAACAGTGCTTGGTATTGTTGTGTTCCGGTTTGAAGGGTGAGTGAGCCAGTGTTATTACAGGCACAAGTGACATAACATCTCAGTTCCCAAGGTTGGTGGCGCATTGGCGATGTAAGGGATGGTTGACATTTCTTGCAATGCCATTGTCATTGGGCGTTGGTGACCACTTACCATCAGGTGGCCCATAAGCTCGTCCGCCTTCCTATACAAAAAACAGTAAAAAGTATATGCAGACCTGAGAAAAATAGGCAATATAATCGCGCTTGTATTCTACTTGAACATGTATTGTCATTTTCTAAGAGTCTATATCTGTCTTTCATTTATATAATATATCAATAAGTATGTTTTCAATGGTCAGTCAGTTGGAAAATCTATTAAAAAACAATTACACGCTTTGTTGAACTTAGTTAATGAAACGAAAATATTTAAAACTAAATTTATAAGTTCATACAAAAATGATTTTTAAATTAGACGTATATTTTTTAACATTTTTCTATATTATCAATAAATCACACGGATTATTTAGTGTAAAAGATAATAATTTAGATGGTTACTCGTCAGCGATTTATAGAAATGAAGCTATCAAAGACATTAAAAAAATAACAAATAATATAAACAATGAAGCATATCATTCCAAGCATAATATTGAAAAGCCAGTTCGATTCTTTAATGAGCACTATAACAAGATATTAATAAAAAGAATTATTCCGCATGGCATGAAATCATCTGGAATCGAATATGATCATAAATTTAAAACATATTACAAACCATTAATACGCCTACATAAAAGACAAGACAAACATTTAAAAGATATGAAAGAAAATGAAATTGCATCCATCATAGCAAAGACTCCAACAGATCTCAAGCTAAAGGCAAACAAAGATTATGATATAGATAGTGAATTACTAGAACCATTTAAACTATCAGAAACTGAACGAACAGACAGCGAATTTGAGGTTATAAAAAATCTAAACGATATTATAAAGAGCATTGAATCTAGAACGCAGAGAATCAAAGCGTATGATAAAGTTATTAAGTTAATTAAAAATATGTTGAGGAGTCCACAGTTTGAGAAATCTGGCGAAATGAATGATCCCTTTGCTCCAGGTAAAATGGTTTTATCTGTTGATGGAGACGCGGTTACAGAGAAAAATAAAGTTTGGATGCCGCATTATCCACCATGGAATTATTGGACGGTAAGTGCACTTGGAGCAACAAGCTGGTATAAGTTCCATCCTTAAGTTCGAAGTACATCAATGGGAAAGGCCTAACCTCAGCTGTTAGACAATCACAGCCATACAGACAGTATGAAGGATTTTGTATTAAATATAATGATAGTTTTAGCAATATATATTAGTATTGGTACGCAAACAGCTATTCGTAAGTGGTCACCAGCGCCCATCTATACTAATATATAACGCTGAAGAGTTTGTTTGTTTGATCCGACTAATCTCAGGAACTATTGGTTCGAATTTAAAATTTATTTTTGTGTTGTATAGTCCTTTTATCTAATCTTCTCTTATGTAGTATTTATAAAGCATACTAAAGAGTATTTCATTAAATATTAGTCCTCTTTCTTTATTTAAACTTGCAACACAAGGCTTCTTTTAAGTATATAGTCTACTAAGTGACAGTTCTTGTAACTTGTGTTGTATATGAACGAGGGATTCCCCGATGCATTTTTAACCTCCTAATTTTTTCTAGTATAAAAAGACCCTGCACCAAGATATCTGTCCCGGAACACAGGTGAAACTCGGAAAT
This sequence comes from Nymphalis c-album, assembly GCA_963151315.1. Lineage (NCBI taxonomy): Eukaryota > Metazoa > Arthropoda > Insecta > Lepidoptera > Nymphalidae > Nymphalis > Nymphalis c-album. The sequence continues at coordinate 7,717,824 of OY720610.1, forward strand.
ATATGCATATGGACTCCGCCACACTGAGTTTTATCCACAGAGATTTTAATAAATATAAAAAATAAAACATAAAATGTCAAAAAATACTTTATTTAAAATGCTAATAATTATTTATCGAACTCAGACAAAGATATCCAATTTTAATTCATTATTTTTTTGTTATATTTGTTAATTGTGCATTATCTTCATCATATGTATTATGTACTGGCAGAATAATATACGATCATACGTCATATAAAAGTACTGAGTGAAGGATAAAAAAAGGAAAGTCTTATTCAAATATTTTATTCTTTATTTAAATAATACAAAAATACTAGCCATAAATATAATAAAAACAAAAATGGAATGCATTATTTTCTTTCTATATTTAAAATTTAAAAAACGAACATGCTTATAATCTGATATGATTCGAATTTAGTTATATAAAAAGAAATTAAAATCCTTAATCATAGCTTTTCTACATAGAGAGCATAATTGCAACACAGCCTATATTCATAGCATTTATTTCATATATAATATATAAGCATTAATCAATATGAGATTTCTAACTGTTAATAAAATATAAAACACACCGTGTATTAAAAACCCTGTCTGACCCGTGAACTAGTTATTAGATATCGTTAGTTGGTTCTATTTATGTAATCATTTTTAAAATTGTAAGCAAAAAAACTACCCCGAAATAAAATTAATTTACTTAATTAACGAAAATTACATGGCAAAACAGGCGCGGGCAAAAGCGCTTGATAGCTCTATCTATCGGGTTGCCAGGACAAGAGGTCAGAGACCTCAGTTGTCTATGAAATTTTTGTCATTTACAATTGAAAATGTCAATTAATATTTTTATGGGTAATTTTTTTTCCTACTATTTTTAAAATCATTACATAAATAGAACCAACTCACAATACCTAGTAACTAGTTTACGGGTCAGACAGGGTTTTTGTTACACATTGTATATTTTAATAACTGGTCACAATATAATATGAGAAAGTTAAAACACAAACTTCTAATCTATTTCGTATACCTTATATATTAGTAGCGATCATAAACTAAAAAAAACCAGCTCGCGACCACCATGGCCGACAAAGTGGTCTCTCTCGTGGTCACGAGCTGACCACTATTGTATTAATAAACATTTATAAAGACTCATGTAAATCCTATACCAAATTTCATTTCACAGTAACGATATTTTTAAATTATTCAAATAAAGAAATAGTTTCATCCTCTTTAAATTGTTTTAAAAAAAACAATTAACCGACATGACACGCGCATTATATTCGAAATGTTATCCAAATCTTCATGCGCATGCGCACGACACACCAAAAACTCCATTGTGTATCGAATATAATTGTATAGGAGTATTAACAGAATGAATAAAGAAACATTCACTATTATATAAAGATCCTTCTTAAGAGATTCTGTCAATTCATCTTAGCTGTTCTTAATTTAAATTGCTTTTAAGATCCCACTGTTTTATTTAATAACAGCCTACCTATAAATATTATTCAGGGGGTAATAAGTCAAACGCTGTCTTCTTCATTTGAATGTAAATTCAGTGATGACAGAAAGAGACAGATATATGTTTCAAACCACCAATAAACAGTGTTTATAAGTAAGGCCGCTTTAATATAGCTTAATATAATATACATAAAAAATAATCTCTCTGGCTGTTTCTTCGTCTACATTAGGACGTAAGTGGGCGCGACTTGGACGCCACAGTTGTCATCCTTCATCGACATGAGGACGTATCCGTCGTTGCCCCAAAGATTGGACCAGGAATTCTTGATCAGCCAATACTTTTGTCCGTTAAGGACACCGTAGCCGACAGCCAAGACTGCGTGGTCCAATTGGTCTATTTGATTTTTGCTGAAAAGAATAACGCAATAGTATTATAAATACAAAACGAAAATTAAAAACGCCATCTGCTTTATTCGTAAAATGTTGAAATATATGTATTAGGACGTTTTTTTCGGAGCGACGATTTACAACGTGCACGCATACGTTTACACTCTGGTTCGCTGCGAGCGTGCTTGCTCACAAAACGAGTGTACAGAACATTCGATCATTTTTTTGTTTTAAACTTACACCGCATAACTTGTCTAAGATATGCATAATTGTCAATATATTTTAAGATAAAGTACTATTAATGACATTCAATTAATAATAAAATATAAAAATGAATATTTGTCTGTATGTCCTTTATAGAATCGTAAACTATGCCTTTGATCATGTCATGATCTTCAGCAAAGTGTTGTGCATGAGCCCACACAGGGTTCTGAGTTGGTACGACCAATCTTTTACAGATGGCGGCACTATCATTCCAATGAATTTCATCTATTGCCGTGATTTTTATTTATTATATTTTTATTAATTATACGCGGGTGAAACCTTGGCGCACAGGTAGTTAATATTAAAATCATAATCAAATCACAAAGGATATAACATCTTAGTTACCAAGGTTGGTGGCGCATTGGCGATATAAGCGATGGTTAACATCTCTTACAATGCCAATTTCTATGTGCGTTGGTGACAACTTACCATCAGGTGGCCCACATGATCCGACCGCCTGCCTATGCTATAAAAAAATGATAGATTAATCTAGAACATACCATTTAGGCTCATAGTAAACTCCATTGGAATAGAAGCTGAAGGTCTTGTGGGATGCGTCGATGGCTACTGATATCGGGCCGTGCTTGAAAATCGCCAACTGCAAGAAAAAATTAACAACATTAACCTCAAAATTTAATAAGGCATATAAATATCCCAGTTACAAAAAATCTTAAGTAAACACAATTTTAAAAAAATAGACTGTAAGCAATTCATATTATGTAACTATAAAAAAAATAAGACAAACTTAAAAAGGAAGTTAATAAGAATAAACCTTACTGTTAAGGACGTAAGATTTGAAATCCGATGCGATGATAATATTTTAATACATGACTGACAGACACAAAAAATAAAGACAAAATTAAAAAGTTGATATAAGCCTTATTGTTTAGGACAAAAGGTTGAAAATCAAATGCGATGACAATATAAAATATTGTCATCGCATACGCGAGTGTCAGAGACAACTTATGAAGATTCAACGAACGAAATACTTCCAGTATCGCGACTGGAGTATAGTTCTGAACATGAAGTACAAATTCCTGATATTTTTAAGGATTTATTTTATTTTCTCTAGGTGATCGCCGACCCATAGACATTAAATCCAACATGTTAAAACTAATAATACTACAGAGTACATGTGGCACCTAAAATCATTACACTGGCTCACTTGAAAACAGAATAAGAATATGATTTCCATACTGACCTTCAACGCGTTCTCATTCTTGGAGGTGACATTGACCCAGCCTTTGATAGAAGTCACAAGCGTCACATTATCGATGTGACAGTATCCATCCTGTAACAAATAATTAGTAGAAAGTTCAACGGAATCTCAAAACCCTATACCTGTATAGCCTATTCCAACCACAACAGGAATAAACATAAATAAACAAATTTGACACCGAATTAATGCGATATCATTGGTCATCGATATCAATTGACGCAATGTCATTGGGCGACATCTTGAATAATCTATGACATTCACTATGGATACGCGAAAAGATGGCGTTTTCAATGTCCGCGAAGTTGTATTCGGAACTTTGGAAGTTAAATTAATGTGGTTATAACTAGTTAATTGGAATAGTGTTGTGTTATGAATAAGGGTAAACGAATCAAGTACTGTTTACAGTGCATAATAATGCAGAACGATTTGACAATCGCATGCAATTTGTAAATCTACGGTGTGTTTACATTTATTTCTATTCCTATTGGAATAGGGTATATGTACCAATAGTGTGATTGGTAGAGCACAAACACTAAACTTTTTTTTTCTGTTTTATACCTCTTGGTAATGCGGTTTCAGCCAGTAATATGAAAATAACATCAATATTTTTCCCTGTTGTTTCCATGGTTACGAATGTTTAATTTAACTTCAATGCCATCATAAGTATGTCACGAGTTTTAAATAGTAGTATTATGTTGGAATTTCATTTCAACGTACGACCTTTTACGATATAAGTAGCGTTGTGTACGCATCTTTATCGCTTACTATACAAACCTTTTGACATGTTGCCATAAGGGTATCATATATGTGATATGGGAACTGCGTTTATTATACTCTTGCATAACTTTAATATAATATGTAATTAATGGACAATTCTGTCTGTGTATGCTGGCTCAAAACCATAAATAAAATGCCATAATAAACTGACAAATTAAAACAAACTTTTATCTGTTGAATTCTATCAGTCTCAATTATAAACTATTCTTAGTGGGTGAATAGTTACACAATCTTGCGTCTTCTTCTTTTAAATGTACAAACAACAATGAGAGAGAGAGAGAGAGAGAGAGAGAGAGAGAGAGAAATATCTATTTTTAACTGAGTAGGTATAAGTCCAGTTAAAACTAAAAAGAAAACCTTTTTTATTATTTTTTATGAATTTTAAGCTTTGATTTGATGATTAAGTAATCATATTAAAATATTAAAGGCGTACCTGTCCCAAATAGCCACCATAGTCTTCCTCGGTTGGCAGACCATGCTTCATGATCCACTGATACGCTCTGAAGTCCTCGCCGCCGTCACAGCCGTTGTTACCGAAACTGAAAAACGGTACTTATATATTTTTTATTGTATAGGTAGGCTGACGACCATATGGGCCATCTCATGGTACGTGGTCACCAAAGCCTATAGACATTGGCATTGTAAGAGATGTTCCACCATCGCTTACATCGTCAATGCGCCACCAACCAGCCTTGGGAACTAAGATTTTATGTCCCTTGTGCCTGTAATTACACTGGCTCACTCAAGATAGGTCTTAAGTGTAATTCGGAGTTTTTGTCATGGAGTGGGGGTAGTGTAAGTCACCATCTTGATAAATATGATCTGATATTATATGATATGTATATATAAATTATTCTTAATTTTAGTAATTTGTGTGTATGTTAGTTTGTGTGAGACTATATGGTAAGTTACCCCCAGGAGCAGTCGACGAGCGCCTGCTGGCTGAGCCTCACGAGATGTCCTCCGTTGTGCAGGAACAGGGCTCCCTCCACGGCACCCACTGTGCCGAACGACCAGCACGAGCCGCACACCGACTGGTCTGAGACACCAGAGTCATTGTCAATCACATATTATATTTATAGAGAGTATAATATTTCAAGAGTTTTTTTTTATTTATACAGAGTGTAACAAAATTCGTGTCCGAACCGTGAAGTGGTTATTAGGTATCGTGAGTAGGTTCTATTTATGTAAAAAAAAAAAAAATATTATGCAAAAAAATTACTCATAAAAAAATTTTTTTTTTCATTTTCAATTGTAAATGACGAAAATTTCATGGACAACTGAGGTAATGACCTCGTCTCCGACCTACCCGATAGGTAAAAGCTATCGAGCGCTGACGCCCGCGCCTGTGTTGCAATATAGTTGTCGTTATTTAGTCAAATTAATTTTTTTTCGGGGTAAAATTTTGCTGAATATTTTAAAATTTATTACAAAAATAGAACCGACTAACGATACCTAATAACCACTTTACGGGTCGGACACGAATTTTGTTACACCCTGTACATATATATCGTGTTCCTCATATCACCATCATAACAATATTTGTTATTATCCTTAAAAAAAAAGCTTACCTTTAACGGGTGTTACGGCTCCGAACAGCCTCCAGTCCATCTCCGGAGGGAGCTTCGGGCTCATCTCCTCCAGCTCAGCGGTTCCGTAGGGGAAAGGTAGACCTGGACGAGAAATAATAATAGTAATCATTGATCGCTAATTAGTTATCAATACGAGAAACACCGAATAATATTAGTATTAGTTCTGAATCATCTTAAAACGCATAGTAGAACTTGGCATTAGTAGTGATGTAAGCGAGCTAGTGGAGCCGCCCCTCACCGAGCGCGCTGGGCCCCGAGTGGCGGCGGCCCCGCAGCGCGGCCAGCTCGTCGGCGGAGCGGTCGGCGAGCTGGTTGACGGCCAGCGTGAAGCCGCGACGCGCGCGGTTGTTGGAGTGGATGAACCTGGGAAACGGAAACTACAGTCTGTACGTGTCCCCCATTCAGCAAACACATCGCTCCCAAAGAGAAGCTTTGGAGCTCACCCCACCGCTGTGCTCCGCTAGTCGTCCACGATAAAAGTCGAATAATGTCCAAGAAAACCTTCAAGGAGACGAGAGCATTGGGAGCCTGTCGTGGGATTTTATATCCATTTTAACTTTACTTCCAAAGAACACCTACGCCGACATTCCAAATGCTATTTGGTCGAATTACATATGACATCTAAACGGATTATATCAATCTCGACCAGTGACGTCATATCTAATCAATCGTAAGAGACAGGCAGACGAACAAATGGGCCACTTGATGTCAGTGGTCACCAACGCCCATAGACAATGGCATTGTAAGAAATGTTAACCATCGCTTACATCGACAATGCGCCACCAATCTCGGGATGTTATGTCCCTTGTGCCTATAATTACACTGGCTCACTCACCCTTCAAACCGGAACAACAATACAAAGTACTGATGTTTTGCGGTAGAATATCTGATGATTGGGTGATACCTACCCAAACGAGCTTGCACAAAGCCCTACCACCGAGTTAGTCTTATTTATCTTTACTCCACCTGCCATTGTTATCGTCTTGAATCACATATAGAGTTGGCTATTATAAATAACTATTAATGAAATACCTGAGGTTTTGTCTGAATGTATTTATTCTTTGCATATGTTCAACATCGGACGCGTACTGCTTGTTATGCTTAATTTTAAACCTGTAAAATAGACAATATAATGATTAATACACAATGACATCGGTAAGTCAAAAATTACGTGCGTAACGCGAAAGGTCGTATGTAACAATACAATCGAATTTGAACCTTATTACCTTATATAAATACATCATTTCGTATTATATTCTGACATATCAACATAAGACCTTTTCGTCGCATAAGTTTGAATTTGATAAGATTGACTGATATCACTGATTCGATTTTATGAGGAATTAGTGATATTGGCCTCCAGCCCATACCTCTCGAACTCGTCCGCGACGTGGGCGTCGTATACAGGGTGCACGAACTCCTTCATCGGGTTGAACGTCGCGAAGTGTCGTGAGCCGGGCCCCGGGAACGAAGTACATTTGAAGCCTTTAATTTAAAAATATAGTTCAAGAAAACTATAATAAAGAAGGCACACAATTAGTATCATATTATTTATCTGTCTGTCAATTGAACCTGGCTGTGGGTTATATTATATATGGCGTTACGTATAACTCCAACCACAGGAATTGTAGACAAATAAACAATTCAACATAAATATTTGGCTACAAACTATAATTGCAAATCAACGTATTTAGTGCTATGGTCAGTGGCGCAGCTTTCGTGGGGCCAGGTGCTGCAGTGCACCAGGGCCCCGGAGCTCAGGAGGCCCTGTAACTTAAGCTTTGAAAAGAGTGGAGCGTAAAAGAAAAAGAAAACGAGTCTCAAGTCTGATCCCATTTTTTTTTATTGAACATCAACAATTACAGAACTGCGTAAGTTCAAGTTACGTGGAAGCGGGGGAGACCCCGATTCTTTCTCTATGCACCGGGGCCCTTGTCCATCTAGCTACGTCACTGGTTATCGTTGCAATAACACGGCACACCGCACGTCAAAGACCCCATCGTGGACAGACTGACCGGTCAGCCTCGGAGTACATAAACCACATATCAAAACAAAATTTACACTGCAAAAATTTTAATTGTGATGCTGGCTAATAAAAACATACATGCACATAAAACTACCCAACTATAAACCCAAAACAATAAACCACAGCAAATCTGTGTCACAGACTATAATAAAAAAACACATAGTTTTGTTTATCTAAACCCGTGATTACCAAAGTGGTCCAGGTGGACCCCCAGGGGTCCACGGGAGAGTCAAGGGGGTCCACGTTGGCGTGATAAAAAAAAAGGAATGGAATTACTTCACAAAAATTTCTAATTTTCACATATTGTTTTGGGAATATGGTAGAAATATAGCTGCAGGGGGTCCGCGAACCCACGAACCCACGAACACCCGAGGGCTCGCAGGTGTTGCCAGCCTTTAAAAATATATATCATAGTGATACGCACCTGGATCCACCTTGAAGACGTCCTGGTCGATTTCGTCAACATTATAATCCTTATAGTCGATGTAATAGTGGTCGTAGTGAGAGCCGAGCAAAGAGTTGTAGCCCTTCATTTCATACCTGTGTGAATAGATAACGTATAGTGCCCGTCGATAAATATTGCACATCGACCTTTGGAAAGAGACAATCGACTAATTTCGGCACGGTAGAGCGTTTTCTCTGTCGAACAAATAAATCTATTCGTTATTAAAACAGTTACCAGTTTCTAATCTCACTAATTTTGATTTAGTCATATACAGCGTGTAACAAAAAACCTGTCCGACCCGTGAAGTTTTCATTAGGTATCGTGAGTCGGTTCTATTTTATAGGTTTTTTTTTCCTAGTATTTTTAAAATAATTACATAAACAAAACCAACTCACGATACCTAATAACCAGTTGTATAATGACTAGCTGAAACTTTACTTCTATACATAAGCAATATTTACATTAATTTAAAACTCACTTCAAGTAATTGTCAATTTATATAAACAATTGTGAGATTTTGTTATGTGTACATTGGAATATTGAAATAAAAATTCCATTTTTAAATGACACATTAATTATATCAATTGTTTTGTCCAGGGTATTTCAAATAAAAAAAAACTGTTATTGTATAAATTACATACATTGTAAAGATAAGATATATATACAAAAAAAAACCCGCTGAGTTTCTTTAGCCGGTTCTTCTCAGGTCTGAGGTGTTTATTTCCGAACCGGTGGTAGATTCATGACAATCAATAAGTAAGTGTAACGCTTGAATATTGAATAAAGATTTTGACTTTGACTTTCACTATATCTTACATGTAGCCACTAGAACAACGCGGTAATCACTAAGTATCCGCCCACCGCCCCCCCCCCCATCCCCCCCCAACTCACATCCAATTTTTACACTAACATAACAAAAATACTATCCAGCATTTGGTATACGTTATTCGTATGTCTCACCTGACCGGTATCGCGACGGCGTCCCCCCTCAAACTCTTCCTGAACTTGACCCACATCGTGTATTTGTTGATCTTATCACCGATCGTCTGAACCATACGCCATTTTGTTGTATCCGAATCTTCCATTGTTTCTGTACCTTAAAAAAAATGTTACTAATTATTTTTCAGTAATTTTCGCCTGTAGGGTACCGTGAAGGTGGTCCGTATAAAAAAGTAGCCCATCTCCTTTCTTATATTTCTAGCTTGCTCCAAACAAAACTACATCAAAATCGGTTCACTGGTAAGCCGTGACAACATAACAGACTGACAGAGTTACTTTCGCATTTACAATTAATTAATTCTATATATAATTTCTACTCCTATATACAAATTAAATAGATTTTCACAAAAATATACACTGTTGTTTTCAGTGAGTCAATTAAAAAGAGCGTGCAGGGTAAATTTGGACACTATAATCCGATGTATATGTTACCATCGCACCATCGCATCGTGGTCACCATCACTCATATACATCACCCTGACCTAAAAAATACGCCACCCGTTTTAAAGAAACTAAAAAATTATATAATAACGTTGGCTCACTCAGCCTTTAAATAGGAACGCACCCATTGTGTATTGCAGACCAAATGGTACTCACCAACATATTTGAAGTCAGTCATATCTGGTAGGACAGACTGTATCTTGATGTCTTCATCGTTGGTCCCGTTGACTTGGAGACACGTGTCATGATTGAGAACCTTCTCGGTCGTCACTGGTGCTATCTGCAATCGTTTTAATAAATCTTAATTTCCGAGTCACCAAAAGAAATTATCATACGAAAATAATTCTTAACGATATATTTATTAGGACTGACATTTGTGTGCATGAACATTGAACATGTCTGTTCGTCCCGAGTCTGGGGTGTAATTATCTATATAAGTATGTTAAATAAAAGTTATAAATGTAGTATATCAGTTTTCTGGTTTCCATAGTAAGGCCTTGTGTGAATAAGTCCCAGTATATTATCTATACTAATAAATCAATCTGAAGAGTTTTTTTGTTTCATCCTTGGCTAATCTCAGGAACTACTGGTTCGAATTTAAAATCTATTTTTGTGTTGTATTGTCTTTTTATCGAGGAAGGTTCTAGGCTGATTTTTATTAATTATATTTTCATTAATTATAAGAGGGCGAAACCGCGGGCCACCCAGGTAGTTAATTATAATAATAACTAACTGTCTGACTGGCATATCAATGCACAGCTCAAACTACTGGGACTAGCACAATGAAAATTTGCATACGGATTATTTTTACACAGTAGGTCAGCACCAAGGAAGACAATTTTAAAATTTTACGCTTAAAGTAGTGAGAAAGGTGATAAAAGTTTCTATGGAAATCCTTAATTTTTGAAGAAATCTATAGGACTTTGTACTTAGTTATTTTGAATTATGACGCATGTAAGTCATTGTTACGAAATCACGTCTCAACTACAAAATCAATCGCCATAACCATCTCCAGACAAGACAAGACATGTATACTACCACTTGGTGGTAGAGCTTTGTGCAAGCTCGTCTGGGTAGGTACCACCCACTCATCAGATATTCTGCCGCAAAACAGCAGTACTTTGTATTGCTGTGTTCCGGTTTGGAGGGTGAGTGAGCCAGTGTAATTACAGGCACAAGGGACATAACATCTTAGTTCCCAAGGTTGGTGGCGCATTGGTGATGTAAGCGATGGTTAACATTTCTTACAATGCCATTGTCTATGGGCGTTGGTGACCACTTACCATCAGGTGGCCCATATGCTCGTCCGCCTTCCTATACAATAAAAAAAAAACGAAATTTTTCGAATACATGTTGTCTGGAGTACAGAAGACATACAGTACCATACAGCTAACCACACCCTTACAAGCAGACGAAACCGGGCTTATAACTAATAGCCCATACTTGGAAAAGCGTAAATCTACCATTGTTCTTTATAAACCTAAATAAATCGCCTCAACAATGAACGCCTTCTTAGTATACATAGATTTGAAAGGCCAAGAGAACTTAATATAAGTACAACATGATAGTATGTGGTCATATATGCTAATAATAAATACAATTGAAGTAATTAATATATCCGATAATAATACGCAAAACAGGTGGACGAGAAAGGAAAATAACCAACTACGATATGAGTAACTATGATTGTACTAATATATAATGTGTAATAAATTGAATACCCCGGGGACATTATTCACACACGGCCATCTGGTTTCAAGCTAAGCAGAGCTCGTACTATCGAAACCAGACAACTGATACATTTACATATAATACTTTTTGTAAATACATACTTATATAGATAATTACACCCAGACTCAGGACAAACAGACATGTTCATGCACACAAATGTCTGTCCTGGGTGGGAATCGAAACCACGACCGGCGGCGTGAAAGGTCAGTGTCTTACCAACCGGCTAGTCAATTTGGATAAATAATTATTTTGTAAATGAAAGTGAATGAACATAAGTTATAAATTTGCAATTAATTATACGCTTAAAAAAACGTATTATTAAAAACAATATAAGCTGCCGTCACGGAACGCATTGGAGATATTAATAGTAACAGCCTGTGAATGTCTGCTCCTTCTGGGCTAAGGCCTCTTCTACTCATTTTGAGGAGAAGTTTTGGAGCTTATTCCACCATGCTACTCCAATGCGGGTTGGTGGAATACACATGTGACAGAATTTCATACATAGTGAAATTTGACACATGCAGGTTTCCTCGCGATCAAGCACGAAGTTAATTATAATCACAAATTAAGCACATGAAATTCCGTGGTGCTTGCCCGGGTTTGAACCCACGATCATCGGTTAAGATTCACGCGTTCTTACCAGTGGGCCATCTCGGCTTTGGAAATATTAAAGAATCGAGAATATAATAATAATATCTTGGGACAATTTTCACACACGGTCATCTGATCCCAAACTAAGCAGAGCTTGTACTATGGAAACCAGACAACTGATATACTACATATACTACTTTTTCTTTAGTAAATACATACTTATATAGATAATTACAACCAGACTCAGGACAAACAGACATGTTCATGCACACAAATGTCTGTCCTGGGTGGGAATCGAACCCACGACCTGCGGCGCGAAAGGCAGGGTATCTACCAATCACGCCAACCGGCTCGTCAAAGATAATTTATAATTAAAGAAAAACCAAAAAATAAATATGAACCACTTACTTGTCAGAAAATCAAAAATGTTTCAAAATAACTGCTTTTGTTTTTAATAGCGAAAGAAAAAAGTTAAGAAAGTTAGTAATGCCGCGAAGTTACTACAGACCGTTATGCTGGCTGCGGCAACTGAGGTCGGACAGCAAATGCCTGTCGTCTGTTCCTCTTGCAGTGCAGCAGTTCCTACGTGGTCATGACTAGGAGCGCCAATATTTGACGCCAATAATTGATTCTTTACGACACTTTTTATATCACATACCTTAATAGACGTGCCATACTGCGGGTACACTGACGCTGACAGTTGGTACGTCTTGACCATAGCGCCGTAGTAGTCGATACGGGATTTGCCATTTTTACTGTCGAACCTGTAAAGAAAGTAAAAAAAAAATGGTTGTCTGTAAAGTCGGTTTACGGGCGATAGTTTAACGTGACAACGTCATAACAAAACATTTATGAAATGACTGCATACTTTTATGAATAAAATTGAATCATTTTTATTGAATTATCATTATTCTGTATGGATAAAAAAAGGAGTAAAATGAAATCTACAATTTAATCGACAGATTTACTTTTATTTGCACTCATAGGCCAATCGAGTGAAAGAGAGATAGATGCGGCGCAAGCGTACAATCAGCGTAACGGGACAATGAGCGACAGCCAGCGTTCATCGATTTAAGTTGTCACGTCAAAAAAATTATAATTATATTAACAGTTTGTTTGGTATCCATTTTGTAGCCGGGCTAATAGCGGTAGTGTTGGTATTCCTTTATAGATGCCTTCACTTTTCCCGATCTAATTGGTGGTAGGGCTTAATCAGATATTCTACCGTTCTACCGCTAAACTGCAATACTTAATATTGTTGTTCCGGTTTTACGGGCGAGTGAGCCAGTGTAATTACAGACACAAGGGACATAACATCTTAGTTCCCAAGGTTGGTCACGGATTGACGATGTAAGCGATGGTTAACATCTCTTCCAACGCCAATGTCTGTGGGCGTTGGTGATCACTTACCATCAGGTGGCCCATATCCTCGTGTCCCCTACCTATGCTATGTAGGCCTGACACAGGGTCTAGGGCCTTCGATAATAAGGTCAAGGCATCGGTTCCCGCCGCACCACAGCCCATATGGCCCAACAAAGTAGTAGTCGGCTTTGTATAAAACACATTATTTTTCTGCATTTGAATTTTTTTTTATAGTTCACCTCCAATGAACTTCAAAGCCCGAATTCGCTTATAACTATAACTACATCATAATTGATTCAGTGTGCAACGAGGTTTTTACCCGCGTATAATTAATAAAAATATAATGAAAAAAATAAGCCTAGAACCTTCCTTGATAAAAGGACCAAACGTTCCTGAGATTAGCCAGATCAAACAAACAAACAAACTCTTCAGCTTTATATATTAATATAGATAATATACTTATTAACAATAATATACAAAGCTATATACCTATTATTATTGTTTCAATTAAAATGATTTCAATCAGTTCAGTAACCGTATAACCACATATGGTTAAAAAAACAAATATTTATCAATTACGAACCGTATTTACCAATTTTCAACCCTGTTGCTTCATATTAAGAGCTTGATTTGTGTGCAACATGTTGGTGGGTTAACATTATTTTCTTACAATGCCATTGTCTATGGACATTGGTGACCACTTACCATCAGGTGGCCCATATGCTCGTCCGCCATCCTACACAATAAAAAAAAACACAAAGTCTTAAGGAATTATCCTTCTATTCGTCATACCTAACACAGAAAACAAAAATTAAAAGAATAACTCCTATATATCAATATAAATTTGCATTTGTATAAAGCATTGCATTAATGAAAAAGGAATTACTGATAAAACTTCTTGGTACTATATAGTTTGACATAGATAAACAATTTTTGCTTTACAAATAGGATAAGCACTAATGATTACATATTTATTAATTCAACAGTAATTGTTTACTTTGAGGGAATGACCTCTGATAACAATTTTCATACTTTAATTATATTTCTATGAACAAAGACATGAGTTAACACTAAATTATTATATTAATTATAAATAACATCTTATCTACTATAAATATGACCTGTAGATAAAGTTCAAATAATAACTCGTGAAGTGACCTCATGATGGTCTACATTCTTAAATTTCAAATCTTATAAATTAAAAAATTAAATCTTTTTTTTTAATATGCAACAGATTATATATTATTTTAATCTTTATTCAATCCATAATAATGCCTTATAAATCTAGTTTATTATCACAAAGGTAACTGGAATATTTAAATTAACTATAAAATAACATTATTATTCTATTTTTATACATAATAATAATAACAAGCTGTATCAATCAATAATATTTATATAAATAATGCATACAAGGTAAATGAAACCTAATTATAAAGTTGAATCATCATAAATAGTTTGTGCTAGATTCAAATGCAGAGATCAGCATTAACATACATTTAGTATTAATTATTTGACTGAAACCTAGTTAATTCCTTCGTTGAAATCAATTGATTTTTTTTAATAAAACCATATACCCGCTTCTTACTAGGCTGTAAAAATTGTTGCAAAATAAAAAATAAATAAAAAAAACCTTACCAAGCATAAAATGGTTCGTGCAGCTCAGCATAAGGAATATTTAGCAATCCTTTAACGGTATATACGCTGCTCCATTGCGGCGGTGTATCTAAAACAAAAGGATGGTAAAAAAATAACTATCATTAAATACTTTACAACCTCCTTTCGGCTACTTCTACAGGTATTTTATATTATTTAGTAAATCCAATAAATAGCTTCAATATAGTTCACCTTTGTCAACATATCCTAATGTGGAACCGATGAAAATACATAAAATTGCACAAACAAACATTCTAAACAAGCGTTCACTTGAACCGCTTTAATCAGAATGACAAGAGGAATGACTGATGACATTCACAGTTCAGTTAACTGTTGAATATTTTGAATACTTAAATTTTATTAAGCACTTGCAAAAATTACTAAAGGTAGGCTTACACTAGACCAAGCATTAACTTTATTGTCATAATTAAATTTATTATAATTTAAATTTGTAGGTCAACTTTTGAATAATAAACGTAATAAATTATTTGAATATTATCCATATATATCAATGATTGTCCTGTTTTTCTTGGTATCGATTTGAAGAAAAATTTTATTAAATTTTATCGATTATCGATTAACTGGCAAAAATACCGAAATAAGCGATTAATCTATTCTTATCATTTCAAATTATTTTTCTTAAATAATTACTATTATTAAATTATTATTTATATTTTTAAATAAATTATATTATTTATTAGTTGAGTTGAGTTAATTGTTGCAATTAAAAGAAAAATGAGAGACCAGTCAGACTATTTGCATCAAGTTTTCACCATAAGGTCTTAAGACAAACTGTCGTGATGTATATTTTAACTTTCTGAGAATTATTTTATGAAGTAATTATATATCTATATATTCTCTTCACTTTTATAAAAGAAGAATTGCCATCCAAGACGAAAGTGTGTAACTAGGCTAACTAAAATTGAAATCGCTGACAACGTATTTGAAAAAATTAGAATACCAAGCATTTTCTTAGTCACATATTTTGTAAATATAAATATTTAGTAAATATAAATCATTATTTTATTTTAAACTATGGCATCCAATTTGTGTTTACGCAGTTACGTATTATAATAAAACTTTAATAGCCGATACTGGTTATGGGTTTTTTTTAATAAAAATGCTAGCTGTAGCCCGCAGTTTCATTCGCGTATAATTAATAAAAATAAGCCTAGACAAAAGGACTACACAAAACAAAAATAATTTTTAAATTCGAACCAGTAGTTCCTGAGATAAGCCGGGTCAAACAAACCAACTCTTCAGCTTTAAATAATAGTATAGATATAGATATAAATGAAGACAGTATTAATATAATAAAAGAAAGAAGAAGAAGAAGAAAAGATGGAAGTTTTGTAGGTAATAGACCTTATGACTATACCTAAATTCGTTGATAGTTTATGATGATATATAAATTCAACATTATAAGTGCATTTTAAATATTGATTTAAGTAAAAACAAACGTATCATGCGGGGAGATCTGTGGCCGATTTTGCCTTGGCATATGATCTGACACAATTGGTTACCTCGCCAACGCGAATCCCAGATGTGGATGATCATACACCTTCCCTGCTAGACCTTCTGCTGACCTCTCATCCGAACGGGTACCATGTTTCCGTCGAGCCTCCCCTTGGCTCGTCGGACCATTGTCTTGTCCGGAGTACAGTGCCGATCTTACGCCCCTCACGGGCTCGGTTCGTGGGATGTCGGTGAGTGTGGCACTACAGGTTAGCGGACTGGGATGGGATGCGGTCCTTCTTTGCATCTTACCCATGGGGGCGGATTTGTTTCTCGCCGGATGATCCAGATGTCGTTGCTGACTCGGTCGCTGATGTGGTGTTTCAGGGTATGGAACTTTTCATTCCGTACTCTGCAGTACCCATCGGTGGCAGATCCCGGCCCTGGTTTGGTAGCTTCTGCAAAACGGCATCACGTCGAAAAGTAGAATGCTATCAAGCCTGGGCTGAAGCGACGGCATAGCGTGATGTAAATACCAGCGCATTTAAAAAGGAATATAACTCTGCCTCCAGGTCTTTCAAAAGAATTATCGCCAAGGCAAAGTCGGAGCACATAGGCAGGATTGGCGAGCGATTGGTTCTTTCCTTCGGGAACACACGCATTTTGGTCTCTCACTAAGGCTGTCTTAGGGAATTTCTGTCAGCCCTCCCTTCCATCTCTGCGTAGGAGCGATGACACGTTGGCTCATACCGCGAAGGAGAAAGCTGACCTTTTGAGCACTCACTTCGCGTCCAACTCGACTCTGGATGACCAAGGAAAGATACCACCGACAATCTTGCGGTGTGATACTACGATGCCGGAAATTAAATTCCGACAAAGTGCGGTTCGTAAAGCACTTTTTTCCTTGGACATCCATAAGTCGAGTGGGCCCGATGGCATTCCTCCGATTGTGTTGCGTACTTGTGCTCCCGAGCTGGCACCGGTCTTAACGCGCCTTTTCCGTCACTCCTACACATTAGGCGTAGTCCCGAATTCTTGGAAGACTGCTTTGGTGCACCCGATCCCTAAAAAAGGCAATCGCTCTGATCCAACAAACTATAGACCTATTGCTGTCACCTCCTTGTTCTCCAAGATAATGGAATCCCTTATTAACTGCCAGCTCCTGCGGTACCTAGAGGAGATCGCTGATTTCGTCGAGGTCGCTCAGCTGGTGATCTTCTAGTTTACCTGACTCACAGATGGGCTGCAGCGGTTGAGTCCAAGGGGGAGGCAGTAGCAGTCAGTCTGGACATGGCGAAGTCCTTCGATCGGGTATGGCATAAAGCGCTTCTTTCGAAGCTTCCGTCCTACGGGCTTCCCGAGAAATTATGCACGTGGATCACCAGCTTTTTGGCAGATCGGAGCATCAAGGTCGTTGTTGACGGTGCATGCTCTGACTTAAAATTCGTCAATTCTGGTGTGCCACAAGGCTGCGTTCTTTCACCTACTCTGTTTCTTCTGCATGTCAATGATATGTTACAAATCAGTAACATTCACTGCTATGCGGATGACAGCACTGTAGACGTTCTTTACACCGGCCGTAGCAATATTTTTCGGGAACACGTCGACGAGTGTCGGAACAATCTTGTGTCTGAAGTCGAGACCTTGTTAACCAAAGTCTCATACTGGGGCCGACTAAACTTAGTTCAACTCAACCCCAATAAGACACAAGTTTGCGCGTTAACCGCTAAAAAATCTCCTTTTGTCATATCCCCTCATTTTGGCCACAGCCAGTATTGGGATACTTGGCGTCGAGATTTCGAACATTGTTCAGTTCCGCGGTCAATTGGAAGTTAAAGCTAAATTGGCTTCTAAAAAGCTTGGAGTGCTCAACAAGGCGAGACAGTACTTAACGTCGGCCCATCGCCTACAACTTTACAAGGCACAAATTCGGCCCCACATGGAGTACTGCTCTCACTTCTAGGCGGGAGCTCCCCAGTACCAGCTTCTTCCTTTTGACCGTATTCAACGTAGAGCAGTTCGAATTGTCGACGATCAGGCTATTACTGATCGGCTTGATCCTTTAGATTTGCGTAGACATGTAGGGTCTCTCTGCATCCTCTATCGCATATATCACGGGGAGTGTTCTGAGGAGTTGTTTGGTTTAGTCCCGGCAGCTGAATTTCACCACCAGACATCGCGCCAGACCTCTAAATTCCATCCCCATCACCTCGATGTCTGGAAATCCACAACAGTGCGTTTCTTAAGGCATTTCCTGCCGCGCACAATCACTCTGTGGAACCAGCTTTCGCCGGCGACTTTTAGAGAGAGAGAGAGCGTACTCCTTCCTAAAAGGCCGGCAACGCATCTGCATGTCCTCGGATGTTGCAGATGTCCATGGGCAGTGGTAGTCACTTTCCATCAGGTGAGCCTCCTGCTCGTTTGCCCCCTCTAACATAAAAAAAGTATTAATAACGTTTGTCACGCTGCTTTAATCGTGATTGTATTATAGTGGATTGGATTATATACATTTTTTATATCTTATGAGCTTATTTAATTAATTAATAACTTAAATATATACAAAAAAAATCCTAATGTACAAATCGCGACCGCATGGAATGAAAGCTAGAAAGCTAGCAGCATTTCCCAAGCAAATAAGGTGGCTTTGGTTATTTGAAACTAAAGATATATTGATAATTGAAATATTAATCATGAAGCGTTATTGATTGCACGAACCTGTTCTGCAAAATTGTTTTTGTAATATTATTTTCGCTAAGGGCAATATTACATGTTTCATTGTTTTGTTTGACAATTGACATATTTCATATCTGTCAAATTCTTCAAATTGCTGAAAGCTGAATTTACAAATCGCTATTTCGGTGTTTGTATGAATTAAATAAATTTATATAAATCTAATGAAATTATGTAAGTTATTAAGTGAAAAATAATTAAGTGTGAAATATATAATACAAAGGGTTTAAATCAAGAAAAATGAGTAAAAAACCAATTTCTTTCGGGAAAATTAACTTTAATATTAACAGAACCTCATCGCACGACACCTTCGATGGGTCGACGTCAGGTTTCGGCACATTCGGTCGCACGCCGATCCAGGAACAGAAAGATATTGAAGAAATCTCTGAAGACCTGGAAAGCCAACACGTCCATCAAGTAATGGGAATCAAAAATTTTGGTAAGAAAGCCAAAAACTTTGACGTCGAAGAAATGATGAAACAAGCAAAGATTGCAGCCCAAGAAGCTAATAAAAAGAAAATTGAAACAATGGTTTCAAGTAGCTTAAATGAAAAATCAAACACAGTTCAAAGTGTAACAACAGCACCAAGTCTACAAAAAGAAGATTCAAGTGACGAGGACGAATTGATAGGACCACCAATACCTTCGAGTTTACCATCAAAAGATTCTGATAAAAATGATGTTGGAAAGGATGATAAAAGTAAAGGTGATGAAGACAGCTATGATGAGCTCAGTGGTTCGGATGATGAAGAACTCACCTTCGAAAACCGAATACCAAATTCACATGAAGTAAGTTTGAAAGTATAAATACAAAATATTAATATATAATCATGTATTCTAGTATGTTGTAGGCTCTTAAGAGATTATATTTAATGTATTGCTTCTCTCTTGTTATTTAATATTGTTGTAAATACCTATTGAATATGTCACATTAGTGTTTTGTGAATATGCTGATAGTATCCTTACTTAATATTATAAATGCAAATGTAAGTTTGTTTGTTACGCTTTCACATCTAAACCACTAAACCGATTTAAAAAATTCTTTCACCAATGGAAAGCTACATTATCAGCGAGTAACATAGGCTATATTTTGTCCCCGAATACCTACAGGAAGGGGAACTCTGCAAGTGAAACCACGGGCAAAACTCTAGTTTCAAATAAATCAAATTATAGGTGATTTAGAAAGTTCTATCTAGAAGAACTGGCTGGATACTAAGTAGCTAGATTTGTTCATAAATCATAATATAATAATTAATTATCTAATACAACTGAATACAGCCTCCTTCTGTCTATAGCAAGTCACTCCAGTCTGTATTTGTTAAAATAATTATAAATGTCACTTGAAAATAATACACTAGACAGGATTATTTTGTAAGATTTGAATTCACATAATAATTTACTTTTTTTTCTTTTTTTTTTATTCCATAGGAAGGCGGACGGGCGTATGGGCCACCTGATGGTAAGTGGCCACCAACGCCCATAGACATTGGCATTGTAAGAGATGTTAACCATCACTCACATCACCAATGCGCCGCCAAACTTGGGACCCAAGATGTTATGTCCCTTGTGCCTGGAATTACACTGGCTCACTCACCCTTCAAACCGGAACACAACAATAGTAAGTACTGCTGTTTTGCGGTAGAATATCTGATGAGTGGGTGGTACCTACCCAGACGAGCTTGCACAAAGCTCTACCACCAAGTAAAGTAACTTTAGTAATTCCCTAAAAAACGGGCTTCATTTTAATTGATTAAAAGTAAATTTGTTATGTTTTGAATTCCAGGTGGAAATGCTACACGGCGCCAAAGCAGTAGTGGCTCTTGCTGTGGACCCTTCTGGTGCTCGACTCGCTACTGGTTCCGTTGATTATGATGTGTCATTCTGGGATTTTGCTGGTAAGATACAAATATACCTTGTACCTTAATATAATAATATCCTGGGACATTATTCACACAAGGCCATCTGATCCCAAACTAAGCAGTGCTTGTACTATGGAATCCAGACAACTGATATACTAATATAAAGATAATTATAACCAGACTCAGGACAAACATGTTCATGCACACAAATGTCTGTACTGGGTGGGAATCGAACCCACGACCTGCGGCGTGAAAGTATCTTAACAACCAGTTCAACTGACTCATACGATCGCAATATAATCAAATCATGCAATATTTTATTTAGTTTATAGTTAGGTAAACTTGCAGTTGCGCCACCTGATTGTAGTATTAACCTAGGCAATTAAAATACTTTTAGACACTCATCATTTATTATACCGCTGATCAGCAATAGGTACCTGATGGTAAGTGGACACCAACGCACAGACAGACAAAAAAACATCGCCAATGCGCCAGTACTAATGTCTCAATCGTCTGCAAAATGCAATAAGTAGAAATTAATTTCAATGATATCTTTTCCAGGAATGGATGCGTCGATGCGTTCCTTCAGAACACTCCAACCCTGCGAGAATCATCCAATCAAAGCCCTGCAGTACTCAGCGACCGGTGATTCGATTTTAGTCGTAAGCGGTGCAGCACAGGCCAAGGTGCTGGACAGAGACGGCTTCGAAGTTCTTGAATGTGTTAAGGGAGATCAGTACATTACCGACATGGCCAAGTAAGGATATTCAAGTTAATACATGTTTTTTTGATGTCTAACTTCGATCAATAATGTACTAGATTACCGGTAAGCGCTTCAAAAACGACCCGAAAGGTAAGAACACAATGACGTTTGTGAGGTTATTTCAAATTAGTATGGTCCAATCATAACTTATTGCTAAGGAAATAAGGTTGAATATGGAACAACCGTTATTGTACATTTCCTATGTCTTTCTGTCATTCATGGCGTAAGATCGTAAGTGAATGTCAATACAATCTAAACCGCACTTTATTGCTCGGGAACAAGGCATAGTTTAGGTTGATATTTATAAACAATTACATCTTTTTCATCATTTTTATGGCCAAACCTTGAGTAATTCCATTCATTTTCTAAAAGCAATACAAACTGTTCTACTATAATACATCTTTATTTATAATACAACACTATTCCACTTAACTACTTAAATCAACTTTAATTTTACTTCGAAATTCCGATAATAACTTCGCTGATATTCGAAATGCCTTTTTTTATGATTACAATAAATATTTGAATACCTCAAATTATGTATAATTGAATTGGAGTATATGCTAGTGATTGTATATATGTATTTCTTTTTTTAAATATATAAATATATTAAATAAATAAATAGTGGAAGTGCCAAGGTACGCAGGAGAATTGGTGTGTAAATAAGAAACCACAAATAAAAAAATAATCGGTTGACAAGTAGAGGACAGAATTTGTTGCTAAACTGTTTTGTCTCTGTCTAATTTTACTTGGTAGTAGAGCTTTGTGCAAGCTCGTCTGGGTAGGTACCACCCACTCATCAGATATTCTGCCGCAAAACAGCAGTACTTTGTATTGCTGTGTTCCGGTTTGAAGGGTGAGTGTGCCAGTGTAATTACAGGCACAACGGACATAACATCTTAGTTCCCAAGGTTGGTGGCCCATTGGCGATGTAAGCGATGGTTAACATTTCTTACAATGCCACTGTCTATGGGCGTTGGTGACCACTTACCATCAGGTGGCCCATATGCTCGTCCGCCTTCCTATACAATAAAAAAATATATATAGATATTTAATTTATTATATTCAAATTCTTATATGGTGTCTACATATTTTTTTTTAGAACCAAAGGACACACAGCTACATTAAATAGCGGCTGTTGGCATCCACAAATCCGCGAGGAGTTCATGACGTGCTCCCAAGACGGAACCCTCAGGCTGTGGCTCACGGAGAACCCCAAACAGCACAAATCGGTCATCAAGCCACGACAGATGGGAGGCTTGAAGACTAACCCGACTTCGTGCGCCTTCTCGAGAGATGGCAACACCGTCGCGTGCGGATGCTACGACGGTTCCATTCAGATGTGGGACCATAGGAAGAATTTCGTCAACACCACATCTTTGCTACGCGACGCGCACCAGAAACAATCGGAAATATCGTGCATATCGTTCTCCTATCTGGGTTCGCTTTTGGTCAGTCGAGGTAACGACGATACAATGAAAATATGGGACTTGCGTAGCTTCAAGAAGCCGGTGAACGTTTTCGGCGACCTGTTCTCGAGGTACGAGCAGACGGACTGCAGCTTCAGTCCGGACGACACGATGGTGTTCACCGGCGAGTCCTTGCAGAGGAACCAGGACGTGGGCAGGCTCGTGTTCTTCAACGCGAAGACGTTCGAGCTGGTGACGCACATCGACGTCGCCAAGTCGCACGTCATTAAAGCGGTGTGGCACGCGAAGCTCAACCAGATATTCGTCGGGTGTGGTAATGGTGTCGTTAAATGTTATTACGATAACAAAAGAAGCCTGCGTGGGGCGAAGCTCTGCGTCGTCAAGACACATAGGAAGAAACAGTCGATGGAGGTGGTCAGCTCGCAGCAGATTATAACTCCGCACGCACTGCCGCTGTTCAGGCAGGAGAAATTGAGAACGAGCAAGAAGAGAATGGAGAAAGACAGATTGGATCCCGTCAAGTCTAGAAGACCAGATCTGCCTATAACCTCCGGGCAAGGCGGCCGAGTCGCCGCCTCTGGGAGCACCCTGAGCTCCTTCGTGATCAGGAATCTCGGTCTCAGTAAACGTGTCGACGATGAACAGGATCCGAGGGAGGCTATATTGAAATACGCGAAGGATGCTGAAGAGAATCCGTTCTGGGTGGCGCCGGCGTATAAGAAAACCCAACCAATGCCGATATTTCAGGACGGGGATGATGGACCATCAGATCCTAAAAAGCAGAAGTCATCGGATGGTTGAAGTTGGTTAATTGACCACATCTATCACGAACGGTACCTGATATTCTTGACAGGCCTTACTATCGATTAGAATTATTAAAAACAAAACTATATCAGAATAAATAATTTAAGTATTTCAATATGTATTCGATATCTATGAATTTTCATAATAAATAGTAAGAAACGACATACAAATGTATGACCTATTAACATGTCCATAATGACTGTTTTTGAATATCACAATTATATAACAAATTTTTGAAATATTTTATTATTAGTGTAATTTGTTATTGGGGGTTGTTTTTTATATACAATTATGTAGTTTCAGGTGTATCACGGGGGTGAGGTAAGGTGAACCGCTTCTGTACTCCTGAAAGTTGTATGTAAAATTTTATTATGATCGATTGAGTGGTTGAGACGTGAAAGTGTAACAAAGAAATAAACGCATTTATAATATTACTAAGAATTGTTATTGTTTATGGAAGTATGTTCCATTTTTAAATTAATTTGTTTTTTTTTTTTAATTTCACAATTATGTAAAATGAAGTAATTTATGTACTATAATTGCATATATGGATTCACTGTTACTAGGGGCGCTTCAATGTTCAGAAATAATAGTTGTAAGACTACTAGATGATATGTTAGTCAACAGCGAATAGAACTCTTTGTCAAAGACCATACACCCTAACTGTGACATCAATTCCATCACGCACGAAGAAATTTGGCAACTCTTTTCTTTGTCGCACCTCCAAAACATGGAATTCATTACCAGCACACGTCTTCCCCTCCTCTTATGACCTGGGTTCCTTCAAACGAGGTGTGAAGAGGCATCTTGCGGGCCGGCAAGGCGGGGGCGGCTAGTGTAAATAATTCTTCATGATAGCACTAGCCGTCGTCGCGTTTGGACTCTACTACCACTTACCATCAGGTGGAGTAGTCATTTGCCCTCCCGGGCTATAAAAAAAAAACACCGAACCCGCGACCAGTCAACTCTCTATATCTATTTGTAACATGGTACATAATCATGATATCTATAGTTTTAATATTTATGAGTTATATATAATACTACCTGTGCCCCGCGGTTTCACCCGCGTATAATTAATAAAAGTATAATGAATACAACTAAGCCTAGAGCCTTCCTCGATAAAAGGACTACATAACACAAAAAATATTTTTTAAATTCGAACCAGTAGTTCTTGAGGTTAGCCGGATCAAACAAACAACTCTTCAGCTTTATATATTAGTATAGATAACAAAATATTTTTTTATCTGCGAATAATATAAAATATATTTATTCAATGTCATTGATGATGTCCTCCGGACCGCTTTTGGCCAATCTCAAGACATCAACTGCGCAGGACATATTATAGTGTGTTTGCGCAAACACAGGTGCACTTTCTATTCCATCACTCTTCATATTCCGATAGGTTGGCAATCCGACACGACCGGAAGTTCAGAAGAAGCAACGGCTTGACGTGCTTCCTGAGGCACAGCAGTGTACACTCTTCAAACTTGGAGACACTTGCTACTGAGAATCAAATGGGAAATAAAGGCTATCCTGTTTATACCCACACAGTAAAACGAGATAGATGATATATTCTTAGCTGTGACAAATTAATTTATTCAAATTTGTCTTTGAAATTCCAACCTACGGTTTCTAAGATACTGTTCAAAGATAGATTAACGGATTTGACTAACCCTCAATTGTTATTGGTGGATGACGTTGATGACGTAATAGGCGACCAATGAGCGTCTAGCTGACTAGTACATGTATTCATAATATTCGATAAAAAATATTGGAGGTCCTTTATTATTATAAAGTAATAATATGTATATAATAAACATACATACATAAATACTAGCAAATATATCTAAAATATTTCTCGCTAACTTATGAATGATGTCAGCTTCAGTAACAGCCTGACTGTCCCACTGGGCTAAGAACTCTTTTTGAGGAGATGGTTTGGAGCTTATTCCACCAAGCTGCTCTAATGCGGGTTTGTGGAATATACACGTGTCAAAATTTCACTGAAATTTGTTTTCGTGCACCGTCTTGAATGTGTTCTGAGATTTGTTCTTCACCGATTTTGTAAATATAAGTATTTTAAGAATAAAATTCAGTTAAATATTTATTTATTTTATTTCTATTCCTAAATGTATCACTTAATTATATATTATGAATTTTATGCGCGAGCTGCTATACTCTCTTGTGTAGAAGATTGGTTCACATCACCGAATGGATTGATCGGAGATCTAGCGGAATTCTGGAAAACAAAACATGAAAATTAAATGAATTTGCAATCATTCAAATATATTTGACGGCGCCGCCGCCTTGTTTTAAAAGCAGCACGTGCAATTGTCAACTACCCACCACTAAAACACTATAAAAACCAGCGCTCGACTAAGCGAGCATTCATTCCTTCGACATCAGTTGTCCGGTGCACATCTTGCATTATAATTATAAAGTGTTATATAAAGTGTATGTGTGTTATATAAGAATAATGTCTGCCACCTGTGTCGACATATTTTTATGTTAAGCAAAAATCTTTAATAGAATTACACATTGTTAGTACTTCTATTGTGAGACAGTTTGTTTTTTTATGATATGGTGGATAAGCAAATGGGCCACCATATTGTAAGTGGTCACAACTGAGATGGACATTATACCAAGACATATTACCATCTCTAACAGCACCAATGCACCACCAATATTAGGCACTAAGATGGTATATACCTTGTGTCTGTAATTACACTGGCTTACTCACCCTTCCAAAGTGAAACCAAATAAATCGAAGTGTCTTTATTCAAAAAGTTTTATTTTATTTGATAAAACTTACCAATTTCTTGGCTCTCTCGGTTAGAATTGTGAAGGCGAAATGGTTTAGGATGACTCCAGTCGGCAACGCCACCCCCTGGAATCTGTACAACTTCTTCACTTCGCTGTCAGGGGAACCTACAATTAATAAATAGACAGTCAACTAGTGTAAGAGCTTACCTATCTTCGGTTAGCCGAGACTCGATGCTCTTTTTTTGTGAGTTAAGTTAAATTAGTCGGGGAAAATGCACCATCTGATGGTAAGTGGTCACCACTGCACTGGCTCACTCTCCTTTAAAACAGGAACAGTATGCAGATATTGCTATTTGACAGAAGAATATATGACCAAGATAGTGATATAAACTTCAGTGCTATTCACCCAAAGAAGGATAAGCATAGGAGTTGTTAATTCACATTATACTAATGTCGATATTTGGTAAAAGTTCAAAAAAAAAAAGAAAAATTTGTAAATGTCCCACCAGTTAGAGCGTGCACCGCCGTGACGGCGACCCGCCCCACCTGCGCCGTGTTGCAGACCAGCGGGCCCTTCGATATGTCCACGTACTTATCCACTTTGTACAACGTCACCTTGCCTGGAAAATATTAATAAATCTTAAATATCACTAATGTATATAATTATACATATATGTATATTATTGTTATAATTGCTCTTTGTATATATACATTATACACCCTATATACTATTTGTGATTATAATTCATCTCGTGCTTGACAGTGAAGGATAACATCATGACATCGTGAGGAAACCTGCATGTGTCTAATTTCACTGAGATTCTGCCTCATGTGTATCCCACCAACCCGCTTTGGAGCAGCGTGGTGGAATAAACTCCAAACCTTAGCAGCAGTGGGACATTCACAGGCTGATACTGTACTGTAATGTATACTATTAATATATTAATACTACTACTAGTTACTAAGGTAACTGACATAGACCTTGCTAACACTCAACCTAGAGGTGGACTGTCAATGTAGACTTTTGAAAGATATTGAAAAGTCATAGACAAATTTTAGTACTTTTTATAGTTTTGACATATTCCTGGGCTCCTGACAGTAATAACACTTATAACCTGATTTAACAAACATGTTACCTCAGAGGTCAGACTGTGTGTGAGCGATATCATACATACATAATAGTCATCTATACATATAAATAAAATTGGAGTGTCTGTTTGTAATATATACACGGTATGAATATATATACGGTACATACACCAAAATATCATTTTTTACAATTTTTGTCTGTCTGTCGGTCTGTCTG
Source organism: Nymphalis c-album (assembly GCA_963151315.1). Lineage (NCBI taxonomy): Eukaryota > Metazoa > Arthropoda > Insecta > Lepidoptera > Nymphalidae > Nymphalis > Nymphalis c-album. The sequence goes on from OY720610.1 coordinate 7,745,879, forward strand.
TCTGTTTGTTCCTGCTAATCTCTAAAATGCCTGGACCGATTTTGACGGGACTTTTATTGGCAGGTAGCTGATGTAATAAGGAGTAACTTAGGCTACTTTTATTTTAGAAAAAAATGTTAATTAAAATAAAAATGCAAAAACCAAAAAAAAACTAAATAAACATTTTTGTTAAACTCCACGCGGACGAAGTCGCGGGTTCAGCTAGTACATATATATGGAGACTCTTCAAGAACTTACCAGTCGCCTTGGCGATACTAGGTATCTGTTTTGCCTTATGCTGGTTATCCACAAACATCTCCAGCGCCAGCTCCTGGGATACATCAAGACGTTCGATGGGTAGCTGCTTCCGACACAACTGGACGTACTCCGCGCTGAGGGTGTGCAACTCCTGGGGGGTGGGCTTCCAATCGGGCAGGGTTGGTAGGTCTATGTCGTATATAAACGAACCACTTCTTACTGAAAAATACCACATTTATTGTTTAAAGACATGTCTTTTTCGAACCGGTGGTAGTGTTTAAATTCACAATCAAAAATTAAGTAAAATGCTTCTAAATTAAATAAAGAATTGTTTTATTTAATTTTGTATTACATTTTTCAGAAAACCAGGAGTTGATCGTATCTTTCAAAATATTTATCATGCATAAACTCACTAACTAACTGTGGAACGAGACTGGCTATTTAGTGAAATTGTATGAAGCGAGTACTCACTGTCCGGTCCCGGGAAGCTGTGCAGGTGGACAGGCACGGAGTCCTTGAAGGCGACCGTCGCGCACGCGCCGAGCACTAGCGAACACGTGCGCCAGAACGCCTTGTTCACTTGCTGCGGCTCTGCTATGTTGAACCTTTGTAACTGGTACAATGAATATTAATATTGTAATTTTTTAAACAAAACACTTAATTAATATTTGTCAAGATGACAACTGCTGCAAAAATTTAATAGGTATGTAGTTAGGACTCTTTGGTCCATACAACAAAGTTGTCAAAAAGAAAGAAGCACGTTAATAAATATATATTAAATAAAATTTAGCTGTTCTGAGCCTGAATAACATAATATAACAATAATTCTATATTAACAAAATTAATATTGACTTACTTCTAATGTGCAATTCTCTGTGAGAGGTCTGTGCATGTCCCAGTAAACTGTGCCATCAAGCAACGCTAATGCACTCGACTCCATATGCCATTCTCCCAAATCTGAAAGAATGTTCGTCAACTATATAAAGACAATACCGACATTCAACTTAAATTAAAGTCATGAGTTCTATTATTAATAATATCAATTTAACAGAAAATTAAATAATCATATTTCTTAGAACTAAAAATATATTTGTTTAATTTAAAAACGTAACACAAAGCGGCCCATATTAACCTATTTTATTGAATAAAAAAGGCTTATCATTAAAATCTAAATTATTTTACAAAGGGTAAATTGTCTGAAAATTATTTTTCACATACATACAGGACTATAGACATAAAATGTAATTAGAGGTTAAGTTGTATTCCTAGTGAATTCTTTTACAGTAAAAAAGTTCACATTACTCTTACATAAGCATACATAAATATGAAAATATATATTATATGTACCATTTATCAATCTTAACTAATATAACAAATGCGAAAGTGAGTTTGTTTGTTTGTTTGTTTGTTACACATTCAAGACTTAACTTCTCAACCATTTACGATGAAATTTTGTAGACACCTTGTTAGGGGTTTACAGAGACATAGGATACCTAACATCAGCAACTTGCTTAAAATTGCTTGCTCTAATATTACTTACGTCTTGCACAATCGAAAGGTGTTGATATATCTTTATTCATAATTAATGTGCAGTCATTAGGAACCCCTTTGTAATTAACTTCGATTTTCTCAACTCTCCCAACATTTTCCAATTGTCGTTTTTTTTCAAGATCAAAGAGATGATGCCGACGATCAATCGCCTCTTTTGTACTTAAACATCCTATAAAATTAACATAATATAAAATAAATATATTTCAATTTATTAATTTTAGAAAATATAATAATCGTGAAAATATAGAAACACGAACGCACTTAGCACAGCGCATTGAACACTATCAACGTTTAATACTATTTTTTAGTAACTAAATAAATATATGATGTATGCTTTAACTCATAAAAAAAAACTTTGTTTATAAATGAACCTAAAATACTACAAATATAAATGATCTTTTTTTCAACTTACTTATAGCAGGTAAGCCCTTTGAACTGTGACTTAGTAAAAGCGTTTTTGATAAAGATAACGCACGTTGTTTCATCTTGATTCTTTTGTTATATTTTTAAATTATTTAATTACTTCAACAATATTTAAAAACAAATAATTTTAGGTTATGCGGAAGACATTTTACAAATGACATATGTGAAATACAAATGACATTTATCCTTCAGTGTTGACTGTTTACTGCTCAAAGGAGTTATTAAGACTATTGGAATAATAAATATTCTTATTTTCCTGTTTTTATTTTTAATATCTAGTATGTAGTGAAGATTGTTATGGCTTTTATAAAATTAACTAGTCCATGTTTAAAGTATGCAGCAACAGCAAGGGAGCATTCTCTTGCAGTCAATTGCTAAACATACCATTATTAAAAGTATTATGTTTTTATTTATTTATAAAATAAAATAGCATTATTTACTTTATAATAAACATAAAATAGTGCTGTGATATTGATACATATAAAGCAGCATAATATAAAAACACTTTTTAATTATATTGGCAAGCACTTTTGATACAGGTCTTTTGATGTATTCATACGATACCTAATAACAGCTTCACGGGTTGGACACAAATTTTGTTACACTGTATATAAATAAATTAATAATTTAATATCTGTTGGCCACAAAGTTTTTATCATACTTTAAATCTTAATAGGAATATTTGTTGCCTATTTATTTGAAAATATAAAATTAATGTTATCTGATGCTATTTATTATTAGCTTAACATACAAAATTTGGGAGTTTTAAAATAAAATAAAGAATATTTCAACATTTTTTTATTTACAAAATTAATAAAATATTTAACCAACCATAGTTCTCTTTCTGCCTCTCGCCCTCACATCTTCGTATTTAGCAATAATTTCCTTAATGTTATTCTTACTGAAACTCTTATAAGCAGCAAATATTTTATTAAATAAGTCGGGATAATCGTTATGAGTGCTAATGAGGGCTCGTTCCAGCACATATAAATCTACTCCTTTATCTTCAGTACTTGAATCGATAAAAGACAAGCCAAAATCTATCATAACTATTTCAACATTTTCATGATGAAGCCATTTTGAATCGTCAACTGTATTACTAGGACATTTTTCTACAAGTAACATGTTAGAAGTTGTCAAATCCCCATGTATAATGTTGTTGTCATGTAATTTTCTGACTGTCTCACCTATTTTAGTAGCATATATGTCTAAGCTGTTTATAGTATCACCTTTGCTACCATTTATCATTGTAAAATTTATTATGAAATCTTTAACAGTAATACTATGTTCGAAATGTTCCATGTATATGCGTCTACGATCGAAATCCACTAAATACAAAGCTGGAGTTCTTACTCCTGCGGTTTTACATCGCACAATCGATCGTGCTTCGTTTTTTATTCTCTCTTTAGTAATAGTAACATCCAAGTCTGGGTGACGATAGTTCTTCTTGAATCTTTCCTTAATAAGTGTAGGTCTTCCAAGATAATTGCAGATGTACAACTTCGCCTCCGCGCCTTGTTTCAATATTTTATATTCTTCACACATATTCAAATTTTTATAACCTAAAAAGTATTGTTGCTATAATATATTATGATCTTCACTTTAAATATTTTGTTCAAATACGAACGTGACTATAAATTATTTGATGTAAGATGTTGATTATTAATTTATGACTATAAGTTAAAATTATTAGAAACAACAAAGTGCAGTCTTTAGTCTTGTTTATTTATATTTTGACATTTACTTGACAATTGACTAATTTGACGAACAACGTTATCGAGATAAAAATATTTTATTTAAAAATAATGGAAATGCTTTATTAGAACAACATTAAAATTTAAAGTTATATAGTATTTATATGCTTTTGTTCTGTGTTGTTTACGCATATAGAAATAAGATATGTGTCCATTTATGCTTAAAAAGGAACGTCGAGGCGAAGGCAATAAAATCGCATTATACGAACCGTACTTTACATTCACTCCTAGTAGCTCTACCTATACAAACTTTCTATACATAGTATGAGTTTATGAGTATTTCACTTGCTGGAGAGCAGGGGAGGCTGTGTGGGCGTCTGAATTTGTTGCACCCGTGCCGACAGTCGGCACGACGTACAATCCGAACGATTAATTCCACTAAATTGTTTAATGGAAACAGTGATTTACCGGAACTCTTAATCATTTAGTGACTACATTTGATTGCGATAAACGATTAAGAACCGAAATATTTGGGTGTATTAAAAAATAAAACCTCTTTGAGTGTATACTTTTTGGTGTGTTTAATTTTTTAAGTGAAAATGTCTGTAGAAGGTATGGAATACGACAATATTGTGCAGAATGGGCCTAAAAAAGTAAGTCCTTTAAATTATATATTTTTTATTTTATGACTTTTTTTAATTTGTAGTTTGTTCGTTACTGTATTGGTTCTTAGTCATAGCATGCCGTGTCGCGCCGTATTGATAGCGAGGGGGTGAAGTGGCGTACTATAGAAATGTCTGGGTGCATTTTAGTAGATATAGGAATGCAGGCACGCCTTTACTTGGCTAATGTGATTTCCGTCTGATGTGTCTGGAAGATGAGTAATAGCTATTTTTGTAATTTACTTTCCTTATGAGCTAAAATTATTAAATAAACCACATTCCAATAAGAATCAGGTTCGATGTGATTTTTTAATGTTATGATGTGGTTGCTTTTTAATTTTAGTTTCAAAATAAAAAAAAAAAAATATATAGTTTGACCACATTTTTGAAAATAGAACCACATTTTTAAAAGATAACTTACTTATTTACATACTTACAAAGTTTTTTTTTATTCAGGTACGTAAAGGAAAAATGTACACGAAAAATTATATACATTTTTTATTAAAACTGTTATTCGGAGTAAGCCATTTGATAAGGTTTTGGTTTTTAATAGTTTTTATCTATACGTCTCCTGAAATAACGCAATTTTTCAAAACTATTTTTTATTACTCAATAGTTTTATTAGTCGAGATTATTAATATTATTAGATTAACGAATATTACGCTCTCTAGTAAGAAAATCCACTACAAAAGGTGGGAATTTATTTCTATGCATATGTATAGCAAATCTACAGACACAAAATAATATTTTTATTATTATTCAACGACTAGTAATAGGCTTGTTTGCACTCGGTATGTTGATCCAGTGCGAGACATTTTCATTACGTACCTACTCAACCAAATAAAAAAAAAAGATTTGTTTCGTATGTGTGTGATTTTTTTCCAGAAAAAAAACTATCTACATCCTTACTAATATTATAAATGCGTGTTTGTTTGTTACGCTTTTACGTCCTGACTTCTTAACCGATCATCATAATATTTGGCATTATATGTTTGTCAGGGGTACAGAAACATACATTAACTACCGAATACTTACGATTATCTTCATACGCGAGCGAAGTCGCAGACAAAGGCTAGCTTACGATATTTTAACTGGGGGTAATCGTATATAAACCATATATTTAATAAAAGTAGTATGTATAGACTCCTCCAACACGTTCAGAGCGTTTTCATAAAAAAATTATGATAGACAACAATAACTTTTTCAGTGATGCTAAGTTGGATAAAAAAAATAATCAAAGGTCAAGGGCAAGCATATTCAAAAATGCTGTCACGGAATTTTCTTTTCTCAATTTTCTGAATTTTCAAATTCTCTGTTTAAGTTTTTGGTTTGGTATGTAATTACCAAATTTTTAGTATATTATAATCTAGCATTGTTCGTTAAGAAAGAACATAAACCAATTTTTCTCTGAACATAGCAACATAAAAAACTTCGTCCAAGAACCATATCCACTGTCAAAAAAGGCTAACCAACATAACAAGGCTAACAAACTTATCTCTTTATGTTTATAACATATTAGTTTCATCATAATTAATTGTTAAAAATATTACGTATCTTTCTTAATGAGTAATTAAGGTGAAAGCGAAGAAACAAATATGAAATTATTCAAATTAGTACTTTTTCCCACCAAAACAAGCATGGGAGCTATGAAATTATAACAGTTATTTCTTTAAGCATTTTATTAGCGAAACGGTATAAGAACAATGGCGCGACCGAGATCAACAAATATGTCCGTTAGTTACGGATATTTTAACTCAATATAAATGCAGGCATTAAGTTTAAATTGTCTATGGTTGAGTTACTCACGGCCAGTATCTAAAAAGTAAAAATGTTCCAGTTTTTTTTTTTATTTGTGCCGTTGCTTGTCATAAATTGCTATTCATTTTTTTTGACACTATGATCCGATTTCGTCGTGAATTTTTTTTTTAATTGAATGTTGGTACCAGGGATGTTGCGGATGCCGATTTTTTCACATCCGCGGATGCGGATGCGGATGCGGATCTTTGAAGGCTCACATCCGCGGATGCGGATGCGGATGTTTAAGAACTTATATAAATATAGTATATTAATGAAGTATTAAAACAATGTTGAAGTAATTATTACAATTTTTATGAATGAAAATTAGTATTAAGTATAATGCTCCAATTTTTATTTAAGTCCTTCACTTAGTAATTTTCATATTAGTAAGTGAAGTTAAAAATAGGAGCTTACTGGACTTAATAAAGAGTAATATTGCTGCCTTTTCTGTTTCAAGAGGTTCCAGAGGTTCGGAAATTAAACCCGCGCTACTAAATAATTGTTCGCTTGGAACACTGCCTGGTGGATTGGATAAAAATCTTCGTGCTATCGGTGATAATATCTTAAATTCATCTCGATGAACACTCCACCACTTAAGAGGATTTTCATCCACATTGACTATTTTTCTAGCGCGGTAAAAATGTAATTCCTTCTTGAGTACAGCTTCAGTGCTATCATTTTCTGGTACTTCTTGACTCTCATCTTCACTTGACGAATCAAATATCATAGCAAGGTCGTTTTTTAAGCATGGCTTTCTGACAAAACTTGATGGCCCTGGTCCTAGTTGTTCCATGTTACTTTCCGTGAAATAAGTCATTCTCATTCTTTTGGCCCCTTCGGAATTGGCATTAAGAGAACCAGAATCGTCATTCTCAGTATTTGTCATTACCATCAAAATGTCGTCTTTAATCTTTTCCTCAGCCACCCGTGTAAATAATTTGTGCTTATAGCGAGGATCTAAATAGGTGAAATTGTTCTCTTGGGAGAGAAATTGTTCTCTTGGGAGAGAACAATTTATAGATAGAATTTATATTTCGCAACTTGTATGACATCCGCATCCGCGTGAAAATCCGCATTGATTATTGCGGATGCGGATGCGGATGCGGATGTCCAAATCTATGCGGATGCTCCGCATTTGCGGATGCGGATGCGAATATTCGCAACATCCCCGGTTGGTACTAATATAAATAATAAATAATTATTGACACCAAATGGCTTGTTTAGTTTCAATGCATAATAGCATATTTATACAATAAAGGCAGTAATACTAATTTGAGATTTAATGATGGGATAGGAAGCAAAGGACAGACAAGGCGGCGTGGGACAGCTAATACGAAATGTAAACATACAATTACTTTATAACTATATATTAAGAATAGAATAATTATGCTAATCGGATGTCTGTTCGTCGACCCATGACTATTACATGTGAAGTCATTGATGGTTTTCCTATCGTTTTTTTTTTAAATTTAATAGCAAAAAGTTTTGTTTGTATTAGAAAATATACATAAGTATAGACGCAATTATGTTAATTAAATTAAATAAACATTTGTTTTCCTAAAACGGTAATCTTATTAATGTCGTCAGCTAATTGGATTTAAGTAGGCGAAATCATAATTGTATTATTGTCTGATGTTATCTTTGTCTAAATTTTTTTAGGGTTTTTTGAAATTCGAATCAATTACAGCTTCTTAAAATTAAATCGCTTGTCTACATAACAATAAGGTAAAATAATGAATCAAAGGCTCATAAAAGCAGTTTTAAATCTAATAATAATTCGATAAACCTCATCAATTATTCAATAAAAAAAGTGATTTAAATAATACTGAGTTTGTGGTTGCTTTACACATGCAAAATATAGAAATAGTCATACATTCAAATTGTTCGGTCGATTTTAATGCAATAAAATCTCCTTGATATACACCTATTTTCTTCATTAATGGTTTATATAACAATTTAAAATTCGAACAGCGATTCTCATGTAGAATATTCAAGTTTATAAGCCGAATGGCGGGCCGTTGACCCGCACCTACGTACGCTTATGTAGCTTGATTGATCTTCAATACATATTTAGTTTAAAACGCGTTAATGCATCATCGTTAACTAATAGACAAGGACCAACATCCGAATAACGATTAAGATGGAAAGAGATGGCTATAATTTACGCTTTTCGGTTGGGTATTTGTGCCGTATTTTTTTAACAATGATAAATAAATTTTAAACATAGCATTGTATTGTCATCTTAATATGACTTTTAACTTTATTTAGGTATAATTAAAGATTTATTGTGTTTAATATCAAATATACCTACTTATATTTATTTAATGTCATCTAATTTTATCAGTAACTAGCTGTGCCCCGCTGTTTCACCCGCGTATAATTAATAAAAACATAATGAATAAAAATCAGCTTAGAACCTTCCTCGCTAAAACGACTATACAACACAATTATAATTTTTAAATTCGAACCAGTAGTTCCTGAAATTAGCCGGATCAAACAAACAAACTCTTCAGCTTTATGTATTAGTATAGATTGAAAAATATTAGCTACTCGTTTTTTTTATGGCACTGGCATAAGCCCTTGCATAAATATACTTAATAGGTACATGTATTATTAATAATATTTGTTCGACACGAAGTTAATAAACACTTATGTTTTATAAGCTTTAGGATTATCAAGTCCTACATTATTATCATTAAATATTGATGTTAATAAGATAGTGATGATCATTAGCGATTTCAAGCCAAATTCGATATTCGGATTATTATAATAAAGACGATTTTCATTTATTAATATGTATACTAATAAATTTCTCGTTAAACGAAATCCATAAAATGACTTTATGCGTACAATGTAAATAGTTGCTTAAGCACCGATTTGTTAAAGGGTAACACCATAATTACGGGTATTCCCACAAAATGTTCGCGCATAAATAAATACGATGATTATGAAGTTCATTTAATTTATATGTCTAACTAAAGATATATCACTTCGGACATTGGTGCTAAAGTAATTAGACGGATTGCTATCCTTATTATCCCCCACGCATGAGAAGGAGATAGCATTATTTTAAAACTAAGCTCTCAATGTTATAAAGTACCTGCTATCTTACTTGATACTTCGTTGGTCTAGTTGGTGAAGTTATGACGAAAAATTCTCAAAAGCAGCCAGGACTCGTGCCTCGGAAAGTCAGCAAAGCAATGTACACTATAGTTTTGCTAATAATCTATTACAAAATTGCAAATCCGTCCAGTCGTTTTAGCGTAAAAGAGACAAAGATCTAAATCTGCACATACTTCGCTTAATATCAGTATATTTAACCACATGAGAACTGTAGCGTATGAGCTTGACCGAGTCCTCGATTCATGGGCATCCCCTTTTTTATCATAAACTCATGTCATAACCTTAAAATTACCGTTTCGTCTATATTTTACCAAGTTTATTGATTATCATAAAACGATAACGTTACATTGGCTATGATGGCGACTAACAACATCCTTATCGCTAATTTCACCCATTAACCTCGACGCGAATATAACTTCGCATCGTTTAAAATTATTCAAAACATATTGATATACCACGAGATTAAATTAATTAAAACGTTACTTCAATTTAATTAAACATTGAATCTAGTACTAAAATGTTTTACGTTAAAACTTAGCAAATATTGAGATTTGTGCAAGCTCGTCTGGGAAGGTGCCACCCACTCATCAGATATTCTACGCAAAATAGCAGTATTTTTATTATTGTGGTCCGGTTTTAATGGTGAGTGAGCCAGTGTAATTACATGCACAAGGGCATAACATCTTAGTTCCTTAGTTGGTGGCGCTTTGGCGATGTAATTGATGGTTAACATCTCTTACAATGTCTATATACAATATGCGTTAGTGAAGACTTACCATCAGGTGGCTCATATGCTCGTCCGCCTACCTATGTTATAATTTTTTTTTCATTATAATGACATGATTATAAATAGATAATTGGCGTAAAAACTGGGGACAATTCTATTGAAAAAATGTCAGTTTATCGCAATCGAATCGAGATCGTTGCCGTGTATCTGTTTTCCTATTCTTTAATTTAATTATCGCCTATTGACATAAAAGTTAACAAATAAGTTCGATTTTGCCACAGAGGTATAAGTTTATATCGGTTCGGTTCCAAATCGAATAGATATCGAATAGTCAAAGTTGGATTGGAATTGAATCGGTGACGTATCGTTATCGTTAATCGTAATCGTTAATCGCAATCGTTAATCGTAATCGTTAAATATCAGTAGTAGTTAAAACAAATAATATGTTATTGAGAATTTCTTTCGAAAATTCTCAGTAGCTGCCCGGAGTCTGGAATTTGGAAGTGTGTACACTCCCGTGCCTCGGAAAGCATGAAAAGCCGTTGGTACTGCGCCTGAACTCTTTCCGGTCGTGTCAGATTATCGTCCCATCGAGTTATGAGAGTGTGAGTGAGAGCTCACGCAATTGTGTACTATAATATCTCTTGCGCAGTTGGCTAATCTCTTTCGAGTTTTGTCGCCGTGGGTAAAATCGGTCAGGAGGACCATTAGTTATAATAAAACGCATGCAGTGACAAATGTCAAACTTTTATGCGTCAGAAACGTTACATATAGAAACGCTGCATTTACATAGAATTAAAAACATAGTTTGTGATGTTCAATATAAAGCTTCAATAATTAATATATCCAAATATCCGCGTCATCGTTTATACAGTACGGGACGTTATTTTGTTTCGTTTTGTTATACTGTACTTCTTAGAAGTCTTAAGTATAATAGATTAGAAAGTATTCTATGAAATAAATAAGAGCGTGCTGGCTCTCGATGTCACCGCCTAACTGTGACATCAATTCCATCGCGAACGAAGAAATTTGGCAACTCTTCTCTTTGTCGCACCTCTAAAACATGGAATTCTTTACCAGCACACGTGTTCCCCTCCTCTTATGACCTGGGTTTCTTCAAACGAGGCGTGAAGAGGCACCTTGAGGGCCGGCAAGGCGGGGGCGGCTAGTGCAGATAATTCTTCCCGACTGCACAAGCCGCCGTCGCGTTTGGACTCTACTACCACTTACCATCAGGTGGAGTAGAGTCATTTGCCCTCCCGGGCTATAAAATAATAATAATAATAATAATCAAAAATGGCGATTCAGCGTATCTAAGTCACTGAAACGGCGAGGCGGATAGGATTTAGGATTTAATCTTTAATTTATAAATGTTCAGATGTTTATTGCGATCTCGGAATCTATTATAAATAGTATATAGGATTTTTTTACCGGTTTTCACTGGATTAAATTATCAAGTAATTATTGATAAGTTCCGAGTACATGCGAAATGAAAACAAAAATAAATATAGCTGTTATTCGCTAAATAATAACATAACATTTGTTTTTATCGTTGTATAATGACCACTTACCACAACTTACCATCTAACTATACAAAAAAATAGTCAAAATAGCTATTTTTATAAATTACATTTAATTCGCTAAATATTTGAACCAGCGATTAAAAAAGTTGGTGAAGGTCGTATACCTACCTTCATTGTTTATCTTAACAAATTAGGTTAAGAAATGCGGACAGTATTTTTAACATGGGTTTTTATATACTTACATAATGTAACCTTTAAAATACATTAATACGTAATTGAGCAAGCTGTCACCGTTATCGTGGAGTCGCTTGAGACATTTTTTATCTGTGACGTATTGAAAGGAGTTTGAATATGTTCAGCTTATTAGTTTGCCAGTGTATAAGTTATATAAGTTACTAAGGTCGGTGGCGCATTGGCAATTTTTTTTAAATATACGTAATTTGTAAAAAATTAAGCTGCATATTTTTTCATTTTTCTAAAATATAACCTTTTCACATACAAATTATTTCAAGGCTGGCAACACTAGGCTACGGGGTTTGGTTTTTTTTTAATTGGAATATATCGAATTACACTTTAATTAAAAATAAAAAGAAAACCGATAACTAGTCCCCCCCTCAATAAATTTAATGAAAATCGGTTCATCCGTTCGAGGGCTACGATCGCACGTAGACCGACAGTAGACAGACAGAAAAACCGACATACAAGACACACACGTCAAACTTATAACACCCCCTCGCTTTGCGTCGGTGGTTGAAAACATTTTGACGTATAGCCTCGTATCAACACACTGCAGACAACTGTAGTCAACTATAGAAATATTTATTGACAATAATGACTGCTTGCCAAAATATATGGAATATACAGTATTCGGTTTGTGTGTGCGTGCGTGCGTGCGCGCGTGTGAGTGCGTGTTTGTGTTTGTGTGTGTGCGTTGCTTCAAACCAAAATTAATCAAAATTGGTTCAGCAGTTTAAAAACAGCAATTCTCGCGGTAGAATATCTGAAGAATGGATATCGTCTGGCTTGCACTAAACCAGAACATTTAAAAACAATCAAATTATTATTTATTCTGCACGAAAATCAAATCATGCTATCACCATCGTTTTTTATAGCAATATGAGACAGCAGGTCTTGGTAGTATTTGCTGACATGGAATACTCATTAGAGTCATGGTGATCACGCTGATATTAGGAATATAAATGAAATACTTTCTTTTTTTCTCCTAAACTTTATTTCTTTCTTCTTCTAAACTTTCGCGTTCACCATTATGGGCTTCTATTTTGTATTATATATCTCAATCGTTCATAGCTCAATGACATTATAATATTAATCAAATTATTTATATTCATATATATATGTATTTATTTGCATGTAATAGTTTTTTCTAATCATAATAACGAATACACATACTTCTATGTAATACAGCCGCGAACTGACCAAAGAGGTATTATACCAAGAATTAAAGAAATTTCTAGAGAAGCGACTGTCTGTAAATACTTTGTCAATAACCAAATGTCGGAATAATTTGAAATATATATATAATTTTCCTCTATTCTCCGGTCAGTTATGGAGTCAGGGCATTATCCTGGTACGCATTAATTTGCTTCGTCACGAGATAATTTTAACTTTAGTACGGGAAGCCGCCATATTGGTTTTATTTATTCTCATTTAGTATTATACTAAAAATATGATTTAGCTTTTGTCTTGTGTTATCACAATGCGTAATATTTTAATGTGTAATTGTTTAGTGCCTTTAGCTTTCCAGTTAGACAGAATTAGTAATTAATTTAGTAATTATTTAACGGTCTCGTTTTGTGGTTATTATAAGCTAATCGGCTGCAGCTTCCGAAGTATGTTTAATATAGTTAAGCACAGGGTTGAAGATATAAAGGGGTGTGAATGCGGTAAAATAAAATTTGTTATAAATAGAAATTAAACATACATCATACCACAGGGCAATCATTTCACATCACATGGTTCATTTATTTATCATTTAAAAAGCATGTATAGTACTAATACTGCGTTTTTGCATAATAATTTCTTTTTGATATAGTATGCACAAATAAAACTAAATCCATTAAAGATTTAATGCTAAAATGAATTAAAATTGATACTTGATAGCTCAATTTTAATATGTTAAACTAAATAAGTGTTCATTTGAACTTATTAAGAACATATCTGTTACAATTTGTTCAAGCTAAATATAGCTTTATAAACAAAAAAAAATATTGACTACCGATTGACAGTAAACAGCCAACGACACATCAAAAAGTTTTTACTTCTGTTCTATATCCCGGTTAACAATGAACAAGGCTCGTTTCAGTTTCTCGAGAGACATTCAAAAACCCCGGAAATACTTTCTCACATGTGGTCTACAAAGCCTCTTTTGTTCGTCTCGTCTCAGGGCGATGACCCCGCAACTACGGTGATATGAGAGAAAATATGAATTTTACCTTCACATAGGTTTTTAGTTAAAATTAAAGATATTTTTATTACCAATATTTAATACAGACTTTAACTTTCTAAACTTATTATTTTATACATACATCCAATTTATTATGTCATTTTTAAATAAATAGGTATGAGTAAATTAAAAAAAAAACAAAAAGCCGAATAAATTATTCCTTCGTCAAAATATTTTTTAATCTTCAATGACGCACTACCAAAGAAAAGAAAGCAAAACTATTTTTGTTTAAAAAATAATGCATGTCATCCTAACAAGCGATTCAAATGTTGGCGGAGAACCAAATGCACTCTGAAGTTCGAGGTCAGAGGGATTTAATTTTAAACGTCCCTCCAGCCAGGATTACTCTACCCTCTGTATTAAATATAGACGTTGCTAAGCTGGGTTGTGTGTTTAATATAGTGAGATGTTATAAAAGGTTTGAACTAGCATACGGTATTTATTTTAAATTAAATAATAAGCAGATAAAATAATAACGTTTATTTTTTCTAAATCTATATCTAAGTATACTAATATATAAAGCTGAAGAGTTTGTTTGTTTGATGCGGCTAATCTCAGGAACTACTGGTTCGAATTTAAAAAATATTTTATGTTGTATAGTCCTTTTATCGAGGAAGGCTCTAGGCTGATTTTTATTCATTATATTTCTATTAATTATACGCGGATGAAACCACGTGGCACAGCTAGTAACTTATAAATACAGTAACAAAGACCACTGATTTTTCATGTGTATAATTTGTTTATAATTTATATCACACCAATCCAAAAGCTACGGGGAGGTGTAGCTTTAAACGTTCTCGAAACTAGAGTGGGACTTCGCCCAGCAGTGGGAAATATACAGTGTTACTACCAGTGTTACTAGCTGTGCTCAGTTATCCACTCAACATAATCTATCTTTAATATCACACTTCAAAATGTCAAATTTTATTACGTTCAATGCAATTGTTTAGTAACGATGAGATTTGAACGCGTTATCTTCGGGTAAGAATCACATGTTCTAGTAACAGTGTCATATATACATTTCATATGGCGGACGAGCATATGGGCCACTTATTGGTAAGTGGTCACCAACGCCCATAGACATTGACATTGTAAGAGATGTTAACCATCGCTTATATCGCCAATGCGCCACCAACCTTGGGAACTAAGATGTTATGTCCCTTGTGCCTGTAATTATACTGACTCACTCACCCTTCAAACCGGGACACAACATTACCAAGTACTGCTGTTTTGCGGTAGAATATCTGATAAGTGGGTGGTACCTACCCAGACGAGCTCGCACAAAGCTCTACCACGTAAGAGTAACGTATTTGCATTTTATTCAATTAGTGAGATATAATGAGCAATAAATAGAGGTGTTATAAAAACACTCGGCATTTGCAAACTACTGAACAAGTTAATTTAATAACAAGAACGCTTCAAGCGTGAAATGGAACTTTCGATTTTCGACCCACGCTTGCGTTTAATGTGTTGTATTTTTTTTAATTTTCTCTTTCCATATATTTTTTTTATTACTATAGTATTTTGTAGCGTTTTTTTTTCTTAATTCCATTCACATTCCATGAGGTCCTTAATCGCTATATATTTTCTGATTTTAAAATACTTACATAGATATTTTATGTGTTTCAAATCGATATATATATATAGGTACTCTATTGTAATCAAATTAAGCAAAAACTTTAACTTGACAATTTGTCTGGTTGTTCAAGCGTGACTGAGCAACAAGCACAAGTACATTTTAATGTAATAAACAATATATTTATATACCTATATATATGCTTGAAAGCTGTTAAAGGATTTAAACATACACTTAATACATAGCTACATTGATGTTTGTTTTTTTTATACTAAGGAATTATACAATATTACAGGCACAGATGACAAATTTTAGATCCCAAACTAAAAAAAAACGCCTTGTAACATTGAATTAGCTAGTATCTTACAGAATCGATAATATTATGTCTATGAATACGATTGACCAGACCTTACTTCGTCTACCTTAACAAAACAAGTACAATTTTTTTAACCAAATTTAATAAATGATTTTGAAGTGAAAACTTATTTGGGATCGTTGTTATTTGAAAGTAGATGAAACGAAAAAGCGACAGTAAAAAGAGACAGACACATAAATTCATAAGATTTTAACGTGGGAGAAAATGAGATAGGAAGCATTATACAGTTGAAGCCAAAATTTTTGAAAGGTTTCACTTCTACCACGTGTGAATTGCACACATGTTTTTTTTAATATGACAGCACCAAAACTTTTATGCAGCCAATTTTATATTTTATTTATAAACCAAAAGAAATACGTTTTAATAGACTCACATACGAATAAAAATATCAATCGACGATTCCAATAAACTATAAATTTTATAAATAACAAATGACTTGGATCGGATCGTCTATCCTTATACGGAACTTGTGATGTCTGGTTTGCAACAAAGTTGCTATCAGGGTTACCTCTACTAAAAAATTATACGTCGTACGTACTGTGCATTTCGTGCAATGTTGCCAATCAATTAAGCAAAAATTATTTTCAAATGCTTTAATTTAAAATGTTACCAATTTTTAATACGTGCTTTCCAAGGCTTGGTAGTAATACTGGGTGCTTTCCTCCGGGTTACTTAGAATTCTTTGCGAGAAAAACTTGGTATATTTTATTGGTCTGGATGCCAAGATTGGCCGCCATATAAGCTAGTAACTAGATCAAATAGAAGAAGTTATAATATACAATCGTTCAAGTGCTGGTAAAGAACCTTTATGTCTTCATGTACCTAGCACAATAATTTATATTTTTTTTGTAACAAATCTGTAATTTATTATATAAACTTAATTATTTTTAACCGACTTCAAAAAAAGGAGGAGGTTATCAATTCGTCTGTATGTTTTTTTTTTTTTTTTTTTTGGTGTTGTTACCTCATAACTTTCGACTGGATGAATCGATTTCGATGATTTTTTTTTTATTTGAAAGGGTTTGCTTTCCCATTGGTCCCATTTTTTTTTGGTCCAGTTTTGACAGTGGAATCCATGAGAAAACCATATAAGTCGTAAATTTGCATGAGGTATGTGCGCGACAAATGGACGAATAACTCGATTTCTATTCAACGGATTTCGATGATTTTTTTTTATTAGAAAGAGTATACTTCAAGGGTTGTTTGATGATAGTTTGGTTAGATTCTGATTACAGGATCCATGACAAAGTAACGGAAATCTTCAATTCTTAGTAGCAAATTAACGATACACGACCGAATCTTTTATAGGCTATCTAGATTTATCATTCACCTACCATAACATCGTTATAATCAAGTACTTGTAGTACTATTGTATAAAACACTTCTTTATATACCGTCAATAGTTTTCGCAGCGCACGCGAAATAATAACTTTTATAGGCAACAGTTTGATACGTTGGGTTACATTGCTCCATTTTAAGTAGGGATCTATAAGATTTTAAAAATATAATATAGCCTATGTTACTCGGTAAAGACGTAGCTTTCTAAGGGTGAAAGAATTTTTAAAATCGGTCAAGTAGTTTTTGATTTAAATCGTAATAAAAAATCAAACAAAAATCAAATCCAATCAATCCTCTTTATACTATGAGTTATGCATGTAAGCATTAGTATATATGTATATGTTTGTAATTGGAACATATTTGAACATCTCCTAAAAGTTGAGAGCAATTTTCAAAATTATATATATCTATATATATAAAGGAGATTTCCACGTATATACTCACTCATCACGATATCTCTGGAACCAAAAGGCGTAAAGACTTGAAATTTGGTAGAAATATTCCTTTCGCCGAGTAGAGGTCAGCTAAGAACGGATTTTTGGATATTCCACCCCTAAAGGGGCGAAACAAGGGATGAACCGTAGTATGTAACTCCGTCATTTTAAAAGTTAGAGCAATGATATTTTATACACAATTTACAGGTTAGAAATAAATAAGTACACAAATCAGAGTTTTCCAAAATTCACCACTTAAGAGGGTGAAATGGGGGTTGAAAGTTTATATGGGGAGGTCGTCATTTTTGATGTAAGAAGTATGAAATTTTACGTACAAACTTTTGGTTAGAAATAAATAAATACGTTATACATTATTTTTGAAAATTTACCCTCAAACAGGGTGAAATTGGGGTTGAAAGTTTGTATAGCGGGTCCGTCATTTTTGATGTAAGAAGCATGAAAATTTATATACAAGCTTATGGTAAGAAATCGATAAATACCTATTTCAAGGTTTTCGAAAATCTACCCCCAAGAGGACGAAATAGGGGTTGAAAGTTTGTATAGCGGGTCCGTCATTTTTGATGTAAGAAGCATGAGATTCTATATACAAGGTTCTGGTGAGAAATAGATAAAAACGTATTTCAGGGTTTTCGAAAATCTAACCCCAAGAGGGTAAAATAGGGGTTGAAAGTTTGTATAGCGGGTCCGTCATTTTTAATGTAAGAAGCATGAAATTTTATATAATAGCTTTTGGTTAGAAATAAATAAATATGTAATTCAAGATTTTTGAGAATTTACCATCCAAGAGGATGAAATAGGGGTTGAAAGTTTGTATAGCGGGTCCGTCATTTTTGATGTTAGAACCATGAAATTTATTATACAAGCATCTGTTTAGAAATAGATAATCTATATATATTTAATTATATATGAGATTTCCACCAATATATTGACTTATCAGTCATCACCATATCTCTGGAACCATAAAGCGTAGAGACTTGAATTTTGGTAGGAATATTCCTTTCGCCGAGTAGAGGTCAGCTAAGAAAGCTGATTTTGTTCAACTCTCATCCAGATTTTTCACATAATATATCTTATCATTGACTTTATATGTAGGAGAGCCCATACCAAACATCATTAACAGTTGCCATAGTAAGAGTAACCGATTTCATGATGTTTTATTGATAAACTAGCTGTTGCCCGCGGCTTCGTTCTTTAACTATACTAATACATATTTTAAAGAGGTAAAATTTGTTTTTTTTTTTGTATGTTTGTTTGTAATTTTTTTTATAGTATAGTTAGGCGGACGAGCAAATGGGCCACCTGATGGTAAGTGGTAACCAATGCCCATAGACCTTGGCATTGTAAGAAATGTTAACTAACGCTTATATCACCAATGCGTCACCAAACAAATTTCGTTTAAAATGTTTCAATTTTGTAATCTATCAATTTTAATGATAGTGTGTTTTTTTCTTCCTTTTATTTTATTTTGCACAACTCAAACGTTTTTAAAAATAGAGAAATGTCGCTTTTTTGGAGGGCGTTAATACCAGACGGCATCACAGTTTTATACTATAGCAGTTATTGTCGTTCACGTTTTGTTAATGATCTGATAATTATAATGCTTTTGAAATAAAATTATTATTTTTCATGAGGTAAATTAGTTATTTTGTATGTTTGTTTGTATCCTAATTTAATATTTTTGCATTGAAAACCATACAAATACACAAACTAATAAGAATGAAACTGAATAAAGGAGGACAACGCTGTTTAGTGTGACAATAAAAATAATAATAATGCCCTCCGGACCAATTTTGACCACGGCGGCCAATCTTAAGAACGGTGTGCCATGAAAGTTTTATTATAATTATTAATATCTTGGCCACTTAATATGGATTAAAATTGTCTATTACACTTATTTGAATGAATACTTTAGAAGATATTATGTTCATTAAACTAGAATCGATGGTAACATTGACAGGGATGTGAGGAACCGGATAAATGCAGGGTGGATGAAATGGCGACAGGTGGACGATTTGTGAATGAAGATCTTGAAGATCAAAGGGAAGATTTATAAGACCGTTGAAATACCTGTCATGATGTTCTGAATGTTGGGCAGCCAAAGAAGATGATATTGTAAAAAGAATGCATGTGGCAGATATGCGAATATTAAGAGGGATGTGCGTTGTTACTAGAATAGACAATATAAGAAACGAGTATATCAAAGGAAGTCTGGAAGTAACACCGACAGCTGAAACGTTAAAGAGTAATAGATTAGCGTGGTATGGGCATGAGAAAGGATGAAAAACATGTTAGTAGAAGGATGATCAGTATGAAAGTTGATAGATATAAGGGAAGCCAAAGAAAGTGCGGATGGATACTGTAAGAAAGGTGTAAGTCCGAGTGACAGAAAGAAGTGAAAGAAAAAGAAATATTGTACCGACCCTACGTAGTGGGATAAGGGCAGGAAAAAGAAGACTAGAAGATATCATAACATCATAACAAACGGTGTAATCCTATTTTGGTTTTTAGTAATTGTTATATTATATTTTAAGTAAAAAGTTAATAAATAAATAAATAAATCATCGATTCCTTAACATTTTCTTTAGTAGTTCTTTATTACAATGCCCTATACTGAACATACACGGTAATGTACGGGCGAATATTATTATATATTTTTTTATATATATAACGTTATTGATTTAAAAAATGCACGGGATTAAATCCTTATTTTACCCGTACGAAGTCGGGACGGGCAGCTAGTATATATATAATCGTATAAGTACTCTTATATACATGTTTTTTTTTTTTTTTTATTGCATAGGAAGGCGGACGAGCATATGGGCCCCCTGATGGTAAGTGGTCACCAACGCCCATAGACATTGGCGTTGTAAGAGCTGTTAACCATCTCTTACATCGCCAATGCGCCACCAACCTTGGGAACTAAGATGTTATGTCCCTTGTGCCTGTAATTACACTGGCTCACTCACCCTGCAAACCGGAACACAGCAATAATAAATACTCCTGTTTTGCGGTAGAATATCTGATGAGTGGGTGGTACCTACCCAGACGAGCTTGCACAAAGCTCTACATGTTATATTTATGTATATTTATATATTGATTACTAGTGTTTTTCCCGCGGTTTCACCCGCGTAGTTCCCGGTCCCGTGGGAATATGGGGACAAAATGTAGCCTATGTTACTCCCTGATAATGTAGCTTTCCATTGGTGAAAGAATTTTTTAAATCGGCTTAGTGAAACCACTACACGCATAAACATGCGTGAAAGCGTCACAAACAAACTTACTTTCGCAATTATAATATTAGTTAGGATAATATAGATACTTCCCCTTTTTTTAATATACAGACATTCCGTCATATTTTATGGTGAAGAATGGTATAGCACAACATCTATAAACATACAGTTTATTTAATTATTACTAGAAATAACTATTTGATTATGTTATGGCTGCCCAACTAAATTACCCCACCAACTAAATCTATTTAATCAAAACATGTTAATTTATATTCATACATTTAACCATATTAACTAATATTTATTAATTCAGTACCAAAATGCATTTTTCTTTACGTTTCACTGTTTTAGATTAATATATTTAAATAATAATATAAACGGCGCTGTCTCATATGAGCTGCACGTTTAGTAGGTCAACCCATATTCTACAAATTAGTGAGTGTACTTCAGATTCACTAAAAATCGAAAAATAAATAAAAATTTTAACAAAACAAAAACCGACTTCATAGGAAAAACAAATTAATATGCACTAAAAAGTAAAAAAATAATTGCGTATTCTTCTATAATTTGATAATTAACTTACTATTTTCTACTCAACAATATGTAGGACGAATGTGTAGTGTGGTTGATAATTTATTTACAATTATTGTTATTTTTGGAGTCGATGTCAGCTAAGGAAACACTATAATATACCTAGCAATAATAATATGGGAATCTTTTAAAAAGAAACAAAAACATACACATTACAAATTGACTTTTATTCGCCTCGTTAAGTTGCGCGTGCGACACAAGCACATCTCACCTATAACTAACTATGTATGTAGTTATAAACCCATCTTGGCTGACATCGACTCCAAAAGTAACAATAATTGTAAATAAATTATCAACCACACTACACATTCGTCCTACATATTGTTGAGTAGAAAATAGTAAGTTAATTATCAAATTATAGAAGAATACGCAATTATTTTTTTACTTTTTAGTGCATATTAATTTGTTTTTCCTATGAAGTCGGTTTTTGTTTTGTTAAAATTTTTATTTATGTTAATGAAAAGAGTATTATGAGAATATATTATAAGAACGTATATATTTTATAATAGTAAATTGATCGATCGTTTTTTTTTTTCGGAAAATATGAGACACAACTTTTTTGTAACAATTTTTTTTTTTTTGTCTATTCGTGTATATGTTGGTGATGTTAATCTATATAAATAAAATGATAGAGGTCTGCAGTTGTACGCGCATCACGGAAAAACTACTGGATAGATTTCAATGAAATTTTCTAAATTTTATTTCTTAGACACTTGGCCCTTATCAAAAGAAAAAATGATTGCGATATCTTCATACGATTTGTATAGGCACTGCGTGTTCAGTGATGTATGTTTAAACAAAGTATATTTTTGCTTGCGATCTTTTTGATGTTTTTTCCTTCGTATCAACGCGGATGAAATCGCGGGCATCAGCTAGTATTGAATAATTAAAAAAACAATCTGTGCCCTTTAACACAACAAATAACATTGCAAAAAATGAAAGTCCGTACACTTGACTATGTGTATTTATAGTCATTTCACCCGCGTTCAATTTGGAGTTATAAAATTTTCATACTTTGTCATATTGGTTGACTTTTATGGTTATTGTCCCGTCCCTCAGGGCCATAGATTAAAGCTATATAGCAAACTGTATTAATAAACTATTTGACGCAAAATAAACTATTCAAATTTGACTGAAAGCTCTTGCTATTTGCGCGTTTATTAACAACAAGTAATGTGGCAATTAAAAAAAGAAATTTTAATACTTATAAAAAAAATCAAAAGACTGCTATTATCATTCTGATTTTTATTTCCCAATTTTTCAATTTTGTTCTCGCAACGGCGGGCGGCGGCGTCGCAGATAAATAATCAAATAAGCTAACGAGGGTGAATCGAAAAGAGCGGGTACACAGCTGCTAGACCGTTTCCGTATTATCTTATTAATTTTTATCGGATTTTCTCAACACTATATTTTAATTTTATTTCCTCACAACGTTAAATACACATACAATATAATAAAAGTATGTAAATAAATATCACAATGTGACATTATTTTAATTAAAAAAAGTATGTTGAGTTATTCAAAAATTTTTGTAAAAAAAGAAGAAGCTGTTTAATGAAGTAAATTATTAAATGAATTAAATAGTTATTGTGTTGCTATTCTTTTCAAAAAACAAGTGATTGAAAGAGACAAATTTACAGGTACATTGACATAACGTTATTTATTAAAACATAAACCGCCATTTTTTTTATTGACATTACTTCGCAATTCGATTCTTATGGGTAAACAAATAGATTTCTAATCAAATAGTTTTAAGTTTCATGAAAAATGAGCTTCAACACTCAAGGCTCACTCTATACTAATACTATGAGAGAGTTTGTCTGTTACTTTAAAGGCTTTTACCCATTAACTCGAGCCCCTAATACGCAGGCGAATACTAGTTACTTAGTTAAGTGCGTTCGCGCATTTTTCGTCAAACCTGACTTGGGAATTATTATTTTGTGTAAAAAACAAAGCCTAAATAAAAAAGAAATGAGCCGCTATGGTTTATACTAATAACTGCTCTTCATTTTTCAATAAGTTCAATATTTCAAAGTCGTTTAGTTTCCCAGAATATGAACACCGAAATTTGCCGTTTAATGAAAAAATGACGGTTAAAATGTAATAGGAACCTTAATGTGTCTTGTGTCGGTTTGGGCTATTTACGCACACTACACCATTATGTCTAATACACACACACACACAGTTTTAAGGAAAAGTTATTTACAATGAAAACCGATAATAATCACGAATGACTTATCGATTTCATAAAATATGAATATCTTATCGATATTACGTGGAATATGAATGTCATATGTTTATTGTGTCATAAAGGAAATCATATAACGAATGAATTACATGAAATGCTTCGTAAAAATAATTTCTTGTTGTTCGTTTTAAGAGTTTGGAGTCTTTTTTGCATGGGTAGCGTATTGGCCACCTGATGGTAGAGGTAACCAACGCCCATAGACAATGGTTTTGTAAGAAATGTTAACCATCGCTTCGATTGTCAATGCGCCACGAACCTAGGGAACTAACATATTAATGTCCCTTATGCCTGTAATTACACTGGCTCACTCGCCCTTCAAACCGGTACACACCAATACAAAGTACTGTTGTTTTGCGATAGAATATCTGATGGGTGGTACTTAGTACTTACCCAGACGAGCTTGCACGAGCAATTCCGATCTTTAAATAATAATATTTGTTTGTATTTTCTCTATGTGTTGCTAAATCAAACTTTAATGAGTTGTTTTGCATAAGCCCGAGAAGGTTCCTAACCCAAAAAAAACCTTTATATGATTTTTTATAACCGCTCTATGTACTAATGTAGATCCTTTAATTGTACCCGCGGAAAGTCGGGATGGTTTTATTTTTTATTTACTCGCTAGGCTCGTACCTGCTACTAGGAGTTTAGTACCTAAGATTTTAGAGATATGGAAAAACATATTATTTTGCATTTGATAGTCCAATGCTTGAGGAAAGCAATGGGCTATTTAACGTTACATTACGCCCCACGAGGTCGGAACGGAAACGCTTAACGCGTGCGAAACCGCGCGGAGAAGCTAGTACGGTTATATTAACCGATGATCGTGCGTTCAAACCGGGGTAAGCGCCACTTAATTTCATTAGCTTAATTTCTGAGTATAAATCAACGGTGAAGGAAATCATCGTGAGGAAACCAGCATTTGTCAAATTTCATTGAAATTCTGCCATATGTGTATTTCACCAACCCGCATTATAGCCACGTGGTGGAATAAGCTCCAAACCTTCTCCTCAAAAAGGAGGAGAAGAGGCCTTAGCCCAGTGGGACATACACAGGCCGTAACTGTACTGTACTGTACTCAATATGAAATTGAATTGTAGGTGAATTATAATTACTTAATGGTACCATTTTGCTGAGCAGGAGTTAATCTATAATAACACACGAACCTCACCGCATAACACAGTCGTAAATTAATTATAAGTCTATGTATAAAACGCTCAACGCCCAGCGTAAGCAACTGAGTATTGGAAACAGGTATGGGACATAGGTACATTTTATAACGTAGGCATTCGACTGACGGAACTTTGTAGACAAAAAGCAAAATCTAAGAAAAAAAATCCGTATAATATAATACTGAATATAACTAATTTATTAACTCGTTTCTTCCGAATCGGTGGTTGGTTTTGACAATCAATAAAAAAGTCTAATATTTCTATTACGAATTCTAAATTTGAATATACTCAAACGACAGACTGTAACGGAAACCGGAACACTAAAATTAATAAAAACTCATACGTAGATATTTAAATCAATTCATTTGAAAACCGTCTCAACAGATTCATTCAATATCTCATGATTACTTTAATGAAAGGAAACGCTGGTATTTAAACTCCCTCCATTTTATCAAAACAGACTATATAAACGCGTACGTTCAACTCGAACGCGTCATTCGCATACGTCATGAGTATTTTTAATCTGTGTAATATAAAAGTTATGGTACCGCTACATCTGTGAGACTAATGTAGTGTATTAAAAAAATCTATACTTATAATTGATGAACTTTTTTTTTTGTTACACCACCTAAAATAACTAAACCGATTTAGATAAAAGTTATACCACAAGATGCTACGCGTATCGGAGGTTTTATTGTATTATCCTTACTAATATTATAAATGCGAAAGTGAGTTTGTTCGCATCACATCTTAACTACTCAATGGATTAATATGAAATTTTACGTACATATTGTCAGGGGTATAGAAAATAACATAGGATCTCTAACATCTACCCACCGCACTCGTGGGTGTACCGGTGGGCTGAAACTCGTGTTATATAGCTACGGTTCATTTCACCCGCTTTAAATTTAGACTATTGACGTGACTTCATGATTTCATGTCTTAGATTACCGAAAAGTAAGAGCACAATGACGATTGTGAGGTTATTTCAAATTAGTATGGTCCAATCATAACTTATTGCTTAGGAAATAAGGTTGATTATGGAACAATCGCTATTGTACATTTCCTGTCTTTCTGTCATTCATGGCGTAAGATCGTAAGTGAATGTCAATACACGCACTTTACTGTTAGGGAACAAGGCATAGTTTAGGTTGAAATTATTAAACCTTTACATCGTTTTCTTCATTTTATGGTCGGTGCCACATTTGAGTATTGTTTTTGTTCGTGACGCGTTATCTAGTAGTATTGTTGATTTATTAGTTAATTGTTGGTCTGGTATGTTTATCCTCCTGCCACTTCCGATGTTTTGGGTCCCCGGGTCGGTCTAATACATAAAGTATTGGACTTATATATAAGGAATTTTAAGAAGTCCGTAGTTTGGTATATTAAGTCTTTACACTCCTGTGCCTCGAAAGTTGGTTCTGCGCCCGAATCCTTCAATCGTGTCGGATTATGAGAATGTGGTATATTACACTAGCTTACGCAAAAACATAAACAAGGCAATTATTATACTTATTGTTGTACAAACAAATAAACGGACATAGCATCTTAAGTAGGAACGTACGTTGGTGGCATGTTGGCGACATTAGGAATGGTCAATATCTATGGCAGTGGTTACCACTTACTATTAGGCAGGCCATGATATGCAAGCCCGTGGTATTTTATATAAAAAAATGGTTGTCTGTAAAGTCGGTTTACGGACGATAGTTTATCGTGACAACGTCATAACAAAACATTGATGAAATGACTGCATACTTTTATAAAATTGAATCATTTTTATTGAATTATCATTATTCTGTATGGATACAAAGAAGGAGGAAATGAAATCTACAATTTAATAGATAAATTTACTTTTATTTGCACTCATCCAATCGAGTGAAAGAGAGATAGATGCGGCGCAAGCGTACAATCAGCGTAACGGGACAATTTCGTGCATGCAGCCAGCGTTCATCGATTTATTAGACGTTGTCACGTCAAAAATATGTAAAAAATAACTGAAATAAAAATAATCGTCATATTATCCTTTCTGTTTTTGTAAACAGGAAATATATGAGAAAAATATTATACTCAAAATAAATGGGAGCTAATAATGATTAGTTAATTATTTTATTTTTATACTTCATGCTTACAGACTACAATAAACCTAACTGAAGGTTATTTTCCAGCTCATTATGATGTTAACTATTATCTATGTCAATATCAGCCGGTTTACTATGACTTTTGTAAATGCAAGACCTTCAAGAAGAGAGCGTACTCTTTCCTAAAAAGCCGGTAACGCATCTGCATGTCCTCGGATGTTGCAGATGTCCATGGGCGGTGGTAGTCACTTTCCATCAGGTGAGCCTCCTGCTCGTTTGCCCCTCTTACATAAAAAAAATGCAACACTCCCGAGCCATAACATTCATAACTATTTCTCGTCACATGGTCTCCAATGGTGACGGGAAGGCTGGTGCATGTTTCGCCTAGAGGATCGGAATAAAATTCAACGGGGAAATGCTGCTAGCGTACTTGCCACCATTGCACGCGGTCATAATGTAGTAGCTATTTTTATTTGTATATACTTAACAATTCTTTATTTCATCATAGAATGTTAAGTTTGAATATTCTTCTTCTAGACGAGCCCGTTGGCGTGGTTGGTAAGACACTTGCTTTTCACGCCGCAGGTCATGGGTTCAATTCCCACCCAGGACAGACATTTGTGTGCATGAACATGTCTGTTTGTCCTGAGTGTGTGTGGTGTAATTATCTATATAAGTATGTATTTACAAAAGAAAAAGTAGTATATGTAGTATATCAGTTGTCTGGTTTGGATAGTACAAGCTCTGCTTAGTTTGGGATCAGATGGCCGTGTGTGAATAATGTCCCAAGATATTATTATTCTTCAAGTGCCTCTCCGACTAGCGAAGGTTGGCAGTCAGCTTTGCACTCTCCTTCTTGTTCTTCGCGAGGTGGAAAAGTTCAGCGGCACTCGCGATTCCTGTTCATTCTCGGATGTTGCATATCCAAGACATTTTTAAATTAATTTATTTAATTGTTATAAAAAAAAGTATTATTCAAAATTTCGACCAATGATATCGCGTCAATACAATGTCAAAGTTGTTTATTTAACTTTAAACCTCCTGTGATTGGACAATGAAATCCATGTCGGCCAATCATGAGCAAATACGTAAATATACTAACTAGACTTTGATTTATCAAGAATAACCGACAGGCGACAGTGCATTGAAATGGCGCGATTTGTAATCGATACTAAGTTGTAAGTTGTGGCAAGGATTATAAAACGGACCGATTACACATTGACGATCGCCTGCACTTGTCTAGACAATTTATGGTTTTATGTTAAAAGCATAATATTTTTACTGTTGATATAATATATATATTATTTTGATAGGAACAATGAAAAACATATTTTATTATACAAGGGGTTTCCCCGTGGTTTACCCGCGTAGTTCTCGTTCCCGTGGGAATATGGGGACAAAATGGAGACTATGTTACTCGCTGATAATGTAGCTTTCTATTGGTGAAGAATATTAAAAATCGGTTTAGTGGTTTATGCGTGAAAGCGTAACAAACAAACTTACTTTCGCATTTATATTATTAGGTTAAAATTTTGATCACGAGAAGTAAAGAAAAACTTATCACTATGTTTCGCTCTTCGCAAAACCTTTAACTTTGATAAATTATAATAAAAACACATAAATAATAAGACGATAAAAGTTCTATACTAATATATAAAGCTGAATAGTTTGTTTGTTTGATCCGGCTAATCTCAGGAACTACTGGTTTGAATTTAAAAATTACTTTTGTGTAGTGTTGTGTAGTCCTTTTATCGAGGATGGATCTAGACTTATTTTTATTTATTACATTTTTATAAATTATACGCGGGTGAAAACGCGCGGCACAGCTAGTGCAAGATAAGAAATGCGTTTTCTTTAGTTAACATTCGTTGATGATCGTGCAGGATAAATAGTAATATAATTGTATTTAATTAACATACATATGTAATTGAATTAGTGTTTAACAGTAACCACCGAGTTTCTCACTTGTTATCAGTAGAATTCACATTCCGAACCGTTAATTACTTTTTTTAACGCTTGATAAACGCATTACGCGTTTCCCCCACGGGAACAGTTGGGGGGGGGTATGTGGGGCTCACCGTATGTCCAGGACACCGAGTGCCCCCGGTCATCGTAATACCCGGGTCACCATAATAACGGGGAGCGCCCCGGGAGGTAATTTTATTTATTATTTTGATAAATATCAATTCATGTTGTGTATCATTTACGTTGTGATTGTGGTTCAACTGTAGTGAGGGGCTTTACTTTTCCGGCCCTTCTCAGTCCTGGTACGGCATCGGGGTTTCCCCCAATACCCGGGCAATTCAACGCTGGTAGCTGCTGCTACCGGGTCAACTTGTTATATGATGGTCATGGATTTTGGGCCCGGAGGTGGTCATCAGCTTAAGTAAAATTTCGTCTATTTAGTTCATATTTGACAACAGGCGCGGCGCGTGAGTCGTGTCAGCTAATCAAGAATACGTGAATAAAAACTTGGTGGTAGAGCTTTGTGCAAGCTCGTCTGGGTAGGTACCACCCACTCATCAGATATTCTACCGCAAAACGGCAGTAATTGCTATTGTTGTGTTCCGGTTTAAAGGGTGAGCGAGCCAGTGTAATCACAGACACAAGGGACATAACATCTTAGTTCCCAGGGTTGGCGGCGCATTGGCGATGTAAGCAATCTTACGATGCCAATGTCTATGGGCGTTGGTGACCACTTAACATTAGATCCGCCTTCCTTCTATAAAAAAATCGCGGGCAAAAGTTAGTGAGTTATATAACAAGGAACGTAGGTAGGTTTAATAAAAGGCGACACTTTATAAATTGGTTCAATTTCACTTGCATCACATTCCAAGCTATCTTCTGCTGGCTTACTAAATAAACTGGTCGTTTCCGTTTTGAACCGAATAACTGGACCGATTAGCTAAACAACGGATATTTATAAATAGCTGCGACAGAACGATGACGTTATGTATAATAATTAATTAATCTTCTACTACATACTGCTCCTGACTTAGCACGAGTAGATTATATAGACTACTAGCTGTGCCCCGCGGTTTCACCCGCGTATAATTAATAAATATATTATGAATAAATTAAAAATCAGCCTAGAACCTTCCTCGATAAAAGAATAATAAAACGCATAAATGTTTTTTAAATTCGAACCAGTAGTTCCTGAGATTAGCCGGATCAAACAAATAAACTCTTTAGCTTTATATATTAGTATGGATAAAACGTTCATATCGTAATACATATATATTTAACGGTTTACGCGGCGCACGCCAGTAAAGCTCTCAGTCGATATGAATTTTGCCGACATATTTAAACAATCGTCGTCATATTTCGGCCAATTTATCCAAAACATTAATTAAGTATACCTACACCTAAATATTCCTGCCGAGACGGCCCAGTGGTAAGAAGAAGAAGGTGTGAATCTTAACCGATGATCGTGGGTTCAAACCCGGGCAAACACCATTGAATTTCATGTGCTTAGTTTGTTATAATAATTCATCACGTGCTTGAGGGCGAAGGAAAACATCGTGAGGAAACCTGCGTGTGTCAAAGTTCACTGAAATTCTGTTACATCTGTATTCCACAAACCCGCATTGGAGCAGCGTGGTGGAATAGGCACCAAACCTTCTCCTCAAAAAGAAGAGAAGAGGCCTTAGCCCAACTGTGGGACATTCACAGGCTGTTACTAAACATTCCTCGGAATCCTCCGTCCAGTCTTATTTTTTTTATAAGTTTATATTTGTAAAAATAACACCATTTATATGGAATTACTGTAATTTTTTTAGTAAATATAAAATTACAAAATTTTTTCCTTCAATTTCTCCGATATCCCATGCCTAACCTAATCTTTAAAAAATCTGGCCGGTTTAAATCAGAAATGAATAATGTCAAAGTGACAGTTCACTGGCACCAACAATTTTGTATCTGAGAACATTTATGTTTTCTTAAACCAAAATAAAACTTAGTGTTCAATGCAAATAATGTACAGCTTTTAAAGTTAAAAAAAAAATCAAACAAAATGAATTTCGAGACAAATGGTATTATAAACGAATACACGAAACTGCAGGAACACATTGACAAGCTATCATGTACTCAAAACAGTATCGTAAAGAAATTCGACGTCCTAACAAAAAATGTGGATGAAATGAGGAAAGTCCTAACACAATTTTCGGAGAAAATAATAGCACTTGAAGACGTAGCGATCGAGAAACGTAAGGTGAGCAGCGAAGTGAGAACACTGAAGAACAGAATTGATGAACTCTATGCGATTGTCAAGGATGGAAAGGAGGAGTCAGTGAAAAGCGATGATGTCCAGGATATTGATTCGTGTCACTCTGGTTTCTCTTGTTCTTCTAAGGTTTGTCAGCTAAATAATATCAGAATACATGTCACTTATGACATTCTTTTCGAAAAAGGATGGTCTCCTCCTTTCTCGAGGACCTTAAGGTACATCACAAATTACATTAAAGCTCAATGCCTGTCTAGGTTTGACCTCTGTTTTTGTTCTTCTGAGTTTTGTCAAGTATTATTACAAGTTGAGTTGATTTGTCAAGTATTATTACAAGTTGAGTTGATTTGTCAAGTATTATTACAAGACATTGTAAGGAGGAACGAGATTTCCATCGATAGGTTCTCAAGGTGATCTTGGATATTTGGAACTCAATCATCTATGAAGTCTTAACTACAGATCACCACGGAATATAAATACAAACCACTGCTACTCCCACTGCTACCAATACTAATACTACTAGAATACTTTATATGAATTATGATCTATCTCTAATTTTATTAAATTTTATTTAATTCTCTAAAATTCAAGATATATCTATCGATAAATTTAATAAAAATTTAATAAATTCTGTATAGTAAAGTAAAGTAACAGCCTGTGAATGTCCCACTGCTGAGCTGAGGCCTCATCTCCTTTTTTTGGGGAGAAGGTTTTGGAGCTTATTCCACCACGCTGCTCCAATGCGGGTTCGTGGAATACACATGTGGCAGAATTTGAGTGATATTTGACACATGCAGGTTTCCTCACGATGTTTTCCTTCACCGTCAAGCACGAGGTGAATTATAAACACAAATTAAACGAGATGAATATAAACACGAGCCGAGATGGCCCAGTGGCTACAACGCGTGAATCTTAAACGATGATCGTGGGTTCAAACCCGGGCAGACTCCACTGAATTTTCAAGTGGTTAATTTGTGTTTTATAATTCTCGCATCTCGCATCTCGAATTTATGTATATCAGGAAAAAAAAATATTATGATTATTTGCTAATTTCAAAGTCTGATCTGATCTGATCGGATTTGAAAATCTTTAGTTTATGTGCCTAATTCGTTCTTTTACATTACCATTACTTAAAGTTTATATAATATAATTAACGCCTCATTATTCTTATAAGAAAATATATACTGATACATAAAAGTAATGTGAAAATAAAGATCGCATCAGCGTGTTTATTCCTTGAAGAGATTCCACCCCGTCACCAACTTCCGAGGAGTGACAAACATACCCTTAAATTGTTAAAACATCGTTCAAACCTAAAAAAATAAGTGAAACCTCTTTTTTTAGTCCACAATGCATTCGTTATCTTTTAAAACCCGCTCCCGACTCTCGCTTATTAACAAGAGGCGCTAATTGCGAAGAAATTACGTTTTTTGCGTACGTTGCGAGTGAAAGGGGACGCGGTATGCGCAGATAAGGATACCGTCCACGTTATAAGTGGCAGATAGTAGCGCAATATCGCTCGAAAGATATATATACACATCGCTAAATATTATTATCAAATAATAATTTAACATGACGGTTTATTATTTGGCTGTACACGTTAGATCTTTTGCCGCCAATTAGTCATAAAAATTACTCTTTTAAAAGTTAGTTTTTTTTTTAAATTCCGAATTAACTAAGATTGTTTTTATCTAAGCTATTTTTAACGTCATACTTTACCTTCGTATATATAAATACGTATTCATATTCACGCTTTACGTTAAATATCAAGACTCATCGAAATGCAGAAATGCTGTAAACAATTTTGATGGTCGTAATCATCTGTCAAATTAGTGTAACGAAATGAGAAATGTTTGCGATACACGGATAACTGTCGAATAGAAATTGTCAATCTTAACGACCGTAAATTCTTCGTTTTATTTTACTCACTTGGTCGCACAGATCAGTTGATTTATTCTGTAAGAGCAAACACATCGTAGAAATCGATCGCGAAACACTTTCGTCGGAAAAATGACTGCACAATTGGTATAAAAAAAATGTAGTATTAATTACCAAATAATCGACATGATTACCTTAATAAAGAAGGAAAATTTTAAGTTAAGCTAACTTTGAATAGTTACATTACTGTAACCGTTCGTAAAGTATTATTTAGGAACTACTGTGGATTTAAAATTTGAGGATAATAAATGCGCGTTCATTTATCATGCCCAACAGCAATACTCAGGTCTCAGCTCTTTAACATTCGCGTTTAGTTGGACAACTGACGTCTGACAGTTTATGTAATTCGCGCCTTTAATGTCATCGTGTATAATAAGTACATATTTAATCTGACTTTGGTCAGCGTTGCAAAACTGAATGTAACCGATATTAGTTGATAAGATGATTATATTCGCAGCGTGGATTTGCCGCCATTGTTAGTTTGTCACATTTTTGTTGGCTGATCTTCTATTTCTAAGTCATTCACTTAGATTCTGATTATAAAATTGTCGAAAACCACAAAAACATCTTTAAATACATATATATGTCGCGTCCACCGAAAAAAAAACAGAAGTAAAAATCCAGAATATCAATGAATAGAGCCTCATTTCGAGTTACAGATAAAAAATAATTATTCAAGCAACATCCCTTACTTATATTTTATTACATAATACCAACTGGTATACGATAAAAAAAAACATTAATAACAATATCATTTTTCCAAAGAAATTTAATTAACTAATAATGGTAGTCCTTAAATACCATGCCATCATTGTGGTACCCTCGGCATGCGTGTTCGATATGTGGTTGACAATTTTTTTCAAGGTATAAATTACAAAGTACCGATGGTATAGTCAGCATACCTCTTAGAATGTAATTGAAAAATTACACTCATGTCCATATTTTAACGATGTAAGAAATGTTCTTGCCCTAATTAGGATACGATATCTCGAAAACATGTGTTGCCATTTTTTATTCAATACTCTGTGTGATGGTTGTCACCTGAGTTTCCTAGGATACGTACCGGTTTGTACGAGTTTTGACAGGTTTTTAAAAAGTCAAGTTTTTTTTTTATGTCGTCGAACTTTGTTTCTTTTTTTTTATTTGTAAAAGTTTTTTATGAATACAATTCTTAGGATTTATAGATATAATAATTGTTTATTGATTGATGAAGGCGGTTTATAAAAAAATAATATTTATTATTTATTACGTAGTGTGAACTTATCAAAATGTTTGTTAATAAAAAACACGAAATTCAATTCATTTATTTGATGACACTAAGTGTAAAATCGAATATTGCTACTAATGAGTTCGGTTTACGAACATTAATTTAAAATACCGCCATTTGTCCTGTTTTGACAATGACATACTACTAAAATAATTAATGCTTATTAATTTAGCCAATTATAAATAAATTCGCTGTTTATAAGTATATTGATCATTACTTTAAATAAATGTTTATACTTTATAGGGATAATTAAAGTCCATTGGCCGAGATGGCCCAGTGGCTACAACGCGTGAATCTTAACCGATGATCGTGGGTTCAAACCCGGGCAGGCACCACTGAATTTTCAAGTGCTTAATTTGTGTTTATAATTCATCTCGTACTTGACGGTGAAGGAAAACATCGCGAGGAAACCTGCATGTGACAAATTTCACTCAAAATTCTGCCACATGTGAATTCCACCAGTCCGCATTGAAGCAGCGTGGTGGAATAAGCTCCAAACCTCCTCCCCAAAAAAAAAGGAGATTAGGCCTTAACTCAGCAGTGGGACATTCACAGGCTATTTACTTTACTTTACTGAAGCCCATTAATGAAATGTAGAATAATTCGATTGATAAATGACGCCATATTATCACGGACATAGCAGTAGACACAAGGGCCACGACCCATCCATCAAGTCGAGTGCTCTTCTAAAGAAATCCTGGCGCCCCTTTATGTAAGAACTCAACAACAAAAAAATGGAATAATACTAAACTCAAATTTAAGTATTCTAAAATGTCGTTCGTAAAAGTTCCAAGTCGAGAAGTACTTGAACAGAGTGGGGCCTGTCTTGCCCCTTTGTATTCACCCCGGAAAAAATTGTTTCGCGAAAGAGATGCATCAGATTATTACATTATTATGACATAAAACTTTTAATTAAAATTTCCATTAAATTCCATTTTTAACTAAACTTGAAAAATAATGTAATTTTTAACATGATTGATTTTTAATCAAATTAATGGGAGTCGTGACTTTATAGCAAATTGACGAGCCGGTTGGCGTGGTTGGTGAGACACTTGCCTTACACGCCGCAGGTCGTGGGTTCGATTTCCACCTGGGACAGACATTTGTGTGCATGAATATGTCTGTTTGTCTTGAGTCTGGGTGTACCTAATTATCTATATAAGTATGTATTTACAAAAAATAAGTTAGTTTGGGATCAGATGGCCGTATGTCAATAATGACCCAGGATATTTATTTATTTATTTAATTAATTGCGTCTTTATTTACAATCGATATTCAAAAATAACTTTTTCCCCCGAGTTCCTGACACAGGGCCCGTTGGTTCTAGCTACTCTTAACGATGTTAATACATGCTAATGAGTTGTGTACGCAGAAATTATAATTAGTATTCAATCATGACTCGATTCGAACACAAGTTACAAGATTACTTTTGTAATCATAAACATCGTATTATGTATATATATTTAAAAGTATTTAGTCAAATTATTACATAAAATAAAGTATTATTGTTTCTTGAAAGCAGTATATAAAATTTTTTTGCTTTTGACGTGACAACGTCTTATAAATTGGTTTGCCGGGTGACACTTCAAGAAACTGCGTTTCGCTCCGCTCACGTTATGCGCTCACAATGAGAGCGAGTGAGAGGCACGCGTCCCTTCCACTCGGGCATGGTTAGCCCGCCTAAGAGCGAGAGAGACAGACATAAAAAGTGAAATTCAGTGCGAGATTCTTTGTATAAATTAATAATTTAAATATAATTCTTTGTATAAATAAATGTTTTAAATTGTTACTATTATTTCATCCTTCTTCCTACTATACGAATGAATATTCACATTAAAATTATTTTACCACTCAAAGTCGTTGTCACGTAAAACTTTCGCCCGTATACCGACTTTACAGGCAACCAATTTTATTTTTTTAATCAAATGTTTTCCTTTATTTCTCAAAATGTTAATTACTTATTTTTATAGATAAAACAGTACATACTACATAGTCATACTTTTAACTGTTACACTATATATTGATGAGGTTTTATTGTTTTAGGTAACGATGACCACAGGGCTGGATCGAGACACGATACGCGCCGCGTACGAAGATGTGAGATCCGATACGTCGCCCACGGAATGGTGAGATGTTTAATATATGATTCGATATCACTTGGTGGTAGAGCTTTGTGCAAGCTCGTCTGGGTAGGTACCACCCACTCATCAGATATTCTACCGCAAAACAGCAGTACTTGGTCCTGTTGTGTTCGGTTTTAAGGGTGAGTGAGCCAGTGTAACTACAGGCACAAGGGACGTAACATCTTAGTTCCCAGGGTTGGTGGCGCATTGGCGATGTAAGCGATGGTTAACATTTCTTACAATGCCATTGTCTATGGGCGTTGGTGACCACTTACCGCCGTCCGCCTTCCTATACAATAAAAAAGAAATTTCGAATGGTACCATCGGTCTGCGGGCTATGTAGTAGTTAATATAGAATACGTCACAACGCGACGCTGTCATGCCGGTGTCCCGTCGCCGTCCTGCTAGATCTGTTGTCTGACATAGGCTTAATAAGTAAAGTCATAAAGACGTTTTAAAAATATATATACATATAGCATAAATCGTTTATATATCCTCATAACCACCATGCTGCTCTAATGCAGGCTGGTGGTTGTAAATTTGGCAGAATTATTTTAAGTTACATGCAGGTTTTTCAGGAAGTTTTCATTAACTGATAAAAATAAAATAGTTAAGTCAAGTTAAGAAGACATACATACACACAGACAGATAGACAAAAATGAAAAAAAATAGTATAATGTGAATCACTGCATCATAAAATGATTATTTATTACGAAATAAGGTGAGAAAAAAAGTACAGACAGAACCAATAGATTTATATAGTAGTATAGATGACAAGTTTCTTTTATTATTTAAGCATGTCACGTCTACTAGGTATGTACTATGTATATACTTGGTCCTGTTGTGTTCGGTTTTAAGGGTGAGTGAGCCAATGTAATTACAGGCACAAGGGACATAACATCTTAGTTCCCAGGGTTGGCGGCGCAATGGCGATGTAAGCGATGTTTAACATCTCTTGCAATGCCATTGTCTATGGGCGTTGGTGATCGCCTTCCTACGAAATAAAAAATAAAGTATATAAAAAGACTAATCTGGAATCAGAATTATTTAATGCCATTATGGATATCATTTCCAAACTCTACTATTTACAAAAGCAAAATGACGTAAAAAAAAAAACAACGAATTCAAAAACAGGTACAGAATTTCGTAGACCATTTTTTTACATCAAAAGAACTGCGTCTAGACTAGTAACAAAACAGCGTAAGTACAGTGCAATCAGAGTAATTGTGCTTTTATCAGGGCCGTGTTCAAGTTTGACGGAGCGAGGATCGTGTGCTCGGCGCGCGGCAGCGACTTCTCCGAGTTTCGCATCCAGTTCTCTGACGATGACCGCGCTTTTGGCTACGTCAGGTGATTCATTTTTTTAAACTAGCTTTTAAATAGCACAGATTAAAAAAAATATTTTTCTTTTTACAATAAAAAAGGCAGAGGTGCAAATAAGCCTCCTGGTACTATCTGTTTCCACCGTCCATGTTTATTTTATTAAATACGTTTTCACATCTTTATTTTTTTATTTAGGTTGCAAATGGGCGACGAAATGTCGAAGCGCAAGAAATTCATGTTCGTCACCTGGGTGGGGCCCAACGTGTCAGTTATCAATCGAGCCAAAATGTCCACAGATAAAGCCATCATTAAAGATATCATTTCCGTGAGTTAATAAAAATTATTATGCATTAAAATAATTAATTTTAACTATAAGGAAATTAACGACTTTAATAATTAATAAAAACAGCTAATTACTTAATAGTTAATATGCTTTTACTTATGTTATATTAAAGCCGAGAAGGCCCAGTGGCTAGAACGCGTGAATCTTAACCGATGATAGTGAGAATCCTTCTCCTCAAAAAAAAGGAGAAGAGGCCTTAGCTCAGCAGTGGGACAATCACAGGCTGTTACTTTATGTTATTTAGTAAGGAACTTTTAATTGGGGAAGACTGGGGGTCGTCTCTGAAGAGTGATGGTGATGACCTCCTGACTTTGCGATCTTGGAATTTTGTTCTTGGCGGCCATTCTCAGGGCAAACTAGTCAAATGTGTTGCACCAAACAATAACTTATTGGCCTGATACGAGCTATAAACTCAGGACCTTAGTTCTTAGGATCAGCGCCTTTCTAAGCTAGCCACTACACAAACGAGATACGAGCCAGTCACACCTTGTTCCTCAATAAATTTAATAAAGTAAACGAAATCGGAAATGCTTATAATAATAATTACTTTGTTAATCAATGAATCACTATTAATCAATAATATTATCAACGAATAAAGTAAATGATAATCAATCTTTACTATCATCTGTTCGCCCTTTAAAAGTTTTTTATTGTTACAGATAATAATTATCTTTAGTGTGTTGTCATATCAATATTTTTTATGACATTTCTTTTGAAGCACATCAATTAATCACGTTTTAAAACCATTTGTCAATAAAAAGTAATAATCCTAAGATAATTTCTTATCAATTGTTGAATCATAGTATTATTGTTGAAATAATAATTGTTGATTCATATTTCGAAAATATATATATTTTTTTTAATTCTGTTTTATTAACGTACAAGCACTATTTAAGTAACTGAAATTTAAAAAAGAAGTACTTAACCATACAGCCTAACTTAACTAGCCATTAAAATGAATAACCAATACAATAATTGAGACATCAACAAACATCTGAATGTCATGCCATTTCTTCATATATAAATAGTTACAAGTATTTTATCTGTTGATTATTCATTAAATTAAAAATAAATATCTGCTTTTTTAAAAATGAAAATATTAATGCAAATTCAAAACGCATTATAAAAGAGAGTAATTATTATCTATAACAATTAACATCTATAATCAAATAAAATGAGTTATTATGAAGAAATTTTACTTGGTGGTAGAGCTTTGTGCAAGCTCCCAGGGTTGGTGGCGCATTGGCGATGTAAGTGATGGTTAACATTTCTTACAATGCTATTGTCCATGGGCGTTGGTGTCCACTTACCATCAGGTGGCCCATATGCTTGTCTGCCTTCCAATGAAATAAAAAAAAATAATAATAAAAAGAAACAAATTACAATTTAATCCAATAAATAAAGATACAAATAATTATATTTACATAAAATCATATAAATATTTCCTAACATTGAAGCCGACAGTTTGTGCAACAGCCGAGATGAAGTCGTAACCAATGATACATTTATATTTCGAAGTATCTAAATCGATTTCTTTACTTCCGGCTATCAGTCTAAGCTCCACCAGGGTTGCTATCTGTGCTAATAAGTTACTCGTTAAACCAATTCTCTCTTCTAGTATAGCATAGAAGATCGCCAGCAACCTATCCAGTGTAAAAACCTTTGGGCCGAGTTGTGTGTTTAATTTCTCACTTATTTTAGCTTTTGCTCTAACATGTTGTAGTTTCTTGCGTTGTTTCCCGTGATTCTTCATAAACAATCTCTTGTCTTCTTTAGGGGGATTATAACTAGCTAAATAAGCAGCAATCAATAGATATTTCGCATAATATGGTAATTCAAAGCTTTGTGCGAATGTTTTTGTCGACAGTAATTCTTCTTTTAGGGTATTGTCGAAATTATAGCTCTGTGATTGTTTTTCGTCACTGTTCTCCTTGCCTGGAGATTGTGCGTGTGTTTGGGTTTTAGTAGTATTTATTCTTAAGTACAGTAATTCTAAGCTCGTCTTCAATATAGGTGCGATGTGACGCCAAAGCTTTGAAAGATCATTTGGTTTGATTTCATTCTTTACGATTGGTTCGCAATATTTTACAAAATTTACTCTCGCCATGTGTTGTAATTCAATTAAGTCTCGGCACGGTCGGTAGAATACGCTCAGGAATGCGTTAAGAAAGTTCGCGAACAACTCTGGTCTCTCCAGTTCTTCTTTGATATCACAATCAATGTCATTATTACTCATTAAGTAACGCACGAATGACTTTTGGTGTAGAAATATTATTTTAAACAGTTCCTCTTTGTTATAATTTGGAAAATAAAGTTTTATTGGTTCTCTAACACCGATTTTAAAATAGAAATTATCGTATATAAGATGCGTTACAAAAATAGAGCATATATTGAGATTACAAAACTCACGTAATCGTAAAAGTGTTGATATTATATTTTGATCGATATTCCGAAGTCTTTCAGCTCGATCGAACACAAGAACGACGGGTTCAT
Organism: Nymphalis c-album; assembly: GCA_963151315.1. Taxonomy (NCBI): domain Eukaryota; kingdom Metazoa; phylum Arthropoda; class Insecta; order Lepidoptera; family Nymphalidae; genus Nymphalis; species Nymphalis c-album. The sequence continues at coordinate 7,786,850 of OY720610.1, forward strand.
AGTTATTTTGTTGGTCGCCAAATGAATTGAGATTATTCAATAATTCCATCAAAGTATCGCATCTTACGTCCATATGTTCGTCACTGAGTCCAGCAAGGATAGATTCGAACATAATTTTCGGTGAATAACACTCAATACAGTCCATAAAAACATGTTTAAAATTCAAATATTCTAGAACTGTTGTTAAACACAAACTCTTGCCTGTAGCCATACTCCCGCTAATGAACAAACTTGCCGGTAAAGGTTCATCGCCGTCCCCCAAAAGATCTAGCAGATTATTAAGCTGATCTTCTCTGCAAGGTAGTTTGTTATATATTTCTTCCATAGTTTGTTCAATTCAATATAATATAAAAATCTTAGTAAAACCTCATCGTCTCTAATTGTAAAGTTACAAACGAAATAAAATATGACAGCTGTCAAATAAAGAACTCTGATTGGAGGAAAATGGCTGCGAATCGGAACGTAACGTTTCATTTTACGCTCGGTCTACTAAAACTAAATAGTTGCAGTCTTGCTACGACTATTTTAAAACAAAAAAATAATGAAATGAACTGAATTACATTTTTTTAAATTATTTACAGAATTTTGCAGTGGAACTTCAACTGGAGAGTCAAGCTGAAATAGACATCGATCAATTCAAAGAAGCTCTGAACAGGGCGGGTGGTGCCAACTACGGTACTGGTATCAGGGATTTATGAATTAAAAAATCATAAGCTAAATTACCTTATCACAAATGAAAATTTGCGAATTACTTAACAATACTATTCTCTTGCCCGTACATTTATTTTAAGTGTGTGCCAAAAATACAGACGAAGCAATGATGACATACAAGCTTATCGTTATAACAATATTATTTATTACTTAAACCTTTAAACAAGATTAACTTACATAGCCCTTACAATGTGTAAATACTCGGCGAGAGTTGAACTTCCTATCAAGTATTGTTAAGATATTTGTGTAAGGTATTTTTTAATTCAAGTCAAAAGTGGCATATTCAGAAAATTTTTAGTAGAATAATCGTAAAGGAATAAAAATTTTTGTAATGTTTTATATTTATATGGTATAAATTAAAACTTTCATTATATTTTGTAATAATATATTGTGTGACAATATATTTTAAAGAATCGTAAATAAGTATTCTTGGCAGTACATTATCTGACTGAACAACTTAAGTCTTGCCCTAATAAAAAAAAGATCGCTGCATCTTGCCCTTATATTTTTTATATCTTTTGACACATAGTGTTCATTTTTATGTCTTTCAATTTCACCGTTTTTTTCGTATCAGTCAGTAAAAAAATTATTACAATTTATTTTATTATGATGGAGATCTATTTATTTTTTAATCGATTTTAAGGAATATTTTTAATCTTGGACTGATTTTCAAAGAAAAAAAAAACTTAGTTTAATGGCAGGGTGCAATATGTTCTAAGATAATAAGATTACCGCCAAAATGTTTGCTATTGTTGCCATGTATAAGGCAAATGGTGCATTTATTTTTTTGTCTACATTTGTATACAAACATTCAAAATTTTAATGCTTTTATATACATTGACTAGTATTATATCGCCCTACATAATTATTGATGACTGGTAAATACAATTAACCAAACAAAATAATAGTTTTATTGTTTTATTTCTACCCTGTCCTAATTAAGTAGAATATTTTTTTTTACAAATAAAAACAAAGTTTTGTATAAGTGCACTTTATTAAACAGTATTTACAATATAAAATTCTCGCTGTTGTACATACTTAGCCTTAATTATAAAGGCTTAGCGACAGGGGCGAAGCTACCCTTGTATTAGAGATACGGTCACAGTGACCCCGAACCCATGTAAGCAAAAATTCGTAAAATGTTGTGCAATATCTCACTTGAACTCTAAGGCCGTGCACTAAATGGGAAATTTAGCGTAAGGCCTTAGAGTTCACATTTGAAAAATAAATATCAATAGCTAGTTGAGAGGTCAAGGCGCTAAATTCGCGTGCTTGCGGGTCTGTTTATTGACCACCGGAGGTGTAAATATGTCAATTTTTAAATATTACATCTATACAATCTTTAGGTGACATTTTATACTCGATTGGTAAATTGTTTCAGTGCTTCATATGTAATTGAAATAAAACAACATAACAAACGGCGAGAAACGAAATAATAAAAAAGAAATTGTGCGGTCGGGGGACCCCCGTCAGGAACGAAGTTCTGTGCGATATTTTTTAGATTCAAACCGTGTTTTAAAATGTAGATTTTAATTGATTATATTTCTGTATTTTTGTTACACCATAAACCACCTCAATCTCCTTTATATCGACCGCCCAACGTATCGCATTATGTAGGTAAAGTATGAACGATATTTCGTTATATGACGTGACCTTGGACCACTGCCATTTCACTACTGTATGCCGCGTAAAATAACTCCCTTCTAAACTATTCAAACTAATGACACTAAACGTGTAAATATTTTCCATTTTAACCAAATTAAGTATTAAAATTAAAATCGTTTTATATTAAATATGAATTTATTGATAAAGAGATACAATATGGGCTTGTATTATGCATTATGATAGTTATTAAACAGAAAAATAATTCTGAAAGACCTCATGGAAATAACAAGACACAAAAAGTAAATACAAAAAATAAGTTTAACACATTATTTGTATCAAAAATAAACATTTAAAATAAATGCTTACAGAAGTTATATGTTAAAAAAAAATTACAAAAAAAATCATTGCCTATAAAATATTACAAAGTTTAAAAAAACATTAATGCTCTATTATAATATAAGTTATTATCAGCAATGTATAGAAATTAAAAGTCATTGTAGGTTTTCCAGTTTATTTGGTACAAAATCGAATATGTATCTTCTAAGCTTATAAATTACTTTTTTATTGCTAGTCGATTTATGATTGTCTCCTCATTCTACATTAATAAAAAAATCAATTACTCGAACTAAATTACTATGGATCATTATTATTATTACAGCAGCTGTAGCTTTACAAAATCACACAGAATTTGAATTCATTCATAGACAGAAATAAAGTATGAGCTTTTATGTAAAACATGGTTAGATTTTATAATAGGCTGAATACTGAAATGTCTCTCAAAGTTAAACGCTACTTATAACATTGAAAAGGTACTAAATTAGTATGCGAAATTTTAAATTAACAGCGTCTCAAATAATTAAGTTGCTTTTCATATTCAAGTGACGTTTCAGTATTCGGCCGATAGTATAGTATAATAGTTAACTTATATCCGTACATACGATTTAAGATTGACATTTAGAACAGCTACAAAATGCAACGCCAGCAACTTTGATCACATTAATAATTATTCTAAAAGCATCAATAAGTTTTTCATATCCTATTCATAGCTACATCTAAAGATTTCAAGTAAATATTTGAACACAACTATTATTTTGGTGAGATATTCTCAGTTTGATGTTAGTTTTTAATCGACTTCAAAAATGGAGGTTATCAAAACGTCTGTTTTTTTTTTAACAGACTATATCTTAATTCAGGGAGATAGTGAAACTATTATTGGTATACATTATCTTGTAGAATACGCGCAATCTGAATTGGCCGGTCAGTGTGCCTAGTGCGAGTTTATTTACTTATTCCATGGTGTTGTTGGCAATTTTTATGATATTCTGATTATTGTCAATAAAATAAAATGTCATTAGAAGGCGCTGTTAATTGCATAACAAACGGCGTTAACATCAAAACTATTTAATGAATAATAAAAAAAACTAGCACTAGGAACACTGAAGTTGTATCTTTAAGGCATTCATTTATGTATAAAAGTAAAAAATATCAATTACTTCTGACTGATTTCTGACCGGCCAACTTACATACTAATATATCTATTTATGGCTATTGTATTTAAGGCATGTTATATTACTACAAAATATGAACTCTATAGTCGGTATATTTAAATAATCATTTTAATCTATTATCTATATCAGCTATGCATTTTTAATCTGTGTCAACTAAAACCATATTTAATCTGTGTACTATTATTATTAGATTCACCAGCAAGCACTTATTACTTAGCTCATAAAATGATTACTCATATAAAATATTAAAAACAATGACGAAAGTTTTAAATAACTTTTCTTTTTTAAATATAATATCTAAGCTTACATTCTTGTATGTTTGTAATATCTCAGAGCTATGAGAGTGTTACTTTAATCTATACTAATATTATAAATTTATATGTACATAACTCTGTTTGTCTGTTACGCTTTCATTGCTAAACCATTAAGCCACCTGGAATTCGGTGGCGGAGTTATTACTCTTAAATTTTAAATTAGAGATTAATAGTACCTCAAAAGTATAAACATATTTTGTTATAAATTATAACATAGACATATTCTGGGCACATGAAAGAAATATTCATTACCAAAATACTTTTTTACCATACATTTAGAATTAATTTTACTCCATAGCTTTTACAATACTGGGATATACATACAAGTTATTTATACTAAAAACAAACTGTTATTTAAACTTTCCTTCATTACACATTCGATATTAAAAACTTTACTAGTAATTTTTTTACATAACTATCAAATCATGATTTCTTGTACTTGCCTAACTAAATAACTACATATTTATATGAACACAATATACTATCAATTGTTTTTTTATTATTCTCGGTCTGCTATTGGCGCAGGTAACGCCACAGACCAATATTAGTCATCAAGTCTTTTTGAAAAGTAGCATAAACCTCTTCAGAAAACTGTACACATATAAAAAAAATTGTTAATATATCATGCTCATTTGATTTATAATTCCACCTTAGAATTATTTCATATTGCTCATTAATTGATAAAAACCATCCTAACAGCCCAATGTACTATAAGCCGGGCACTTGGTAGGTGGTGAGCTTGTACTTTTGTCAGTTGTCCGGACTGAGAGCTTGCAGTAAGCGACTACGGGTCTTCGAACCGAACAGCACAGTGAGGAGAGCCACTCCATATCCTGTTGCACGTTCACCCTGTAATATGAACGAGTTTTTATATACTATCTTCATACTGATAATAAAATCATTTAACAGAAAGTATATTATATCACTGGTGTGTTAATTTGATTTGACATTGATCGAGACAAAATAAGCTATATTATAATAAAATATATTATACATGTATCCATTACAGATAAATATAAAAAATGGCAACTTCCTATTGAAACTATAAGAGTTAAATTGAAGATTGAAATGATGGAATAATGGTGTATTATATATATCGGCGCAATATCATTTACTTAAGTTACTTGAGATATTGTGACTTAAAACTAGTTACAATTAATTATATAAAACAAATATTTCATTTGGAATGATTTATTTACATTGTCTAAAGAGGTTCTCATAAAAAACTCATTTGATTAATATTCTAAAATTGTTATTTTAAATTATAAATTATTAATTGTCATTATTTTGAATTCAGATTTATTTGTAACTCTCATTTGGTATAAATACGAGTAATGGTCTTTACAAAAAAAAGTTCAGTACAAGCAGCCGAGCAGTACGGAGCTCTGCTCTGTTATTAACATTCAATAAAAGCGTTATTGGAAGAAGTTGTAGTATTTAATTATTACTACTATGAATAATGAAGATAGTAATGAAGAGAATAACTTCAGCAACGCTGACGTTATTATTTTTAATAATACGACGTCCGGACCTTCGACATCAGTCCACCTCTTCTATCATATATATATATATATATACATATATGTTTGTAGTGCATAATAAAGCAATCTCATGGAATATAAATATCTATGGTTTATTTATGTTTAAGCTGCCTGTCATTGGAGTATAGTATACACAAGATTTTGATAAAGAGCGAATGATGAGTTGATAGACATAATTATGTATAAAATTTAAAATTAATTTATGATATATGTATTACTTAGTATTTAGCAGATGTAAGCATGACAATACAAAGTGTCGCGGGAGTCTATTGGATGCGGGAAGCGCAAGATCGGCCAAAATGGAAATCATTGGGGGAGGCCTTTGTTGTCCAACAGTGGACGTCTTTCGGCTGATATGATGATGAAAGTACTACAGATTGTCAATGGTTGTGTGTGAGTACTCACACAGTGCGCTGGCGCCGCCATGTCGACGTGCAGCCACTGGCCGGGGAAGTCGAACCCGAGGTGCGCCAACACGAACAGCGCCGCGCACGACGGCTGGGCGTTGTTGCGGTCCTGGGGACATCGGACAGCTGACCGTTACCACTCGCACACCACACCGCACCACACCACACCAGTGCGGGCGAGAGTAATACTCTCTCCGATTTTATAGGTTTAAAATAACAGTAAAAACAAAAGAAATTAGCCTATAAATGTGCCACTGTTGAGCCTCCACTGATTTTTGATGGATAGGAGTTGGTTTGGAGCTTACTCCACCATACTGTCCATTGCGGGTAGACAGATTAAAATAACAATGAAAACATTGATGATTTTTAAAATTACTTAATAATCTAATAAGTAACATTATTTTTATATTTTTTATGCAAATATTATTTTATTTCGTTACTTGGTATATATGAAAATCATAGTCAAAAATCGAATAAAAATATAGGCTTAAAGAAGTAGCCCATCGCTCAATGCTCACCGCGACACTGTTCTTCATGTCGGCGACGGCGCTGCTGAACTCGGAGAAGTGCAGCTCGGGCGCGAAGGGCAGCGCGTGCGCCAGGTCGCCGGCCAGCAGCCCGGCGCGCACGCAGCGCTGCTCCAGGCGCCACGCGTTGCTCACCACCGCCGCGTGGTACTTGCCGGTCGCCGTGCCCTGCCAAACGTCACCACCGTTAGCTATCGCCCGCACTTATGATTGATTAAATATAATATCAGATCAATGATACCTGAGCTCCAGTGAGAGTCGCTACATCAACTATGGTGTCAGCCTTCAGATCTCTCTGCGCGTACACTACACCGTCACTCAGCACCAGACGACCTGCGGATTATATTTAAAAAAGTAGAGCAACTAGTAGTAGAGTTTTCTGTTAAGGAATACGTTTATTGTTTATGTCGTCACGCTGTACCAATGCAGATTGGTACATATACATGTGGCAAGTCGCAATTGATTTGTGATTCATTAAATTACTCATGAAGGATCATGAGTTCTAGTCCTCTAATAAAATAAAAGTAAAAACAAAAATTGACAGTACTCTTTAGTTAGTGCTACAATGTTATATGTAATATAATAAGCTTCAATAATAGTAAATAAATTTTATTATTGAATGTTTAATATACAATGTCTATGGGTGGTGGTGACCACTTAAAATTAGGTGAACCTATTTTTTTTTTTTAGGTAGATAGAAGAGCAACCAAACCAAGCCCATAGACACTATCATTGTAAGAGATGTTAACCACCGCTGTCATCACCAATGCGACACCTTGGGAACTAAGATGTTATGTCCCTTGTGCCCTTATCACCCGAGCGGTGTCGTTTCGCAGTAGCTCACCCTCGGCGTCCGTGTTGTTGATCTCGACGGAGCGGCCCGAGTAGAGGCGGTGCACGTCGTCGGGCCGGGTGGCGCGCGGGCCCACGGCGTTCTCCGCGAGGCACAGCACGGCGTGCAGCGCCACCCGCGGGCCCGCGCGCACCGCCGCCGCGAACGCGCCCAGCACGCCCGCCGCGCCGCCGCAGTCGCCCTTCATGCCCACCATGGCCGTGCGCGCCTTGAGGCTCAGCCCGCCCGTGTCGTACACGATGCCCTTGCCGACCCACGCCACCGTCTCGGTGGCCGCGGGCGCCACGTACGACAGCACCACCAGCGCGGGGGGGCAGGCGGCCGCCTTGCCGACGCCGTACAGCCCGCCCATACCGCGCTCCTTCAGTTCCTCCCCTCGGATAATGGTTGGCTCCGCTATGTCCAAATCCTTTGCGACTTTGCAGGCTTCCTTGATGAAAGAAACAAAAATCATTAATCTTCATTTCAATAACAAAACATACACACATAATTCGAATAAGAATTTCGTGAAATATAAATTATTAAAAAAAAGAAATACCTCTATGAAAGCATCAACATCCATTATATTAGCCGGCGTGTCTGTGATACGAGCAGCAAGTCGAGTCGCATCAGCTACATCCTGTATCGTACTCAGTTCCTCACTGGACAGGGTGGTTTCCAGCAGTACTGGGTCGAGGGGACCAATGTCTTCGTCCTCATCAGAGTCTCCATCTGAAACATGTACATTAAGATGTGTTACAAACGTAAATTTTTCTATAATATTGTAGGATTAAATAGCTCATAGATAATGAAACATTGCTTAATAATTGCACGGAAGCATAAGGAATTAAGGATCTACATATAATGTTTGCATATTATATTGTAGTCAATATAGCTCCCAGTCTGCATGATTTTTTCCGAGACCTTCAAGTCATATTTCAGTCACTTTAAACAAACCCGTAATTAATTATTCACCTAAACCCTCAACATAAATCACTCCATCCATTGGTGACACCCGTATGAAAATCCGTAGGGTAGTTTTAGAGCTTATCGCGTCCGTACAGGCAGACAGTCAGACGCAGTGGGGAGTCATCAGACATTGTTGCGTACCGTGCTGCACGATGTGTATCTCGACGGTGAGCGTGCGGCGCGCGGGGGGCGCGGGCGCGGGGGTGGCGGCGGGGGCGGGCGGCGCGGCGGGCAGCGCGCCCGGCCCCGAGCGCGCGCTGTACAGCGGCACGGCGCGCGCGATGGCCACGGCGCTCGCCAGCACGTCGCGCTTGCGGCACACCAGCTGCGGACACGTACACGAATATTACATCAGGATGTTATTAAGTAAAAAAAGTATACTAGTAGCTATGTAAGAAGTGGTACTGTGTACTATTTCTATGTTGATGACCTATGTTAAAAGGCACCTATCCTCAATAAAAAATGTACACAACTCCAATAAAACTATCATTTATAAATTTCAATTGAAAATATATGATAATACATTTTTATGACAGTTAATAAAAAGGTTTATCATATATTCTGTTATAAATAGGCAATAATAAAATTGGATGGCCAAGTATAGATAAAGAGATATAGATAGATAGAGATATAGAGATTTCTCTATTTTTTTTTTTATTTTTTTTATTTATTTCTCTTTTTATTTTATTTCTCTTTATTTATTTCTCTATTATATTATTTAATAGAAATATAGATAGAGAGATCTTAACCGCATGTTGAAACCCGGGCAAGGTAAACTGTTTTCATGTGCAATACTTTTTGATTAAAAAACTTCAAGTATTAGTCAGTATATAGTAGTCAGATGATATTCTGCTGCATGTATAGTGTCAAGCTTGAACTGGATGTATAGCTCCAAACATTATTGGTTTATTTAGGAACTGTTACTTTTTAATTTCTACTCACCACAACAAATTCATCACCAGTAGACCGAATCGCAGTCCGGATAAGTTTTGAGAGGGCGTGCGAGCGCGATGGCGCGGCGTGTCGTGAGCGCCGAGGGGGGAGGAGTCCGATTGCAGCTCCACGTGGCCATAGCTCACATATTTCACCCGGCGAAGCTACACTAAGACCTCTACGCCATAACTGTTAAAAACATTTTTGCATCAGAAACATTTTTCTTAACTACAGGCACAAGGGGCATAACATCTTAGTTTCCAAGAAAGTTGGTGCATTGGTGACATAAAGAATGGTTAATATTTCTTACAGTGCCAAAGTCTATGGCACTAAGGGTGGTAAGCCCTGATCATAATCATTTTCAAACTTATTTAATGCAAATGTTAATTTGTTAAAATTTCATACAAAGTACAAACCTCTTCAGTAACTTTTGGCTCAAGTTTGCTCCTAACATCCTGCCAGCTGAGTGCAGAAAGGTGGGTACTGAGCCCTACGAAAAACACTGGTTTCTGTTCAGGGTCTGACGCACTCAGACCCCATTTGAACTTAATGCTGACTGGTGCTGTCGACATTCTAACTGTAAAAATTACAAATTTTGATATATATATGAATGTTCATGACATTTCATTATTCAATAAAACCAATTTAATTACAATAATGCCTTATAATGCTGGTAGTAAAATGTTATTACGATAAAAGATTATCTATTATGAGAAAGGAAAATTATTTTTGTAGTTCATTCGTATTTCTTTAGGTTATAAAAATCAAACATCATTTCAAAATATAAAATTAATTATAATAAGATTTTAGAAATGCGTTTAACCTCATTTATGTGAGGTCATAACGAATGAACATATAATATTAAATATTATTAAAGCCGACAAAAATAACTCTATAGGTCAATCACCTGCAAATTGCAACAAAGAGCGTCGATAAGTAACTGCATTATTTGCAATCAAATTAATCAACATTATAACTTATATAAGACTTTTACATGTCAATATTCAAAACAAACAAGATAAATATAAGTAAAACGAACCGCTAACATTCAAATGGCCCACCGCTTACCTTATGTCGATCCACCCACTTTGTTTTAATTAAATGAAAATAGTTTTACACCGAAGCACCATATGTTCCACACATTAGGCTTAAATTCAATAAATAATGCAAAAAGATATATTTTTATAAAATAAAGTACAGAATTAAGATTTCTTTTGATCTAATTAACTTGCCAAATCATTGTATTCGTTTCGTGTTATAAGTGCGTTCTGAAATAAGAAAGGTTTATAATTTAATAATTTTGTTAACAGTCTTGAGAATTAAAAAACGTTAATTTGATAGTCTTTTGTGGTTGCATTGTGATTTAATATATATATTATATGTGTTTAAATATTATAATTTGGAAATGTGTTAACACCGATATGTTCCTGATTTAAGTGTTTCCGAACTAAATATCTTAAGAACTTAAAAAAGAGCGGATTATTTGAAATTTAGCAATTACACTTTGTAAATTTACTAAACCAACGAAGTATTTTATATTTTTAAATTACATGGATAGATTTAACTGGAATTAATAATTATGTATATATTTGGGTGTGTAATTAATTTCATTAATTAAATTCGTTTGTACTTATGAAAAAAAAATTAACGAGCCATGCTCGAGACAAGAACGCACGCCGATATAATTTACAAAATCTAAAAATTTCACGCCTACATACACAAGTTGTAATCGTATAGGTATGTATATATACAGCTTATTTTAAAGATATTTTTTTTTTACAGTCTGCGTTTCGGAATAATATTAAGACAAATACACAACAAACATTGAATTTATGACATTGCTCCATTGCTCGAATACTTGAATAATCTATAGTATTCATTAAGGATTCGCGGTTTTTACCGCCAATTTTTGCCGGCGAAGTTTTAATCGGAACTTTGGAAGTAAAGTTAAGCGGAAGTGTAGTTAAGTAGAATAATTTTGTGTTATAAATAAAGATATTTTAATCAAGAGCCGTTTGTAGTATTAGAAATATATATTCTCACTTGGAATATATGAAACTAAGGTTTACCCTTACTCCTTCGATATTTCTCTGTTCTATATTTATTTATTAGCAAATAAACATTAATATTTATTTTTACACTTGGCACCCATAAGCCTTGTCAGCTTGTTTGGGTTTTGCCTAAACTAACAAACATAAAACTAAACTTATTATTACGTATTAGGCAGGTGATAAATAAAAATACTAGGCGTAAAATTGTTAGTAATTTATTTTAATATAATTTTAATTACATTAAAAACTGGAATCACGATTAAAAATACAAAACATTATTACATAATGTCAAAATAACTACAAGAAATATAACAACGCACCACTAAATATATACAAAACAAATAAATTTAAGTACATAGTAAAAACAAAATAATAAATAATACCTAGCACATACAAAATCTGAAGTAATTAAAAATTACGTAATTATATTTAAAAAAAACATTTCACAATATCAAAAGTGCAACACCAAACCCAATCTATACGAATTCGCCCAACGAACAGATGCACTCCCTAATTTATTTATTAACTTTTTTTAATGAAATAAAAAGCTATCAATACATCAATGTTTGTAACATTTCGTTATTATTTAAATAGTTACCACATAACAAAAAAACAACTGCCCTGAATGAATGAAACTATAGCTAATGTTAATGAATACAGAAGTTACATAAAAGCGCAGTTCTTATGGGCGCTCTGAAGCCAAAAATTTCTGCGACCCAAAATGCCGCTTGGCAGCGATGCAGTCGCGCTGCGGCAGCTGTCTCTCTCTTACGCATTGCAAAGGACGTTCCCCTAGCGTATCTTAACTACGAGAGCAAGAGAGACGGACGTTCCCCCAGTGTATCATAACTGCGAGAGCAAGTGAGACGGAGAATGTCGCCAGAGCCGACAAACTGAAACTACGAACTAAACTGGGAACAGACCCCACTTGGAATCGGCACACGAAATCATTAAGAACTGCGATTCTATGTAACGTCTATAATCTATATTCATTGCTAATGTCGTTCGGTATGCATCCAAACCTGTAATGCTATTCTTTAAGAACTCACTTAATTCCTCACCCTTAAAATGTTTACAAGCGACTTGTGATGATATACGATTTTGATGCATGTGTTCTTGAAATGTTATAATCATTATGGTCAATGTCGCATATCAGATATCACTTTCCGACATTTCACGTTTGTTTATTGCGGTGAGTTTCGAGTTCGGTTTTACAGAATAGCCGTACAGACTTCGATCAACAATACTACTAGATAACGCGTCACGAACAAAAACAACACTCAAATGTGGCACCGACTTTAATAATTTTTAACCTAAACTATGCCTTGTTCCCGAGAAATAAAGTGCGGTTTAGATTGTATTGACATTTACGTACGATCATACGCCATGAATGACAGAATGACAGGAAATATACAATAACGGTTGTTCCATATTGAACTTTATTTCCTTAGCAATAAGTTATGATTGGACCATACTAATTTGAAATAACCCCACAAATGTCATTGTGTTCTTATTTTTAATATTTGGGCAGTCGTGTAAAAATAATAAACATGACATATTAAGTCATGTCTATTGCAAAATATGTAAGTTCAATCAAGACATTCATGTTTTTAACGGAGAAAGAGTGTATCGAATAACACGTTAATCTAATAAAACCTGGTGGTCGACAAGAGCAATACTAAAGACACGTGCTTAAAACTAGCATGCGTTTCAGCTGTATACAGCTCCGGCTCTGGGTTAGAGCAAGAGGAGAGATCGCTGTCGGTAGCACGGGGCGCGGTTAAATGTTAAAATAATTTCCAGAGGGACATAAGTGTTGTTTGATTTAGACGTGATAACGTCTTATTAATCGATGAAAGCCGGCTGCACGCACGAAAAAACATGACTCGTTGTAACGTTCCGCCTGAGTCGAGCGCGCAAGCGAGAACGCGGAACAAGCGATAGAGAGACACGATCGGCGAAGCGTTCGGCTTGTGACGCAATCTATCTCTGTTCCACTCCATCGGCCGATGCGTCCGAGTATTCATTAATGTTTTCTTATGATGTTATCATTAAAACGCAATTTATGTGAAGTAAATACTTGCTCTACCCTGATCAAGGGCTAGGGCCGGCGTTGGCTGTATATATTTGCTGGAAATAGTCATGCTAGTTCTAAGCATACAACATATTCAGGTGCCCAGAGACGCAACAACTCGTTTATCAGAGAATAGCACGCCTTTTCGAGTGTACTTGGAAAGAGCATGCTTAATCCTAACATGCTTCCCAAGTACACTCAATACAATTTTATAACATGCTATTGTGCTTACAATGAGCACCAGTAACTTTACATCAAAATAATGATGATAATACAATAGTAAATAGAGTTGGTAAATATTTATCTACATATATTCAGAGGGAAAATATAGATTTATTTAAATTATCAAAAATATAAAGCTGAGGAAGATTATCTCACAAATGATGTTAGAGTGCAACGCTATTCAGTGCACGGAGGAGACATATTATTTTTTAACAAAAGAGTTTTTATAACTTTCTTAAATAAACTAATAGTAAATAATTTATGACACATAGTCACGCGGTTACATTAGCAATGTACCCATTACCATATAGATTTAATAATCTGTTATAATTTTTTTATCTGTTATTTAATCTGTCATGATTTAGTATTGATTATTTTTTTAATAAAATTTCTATTCCCATACCGACAACACCACTAGCCATCCTACGAATCACTAGCCACGATTATACACAATAATTACTAATTAATTATAATTATTCAATAAATAAAAAATATTAGGGATCTTATAATTGTCAAAATAGAAGTTGAAAATATAATGTTAGAAAAATATTGAATAACATTATTGTAATTTTAATTATATTAAAACGTTGGAATGCTAACGGATAAGCGATCTGAAAAAACGGTATCTTTTTTTTTAAATTAGCTTTATAACAAAATTGTTTTAGACGGCGTATAAAAACAATATGAGTTTATTTTTGGAACATGTTTTACAGATTTTAGAGTTTTTTTATATTTTCCAAAGCTTCACACTGCCAAATATGTTCCAAGGATTTTCGGGTACGACTTATATGAAAACTAGTAAAGTAAGAGCCTGTATATGTCCCATCGCTGGGTTAAGGCCTCCTCTCCCTTTTGAGGAGAAGATTTAAAGCCACTACACTGCTCTTTAGCGAGTTGGTGGACACATGGCAGAATTTCAGTTGGATTAATACAAAATACTTGAAAAAAAAAAAAAACAATTTAATATTTTGTATACAAACTACTTCTACCGAAACTCCGTCTAAAACAATTTCATATAATAAAATAACAATATCATCTATTTTATAGTATTTCTGATGATATTCTATTATAAGAAACGTGCCAAATTTCGATATCATAGATTAAGTAGGCCCATGGCAGCGTAAAAATGCGTATTATACGTAGATTAAAAATTATATCTAATCATAGATGAAGTTAATCGTTACTTCATATGCACAGATAACATTTACATTATAGTAAACAAGTTTATTGTCAACTTACATAATATGTCATTTCCGGTATGACGTTATTATGGAGAAGAATTGAAGTATCTCTATGGTGATATGGTTCTTCACCTGTAAGCCCACCAAAATGTATGAAATAAAGGTATAATTGCTGTTTCTAGAGAGTTTCACATATTTATCCAATCAGGAAGTCGCGCCCTTTTTTAATATAGCTAAGCGGAACGTGGAAATCGAACACCTAATGGTAAGTGGTCACCGCCCATAGACGTTGACGCTGTTTTTGACTCTGTTTTTTTATTAATAACATATCCTGTATTTCTTCTATATCTACCAAATATATATATTAAAATAATGTACACCAATTTTGTTCGCATAAATTTGAGGTAAAGATTCTATTACGAGGACAAACTCGTAACAGAATTTTTACTTGAAATCAAAATGTATGCGTTTATTCATTGGAATTTGTTTTGACTATCGAAATAATTCAAAAATGGCGCCTTATTAATTTAATGTTAATTTTAATTTAATATGGATTGTTTAATCTGAAATAAAGTATTATTATTATTATTAAGAAGGTTGTCCGACTTTCTGAGTTTGGCTTTTTAGCTGCTAGAGCCAATTTCATACATTTTGAGGTACACTTCCTATACCCAATGATACTTCCAACTTCCATCGACCTTACGCAACGAAAACCCGTATTAAAGGAACCAAGTTGTAATAATGTCTTGTTTAAAATATTATACAAGTTAAAATGATGAACTTGTATGAATGTGATTTTTTTTTTTCGAAAAATCGCTTCATTTCGAACGTTTTTCAAACGTAATGTATTTTATTCAATTTACATTTTTTTTTTAATTTAAATTATGTAGACGTTGCTAAAAACCATTCTTCCAAAAACAGTAAAGCACAGATTGAAAAATTAATTGTATTTGACAGTTTCGACTTTCAATGTCAGTAATTATTATAAATAATACAGTAATAAAGTGTTGAGTTTTTTTTACTTATTCGACAGCGTAGACGTTAACTACGGTTTCTTTGGAGTTTCGATTGTTGTCACTAGATGGCGCTGTCTTCCATACAAATCACGGTTAACGTATCGTGTAAGTAGAAAAGCCTCCCTGGCTACTAGGCCCACAAACTCACAGGCACACTGGCCACTAGGCTCACCATGTTCTAAGCTCAACCTTGAACTGAACATGTGTCGAGACGCTTGCGTCGGTTTGTGAATTTAATTGATGGTATTATGTATCGTTATTGCTCTTGCTAACCAGGCATATGTTTCGCCTGTATACCTATATACCATGACGGTTTTCAGCGGTTTTAATCTTAAATATCATCATCAATTTTGATATATAAGACTTAAATTTGTATGAACATTTTTTTAGTATATATTATCTGTTTATATAATTATGGTATTAGTGGAAGAATAGTTTTTAGCCTATTTATTACATATAAAATCATGCTTAATACATAGACATTGTACTAAAACGTTGCTAAATAATACACGATACATAAGCGTCATCCGTTATATATAAACTAACGGAACACGGTCTATGTACAAAACCTCCTATACCTAGACTAAAAACAACATCGACAATAGAGAATAGATAGAGAAGTGTCATAGACAACGAAATATCGAAACTGACGGACATTTAATAAAACTATGATATATATTTTATTTCATTATTGTATTTATTTTTATCATAAGTATATAATAAAATATTAAATTTATAAATAAATTTAAAAGCACAATCGCTATATACTCACGGACATTTTGCTTGTCGATATTTCGTCGTCTATCAACTATTAGTATATTCAAAAACAAACCTAAAGTAGAGAGATATAAAGTCTAATTTACTTCAACCAGCGTAACATCATCGATACTACTAACACTTTGTGCAATAACATCAACGTGCCACAAACATACCGAATATCGAATCGATAAAAATTGACGAAATTATTTCTAATTATATCACAAATACAAACACTTTTTTCACACAGATAATAAAACAAACATTTAAACAATACAGACTATAAATAATTTAAAAATACACTCAAAATCATTTAAAAAGTTTTTAACGCTTTAGGAAATTCATCAAGGAATAATGACTTATACGTATTATTAGCGATCATCGTTAATTATCGACTGCGGAATAAACACATACTATATGTTAATATTTATATAAGTCAGTTTATAAACAACTTATATACTTATAACTTGGGAGTTTAAAATCTATATCTTTATCATACAGAGTCCAAACTGATTTCATCTACGAACGACATTTTAGTCAACATGTGCGCAAAGCATACAGCGCACATGTGTAATTTAAATTATGATTTTGTCTAAAGATAGCTCGTAACCGAGTCTATAAATAATTACTGCTGCTAAAATCTGAGTGATATAATAATATGTATCATATAAATTGCTTTAAGTTAGTATTCCTTGAGGTAAATCTCAATTTAAAAAAAAAACAAATAATACCAACATACAAATATAACAAAAAACGTTTTGTCAACAATTTACTTAAAAGCTTTCAAAGCTAAATTATAATATTGATTTTTCGTATTACAATATATTAGGGCAAGCGGGATTTAATAATGTTCTTAAAAACAATAATTAAATACATATGTATATATAGTCCATATCAATTGAACAAAATTTAATATTGTATTTTTCATTACCGAACGCAGGCCTATTTAGTATAACTTTTTGTTTAGTTGTTTCGAATCAATTTGTTTAGCGCGGACTATATATACTATATACATATAAATAATATAGAATACAAATGATTAATCTTTAAATAAGACCGTACGTGAAATATAATTAATTACAATGACAGTACATTTCTAGAAACGTCAACTGTCACATTGACATATATAGTTTTGATTGATTTATTACCAATATATTGGTAGCATTGGAGTTTGTGACAAATATTCTTATTTTAAATAATAATTTAGGTGTTCGAGCCTATGCTTGAACCACAATTGAGATCAACGCTTCAATATTCGCCATCAACATCTGCTATCTCTTTCCTTCTTGAGGGGAATCTATGGTGCTATCACTATGTCTGTCTTTGTCTCGCATTTGACAGGCAGCGCGCGGCGGCCATTTGCTTCAGTACGCTTTTAATATTCGTGAGATCAACACGGCTAACACGTAATTTAAGTAAGTATTTCTTACTACTATACCCGTTCGGCGCTTTCGAGCCCAACGTTGATACCCTTCCGCTCGGCGCCTCAGGCCCAGCGACGATTGAGATTCAACGCCCTCGGGCTTGTCTCATGTACGACGAGTGAGATACCGTCGTAGCATCGCCTCGGGGCTGACGTCGCCTCACTTCCAACAACGTCGTCTCAGTTCAAGCGACGTTGTCTCAATTCAGGCGACGTCGTCTCAGCTCAGGCGTCGTCATCTCGATTCAGGCGACATCGCCTCGGAGGCTGACGTCATCTCAGTAAGGCGACGTCACCTCGAGCCGACGTCGTCTCAGTTTAGACGAAGAGAACGATGGCGCCGCATGAGGCGACTGTCACATGAAAATACAAACATATCTATTTGTGTTCCAGTAAAATGGCGCTAACAACGGGAACTGTTTGGAAGCAAAACTGTCCCTCCAACAATTGAAGCGAAGCTAAGATTTGCCATACCCACAGTAGATTCCACAGGTCTTACAGAGCCATTCGGGTATGTATCCTAAATTTGCCTCTGGGAAGAGCTCTCCTATATGCACCGCACAACATAATGGAGAAGATTCATTCCCCATCCTACAACGATTTCATGAACGCTGTAAGGGAATTAAAGCCAAAAATCGCTAAAAGAAGAGAGGCTTCGGCGGAATTAGAGCGATTTAGTCCGGCAAATATTAGTCCCTCTACGAGTAGGAAAAGACCGCGCCGACTCAGGGCAGTGGTGAACATTTGCTTGCTTCAGTGCTCAATCAGCAAATGTTACTCTTCAACAAAATGCTTTCCATGCAGTCAGAGCAGAGTAAGAATATCGAAACAATATTAAAAAATCAACAATTAAATACTGTTCCGACTCCTGATCATTCCTGTGTTGACGAACTTAACAAGTCCTACGACTCGGTACCAGACAGCACTCAGTCTGATGAAGAGATCTGCAATCAAGAAGAGCAAGAACCAGAAGTCACTTCTCACGCGGCACATAGTAGAGATTCTATAGAATCTGACCTTCGGAAGAAGATTGCCGATGCACAGAGGGAACTGGCAGCCTTATCAGGGAAAAAGCTAAGCTCTACTAACACAACTTTTGATTTTACCCCAAACACGATAGAGAAGGAACCTAAGATTGCGAAGGCAGATCCATTAGCTGCAAAGTATGGGATAGTCTGTCAGAGACTAGGTGAGAACAGCTGGAGTAATGTAAGGTATGCTGACGTTCAGAAAAAGTTTCAGGCAACGCCAGTGTTCACTTCGCTAAAACCAAATAATCTCTTGGCAGGAATAGCTCCTTCTTGGAAGTCGGTGGAGATTTTGGAAAGAACTGACTTGACCTTAAGAGCTATCACGAACGGCCTTATTCAACAGAGGTTAATATTCCAAAAACTTTTAGAGAGTCTGCCAATGGAAGTTAAAAACATTGTTGGTCGAGGCTTCGTTGCAGCAGACTCGGAATTTAGAAAGAACTCCGATGACCTTTTGCAATACGTATGCGGGCGGCGTGCAGAAGTGATTAAGGAAAGGAGGGAAGTATACAAACCTCCTAATAAAGCCTTCCGGGACATTTTAATGGACATCCCTCCTTCAGGAACACACCTTTTCGAGGAAAAACCACTTACGGAAATGGCAAAAGAGCTTGGTGGCATGCACAAGTTATTTCCTATCAAAAGGAAGACATTCCAGAACAGGAAGTCCCACGTATCCCAGGAGCCAAAGCCTAAAAGTTCCCAAAACACTCAACCCCGTTTCCATGACGCGCGAAACACAACGAAAAGAAATCCCTCATATAATAGAGGACAAGGAGGGGAAGGAAAAGGGCGCAATCAAAAAACCTTTCAATCCTCTAAAGCATACTCTGGAAAAAGGGAAGCAGGGGGCCGAAAGTGACTCCTTCACTGCGGGGGTGCCTGAAAAATTTTGTAAACAGGTGGGAAAAAGCTCCATTAAATCTTTCAAAAATTTTAAACGGCTACAGAATCCCGTTCAAGTGCATTCCCCCAATAACAAAATTTTCCCGTGCAAATACCCAAAAATATCAGACAAAACCTTCTCCAGAGATGTCAGAGGAAATAGAAAAATTGCTACAATCCCAAGCCTTGCAAGTCAGTACTCATCAGGCAGAATTCCTCTCGTCAATATTTTTGAAGAGGAAGGCAGATGGAGGTATTCGTCCCATATTCAACTTAAAAAGGCTAAACGACTTTGTACTCACCCCAAAGTTTCGTCTAATAAATCATTTTCAAATCCCGTCCCATTTAAAAAAAGGGGACTATATGACGAAGATCGACCTTTCACAGGCATACTTTCACGTGCCGATCAGCCAAAATCATCGTCAGTTCCTTTCACTTTCCTACCTGGACAAAATATACGAGATGACGTGCCTACCCTTTGGGCTAGCAAGTGCGCCTTCTGCGTTCGCAAAAATCACGAACTGGGTGGCACACCAGCTTCGTCAGAGGGGTCTCCGGGTCATAGTATACCTCGACGATTTTCTGCTCATGCACGAAAACCATCTTGTCCTGGAACAACAAACGAAATATGCTATGGAATACTTACAAAACCTGGGTTGGCACATCAATCAAGCGAAGTCATCGACCATAGCTTCGACCACCATAGAATATCTGGGCATTACCTGGAACACGAATCAAAACACCAAAAGCCTGTCGAAATCAAAAATTCAGCAGTTGCAAAAGTGTATTCAGCATCTCCTGAGGAAGGCTCAATGGAGTTGGCACGATGCCAAAGTAATACTAGGGAAATTGAGCTTCGCGTCTTTCACAGTTCCACTGGGCCGACTTCATTGCCGTCAAATTCAGAAGTCATCCCGCAGTCTCTTGCAAACATATCCTCACCGGAAATACTCCATTCCGAATCGTGTTGTAGAACAATTGGAGTGGTGGCTAAAAAACCTTCACAGGTCATCACCGATCCACTACCCAAATCCCTCAATCTTCATCACGACAGATGCAGCGGGAGAAGGTTGGGGAGCTATGGCAAACAGCCGTCACCTCTGGGGGAGATGGAACTATTCCCAAAGGAAGTGGCACAGCAATCTAAAAGAATTGTGGGCCATATACGAAGTCCTTCAAGAATTGGGGCCCGAAATTCGTCAGAAGACGTTAATGGTGCAGTCGGACAATCGAACAAGCGTGGCTTATGTGAACAAACAAGGGGGCACCAGATCAACAAAGTTATTGAATGCGGCAACCAAGATTCTAGAATTTTGCAACCAGATGCAATGTCACCTAACAGCTCGCCGTATTCCAGGAATATGCAATGGAATAGCAGACAGACTCTCGAGGGAGAGAGCACTACCAGAATGGCACCTCAGCGAAAGAGTGACTCACTGGATATTTCAGAAATACGGAACGCCGGAAATAGATCTATTTGCTTCAAGGAAATCCGCAGTAGTCCCGAGCTATGTCAGCGAAGATTCAACCGACTCCAAGAGCCAGTTTTGCGACGCCTTCAGCAGAACATGGAACTACAGTCTGGGATGGATTTTCCCGCCTCCAGCGCTGATCCCACAAGTACTGAGGCACCTTCAAACATCGAAGGGCCGATACATATTAATAGCACCCAACTGGAACAGAGTCTTCTGGAAACCGGAACTAGTCCAAAGAAAAGAGAAGCCGCCGTTACTAATCCCAGACCTTCAAAAGAACTTGACAGATCTTCGTACGAATCGTGCACCTCAAGGAGTAGAGCGCTTGAAGTTGGCGGCTTGGCTGGTTCGGGCTGGCCCAAGCAGATAGAAAGCTGGTCTGAAGAAGAAGTGAATGTTTTGGAGGCATCTTGGAGGCTGTCATCCCTCAAAACTTACAGATCAGTCTGGTCAAGATGGTGCAGTTGGGCCAGAACATCTGGTATCCCCGTAGACAATCCCAATCCTCAAGATTTAGCTAGGCACCTGTGCTACCTATTTAAAGTCGTAAAATTAGCACCCAGAACTATAGCAGTTCATAAATCAGTGGTAGCAAACTTCAGCAATCCTTTGAAATCGCATGAGCTTAGCTTCCATCCTCTGGTTAGGCAAGTATTAAAAGGTATCTTTGCGAACAAGCCCCCGGTTAAAAAGCCAATATCGTGGTTAATAGAGGATTTTCTAAGCTTTCTACAAACATATAATTTTGACTACAATAGCTTATTTGCTGTATCAAGACACACGTGCGCATTACTTCTGTTGGCTACCGGCAGAAGAATACATGATTTAACACTCCTTTCAATAGGAGGCGGAGAATTCGAAGATAGAGGAGACGAGTTAATATTTTGGCCAAAATTTGGGTCCAAAACTGACTCTGTATCGTACAGGCAATCAGGGTGGCTGCTCAAAAGAGGAGTAATAAATACTGATAGTCGACTTGATCCCGTCTTCTGGGTGAAGAAAACCATTTCAACTGCAGGAATTCGTCGCAACACGGCCTGTAAAGACAGCTTGTTCATTACTACCAGAGGACCTGTCAAAAACGCCTCCCGCACAATAATTGCGGGATGGTTAAGAACATTGTTCAAAGAGGCAGGCATCCACGCATCAGCAGGTAGTTTTAGCGCAGCAGTTGCAACTAACAACTGGACTAGTAATCAGTATAAAATCGAAGAAATTCTAAAAAGGGGCAATTGGCGTTCAAAAAGCACTTTCTTTCATCACTATTTTAGAGAAATAAAACCAAGGCCGGGCCGCAACCCAAATGTGTTAAGTCAAAACTTCTCATCAATTTAGAGCTGTAAGTTTGTTGATTAAAATATATTTTAATTATATTTTATTTTGAAATTTTGGAAAATTCAGTTTTTGATGATCGCACTTTTTCTTAAATATTAACCTGAATAAATCGCTATGATTTATTATTTTATTGATTCATTTAATCCTATCATAGTCACAGTACGCATAACCAGTCTCATAACGTGATATGAAGACTAGCCAGGCAGCGCCGGCAGATAATAAACACGTCTCAATTGTGGTTCAAGCATAGGCTCGAACACCTAAATAGAACCGTTTTTCCCCCGAAGGGTAAAAAACGGATATTTAGGTTTCAGCCGTAGCTTGAACCACACTTAAGGGCCTTGCCGGCTCAAGGTACTGAAGCAAATGGCCGCCGCGCGCTGCCTGTCAAATGCGAGACAAAGACAGACATAGTGATAGCACCATAGATTCCCCTCAAGAAGGAAAGAGATAGCAGATGTTGATGGCGAATATTGAAGCGTTGATCTCAATTGTGGTTCAAGCTACGGCTGAAACCTAAATATCCGTTTTTTACCCTTCGGGGGAAAAACGGTTCTATTATACAGCTAATTGAGGTGCGTCTAGTTATGACAGTTATATAAGGGAGCGTTGCGTTCATTATATATATATTCCAATTTCAAATCTAAGCATCTTAAGAAAGAATTGCAGTTTAAATATTTGTTATTTATCTTATATAATTATTAATAATAGAGGCAATACTAGAGGGCAGTCGATTACATATATAATATTTTTGTACTTTAGTTTGGCAACGTTTAACAACCTCTTTAAAATCCCACTTAATTTGCGAAGCCGTATTGGAAGTTTTATAAGTACCGTGTCTAGAAATATAATATCATTGTTTATTTACTACAAGTTAACACTTAAAATAATGTTATGGAATCAAAAATTACAATTACGCCTTTATATAATTAAATTGAATTCACGATTTTATTTATAATGGAAACATTTTCACAGCCACATTACTATAGACAATATTGAACGGTATACAAACGTCATTTTTGACAGGACGTTCGTTAAATGTTACTAGTGTAAAAACAATTTGAAAAAAAGAACAAAAATAAGATAACATAAAGGGATCATTTTGTTTCTATTATAAACTTTTAAAAACACTTTTTTTATACATACAGCTGGGTACATAAATTTGCTACCTTTGAGTAGAAATAAATTACCTTTTTATTGCTAACACAATTAAAATACTATTTATTCTTGCGGTTAAAGTGGATTCTCTTATTTAATTGATTATAATTGCACTGTTCATTTGCAAAAAAAAAAATATCACCGTCGAAAACGACATATGTTATTGAGACTTATCTGTATGTCTGTTTATTTGGATGTTACTACATATATAACATACATAAATAGTAATATGATAATCTATGGAAATTTATATGTTTCTCTTACTCGGTTGAATAACTTTGCACGTTTTTGGAATACGATGACCCCATGTTCGTCTATTCGCGTCATCACAAGTCAGTATCCATTTCAATATCGACTAAAAATGGTACATTATGATATAAAACAACGCTTTTATATATTTATTAGCTTAATTAATTGCTTATTATTGTTTTTGTCTCGAGAACAAAATCGTTATAATTATATATGCGAGAAACTAAACATATAGGCAATCGAGACTGTCCCGTTTAAAAATATAACGCATGGTCACCAACCCTTACTTGCCAAACCTCTGTATAAATATTTCGACATGAAAACTATTATCGAACATATTGAAAGTTTTTTTAAAAAGATTGTGCATTTTATATCACCAAAAATATAATTGAAGTACACTAAAAAAAATGCTAAAGCCAACAAAAGTTGAAAAATGACTATTTCCTAAATAGGCCCGAGGTAGATGTGTACCCCAACGTGGCTAGTAAGACTTATTATGAAACTTCGATATGACGTCATCGATTCCGTGCACAGATCATATCCAACCGAGTTCTATTTCAACAATCTGGTGACGTATATACTAAATTTATTTAATACATAAAGTAATTAATATTTCATTTAAATGGCCTGAAAATAGGTCATGATTTGTTTAAAACAAAATTAGTTATTCCACTTAAATAATTACTATATTATAAATAATAAATTAAATATACCATCAATACTTATAAATGAGGTAATTTATATAATTCATAAATAAATAAATACTTTATATTAAAATTAGAGAGTCGCTCATTGAATAGCTGCGGTACTTCTATCCATAACAGAACCATTTTCGGAGCTATGTTGTATATTATTAAAATTGATTTCAAATATTACATGAAATAACTGGTATATTTTTGACTTTCAAACAGGATATAAAAAAATTATTGAAAGAAGAGAGTTGGTTACTCTCGAGAGTTTTTTGACAATTTCTTCTTAGTAGAATCTACATTCTGAATCGATGGAAGCGTTATATTTAATTATTTTGTTTAATAAACATTAAAAACTGCTTGTAAGACACTTGAAAAAAGTATATATGTATATATTTTGTTTATATAAAGCAATGGAATTATTTAAGCTGTATCAAATTGAACAAATAAATTTGAATCAATGATAAAAAAAAAACAATTCAAAACGAATAACAAATAATAACGTATAACAATAAATACATTGTTCTAGAACATTCCATTCGTTCGATTCCATTCATTCTCATTCACTCACTATCGGTTTATAATATTGTATGTAGCGTGATTTGTTTACGTTAAAGCGTTGCTAAGCGAAGCGGCACAACCTAACACAGCACCTCGCACTGTGGGATACCCTGCAAACAGAAATAATATAATATTAAATCTTATATAATGATTAATGATCATAGAATATAAAAAAGAAATGGTACAGTCAATATTTGTTACTTTAAAAATTATTTTTTTAATATTTTCCTTTTAAATAGACATTAATTTATTCATGATCGAGAATGCGAGGCTATGGCCATCGTATTTCTTATTTGTAATTGGATGGCAGACTGTTAAACGAGAATCCTAATAGTAAGGGGATTTCTTTCGGCCATAGACACCGACTAAGGAATATAATATGGTTATTTATATTTGACTCAAGATATTACAGCGTGTAATATGGAGTTGGGGTGGGGTCACTGACCGGCGGCGGTCACCACAGGCGCGGCGCGGCGAGCGCGGGGAAGCCGGCGTCCCGCGCGCGCCAGTAGTCCCCGCCGAACACCCACGTCTCCTCGCCGCACTCCATGCTCTTGCTGCGGATGGCACAGATAAAAAAATTGTAAAAAATATATTTATTTCAAAAATAGGTAATTTTTATATCCATCATTTTGGTGGAAGATACATATGACCAGAAATATATAATTTTCGGCCACGACGGCCAGTCTCAAAAGAGATAAGCCAACTGCGCAGGAGACATTATAGTGCACAAGTGTGTGCGCAAACACGAGTACACTCTCTATTCCCTAGCTCTCATAATCCGATGGGACGGCAATCGACCGAAAAGAATTCAGGATCAGGATTCAGGACCAACAAGTTAAAGTGCTTTCCGAGGCAAGCGACACGTGTAAACATTTCCATCTACTATACTCCGGGCTGCTACTGAGAATTTTCTGACGGAAAAACCCATTAACTATTTATTCATCTGACTTGGGAATTGAACCCAGGACCACCGGATCTGTAGCCTTATATCTAACCATTAGACCAACGAGGCAACCAGTAAAATTATGTCCTATTAAAATGAGACACTACACACACACTCATAAATTAGGCACTTCGCTGTTTTGTATGTAATAAGAATGTATATAGTGGTATAAGACATATAGTTACCGGAACCAAGCTGGCGTATGTTCAGTCGAGTCCCGTCTCCTCTCCCTCTGCGCTTGTTCCAGTTGATGTTTGAACTGTTCCGCTGCATCCACGTCTCCCTCCTCTAACGCGCGCTGATCCGGTCTGAAAGTTTGAAACTTACAAAGTTAAAATAAATAATTTATGGGTGACTAAACCATACACTCTCGGAGTGAAAACTTCTTTAGGCGCGATGCGCTGGTTTATCGTAGAGAATAGACACGTGGCTTCGCGTCACAGATATGCAAACGTTAATATAAAGTTCAAATAATTTAAGTATTTGAAAGTTATGTAAATACTACCACTATACTTGGTGGTAGAGCTTTGTGCAAGCTCGCCTGGGTAAGTACCACCCACTCATCGGATATTCTACCGTAAAACAGCAGTACTTGTTATTGTTGTGTTCCGGTTTGAAGGGTGAGCGAGTGAGTGTAATTACAAGCACAAGGGACATAACATTTTAATTCCCAATGTTGGTGTCGAACTGGCGAGGTTAGCGATGGTTAATAAGTATAACAATAACAATGTCTATGGAACGCTTACTTTGTATAATGGGCCACCTTTTTTATAAAAACATATCTGCCATTGGAATATAATTTAGTATATTATAGAGCAGGTTCACTGACCTGAACCTGGTGTCGGTGTGCGGCAGCACGTCCCGCAGGCCGGGCTCCAGCTCGTTCAGCTCGATGGCGAAGCGCGTGAACCCGTAGTACATCTCGTGCTCGGCCGGCATCGCACCTGCAGGCACACACACACACACACATGTACTATAATATATTGAACAATTGAAATAATTCTGAATTAAATTTTCACAAACAAATTTACATACCAGGTCTCCAAAGACATTTAGCGGCGGGCGGGTCCCCCGCGTACAGGGCCTCGGACCAGCGACCCGCTAGCCTGAGCCTCGTACCGGTGCTGGCCTCCGTCACAGCTCCGCGGACCTCGTGCCGGCTGCTCGACCACGAGCTCGCCTGGAGGCACAGGTGTCGAAAATTAGTGAGCATCGTGTACGCAGTTTTACTAAACTTGTAATTTTTTTTAAGGAATCTGGTTTGCGGTGGGGCCAACGATCCACCTAATGCTAAGTACCACCGCCCATAAGCACTGACACTGTAAGAAATATTAACCATTCCTTACATCGCCAATCCACCACCAATCTTCACTAGGATATTATCTACTAATTATACAAATGATGGAAAAAGCTCCAGTTCTTCTCCTCAAAAAAAGTAGAGGAGGTTTTGGCTCAGCAGTGGGACATTCACAGGCACCCTAACTCTTACACTGGCTCAACCTTTAAACCGTAACACAACAATACTACGTATTGCTTTATGGCCGTAGAATATCTGATCGTGAAAACAAACCTATCCAGATGAGCTGGCCGAGCCCCACCACCAATTAACAGAGTGTTTATTTACCCTTCTCCTCAAAAAGAGGAGAAGAGGCCTTAGCCCAGCAGTGAGTGTTTACTAGTCGTTAATATAATTGATACTGTGTGTATGTAAAGCAAGATGATGTTGCCGCTGGTGTGTGCGTACCTTTATAAAGTTGAGTTTGCACGAGATGTCGGTGCCGTGGCACGTGATGTGCATGTCCCCGTACTGGTCAACCCAGCGCTGGCCGCCGAACAAGTTATGTACGCACGTCGTCACCTGCACCAACAATACCAATACTTTTTAATATATTTTATTTTATTGTATAAGTAGACGGACGAGTATATGGGCCACCTGATGGTAAGTGGTCACCAACGCCCATTGACAATGGCATTGTAAGAAATGTTAACCATCGCTTACATCGCCAATGCGCCACCAACCTTGGGAACTAGGATATTATGTCCATTGTGCCTGTAAATACACTGGCTCACTCACCCTTCAAACCAGAACACAACAACACAAAGTACTGCTGTTTTGCGGTAGAATATCTGATGAGTGGGTGGTAACTACCCAGACGAGCTTGCACAAAGCTCTACCACTAAGTAAAATAATAACCTTATTCCAACTGTAATGGTCTCCTGTAGTCAACAGCTTGACGTGAACGCGACCAGCCGGCTGGAACTCCATGGATTTCCCCCAGAACTTCGTCTTGATCCGGGCGTCCTGCCAGAACACCCAACGGGCTGATTCAGCGTGGCACGCTGAGATCGGGGGATGGTGGGATACCTGATCGTCAACACATTAGTAAAGAGCTATAATTGTGATTAAATAAACAAAACAATATTTAATCTTATACCTATAGACATAAGGTTAATTTTGTTTTTATGATTAGGTAGCAACATAATTAAATAAAAATGATCCATGTTGTAATATGAGTATTATATAATATTGAGTAGAAAGTAGCCTCGATGACAGGTTTGCTGAGTGGAAGTCGATTGTGTGTTGTAATCATTT
Organism: Nymphalis c-album; assembly: GCA_963151315.1. Lineage (NCBI taxonomy): Eukaryota > Metazoa > Arthropoda > Insecta > Lepidoptera > Nymphalidae > Nymphalis > Nymphalis c-album. The sequence goes on from OY720610.1 coordinate 7,815,842, forward strand.
AACGCGGATTAATGTAATATTAGATGAGTTAGGTGTTATTTTGGATGTTTGGAAGGAGTGTGGGGGTGGGATGAAGGGAGTCATAAATATTAAAGAAGGAATAAAATTCACTGTGTCGACCATAAACGGCATAACTAAATGGGGTATTTATCTTCGATCAACAATACTACATAACGCGTCACGAAAAAAAACAATACTTAAATGTGGCACCGAACATAAAATGAAAAAAACGATGTAATGGTTTATAAATATCAACGTAAACTATGCCTTGTTCCCGAGCAATAAAGTGCGGTTTAGATTGTATTGACATTCACTTACGATCTTACGCCATGAATGACAGAAAGATATAGGAAATGTACAATAACGGTTGTTCCATATTCAATCATATTTCCTTAGCAATAAGTTATGATTGGCCCATACTAATTTGAAATAACCTCACAAACGTCATTGTGCTTACTTGTCGGGCCGTTTTTGAAGCGCTTACCGGTAATCAAGTAAGTACATTATTGATAAAATCTTATTGATAAATGTATGATTGTTATTTTATACTTTTAATTTTGAAATAACTGGATAATTTTATTGAACTGATATGTTTTTTGTATTTATGTTTCTGTTTTTTTTATCTCTTCGCATTGCTCTAATTTTTGTTCTATCTATAAGCGGAAATCTTATTGGTTAATTCAAATTCAAATTGGTGTTTTACAAATAAAAAAAAAATGTAATGGTGATGAAGTGTAAGAGTCGTCGACAACTAGACAATACTCTAAATAGATTATATAGAGTGCGCGGTCGCGTCACCTGCTCGGCCACGAAGCGGAAGGCGCGGTCCTCGCGCACGCACTCGTAGGTCTCGGCCAGCAGCGGGTTGAAGGGCTTGGAGGCGGCGCGGTGCGCGGCCGACGCGTACGCGCTCACGGCGAACGCGCCCACCAGCGCGCAGCGCTCCAGCGCGCCACCAGCGCCCGCCGCCGCCTCCAGCAGCTCCGAGTACTCCAGCTCCTCGCACAGCCGCTGCAGCATGTTCAGCGGCTCGTTGATGGTCACGGGCATGGAGATCTGGCTGAGGTCCTTGCCGATGTTCTTGTACAGCAGGTTCCACAGGCTGGGCCCCCCGGGCGAGGGGCGCGGGCGCGGCAGGCGCGTGCGGCGCGTCCAGTGCGCGCCGGGGGGCCCCGCGCGCTCGGCCGACACCATCGCGGCGTCCGAGTTGTCGGAGCTCGCCGAGCCCTCCTCGCTGCTGAGCGAGCCGGCCTCGGACGACGAGTCGCCGTCGAGTTCTATGACGCCCGCCTGGAACCGGTTAAATAGCGGGATCGCTTGGATTATTGTATCAGTATTGTCGGTCTGACAGACACAACTTCGATTTATAATGTGTAGTGTTCTCGTGACGTCATCATAACCAATGTTTATATGAAACCTCGTTCGTTACCTCGTCAGCGTTCAGGATTTCATTCTTATTGATGTCGTCGTGTTCTTCAGCGTCGAAGAACTCTGAGGCGGACACACAGGACGAGCTGTAGCTGAGCGAGTGTTGGAACTGACGGTTCTGTGCAGATTTTTTATTATTATTAGTATTTCAAGTTTTCTCTTTAATTAAGCGTAAAGCTTGTGAATTATAGTCGCAGATCAAGACCAAAGGTTATGTTGTTTTGCGTTTGTGCGTAACGCACAACTAACGCGTGCGTTTTAAATTATTGGCGACTACGATAGAAAATATTTTGAAAACTTTTTCCTCACTAAAACGCACAAAAATCCAATGGAAGCGTATGGCGCACTACTGGTTTGCACGTTTTCGTTTAATAAATGTATCTTTATTTCATTTTTAATAAAAAAAATGAAAGCATGTCATTGATATTGCAATTTTGGCTGTAAATAACAAACACTAAGATAGCAAGCGACTGACCGCGGTGACGTCGGAGTCGTGGCCGACGGACGACAGCTCGGCGAGGTCGGACGCGTCGTGTATGCGCGACAGCCGCGCGCGCAGCTCTGCGGACAACACTTCTCGCTCATTCACACTTATGTACCCGAGGGGCGCGCGGGGGAGGGGGGTGGCAGGGACAGACATTGCTATAGTGAATTCATAGATGAAAATATTGAGAAGTGACATGTGGGCGGATACTAATGTGACTAACAAAGTTACAAAAATAGAAAATGTAGTGCTGTTTTAAAAAAAAAAGTTACACATTACTAGCTAGAGTTTAGACTAAAAGTGATAAGGTGATTACTTCAATATAATACTGTGAAATATAAAATTGGAAAGATGCTAAAAAGATTTCCTGCCAGAACTTACTGCACAATCAATTGTTAATATAAAAATGAAAACTGCACTATTATAAACACATTTCTTTTTCTGCACATAAAAAAAAGTTAGGTGAACAATATTTTGAATAAATGTATCGGACGAGACGGCTCGGACGAACTGGAAAACAATAGATAAAATGTTATCGAGATGTGAGTGAAAGGGGTACGTGGGGGGGGGGCTCACCCGAGTTCTGCTGCAGCGCGGTGGCGAGGTCCCCGCGCAGCGCCAGCAGCGGCGCGCCCTCCGCCGCGTGCGCGCGCAGCCGCCCGCGCTCGCGCACCTGACATGGTGAATGGTATTTGATAACGAAAAAGACATGACTTATTTCTTTAAAAACCTTCGTCCATAGACCATAAGGCATATGGCATAAGTGATCCATTTACTCATTTGCATACATATAACCACATATGCAAATGAACATACACCCACACGACCATAAGTGTTATTGACTCATTTTATTCGTGGATATGCGATACAAAAAAAATTAGTCCGCTTTACGTCAACGAGCGTTCACGTGGAATGACTGTGGTGGGTGGAATTCTAAAAAAACACGAAATAATTCTTACCAAAGTTGACACGACGCTTTTAAGACTAGCCACTAAGTCCTTAGCGAGGACCGTGAAGTCCTCCCTCAGCTGCTGGTCGGGAGTCAAGCTGCAGAAGCTCGCCGGCGCGTTGAGAGATTCCGCGCCAGGCAGCGATTGAGGACGTGTCGCTGCACAAGCTGGAAATGACAAATACAGGTAAGCAAAAAGGCTTTTGTTTTTTTATTATTTAGAAATGTGATGTATATGTGGACATGTGTATGTGGACACTGGTGTTAACCAACTAGGTAAATAACGGTAACAGATTAAAAAATTAAGTTTATTTTTTTAATAAAGATTGTGATTGTGTATATTGGTGTAGAGTTTTGTGCTCGATTAATTGAATCTTAATAACATGTTTTTAATTATTGATAATCAATTATTATCAATACAACTTCATAATAAATTCTAACTTTTTCTAAAAACTCTGTTAATATTACACTTTAAATACACTGTATATCAATTTTTTTTATTACCAACTATAATTGTAGTTTTACTTTTTCATTGAATATATTAATTTTATTTACTACATAATACATAATCACAAGGTCTAGTCGTCTCTCTTGATTAAATCTATTCAACTATTATATATCTAAAAGTAATAAAAAAACATGCAATATGCATGCAAAGCTACTTCAATCGATCAATACATATATACTAAGAATGCTATAATTACTAGGAAGACCATCGGGGCCAGACTTACGAGGTCCAGAGGTCCAGAGCAATGGAGTTGTTATTTTCCAAAAAACCTTAATTTTATTTTATCATTCGAGTTTTCAATAATTTATAGAACAAATGAAATATATAGAACAAATGAAATTATTTTAACAAATACTATAGTTATACTTTTATTTTACTTTATCTATGAACATAATATGTTAAAATGACATTTCTATTGTGGGGGTAAATCCGGCCATACTAACTGACTAAGGTACTATTTCTGTTGTACACAAAATTTTAAATTTAACATGATATTAAATAATAATCGTTTACTGTTTCACAGCATCTCAAAGGTATCCTCTTCACTTGACAAGGTTTGGAGTCTATAGTCTATACCACTATGCTGCTCCACTGGTTAATGGGTGTACATTGTAAGATATATACTGACTTACTCACCAGTTAAACCAGAACACAACAATAAAAAGCATATGCACCAAAAAAGCATATGAACACCAATCACTCAGACGAGACCCGAACCAGTAATGAAATCATTTATGTGATGAATGTTCAATTTCGACAGGCCTTTGTAAAAATAATAAACCCCAGCATGTGTTGTGATGCATTTTGTAATTTATGACTGACTAGCTCGTTTTATGCTGACGGTACTACACCAGAAATCTTCACATAATTAGCAACAACGGCTGTACAAAGTTACAACACAAAGTTGTATAGTATATAATAAAAATAATAAATACACTGGGACATTATTCACACACGGATACCAGACAACTGATATACTATGCATACTTATATAGATAATTACAACCAAACTCAGGACAAACAGACATGTTCATGCACACAAATGTCTGTCCTGGGTGGGAATCGAACCCACGACCTGCGGCGTGTAAGGCAAGTGTCTCACCAACCACGCCAACCGGATCGTATATTTATTTATATAAAATAAGGAGGCGTACGAGCATATTGGCCAGCGTATGGTTAATTGTCACCATCGGCCATGGGAATTGGCGTTGTGAGAAATATTAACATTTTCAATGCGTCACCAACTAGTGAACTATCGGCCGAATACTGAAACGTCAATCAAAATGAAGTGGGACTTATTTATTTGGAACGTCATTAATTTCAAAATTTTGTATGCGAAATTTGAAATTAATGGCGTTCCAAATAATTAAGTCCCACTTCATATTTGAAAGACGTTTCAGTATTCGGCCATATATCCCTTACTCCTTCAGTTAGTTACACTGTCTCACTCTCCCTTCAAACCGGAACACAACAATAATAAGTGCAATAGGTATTGTTGTCCGGTTTGAAAGCTGTTTGACGGTCGAATTTATCTTCTAACAACCTCTCTACCTCTTATTATTGATCTACAATTAAAATAGTTAATTAAAATAGTTCATTAAATTCATATCATTGTATTCAAATTGCTCTAATTCTGTATTATTTGTAAGTGGAAACTTAATTGGTATCTGTATTATCTTTTTCAATCATATATTTGTGTATTATGTTACTGTTTGTTTCCCAAATAAAATAAAATAAAAAAATAAATAAATAAAATAAAACGATAAGACACTCACATTCCCTCAATAACTTCACAATGCACAAACAAATCCATCTTCCAATCGGCACTAAATATCCACCACTGTCACTTGACATAATTATTAACAAGATAACATATGAGACCTCTTTTTTAATATTTTGTAATCATTAATTAGATAACAGATTTATATTTTAAGCGAAATTAAAACATGTACTGTTCTATAATCTTTAATCTGAGCTTTGACGCAACAAAATGAGATAAAGTGAATCATCTCACATGACCTCGATGATTATCTTGAGATGTAAACAAATCTCCTGATAATCTGTGATAGATGGAAATGTTGAGATAAGACTCAAGGCCACGTGAGTACGAGAGTACTACTTGTTTGTGATTTTAATTAGCGTTTACGTTTTTTTTACAGTATAGGTAGGCGGGCTAACATATGGGCCGCTTGGTGGTGATCACCAACACCCATAGACATTAGCGTTGTAAGAGATGTTAACCGTCGCTTACATAGTTTACATTGGGAACTAAGATGTTATGTTTTTTGTGCCTGTAATTACACTGGCTCACTCACCCTTAAAACCGGAACACACAAATATCAAGTACTGGTGTTTTGCGGTAGAATATCTGATGAGTGGGTGGTACCTACCCAGACGAGCTTGCACAAAGCCCTACCACCAGTAAATCCAAAGGTGTCTTATATTTATTATTACAAATGAAAGAAATTCAGCAGAAATAGTTTGTCTCCCAATGCTTTAATATATAAAAATACGCAATGATATAAAAACTCCAAATGCTTAAATTTAAGTCTTATTCGTGTTGCTCATTGTATTATGTAAAAATTGTTACCTATATGATTTCAAATAAAAAAGCATAATTAAATTTTCATTGAACTCAAAAGTTATTGGAAAAAAAGTGAACAGTGTGCGTCCTAATTCTGGGCTTAGGCCTCCTCCCTTTAAAGATAATGTTTGGAACTCCGTGAAATTAGACACATGCAGGTATCCTCACAATGTTGTCACATTAACAACGGATCACGACATGGACTATAAACACAAATTGAGCGTATGAAAATTCGACCTGGGTATCAACCCGCGCTTATCGGTTAACACGCGTTCTTACCACTGGGCCACGTCTGCAAAAATTATTATCAGCATTAAATTAATTGATTATCATAAACTTTCATTGGGTCATCACCTCAGACATGATAGGAACCGGATAAAGAAATGTGACTACTTGTAAATTCTCCTGTCCCCTGTGTAATTTCTCCTTGTTTATATAATTATGATTTATAATCACCGCTTCAAAATATAATATTTTCAAATTCATATTATAATTCCGTAATTAAAATGTAACCTAAAAGTTTTTCTTCGAAATGTATTTATGAAACAAAAATAATAGTAATTATATCTTTTATGATTTATTAAAACAATGATTATAGCAATGATACAAATACAATTATTTAAATCATCAATTGCTTATATAAAATTATCATGCCAGAAAGAAAACATGTTATAACATTAAAAAAAAAAAATTATGAGTAGAGTTCAATGAACTTGCATGCAGAGGTGGACGCGTGTAAATGGTGAAGGGGAGGGGATGACAGAAATTAAAAAATTAAAATAGTCTTACGAACTAAGGCAGAGGCCAGAAATGTGGATAGAAACACTGGAAGGTAAAAAGAAACGTATACATTAGAAAATGTGCTATTTGAAAAACGAACTTTATTTTTTTTTAATTTAGCGGTAAAGCAGCTTCGTTAATTTATATTTAAAGTTAAAATTATTTCTGTTATTTCAATTGTTTTGCGATGGAGTATTATGCAATTAGCTTGATTCAATGCCATAGCTGTTCGTGCATGTTTTGGCGCCATTTTATGTTTTCATGATAATCAAAATGGCCGACGGCATCGCTTAACTTACCGATCTCGCAGAATCCTTGATAAGACATACCATTGAAATATGCATTTAAATTAAAAATGCAATTAGCTTTATTTTATTAAAATTTAATAAAAATAATAATAAAATTAATATATAAACAAGTAAATAGACACACAATTTATTATACAAAAGGATATCTTGATATTATAGATCTTTCAGTGATTTCTCTATTCAGTGCGTATAGTTTTCACATCTCGGTTAAATTTAAACTAAAAACAAATGCACACAGTTACAAACGGTGTACGCACGGTTGAATACAAATATATAAATGTCTTATTGACCTAAGATACATAACTTATATATTTTGTAACTATTTTACATAGAAAAATAAATAGTGGGATTAGTAGGGTCAGAAAGAATAATACAAATTTCCAAAAGGACATTGTCAGTGCAATTTATTTATGAATCATATTTAACTGTGCGTAAACCAAATATCATACAGGCAGGCACTAAAGTCGCTCTACTAGCGATTGACAAGGAAAGATATAAGTGAGGAAGAGAGGTATATAATATGCGAAACGCTGACTCACCAATAGGAAGCGAAGCTGCGGAAGCGGGGATGGAAGAGGCCCCGCCCCCTGGGGAGGGGGGCGCCGTGAGCGCGGACAGCGCCTGCAAACGTTCAATTAACCGTTGTACGTCATGTCGATGTTGCCATTCGGAACCATTTTGGCTGTTGAGGCCATTCTTAACGGAAGCCAGCCAATTGTGCAGAATATATTATAGTGCCCAAGTGTGAATAATAAACATAGCCATATTTCAAGGTCAGGGTTGCATCTCGATTGACTGGAACCCAAGGACTGAACTTTCAGGAGCTGCTGCCTCGTATACAAGATCGATCCTGTTTTACAAGGTTGGAATAATATGTCATAGGTGAAGTTACCATGTGTGAGTTCGACGGGTCGATGTGTGGGGGAGCTAGTTCGACGGACGCACACTTGCTGTTCGACTTCTTCTTTCGCAGACCGAACTTGCGGCGATCCTTCTTAACATTCGGCGACGCACCTTCCAATGATACCTGGAAAAGTTGTCCATTGTATTTAATACAACGAATTATCCAGAACTTTCGAGAAGATACATAAGATAATTATGTCTGAGAAACACGTGTTTGTTTTTCTTAAGTTAACTCGTGGCAATGTATACAGACGTTACATAGAAACGCAGTTCTTATGGGCGCTCTGAAGACAAACTTTCTGCGACCCAAAATGCCGCTTGGCAGCGTGGCAGTCGTTCCCTTTTTTTGGCACGGATTGGAGCTTGGCTCGTGGCTCGGCGGAGCTCTCCTCAGGGGGTGAAGGCGGCAGTCGTTCCCTAGCGTATCTTTAACTACGAGAGCAAGTGAGACGGAGAATGTCGTCAGAGCCGACAAACTACGAACTAAGTTGGGGGCAGCCCCCATTGGAATCGGTGCACGAAATCCTTAAGAACTGCGCTTCTATGTAACGTCTGTGTTCATTGCTCGTGGTAAGCGGTGAAGTCAAATGTCATGAACAAACCAACATATATCAGAAGCAACTTTGTCATAAATTCATTAAAAAAAATCCAATGAATATATGGAAACCTTAGAACCTCGACTTAATAAAAGTAGACTTAAAAGTCCTTTCAGGACATTTACGTGTTATATTTTATTATATATCAACCATCTACATTTTCTGTTGTAGGCTAGCAAAAAATACTAGATTTTGTGACAATTTGAATAATTAATGGGACAATTGACAGTAAAATGAGAATAAATACTAAATTAAACTTAAAAAATTAGCTACTTGATGATAATTATTAATCATTCTCGACATCTGACATAAGGTCTACACAGTTTGAGAGTCTGTAGAGCAGTGTTTCCCAACCTTTTTACGCCATGCCCCATCTTAACACTTCTAAAATTTTTATGCCCCCATACATAATATTTAATCTTTAAAAATTGTTTTGTTCCCTTAAGAAATATAAATGATAAGTTTTAGGAAGAAATCACTACGAAATTTTTATCAAAACATCGTAAGTAAAATTTCAAAACATATCATGAAAAACTGAAATTCAAAATAATTTTAATGAAGAGGAAAGGGTTAAAGTCGTGTCGAGTCCATTTTTAAATTGCCCCCCTTAACTATCTAATATCCCCCTGTGGGGCGTGGGCCCCACGTTGGGAAACACTGCTGTAGAGTCTATAGACCTGACTGTTTTATCAATTCAAACCAGCATCAAAATATTTGCTTAGTTTGAGTTACATCATACATGATACGAATCATATAACATTATCAACGCTTGTTAAATGTTACTTTGAAATGTTATAATAATTATTTAAGAAAAAAGTAAATATTTTCAATACCAACAGTTTATGGGACATCTTCACATTTCTCATACAATCACAACATGTCAACTTCGACTTTCGCAATACTGTTTATCTGTAAATACAGATACTGTTTGTGAGTTTTTTTTTTATTTTTTTATTTATTATTATTATTGTATAGGTAGGCGGACGAGCATATGGGCCACTTGATGGTAAGTGGTCACCAATGACCATAGATAATGGCGTAATAAGAAATGTTAACCATCGCTTACATCGCCAATGCGCCGCCAACCTTGGGAACTAAGATGTTATGTCCTCTGTGCCTGTAATTACACTGGCTCACTCACCCTTCAAACCGGAACACAACAATACAAGGTACTGCTGTTTTGCAGTAGAATATCTGATGAGTGGGTGGTACCTACACAGACGAGCTTGCACAAAGCTCTACCACCGAGTAAAATTATTCAAATATATGTTTGTTTTAAAAAACACGATCTATTAAACTACAGAGACAATCAAAAATTCTAAAGATTAAATATATCCACTTTTATTTCAAAAGTAGTCAACTTCTCCAAAGTACAATATGAATAGGCAAGTAATCATGGGAATTTCGATAACGTACTAACTAAATCTCCTTTTATTATTTAACATTCTTTCTTTGTACGTTTTTCCTTCAAAACAATAATTTCCATCAAACTTATTCTACCCGAGCGAAGCCGCAGTAGTTAATAAAAAATAAATTATTCTTATTAGTCTATTGTAATATTAAACTATTGAACTTACATCAGTATCGTGATGAGCTTGCTGCTGTATTTCCAGCGCTTCCAGAAGTCGCTGCAGCTGCTGCACGGACAGCTGCGCCTGGCCCAGCTCACGAGAAGCCGTGTCTAGAGGGCCACCCGACTCTGTGGATTTGATTGAAAATTATTAGTCAGACATAGTTGCCGATTTATTGATGCACATTTTTTAACTAAATTAATTAGAGATGACATCTCTTTTCGATGTGCGAGATCAAAAAGGGATAGCTATATTAGTAGCATATTATTAATAGTTTTACAATATATATATTTATATATACCAAAAATAACTTCAGTAACTATTCCATCAATCACTTTGAAGGGTATCTTAAAAATGTAAAACAATTATTGTAAGAACTTTAATTGAATTTAGACGGTCATATGGACTATATCATTTATTATGTATATATATATATTTGTATGTGACTGTTGTAATGTCATATGTTAAAAATTACGTTTAATTAGCAACTTTTACCTCATCATGGTTCCTTATCTTATTACATCCTGCTACACACTACTGTCACATTCGAAAGATTTGAACCAAAACCAAATATCAGTCAATATATGACTACGTACGTATGTACTTCATATAATTACAAAACTAAATTTAAATAAAAAAAATCAAACCTTAAACCAATACACCCAAACTGGCAAAGAAGCAAAACATGCTAATTATAGCACAATATTATTGCACATGCTTTGGTTATTGGACTACAAATTTATATATATCATAATCTTACTCGGTGGTAGGGCTTTGTCCAAGATCTTCTGGGTAGGTACCACCAGATACTCTACCGCAAAACAGCAGAACTTTGTTTTGTTATTTTCCGGTTTGAAGGGTGAGTGAGCTAGTGTAACAGGCACGAGGGAGATAACATGTTAGCTCCCAAGATTGGTAGCACATTGGCGATGTAAGCGATGTTTAACATTTCTTAGAATGCCATTGTCTATGGGCGTTGGTGACCACTTACCATCAGGTGGCCCATATGCTTGTCCGCCTACCTATATATTAAAAAAATATATATTTTTATTAAAAAAAAAATCATAATCGCCCAAGAAAAGTGCCTATTGTGCTAAAGCTAAACATATATTATTTACTAAACCATCCACAAAACTAATGAATTATTTTTTATTATAGATAAGTTTCAAGCCTTAAAATATAAAATAAAATAGTGGTTAAGGGGATTTTTTTAGGAAATATTAAATTTCTTTTAATTTTTTGTTTTAAAAAAAATATCATACCAATAATCCAGCCAGCAAGCCGCCCCCCGGGGGTTCCCGACACGAAGCCAGCTTGCGGGCCGCGGATAGGGGGCGAAGTGGGGCTAATCAGCCCTGGGACAGAACAGCGGGTGACAGAGGATAACGGTAGATATCTTGAACTAAAGACTAGAGGAGAACATTCCTGAACTAAACAGTCCGTATACTCTCCATAATTAATCATTATAAATTAGTCTTTAGTCTTTGATTCCAACGTTATTTGATAGATTGTGCGTAAAGTAGAAAATATCATTGCTGATCCATTTTCCACACAAAAGACACGTCTACTTCGAATTGGAAGAGACGACAAAAGCCCAAAGCCAAAAGGTTATGAACGAAGACTTTTACATCGTCAGTAGCTCATATCCATGTAGCTGTTGAGGCCTTATTTTACAAAATCAATGATATCTTCTACCAGAAATGGGAAAGTTACCAAATGAATGCCGATAGAAGAATAGGATTAGGATTAATCTAAATAATCAAAATGAACAATACGCCATCTTAGATAATAAATCCATGCATCAAATATCCATCTAAAGTTTGCACAAATACTTAACTTCTACTAAAACAAAGTAATATTTAATTTAAATAGCCGCTTACATCAAACGCTTTAATATAACAAACACGCCATTGGCACATAGTAACATAGGTATTCACAAACAATACTATGAACACTCACCGAAGATATTGGGTTCACCATTTCATTTCACATACATTACTTTTATAGGCAATGCTCATTATAGGGGTGCTTAGAATATAAGCAATGCATGAAGTGTTGGTGGAAGACGTCGAAGTGTCAGGTTGATGTGAGTTGCCATGTCACTTTAATTTTTTTTATAACGATTTGGATTAGAATAGCGAAGAGCAATAATATTGACAATATTTCAAATTTCATTCAGAAATTAAAAAATATAAAGTGCGATTGTTAATTTGTTTTGTTTGTTTCGCTGGTACGTCTTCATTATTAAACGTGTAATGATAAAATTTAGTATTATTCTATGTCAAATTCAGTGGTACAGAAAATAACAAAGGGTAACTAGCACCATTATCCTAAAATTAGGTTATATTTCCTTTATGCGCACATCACAGCAACATAAATTGACCAATCACAGATCGGTATTCGATGCAGTGCATTCCCATAGCCGAGCACGATTTTAATATTGAAATGATTTACTTCGGAAGGCATTACTGCCACAATGCCCAAATTATCGTTTGTGAATACGAGTGACAACTACAACTTTAACGAATGCAAATATTAATACTACAACTACACAAATACTTTCAAAATCAAGCTATTTACAAATCAAATACTAATTATTACATATGTATATCATCAGGAATGGAAAATCGGATGGAGTTTTAAGAATACAATTTAGTAGAACGTTCTAGAATCATATTTAACTAACCGGAGCAATAGGAGGGGTAGCTGGTACATCGGTATATAGTTTTAAGATCGTCGCTTTTATCTTGACGTGGAACAGCTTCCATCAACGAGCAAGATCTTTTAACACCAGATTTTTTATTCAAAAGCAATTGATAAACATTGTAATCGTACTGTTTTGATTTCTCCCTCAGCCAACGTAATTTTTTCTCAGTTTGTGATTGAATTGATACTTTGAAAGAAGGGTTGAGTAGATTGATTTCTCGAATTAAATCTTGTCGGATTTTAGACGATTTCTTTCGTTCATACTTAGACTTTTTAATTGGTACGTCTCGATTTCTTGTTGTTGCTTCGTGATCATAGTCTTTGAATCTAAAATTCTGACAACCATCGTTTGCATCTAAGACGCATCTGATGAGTGTGCTTATAGCACAGTCTCGTGTGCAGAACTGTCTGTACCAATTTTGATTCGATGTTGCTTTATCTGACGTCAAGATATCCTCTTCACTTGACAGGCTACTAAATGACGTTTGAGTACCGTTAGCATCATATGTGTTAAACTTATTCTTTTGCGTTCGAACGACTTTATCTCTCGTCTTTGTTTCTTGGTTACATTTAAGTTGTACATACTTGTCCGATAACACTTTTTTTAGTTCCGTACTTAATGCTTTATCAGTATTGTTTATTAAAATTAAAACATCACTTGTAACACTTGCACGGTTACGTTTGTCTATTGTTGCTAGACAGTCGTTTTCATCATATTGCGTCTCTGTGTCTATCATGGTTCTAAGATTAGAACTTTCTTTATATATCTTACCTAAAAGACTTAATCCTTGAAGTTTATTTGCACTAAGTTTTTCGTGCTTCCTCAATAACTTTGTGTAAAGATTGTTGATATCTTTATGTAAAGTTGGCAAGTCTTTAGATAAAATAGATATATTTTCCAGTAGTAGCAAAATAAACTTCTCATCAATAACTTTGGGTACGTTTTCAAAAATAGATAACTCTTCGTTGTTTCTATATGAAGGTAATCTTTGTATGTTTTTATTTGAAACAGTTTCTTGATTGTCTTTAGATAATCTCTTTAATCTTAATTTAGATGCAAACGCTTTGTTTAATGACAAAATGAAACAGGGCTGTAGATCATATTCATTACTGATTTTGGGTTCATTAGAATCCTTGTCCAAGCATACTTTGTAAGTTCTAATATTATCACACGCATTTGTTTTTATATATGCCTTAGATGAAACATTGCTATCAGGTAGTAAAGGATTTAATTCAAAGTCGTTCAAACGAATGTAAGGACGAGAGTCTTCACTAGTGCTAAGGTACGGTTTCAGGTCTGTAGCTTCATTGCCAATTTTCACAAAGGGATTGTGCAGAATCGTACATGGTGATATCGATCTTTTTGTAAAAAATAAATTCGTTTTTGAAATATCAGGTAATAAGTTTTCTTGATTTATTTTTAAATTAGGTACTCTTTCTGTGAAATTTAAACTAAGATTTATAGACTTTTTATCTCCGGATTTGTTTGTTTTTTCACTCAGATTCATTTCTATAGAACCTTCGCTACGAAAGTCGAGATCATTCGTCATAGATATATGCTCCAAATTATACTGAGAAACATTCACTAAAACAGAATTTCCATTATTAATATCAGTTTCATAATTTCCTAGTTCATCTTTAATGGGATGAGAAAATGAAATTCTATCCCATTCTCTTATTGCATTTGTTGAAATGTTTTTGTTATTACAAGTCTCATTTTTCTTAGAAAATATCGTTGTAACTTTGTCTAATACATCTTTGAGAAATATCTGACCGGGATCAGCGAGTCTACGTTTATTAGTATCGAATTCTCTTGTTGATATACTTTTCGATATTTTCTTTTGTACAGACTCAGCTTGGACATCACATTTTAGCTGACAAACGTCTGATCCTTCTGTGGACGAATTGCTTTCAATATTGTTTTCGTTTTCATGCAGCAAGTCTAAGTAAGCACCCAAAAATTCTTTAGCAACATCAGCTGGTATGGGTATTTCGCTGATTAAATTATTAATTGTATCTTGTATTTTAGGTATTTCATTTGACGAGTCTGAGTTATCAAATACATTACCATCTTTACCTGTTCCATTAATTACATTTTCTTGTGATAAGTTATCGAGATTATTTATAAGTTTCTCAGTTATTTTAATATCTTTTTCTCTGCTCCTACTTACTGTACCACAAATGTATACAGTATTCTTTAAAATTTTTTCAAGTTCTTGTACACGTCTTTCTTTTATAAAACTGTCAGTCAGCGTTGATGATATAGTTTTATCCTTTTCTTTCTTCATTTGCTTTAATGTTTCTTCTAATAAACTACTGATGCCGTAAAACTGTGTAGCCCTAGCAGTACTTTCAACTGGTAAGTTAGATGTTGTTTGATCTTTGGCAAAGTATTTGTTAGATTGTCGATCGATAGATTTTGATTGCTTTAAAATTTCTTTGATATTTTCATTAGTATTGTTATTTATCCAATATTGTAATAAACATTTGAACAACTTTTGAATTGGCGTGCTCAGAAATTCAGTCCTCTCTATTTTCACATCGTATAATTCTTTTACGATTTCATTTAGATATACTTTAATTTCATCATGACCCAATTCATTATAGTTGTTATTACCAAAAAGCGATAGAAGAAGTTTTTCCACTAAAGCGTCAGATTCGTAATGCGCGAAAGAATCTTGCAATGCTTTGTGTTCTTTATTATCTGTTGTAACTTGAATGTTAACATGTTTCTTTACAACTTCATTACCAGATATGTATTTTTTGTCTAATCTATGTTTTCTCACGTCCTTTAATGTATACTTATCGAGTAACATACATGTAGTGAGCGGCCTTTTAAGCGTTGGCTCCTGATATAGATTTCTATATTTGACAAGATTTGTCGATTTTTTGCTTTTTCTTGCAAGTGGATTGATATCAACGATTTCTCTTTTCTTTCTTGAAAATAGAAATAAGGTCGGGGTTGTTGCAACTTTATTAGACGACAACATAGGCTGTTTTTCTTCTACACCTTCAGCTTTAGGATTATTTAAATTCGGATTCTTTTCAACGATATTCCATTTGAAATTTGGAGAATTTATTGAGAATTCACACAACAATGACGATTGAAAACCAGATGTTTTGTTAAACTCTAAGTCGGTACTATGCATTTGTTTCTCATTATCTGTCGTGAAAATGGATGCAACGGGTGACTTATTTTGAGAAATTAAGTTATCTTCCTGTTTTGTTTTGACGCAACTCATCGCTTTAGTCTTCTTGTGTCCTTCATAGATATCGTTAACGAAACTCGAATTAATAATTTTCTTCTTTAATTCCGTAGTAATACTAGGATCATGTTTATCTAAAGTTTTATAATCTAAAGATTTTAATACTAAAGGCATTTTGTCTGGTGTTATAGTATAAAGAGGATAAACCACAGCATGAGGGAAGGTCCAAGTATGTTGTAAATCTTTTGAGGAAGTCGAGGATTTTGAATAAGACGTACCTGAGAGGGAAAGGTAATTGAAGGATGACAAAAGATTATTTGAAAGGAATTTGGATAAACATCATACAATACAAATATGATTTAGCATGACTTGAAGGATTTTTTTTAAACTTAATTTTATTAAAAGAGTAGGCTCGAAGCTGTTTAGTATTAATATTATAGTACTTACGAGAAGAAGTGTCAGTAGGGGGAGGATCGTCATTGGGAGCGTGGATCTTGGGCACAGACTCACGCGCACCGAATGTTAGCAAATGTTGTCTGTATAATCTGTGTGAATCATTGAATATGTTTTGTTTTATTATTCATTTATGCTGTACACTGAATTAGGAACAAGGAAGGCGCACATTGTTCATGCATGTATGTATTTAATCATCAAAGATATTAAAAGTTTATTAATATAAAATTTACTGGTCGCATCAGTGACCCCTTAATATGATTTTAAAGATTTTTTTATCGGAGAGTATACATCAAAATTTAATTTGTAATATTTTAATTTAAGAGAAATTGTACGATTAATTAATTATGTATGTTTTTATTTTTACAAGAGATGCAAACAGAAATAATAATGTAAACTAATTACTCACCTATGTACCTTCAAAACGTTCAACCAAGTACGAAATACGTCAGGTGTTTTCGCTCTCAAATGGTATATAAACTCATCCGCATCTATATCTATCCTGCGCCTGCGCGCTTTCGCCGATATGACCGATAGACCGACATCCACTGAACCGTGTAGACGCCCCCGCGCCACGTCTGTGGGCGATCGGGCGTAGACTAAGATACCGCCGTCCACTACGAAGAAACGCTGGAATTGATAGATTGATTTTGAAGATTTTCTGTTTTGTGATATCTCACTCCGACTGGTACCAGGAGACCATAGCTCAAGAGACTATGTTCGAACTAGTATGATGCACATTGCTAGATCATCGCTTATACCATTCAGAAATTGATACTCCATTCATTTCAAGCATTTCATACAAATTCAGGTTCCTTTCATAATGTCGATGTAAAATCTTACCTTGTGCCATCCTTTGAGTGGCCACTTCCGTTTCTTGTGCAGATAACCGTTAAACACCTCGGGCCGCTTGTCGAATCGTTGCCCGTCCTTCAGGCCCTCGAGCACTTCCCATTCGCTGCCACGGCGTCGACTGTACAGGAACAACATATTCGAACAACACTTCGTATTAACTCACCAAGCCTTCCCTCTAAGGGACAAGAAGTCTTAGCCCAGCAATAGGATATTTACAGGCGTTACTTTACGGTTGATTTTTCGACGTGACAACGTTTAATAAATCGATGAACGCTGGCTGCATACACGAAAATTTGTCCCGTTACGCTGATTGTACGCTTGCGCCGCATCTATCTCTCTTTCACTCGATTGCAGTCATTACATCAATGTTTTGTTATAACGTTGTCACGTTAAACTATCGTCCTTAAACCGACTTTACAGAAACTATTTTTTCTTAAAGCTGAGGTCAATTGAGGTCAAATCAAAGATTGCAGTGATTTCCTTTAGTGTTAGTGAGTTATTTGTCCTCGTCTGCTTATTATGAAAGTAATCCGAAGAATAATTACATTTTAAGTCTCTGGTGAAACTTACATACATATATAATACTTTAAGGTGGGCCATCTCACCTCATCTCAGTGGTAAGAACACGTGACCCTTAACCGATAATCGTGGGTTCAAACCCAGGTAAGCACCACTGAATTTCATCTGTTTAATTAGTGATTATAATTCATCTCGTGCTTGAAGGTGAAGGAAAACATCGTGAGGAAACCTGCATTTGTCAAATTTTACTGAAATTATGTCACATGTGTATTCCATCAACCCGCTTTGGAGCAGCGTGGTGGAATAAGCTCCAAACCTTCTCCTCAAAAGAGAAGAAGTGGCTATAGCCCACCAGTGGGACATTTACAGGACGTTATTGTACTGTAACCGTTTATGCATACCTGGTTGAGGACTTAGAGAAATAAATGACATAACTGTTGTTCTTTGCTAGTTATTGCTTAACTTGGCAACCAAGATCAAGATATATCCTTAAGCAATACTTGATTGTTGGTAGAATAGTACCACCCACTGATCACGTCACCAGGCGGACACAAAGCCATATTACTAAGGTAAAAGTAACATTATTGTTACCTTCTTGTCTTTCCACTCCTAGGAGGTGGAGGCGCTGGTCTCACTGATCGATCTCCAGAGTCTGCTGAGAGTGATGCCGTCTCGCCTGAACAATCAGAATCGGAAGGTGCGCGACGCAAGGCCGCAGCTCGACCTGAAGCGCCGCGCCGTCGCTCACCTAAAAAAAATATGAAATGCTTAACATTTTTAAGAAGTTTCTTTGTCTCTTACTAAAGTTAGATATTCTTTTATTTAAAGTAAGAAATACACAATAGCAACAATGAAAGACAGCGTCGGTGACATAACTCGTTGTTCTATGTATCCACTCGTCGGTGGTATGTAGTTTATTACTTGATAATCAAAGTCCACACTTACAACAGGTCCCTCCTTAAGAAAAACCTGCTAGCTAAAATCTTATAATAAAGGAAAAAAGAGATGCGAAATTTATAAATTATAGATGAAAGTCCCTGCAACGGAGTATTTATTTGGGAATAAATGCAATACATTTTTTTATGGCATAGGAAGGCGGACGAGCATATGGGCCACCTGATGGTAAGTGGTCACCAACGCCCACAGTCATTGTAAGGAATATTAACCATCCATTATATCGACGATGCGTCACCAACCTTGGGAACTAAGATGTTCCCTTGTACCTGTAATTACACTGGCTCACTTATATTACTTCAAACCGAAACAGAACAATAGCAGCCTTAATTCTAGCCACTAGACCAATGGGGTAGTCAATTATTTACAGAGTTTCGTTACGCGTTTACATATGTATGATATAATTGTATATTTTCTGAATACGTTTTACACACTGACTACTATCCCACTGATGGGCCTCCTACCCTTTTTTGGAGGAGTTGATTGCACCAAGCTGTTCCCGCAGCGAGATTTGGAGGATTTCTGAATGTGTCAGATGGTATTCTGTCACATGCACATGTGTATCCCACTGTTGCATGTGTCAAATTTAATAAAACCCATTCGTGAGTTTCAAAGTTAGCAAACACGTACGTATTTATGTGTATCCGAAATTAAGTCTCGAACGATTGACCTCAATAAAAAATAGACTATGTCACACGGCCCTTTGTCGTTACACAGACATATGTCGGTATGTACGTGTTGTTTAGGCGTTTCACCTTTAAAATGTTCGGAAGGCATATCTTTATCTATATAAAATTCAGGTGTGCGTGTGTTTGTAATTTCCTAAACGGCTTAACCGATTTTGATGACGTTTTTATACTTATGACACACGCTATATTTATAATTTTTTTTTATTTTCAACCATTTTATTTCTTCACATAAACAAGCAAGCAATCATTAATATTCATCTTGATGGCACCATTGATATGACATTTGGTAAAAAATTTACTATGATAAAACATTTTATTTTACCCGTACAAAGTCGGTACAGACAGCTAGTATGTTAAATTATAATACATTAATTGTTATACACCTGTCGTTACAAAACATCACCAAGTTCCCCACATATAATAATAATACTAATAATATCCTCGGACATTATTCACACAACGCCATCTGATCCCAAATTAAGCAGAGCTTGTACTATGGCAACCAGACAACTGATATACTTACATATACCACATACTACTTTTCTTTTGTAAATACATACTTATATATATATTTTTTATTGCATAGGTAGGCGGACGAGCATATGGGCCAGCTGATGGTAAGTGGTCGCCAACGCCCATAGACATTGGCATTGTGAGATATGTTAACCAACACTTACATCACCAATGCGCCACCAACCTTGGGAACCAATAATATGTCCGTGGTGCCTGTAATTACACTGGCTCACTAACCCTTCAAACCGGATCACAACAATACCAAGTACTGCTGTTTTGCGATAGAATATCTGATGAATGGGTGGTACCTACCCAGACGAGCTTGCACAAAGCTCTACCACCAAGTAAATACATAAAATATATAGATAATTACACCCAGACTCAGGACAAACATACATGTACATGCACACAAATATCTGTCCTGGCTCATATATATCATACATTGTTATATACATACCTATATAATATCTTCTATTTACGTGTAACGTGTGACAGTTGGTAACAGATGTTTGCGATGTTCTATTGAACGGGAAGTGATGACAGACAGACGTAATCTATAGCAAACAATCTTTCTTCTATAAATAATTATAAAGCACAATGAAGACGTGATTTATTGCTGTTTAGATTTTAAAATACTGCTAGCTGTGCCCCGCAGATTCACCCGCGTATATATAATTATTAAAAATATAACGAAAAAAAAATCAGCCTAGAACCTTCCTCGATATAAACCAAAATTTTAACAAAACAAAAACCGACTTCAAGTGAAAAACAAATTAATATGCACTAAAAAGTACTAAAAATAATTGCGTATTCTTCTGTAATTTGATAATAAACTTACTATTTTCTACACATCAATATGTAGGTACGATTGTGTTGTGTGGTTGATAATATAGTTACAATTATTGTTATTTTTGGAGTCGATGTCAGCCAAGGTGGGCTTATAACCACATACATAGTTAAAGTTATGTGCTTGTGTCGCACGCGAATAAAAGTCAATTTGTAATGTGTAAATTTTGTTTGTTTTTAAAGGATTCCCGTATTATTATTGCTAGGTATATTAAAGTGTTTCCTTGAAGACTAGGCAGCCCGTAAGCCACATCATTGCAAAATAATATATTTAAAAAAATAACCTAACTTATATTATAATGTGAGTTTGTTTGTTACGCTTTCAAACCTAAACCAATAAATTTAAAAATTATTTTATCAATGGAAAGTTATTTTATTAACAATTAAAATAGGCTATATTTTATCCCCGTATTCTCACGTGAACGGTAGCTACGCAGCTGAAACCGTGAGGAAAAGCTAGTATATAAATAAATATGCTCGAATTATGACATCATACATAAACTTATATTTACTAAATCTCATAAATAAATATCGAGGCTCGATGCACTAGTTAACAAATAAACACGTTTAACGAGCTACTTTTATTACTCGTCCATTTTCTACTCTCTTCTTTTCATTCAATAAATGCTGAGTGCTCAAAACTATCTAGAAATACTAACTGACTGCATATTATTTTTATAGTTATATTATCCAAATCCGTCTGCGTATCCAAATATTGAATCTAAAGAGATGGTCTAGTGGTAAGAACGCGTAAATCTTAACCGATGGTCGTGGGTTCAAACCCGGGCAAGCACCACTAAATTTCATGTACTTAATTTGCGATTATAATTCATCTCGTGCTTGACGGTGAAGGAAAACATCGTGTAGGAACTTGCATGTATCAAATTTAACCGAAATTCTGTCACATAAGTATTCCATCAACCCGCATTGGAGCAGCGTGGTGGAATAAGCTCCAAACCTTGGTGAGCACAGCAGTGGGATATTCACAGGCTGTTACTGTATCCAAATACAACTTTCAGTATGTCATCGATGTAGCAGAAAAATTAAAGTGACAAAAATTGTTCCTTGAGGAACCCCACAGCAACCCCACAAACACATCGAGTAATGCTTCGATACGGGACCGAAAGTGATTATCCATACTGGAGAACCGATAATATTTTGATATGGTAACTTCAAGTCCCAAGGGATCATTACATCGCGAAACTTAATTAAAGATGGTCATATGAGACCTGATAAATTGGTCGTTTTCTTACGTTTCGATTTTGTGAAAGCCTTCGTTACGTAGAAATATGATTAACGATGCTATTAAAATTTAATAGGTCACTAGGTACGGGCTTCATGAGGTAGGCGCGCAAGTTGTAACTAGTTCTTAGCAAGAGTACCACGTGATTGAGCTACGTCTAATGTGATTACATCCGAGAAATAGTTGCGCTTGTGAGGAACGATACATTTAATATGAATTACGATGGACGATGTATACGAAATTCACTTATGTGATTATCTTTCTAGAACCCAGGGGAATTCCTCGAATATAAACCAGGGTATGAGCTATCGATATCGCTTTTAATGTATCTTTTGATGTAATCAAAGTAATTTATAGGTATGAATTTAGTAATTAACTTTATTAATGTAGCCCGGTCATAATAGACATTTCAAGTATAATTGTACATAGATCTGAAAGTTGGTAAGTCTTCAGAATAAATAAAAAAAAAACAAAAATCTATGCTAAAAAATAAATATTCAACCATTCAGCAAAAGTAAAAGGTTTATATAATATACGATGTTTATAGGTGGTGTATACAGATGTCTGGTGAATAATGGATAATCTGACATGAAGGTGCTTAAAAGGGTCTACATGCTCAGAAAACAATTACAAACTAGTTTGGGAAGTACACCATTTTAAAAAAAACATCAAAATTTGCTGCCCAAGTTCACATTATTTGGCATTGCTGCCACAGCCTGAAGCAAAATCAACGGTAGGTTTTACTGCGATTGTCAATAAATAAATGTAATGTTATACCTTTAAAAAGAAATTTATTGAAATGTTCAAAATAGAAAAAAAAGAAATAAGCCGAACAAGGTACGAACGTGAAGGTGAATATATATCAACACAAATCGAGCCCACTTCGCGTTCATCAGGCGTTCATGGATATTTGGACGCAATTAGTTTGTTTTTTCAGCTTATCGCCGTCCACTGTTGGACGAAAACCACCCCATGGAACGCCAACCATCCCGATCTTGGGCAGCCCGCGTCCATCCCGTACCTGCCACCTTTTTTAAATCATCGGTCTACCTTGCTGCAGGGCGTCTTACACTACGTTTGCCTGAACGTGAACCACTCTAACACGTATCGGCTTTATCGGCCATCAATGACCTTTGGATTTTTTTAATTACACTAGAAAACTATACACTAACTAACTCAATATGATAAATATTGTTTGGCGATAATTAGTTAAGCTATGCGGCTTCTTCTTTTGAATGTCAAATCAATAGTAAGAAAAAGTAATATGAATATAACATGGCTATTTGCTGGTTACCAATACCAAGATATAAATAAGCGTTATGTAAATTGAAATGGACGATTCGAAATTATATTCGTCACAGAATGAATTACACGACGTCGAAACCGCGAATTTTGCTATAATAACATAAAAGATTTATCTGTAATGACATTTGAAATGAAATGATACGTCTGAACACAACTATCTTGTGTTAAGATCTAAATATAATTTATGCTTTTACAAACATCCTCTGAATATTATTTCATCGTGACCGTTTTATATTTTAAATACAAAAATAGCGTCAAATTATCTAACACGAAGCATTTGTAACTGGCTAATACTCCATTAGACTTTTTAATATTTACTATTACATAAATCAAACATTTTTTTTTAGTGTATAGGTAGGCGGACGAGCATTTGGGCCAACTTATGGTAAGTCACCAACGCCCGTTGCAAAAAATGTAAACCATCGCTTACATCGCCAATGCGCCACCAACCTTGGGAACTAAGATGTTATGTCCCATATGCCTGTAATTACACTGGCTCACTCACCTTTCAAAACGAAACACAACAATAGCAAATACTGCTGTTTTGCGGTAGAATATCTGATGAGTGGGTGGTACCTACCCAGACGAGCTTGCACAAAGCCCTAGCACCAAGTAAAGACTCTTCCTTTCATTAGACTTTTTAATATGTGCTACTATATACCTCAAACAATATATGTATATCTGTAGGTTTATTGACATTATTTGGTGTGGAAAATAAATTATCACCATATATTCGTGTACATTTGAAAAACCAATAAAACTTTGTCCCAAATTCTTATTGTGTTACTAGCAGAGCTTGGCAGACGTTTTTCCTGCCAAGACGATCGTTTTAACGATATATTTTTGGTGTACGCCGTCTAACAGCGAGTTACAGCAACGTGAAAAGTATAAATCTCCATAAAAGATACTCAAATGGGCCAACTCGCATGGTGATCAATCGACGTCTAAGTCAAATGATATAACAGACATACAAACACGGAACACGCATTATATATATAAGACTAGTTTTCGCCCGCGGCTTCACTGGCGCTATAGAGAGAGAAGAGTAGGTATTAGATAAAGTAGCCTTTTTTGCCCCAGGAGTGCAAAAGTGCGTTTTGACTCTACTATACCTGATGGTAAGTGGCAGTAGAGTCCAAAGGCGACGACGGCTAGTGCAGTCGAGAAGAATTATTTGCACTAGCCGCCCCCCGCCTTATCGTCCCGCAAGATGCCTCTTCACGCCTCGTTTGAAGGAACCCAGGTCATAAGAGAAGGGGAACACGTCTGGTGGTAAAGATTCCTATCTCTTCCCTTGGGGTTCAAGCTTGCTCCATAACAAATTTCATCAAAATCCAAGTGGTTTAGCCGTAAAACCGTAACAGATAGACAGACATACTTACGCATTTAAAATATTGATATTGATTGGATTTAATTGTAGCAAACAACGTTATTACATACATGATTTCTTTCGGTAAAATTGGAAGTGTATATAGGTATAAGTATATATATGTTAAATAGATATACTTACGTTTGCTGTCTAGACGCGACGGCTCGGTAGCGACATGCTTGACCCCGGCCTGGCTCGACATCTCCTTGCCGCTACAACTGTTCAGTAACCATCTTATTTCAACTGTAAACAAACAAACAAATCAATATACATATATCTGTACATATAATAAGAATGTAACTGGTAGCTGTCTGTACATGGAAGATATTTGATTAACTTTTATCACCGCAATATAACCCAAAACAATGATTAATTATAGTTATTTTTGTCTGTGCGTTTGTTACCGCTAATTTTAGAAACGGCTTAAGAGATTTGTGTGCGGTTTCACTAATGTATTGTACGTAACTTCACTTAAAATTTAGTTTTTGTTTTATATCAATCGGTTCATAAATAATAAAGTTATGTTAGGACTACATATTACTGTTTATTTATTTAATAAGCACACTAACAATATACATATTAATTGACGGCTTATACAACAGCAAAAAAAAAACAACTTCTGATATGTACATCGATCACAAGTGTACATAACATTACTGTTAAGCTCCTCTCATATTTTCTAATTTTGTACATAGATAAAATAAATAATAACATATAATTATAGCTTCTATACATAATATATAAATTGATCTAAAAAAGATTATAGATCCTTATAAGACCTAGATCGTTCAATAAAATCGCCTTATACGGTGAATTGGGTCAATGTTGTTCATGATTACGTTTTTATTACTTTCTTATCAATAGTATTGAGCGATTACACGCTATTAACGAATAATTATTATCCTTATAGTTTATCCAATTCTGTAATATATATTTTCTTTTACCCGTAATGACTCAGTGGTGCTTAAACGGAGATTGTGCATTCAAACCCGGATAGACGCAACTGTATTTTCATGTACTTAATTTATGTTTGTAACTAAATTAGTGCTTGTGAGTTAAAACCAGGGGACAATTCTACTAACGAATTGTCACTTTACCGAAAACGAAACGAAGCGTAATCGTTGCGGTTAATCCGTATTTCTATTCTTTAATTTAATTATCGACTATTGAGATAAAAGTTAACAATTATATTCTGCCGCAAAACAGCAGTACTTTATATTGCTGTGTTCCGGTTTGAAGGGCGAGTGAGCCAGTGTAATTACAGGCACAAGGGACATAACATCTTAGTTCCCAAGGTTGGTGGCGCATTGGCGATGTAAGCGATGGTTAACATTTCTTACAATGCCATTGTCTATGGGCGTTGGTGACCACTTACCATCAGATGGCCCATATGCTCGTCCTTCCTATGAAATAAAAAAAAAATATGTTTGGTTTTGACATACCGGTATATGTAAACATAATATCGGTCGGTAGTCAAAGTTGGATCGGATTCGAATCGGAAACGTATCGTATTAGTTATAGATTAGTAGAATTGGCCTGAATCCTGCTTGTATCCACTACGCAAGACTTGAATAATTTCTAAAACTGCTCAAAAAATTTAAACGCGTTAGCCCAGCTGTAGGTTATTTAAACTATATATATATATAACTTATGTAAGTGTAAAAGATCGTATGCAAAACATTGCAAATTCAAAACTAAAAATTTAACCTATTTATTTCAACATACAAATTTAACAAAAATAATAATACGAGCAAGACCCGTTTTATTAACGTACTGGCCTTCAACAAAAACATGATGATGATAATAAACAAAAAAAAAAAACAAATTTGACACAATACGTATAAAATATGATAAAACGATCGAACAAAACGATTACGGGGCAATAATTCATTTTGATTGATGAATTCAAATATAGATTAAGACGAAATAGATGATATGTATTTAACATACATATAATTATACAGCATGTAACAAAATATATTTTTTTGACATAAATAGCACCGACTCACGATACCTATTACCTAATAACCACTTCACGGGTCGGACACATATTTTGTTACATCCTGTATAACATGAATTCGATTTGAATCTATGAAACATTAGTACGAGACCAAATTTTAGTATCTTATTTTTATAACGCGAGTGAACGAAAATTTATCGAATGAAAACTATGATCGATGCGATATATATCTGGAGTCGAAGATTTTAATGATTAAAAAATACGTTTTATATGTATAATATCAAGTATTTGTAAATATTAAATACTAGTTGATATCCGCGACTTCGTCCGCGTTGCTTGATATACCTATTAACAAAATTTCTTCTATATAAAGATATATGTTCATTTGTAGTAAGGCTTTGTGCAAGCTCATCTGGGTAGGTACCACCCACTCATCAGATATTCTACAGCAAAACAGCAGGACTTGCTATTGTTGTGTTTCAGTTTGAAGGGTAAGTGAGTCAGTGTAATTACAGGCACAAGGGACATAACAACTTAGTTCCCAAGGTTGTTGGCGCATTGGTGATGTAAGTGATGGTTAACATCTCTTACAATGCCAATGTCTATGTTGATGACCATTTATCACCAGGTGCCCCATACGCTCGTCCGCCTTCCTATGCAATAAAAAAATATATAAGCAAAAACGTCTCCAAGCATATACCTTCTCGTAAATACATAAACGGTACATACTGATTGTGCTTTATGCAATAAATCGGCTGGTTATACATTACTATTTATATACATTTTAAACACATGAATCTTATTCGAAGATCGAAGGTTTAAGGAACGGACAGCACCACAGATTTTTAGGGCTGAATTTGTAATTTTATGTATGATCGACTCTGAGAAACCTGTGTTGTATGTGTTGCATTTAGACCCGTCACATATGTATTCCAACTGATTCAGCTTGGTGGATAAAAGGCCATACCTCCTTATCCAAAGAGACCAAAAACATACCCACGTTTAAAACGAAATGTTCACGGACTTCACGTATATAACTTTTATCCCACTACTGTAGCCTCTAACCTCTAGCATAAAATAATATTGAATGAAAGTATTAAATGCCTATGAATGTATACAATAATAGCACAAGGTCTCTGGTGCCCGTATGCCATTGAACTACTCGAGGCTTTTAAATTATGAAATTTATCTTTATAATAAAAAAAATCATAAGTACGAATTATTCAGCCATTTGATTCGTATTTATATATAATCAAAATTTTTTTTATTGCATAGGACTTAAGATTTTTTTTTATAGGCGGACGAGCGTATGGGTCAACTGATGGTAAGTGGTCACCAACGCCCATAGACATTGGCATCGTAAGAGATGTTAACCAACGCTTACATCGCCAATGCGCCACCAACCTTGGGAACGAAGATGTTATGTCCCTTGTTACACTGGTTTACTGGCTCACTCACCCTTCAAACCGGAACACAACAGTACCAAGTACTGCTGTTTTGCGGTAGAGTATCTGATGAGTGGGTGGTACCTACCCAGACGAGCTTGCACAAAGCTCTACCACCAAGTAAGTACGAATTATTCAACCATTTGATTCGTATTTATATATCATCTCATCATCATCATTATCAACCCTTTCTCGTCCACTGTTGTTGGACACAGGTCTTTCCAATGCCACTCCAATGAGCTCGAACTTCAGCTCTCGATTTCCAGTCGCTACCACCCACTGTGCGTATATCATCTACATTTCCATATTGGTAACAATTAATTGAATCGTGTAGCGTGACGAATGAACATCCCTAGCGCACATTAACCTACATTACCCTAACCCTATGTCCTTGTCATGGGATAAATTCATCAACAACGATTAGGACGCTTCCCGAGTCAATAACAATCCAACTTCGATTATTCTATATAGATTTAAATCGGAAAATAATCGATAATATTTTAACATATACAGTAAAATCAAAACCAAAATAAATTGTTGACTTTTATGACAATAATCGATAATTTAATAAAAGAATAGGAAAAAGGTTACACTTCTAATCGATTACAATATAGTGACAATTTGTTAGTAGAATTGCGCCCCTGTACTCTTTATCTTACAAGGTGAAAACAATTATTCACTTGACCAATTATCAGTAAGGATAATATTTAAGATCAAACGCAAATAATGAGATAAGAACAAACGAAGTCTTCTCCTTTATATATTAGTATAGATTCTGTCCTAGATTCTAATATGAGGTATGTTAATACGATTTCTAACTATTTAAATACTTAAAGCTTTTAAATACTTCAATTCCGATTTTCGAGAACATTCATTATGACGTAGATGACAATTCTCACGTTCAAGGGTCCATTAGCAATGCCGCTAGGACCAATTTAGATCCATTATAGATAAAGAGAAAATAATTAAAAAACAGGCCAAGTGCGAGTCGGAATCGCGCACGAAGGGTTCCGTACCATTATTTATCATGTAAATCATTTTGTATAAATCATGTCTGTTATATGGGTCTTCTTCTCCTTTTTGAGGTTGGAGCTTACTTCACCGCGCTGTTTTAATCAAAGTTGTAGTTGCCTCATTATATTTTCCTTCAACGCCGAGCATGAGACGAATAAAAGACACCTTAGGGGGGGGGGGGTTGGTGTAGCTGTGTGAGGAATAGGGATACACCCCCATTGAAGAGGGAGGATCCTCCGACCAGACGGTTGTTGTGTCTGGTGGGCTACCCAACGATTGTTGTCGGCTTCTTGTATTTATGTTCAATCGCTCTGATAACTTTAATGTCGCGATGTAGGATACGTCTGTTCATAGTTCGAGATAGATGTCGCTACACACCATATAAAACACGAAAATAGCCCGAAATCCTCCATTAAGACACTAGTCTTCTATCACGGACTACTGGTCTTTTTTATAATTACCCCAATGATCTATTAAATCGATAATACATACCTAAAGCAGACAGCGCGACGGGATTCTTGAATTTCATCGCGATATGTTCAAACACTTGCACAGATTAAAATCTATAATCTACTTTGTGGCTATCGTTTTATCTCGGTGTGTTAGGCCATGTTAAACTAGGGCTATCAGTAAACAGACACAGGAATAAATTATTCTGGATATATTCGAAGTTATGCTCATACGAACAATTAGCAATTTAACAGACGTCATCTTACTATTGTATGTTTAAAAGGGGAACCTAACGTGTAACTTAAATTACTTTAAGTAAACTGAGTTTGTCGTGATAGCTAGATTATTGTTAGTTGGTTTTATATTGTGAACAAATTTATATAAAATTAATTTCCGCCCGCGACTTTGCCCAACGGGGTGGGTTAAGTATAAAAGTAAACTATGTCCATACTGGAGCCCTGAGGATCTTGAATCATAGCAAAATTCATTAAAATTATTTATTTTTTGTCTTAGCCGTGAAAGCGTGACAGACAGACAGTTACTTTCGTATTATAATATTATAGTATAGATTAGTGATTGTAGTGACTAATTATTTATATTTACAAGTTCTAAATTGATTACTGATCAACGGGTAATAAGATATTTTCATATGCAAAAATTCGGGGGTTTCCCAAATTTCGTCGCGATCTGGCAACCCTACGCTAAACGTTAACCGAGTCAATGTCAACTGACTGTATAAAGGATAAATGTAGTAAGTATTGCGTCATATGTTCGTAGGCAAGCTGTATTTTTGTTTCTCGGTACTTTTTTATTTTACCCAAAGACAAAAACAAAAAATAATCCCCATTTGCTGAATCACATTGGTTAAAATATTTGAAGTTTAATTGAACTGCCTCGTTGGTCCAGTCTCAAGATAGACTTCCAATGCCCTTGTGTGACCAAAGAAGTACTATATTGAAGAGAAGTTCTGAGCAGCAGCAGTGAGTCTGGAAGTTGGCAGTGTTCAACATCTACCAATTTGAAAATCTCGAACAAACGTTGGTCCACTTAGATAACGCCCAATCGGATTAGATTTATCGGATTATGAGAGTGGGATAGAGTGCTCGCGCACAAAATTTTAAGCACTATATGTAATTGGTTCTGCACAATTGGCTCACCTTCGTCGTTGGACACCGTGGTCAATACTTTTCAGGATTTAGACTGAAAGAAGTAATAATAATTATTGGTGGTTGTTATTTTACCTTTCAATAAAGTAATGATTGAATAAGAGGTTTTAATGAAGTATTGCAACACAAATCAAAACTTATTTAATTTAAAAAAATCGAAATAAACGACGAGCCGATTGGCGTGGTTGGTAGATTGCCTTTCGCGCCGAAGGTCGTGGGTTCGATTCCCACTCAGGACAGACATTTGTGTGCATGAACATGTCTGTTTGTCCTGAGTCTGGGTGTAATTATCTATATAAGTATGTATTTACAAAAGAAATGTACCATATGTACTATATCAGTTGTTTGGTTTCCATAGTACAAGCTCTGCTTAGGGATCATATGGTCGTGTGTTAAAATAGTAAAAAAAAAAAATTGGTTGCCTGTAAAGTCGGTATACGGGCGAAAGTTTTACGTGACAACGATTTTGAGTGGTAAAATAATTTTAATGTGAATATTCATTCGTATAGTAGGAAGAAGGATGAAATAATAGTAACAATTTAAAACATTTATTTATGTCTGTCTCTCTCGCTCTTAGGCGGGCTAACCATGCCCGAGTGGAAGGGACGCGTGCCTCTCACTCGCTCTCATTGTGAGCGCATAACGTGAGCGGAGCGTAACGCAGTTTCTTGAAGTGTCACCCGGCAAACCAATTTATAAGACGTTGTCACGTCAAAAAACTACAACAAAAAAAGAACTATATCGAATGCGCATATCTTCACTCATCCCCCTTCGTGATGGGTCTGGTGATGGCAGTTCCAAGAGCGAGCCCTTTTGACTGCGGTATCTGGTACGCCGTCCGTTACTACGGACGGGTCGTTGGGGCGGGAAAAATCCCTGTATGCTATATCGAGAACTGGCAAGAGACAGTAGTTGCTCTTTTCAAACATTTCAAATACATAGTTGTGTCAATCAAATACAAATAATTTGATATATCCTGCCCGGAAGTCATCAAGTACCATCTCCAAGCGTTTTTATCATCCATATAATTGTGTGTTGATTAATACAAACAAATGATTTAAATTTACTAATTGTTAAAATTAAAACAGTTTCATCATAGAGGAAATATGATAAGACATAGTTATAATAATTTGGATATATTTTTATTAGGTATCACTACGAAGCAGCCGAATTAAAGAATATCAGGTTATTAAATCACATGATTGATAAAATCAAGTTATTGATTAATTATTTCATACATAAGGAAAAATATTTTATCATTTATACGTAAAGTAAAGTAACAGCCAGTGAATGTCCCACTGCTGAGCTAAGGCCTCTTCTCCTTTTTTGGGGAGGTTGTGGAGCTTATTCCACCGCGCTGCTCCAATGCGGATTGGCGGAATACAAATGTGGCAGAATTTGAGTGAACTTTGACATATGCAGGTTTCCTCACGATGTTTTCCTTCACCGTTAAGCACGAGATGAATTATAAACACAAATTAAGCACTTAAAAATTCAGTGGTGCCTGCTCGGATTTGAACCCACGATCATCGGTTAAGTTTCACGCGTTGTAGCAACTGGGCCATCTCGGCTTATTGTATATATAAGCTCAAAGCCTTCTCCTCAATTGAGGAGAAGAGGCTTTAGCCCAGCAGTGGGACATTCAAGGGCTGTTACTAATACAATCAATTTGGAATAACATTAATGAAAGCAGTTTGGTTATTATAATAATATACAGAGTGTAACAAAATACGTGTCCGACCCGTGAAGTGGTTCGCGACTCACGATACCTATAACCACTTCGCTGGTCGGACACGTATTTTATTACATCTTGTATAGCGACGAAGTATGTAGAGATGCGCTGATAGATGTTTCACATTAAAATTTTGCATACAATTTTCTATAATAGAAACTGTCAAGTTCATATTAATTTATACAATGTAGAAGTATTACACTTATTGAGTGGAAATATTTTGCAATATTTATAATTTAAAAAATACAAAGAAAGTCAGGATATTTCATGTGCCAACATCTTTGGAAGCACTTATTATCTATTGCTCATAGTAGATCCTTAATTAAATCATTAATTTGAAACGATATCTGGGGTCCTGTTGTTTTACATATCTTAACAATGTTATAGGTCTCTTTGCAAGTCTTGGTACTCAATCATCACATATTCGACCGTTACGCTGCAATATGGAGTATCGTTGTGTTCCGGTTTGTAGGACGATAACTTTCTTTCCAAGGATTTTGGCGTATTGGGGATATTTATAAGTAATGGTTAACATTTCTTCAAGCGCTAAATTCTATGGGCCTTAGTACACACTATCCATCAGATTGCCCATTTTCCGTCCACACACACACACACACACACACATGAACAGGAATTACTCATTGAACAATCGAGTATCATAAAAGTTGTTGTGATAATCATAGAGGGGACCCTATTGATCTAAATTATAATTACCGGAAACAGTAGCTATACTGAATTTAAGGGGGAACGGTGAGGGAATGGTTACTAATGACTTCAGTCTCGCTCTAATCATTTTTACCGGTTACTAATTTTGAATATTTTTCGAAGTAAACGGTAAAAGAGAAGCGAAGAGCAATAATCGAATTATCTACTCGATATCCATTAAAATTTATGTCTGAAAGTTTATAATTAACTTAAAAGTGAACATAAAATAGGACATTCTGGTAAATTATAGGGAGCTATAAGAAATTAAAGTAACAATGATGTACTCGTGGCGGATTTCGGTCATGGCGACCAATCAGGGGAGACTAGCCGACCGCGCTGAACACAGTATTCTATCATTTCCTAAGTCTCTCATAATCCGATGCTGACCCCACCGGATACAGTTCAGGCGCTTTCCGAGGCATGGGAGTGTACACACTTCTAATATTTTAATAAACTCGAATGAAATAATGCGTTACAAACCAACCAATGCCCTTAGAGAGTGGCATTGTACATTTCTTTAAAAAAAAAAACCTTAGCCAATGCGCTACCAACTAAGATAATTATAATGGCTCACTCACCCTAAAAACCAGAACACGACAATACCCAGTATTGTTGTTTTTTTTTTATTGCCTAGAAAGGCGGACGAGCATATGGGCCACCTGATGGTAAGTGGTCACCAACGCCCATAGACATTGGCTTTGTAAAAGATGTTAACCATCGCTCACATCGCCAATGCGCCACCAACCTTGGGAACTAAGATGTTATGTCCCTTGTGCCTGTAATTACACTGGCTCACTCACCCTTCAAACCGGAACACAACAATAACAAGTACTGCTGTTTTGCGGTAGAATATCTGATGAGTGGGTGGTACCTACCCAGACGAGCTTGTACAAAGCTCTACCAACGAGTGAAATATAAATATAATACAATAATAATAAATATAACTTTGATTCGTTTTGCTTACCAATTGTAGATTTGATTACGAAGCGTAATACAAAATTAGAAGAAGTAACATTGATTGACAGGTATATCTCGCATCTGGGCTACGGCCTTCTATCCTTATTGACTTAATAACCAAATGAGTTCAACCACGTGCGCCAAACTTGCATGTATCTAATGTTTATCATCTGGTGTTCTACGGTGAAGGCAAATATCGTGAGGAAACCTGTACGTGGGATACAGATGTCATGTGTACCACCGCAATAGACAAGATTGCTGGAGTTCACATACGAAAACGCATCGTCAATTCGAATAAATTGAACTAAACTTTACATTAATAATAATTGTTCTAGATATATGATGAGTTAAATAATTTACATGTTATTATTATATATAAATGTATATAGGTACTTTTACTTTATACTTTATTAACCACAAAGATTAAAAAAAAATACAAACATGATACAACCGAATTATAATTAGCATACAACTTTGCAAGAACGCGTGAATCTTAACCGATGATCGTGGGTTCAAACCCGGGCAAGCACCGCTGAATTTCATGTGCTTAATTTCTGATTATAATTCATGTCGTGCTTTACGGTGAAGGAAAACATCGTGAGGAAACCTGCATGTGTCAAATTTCATTGAAATTCTGTCACATGTGTATTCCACCAACCCACATTGGAGCAGCGTGGTGGAATAAGCTCCAAAACCTTCTCCTCACAAAGAGGAGAAGAGGCCTTAGCCCAGCAGTGGGACATTCACAGGCTGTTACTATACAACTTTGACTAACTTATCGCTATATATCAATCTCTTCCAGGCAAGGAATTACTCATGGGATATGACGTAGGTGGTGCATGAAATAATAATAAATAAAATTATATAAACCTATAACAAAAACAAAGTAATAAATAATTGTCAAAGTAAATTCTCATGTATCAATAAAAAAAAATATTATCAATACATACTAAAATTACAAGTATATAATATAAATACAATCACTTCATAGTATAAATAAGTCGCTTGCTGCTGTCTGTCTGTCCCTATGTATGCTTAAATCTTTAAAACTACGCAATGGATTTTGATGCGGTTTTTTTTAATAGTTAGATTGATTCAAGAGTAAGGTTAATATGTATAATACATGCATAGTATAGTAGAGAAACACTGATAATTTTAGAGGTTTCTAATGTGATGTCGGAAGTAAACATTATGTTGAGTTTACATTGCAAACGCTGGTTGAACCCTACGAGATAGATCAAAATAATGTACTACAGTATTGTCCACCTTAAAAAGTTCTACAAAATATCTTAGGGATAACCGACAATATACATATTTTATCATTTACTTTTTACGAGAAATAATATCTTATTTACGAAGCGATTTTAAGCAATACATCATTAATCCTTATCCAATTAAGTACCTTAAATACATTGTGAATTTAATATAGCTCAACATGGGCCTTTACAGCATTTTATTTGACTAACTATTTTCGAAGATATTATTGGTTTAAAATGCAGGGACATATAATGCAACCGCTATAAAAAATATTGGTGATAAGGAATTTGAGACAAAAAATGCTTATATTATATACTCGTATATAATCATAAATAAATAACAATTAATGTTCGTAGTAGTCGCCGCTGCGACATTGGTCTCTCCTAAACCTTGCCTCTTGCATTCAATGGGATCCACTTTTATAACTGAAAACCGCGACGTCGCTAAATATATTGTCGCTAATTTACTTGGTGGAAGAGCTTTGTGCGGGCTCGTCTGGGTAGGTACCACCCACTCATCAGATATTCTACCGCAAAACAGCAGTACTTGGTACTGTTGTGTTCCGGTTTGAAGGGTGAGTGAGCCAGTTTAATTACAGGCACAAGGGACATAACATCTTAGTTCCCGAGGTTGGTGGCGCGTTGGTGATGTAAGCGACGACAAACATCTCTTACAATGCCATTGTCTATGGGCTTTGGTGACCACTTAACATCAGGTGGCTTATATGGTCGTCCGCCTGCCTATGAAAAAAAAAAATATATATATGAGAATTAGCTATGCAGAACTAAAAAAATATTCAGCAATACAAAAATAATGATTAGGTTAATTCGTGTATTAAATCTTACCGCATTAAAATAGCGTAACTCGTTTCACGGGGTAGATGCGAAGTGAATTCATACAGAATAGTACTGCATTACGGTGGGATAGATCGCTTGGCACGATACTGATGTTGTAATATTAGTTTATATATTGTTTTTTTATATAAAACCCTTATTGTAACCGTGTGAAGTTTAGCTATCTATGTAATATGTATTAAGTTTGGTCGGAAAAAAACATGAATTCCCTAAACAGTTGTAACAGAGCTAGATGTATTACTATTTACTATAAAAATGCTTTATGTAAATTGTAAACCCTTATTTACCAGTGCAAAGCTGGGAAGGGTAACTTCTATATTTTAAAGTAAGTTCTGTTCAATTTTGTTGCGTAAAACTAGTATTTTTAAACGTTTCATAGTAAATGACGTCATAAAAAAACGTAATTTGCGTTTAGATTTTGCTTTGATTAGAATGACGAACAAAAAAAAGATTACGTTTTGACTTTTTAATATATAAGAAATAAATATATATTTTTAATTGATCATTTCTTATCATAGTTGTTATCTTAATGTAATTGCATCGATCGTTATTGTTATTACTCTGCGGTCAGTCACCGTTACATGTGTGCCCGTCCTTGAAGCTACATTACTAATGCCCTAGTTCTCTGACTCAAAACACAGCCACTCCGTATTGATTCCGTCCTTCTACTATTATTAAAAACTTGGCACGAACACTTTCGCAATAAATTAAAAAAAAAACATATAAAAACTTTATAGAATGCGGAACTTTTTAGTGATGCACTTTTTTTTTGAATTTTATTTTGTCACACAAGTTTATCCGTCAGTAATGATACAGAACTAAAGACTTCGTAGATGGATAGCGTTTATCTCAACGATAAGATTCAAATGTCTCAAGTATCGATCAAGTCTCGTTCACATTAGGTCGTAACGACATATTTATCGCACACATATTTATATCGGATGTATCTTGACGTGTATCAGGAAGCCAACGCCAAAGTTAACGTATAACAAACAAAATTAAACCTCATTTATATTAATAAACTACTAAGTAATACATAATATGTTATACTTAAGTAGGAGATTCCTTGATCCTTACAACGACATTAGTAAAAAAAGCGTGCTAATTTAAATTAGCCCTTTTGTTGGTGGACAGAAGGCTAAAGTAATTAATTATATTATTTATTGGTGTCACTTGAGAGCGAGATTGAGTGAGTAATTTACATAACTTTGTATGGTTTGGTGTTCGAATTTTAAAAATACCAAATGTAGGTTTTTATATTCAATTCAATTCACTTCTGGATTAACTAAGTATATGTAAATAATTACATTATATTACATTATTTGTACAATATACCGTATATTGTATTTATATACAAACATTAATTCAAATGGACTCATATCGTTTTCAAACGAATTATAAAACCGTTCAATTATTTGGACTGTCTTGGAAAACATTTGGTAGTGTATTGTACTATTTCTACAGTCACGGAGTTAATGTGAAAACAGCAAGAACCAACAGTCAGCCATATAGATAGCCATCGTTACGACCTAATGTAAACGGTTCACAAACTCTACGAAAGGACAGCGACAATAATGATGAGTAATATTAAGTATCGGACACACTTACGCGACCAAGCGAAGTTATCGCGACGCGATATTATCTGTGAGGGCCGGCGCATTTTTGCCTAAGCCGTATATTATTTTTATAGCTGGTAATTAAGGAAGAGCATTACATTCATTGAAATAAAAATTAAATTTAATAAATCAAACGACTGTATTAAGATACAAAGCGGAAATATCACTATCACATCGCATGATATAATTTTTTTTTTGTAGGCAGACTGGCTTATGTACCACCTGATGATAAGTGGTCACCACCGCCCATTGACGTTGGCATTGTAAGAATTTTTAACAAAACCTTACATAGGTAATGTGCCACCAACTTTGGGTACTAAGATATTATGTTCCTTGTCTGTATTGGCTCACCAACCCTTCAACCGGTACGATTTAAAACTGAAGCCAGCGAAATAACCATATACTATGTTGCGGGAACAATAATGTTGAAGATATACATTAGGATGGCTGTTTGCCAGACGAGTAATAAATACCTCAGATAGTTTTAGTGGGTTTGGCGTTAGAATTTCATCTATTATCGATTTTATACGTTATCGTTGCAATGAAACTTAATGTCATAAAAGGGAGTTGTGTAATTAGGGAGGGGGGAGGTATTTATGATAACAATCAGGACTAACTTGGCCTATCAATAAATTTATAAATAACGTTCATTACTCGTAATATGACTGATGATAAAAACGCATGATATTTGTTTTTGTGGAGTTTCACGCAAATAATAATAATTAAATTATTGACATTTAATCAACCTACTTGTGTATGTAGTGTCAGGTTTAAGATGTATTTATTTGCACTATAAGGTCCTCCAGACCGATTTCGGCCACGGCGGCCAATCTTAAGAGAGTTTAGCCAACTGCGCAGGACTTATATTATAGTGCACAAGTGTGTGCGCAAACACAGGTGCACTCTCTATTCCTTAGCTCTCATAATCCGATGGGACGGCAATCCGACACGACCGAAAAGAGTTCAGGCGCAGGACCAACGGCTTAACGTGCTTTCCGAGGCACGGGAGTGTACACACTTCCAACTTCCAGACTACGGGCTGCTACTGAGAATTTTCTGACAGAAAACCCCAATAACTATATATTGGCCCGACCTGGGAATTGAACCCAGGACCACCGCGTCTGCGGCCTTATATCAAGCCACTAGACCAACGAGGCAGTCGCATTTGCACTATACAGAACATAGTATTGGTAAGCATAAATAATTCAATTGCTGTACAGTAAATAACAAGCTTCTTGCCGGTTCTTATCAGTGGGATTTACATTCCAAAACCGTGTTAGCTTATCGTTTAATTTAATCCTACAACATGAGGATTCAAAGCTATACTTGAATTTTAATTATAATTAAAAATGCGAATGTGTTATGGCGCGATACGCTTTCATGTCTTTTTTTTTTAAATCTTTCACAAAACATCCACAGGCTCATAATTGCCCGTGCCTTATTTTTACTTTTTTCTTTAGTAATGAATTTTATTTTCGACGTACATCAAGTGTTACTTGATTGTTACAATATACTAACTTCTATAACACTAGACGCAGCAGCTGGTCTTCTTCGCCTCAGAGCTCTTCTATTTGGAGAATGAGACCCGTACTGACCATTATTACTATTATTTTATTTATTATTTCATGTCTTAACTACTCAATCGGTCTAGAAATCTATACGGAATATTATAAAGCCGAAGAGTTTGTTTGTTTGAGCGCTCTAATCTCAGGAACTATTGGTTCGAATTGAAAAATTATTTCAGTATTGGATATCTCATTTGTCAAGCATCAATGAATAATGTTGCAGAAACGGCTAAAAATAATTCCTTATGAAAATGAAATGTATATTGAAATACTAAAAGTAGGCTTTTAATTATTTTTCATATTATACGCGGGTGAAACCATGGGCACAGCTAGTTTTGCATACAACGAGTATGCATATGTCTGGGATACAGAAAATGACATATTACGTAGCACCTGTCTCCTTCACACGCAAGCGAAGCAGTGGGTAGTAGGTAATAAAGATTATTTTGATTTTAACTTTATCAATCTCGGCTTAACGCGCTTGTCAACGAAGCCACACAATCACTAAAGCCGTACCGAAATAAATCTACAGATATTCAATACAATTCTACGA
This sequence comes from Nymphalis c-album, assembly GCA_963151315.1. Taxonomy (NCBI): domain Eukaryota; kingdom Metazoa; phylum Arthropoda; class Insecta; order Lepidoptera; family Nymphalidae; genus Nymphalis; species Nymphalis c-album. The sequence continues at coordinate 7,855,885 of OY720610.1, forward strand.
CACTTAGTTTCCGATTTTGCGAAGTCAATTAATCCTTCCTGAGGTACGAGGTATCTATAATAAGATTGCACGATTCATTTTAACTATGACTATTAATAAATTATGAAATTATGTCAAACAAACATTGATCAAATATATATTACTCAACACAAGATTATATCTATACTAATATATAGAGCTGAAGAGTTTTTGTTTGATCCGGCTAATCTCAGAAACTACTGGTTCGATTTTAAAATATATTTTTGTCTTGTATAGTTATTTTATCGAGGAAGGCTCTAGGCTGATTTTTTTCATTATATTTTTATTAATTAAACGCGGGTGAAACCGCGAGTCGCCGTCACTCAAACATTTGACATATGCTTGCTATGCAAAATTGTAAGAATAGTCTGCGTCTATACGATGATTATTTGAGAAAATTTATTACCATTACCGAGGCCAAGTTTCTTCTTAAATTGCCTGTTTTGCATTTAAACAGTCTACTTTTTATCTTAATTTAGAAAGGCGGAGGGTATAGGCTAGTAGGCTGGGCACATCTAACAACGTTAAAAAGTTATACTCGATTGGATCTTTTATTAAAAACCTTATGTTTGTAATATTACTAGAGCACTAATTACTCAAATCAAAACAATCCATAAAAATAAAAGCTATTTCTTTATTATGTTGAAAGTCGATAAACAAAAACTGCCTAATTAGAAAAAACAGTGCAAGTACTCGTCTCTTATTCCATTAAGTCAAAGCCAAATTAGCTAAAAAAAAAAGATTTATCATCCAAGTTTATCACCACTAGTGACACGGGTGACTCTTTGCCCAGATCTGAACTGATGCAACGGCCAAAATATACACGAGATTACGAATAGTACTGTAATTATTTTTAACTTTTATTGGTAGATCTTATTTTGTGTCATCAGTATATTCATCTTATATTACGCATACAAAATACGAAGGAGGAACTATATTTAATTCATACTATGTAAAACAGATGAAGACAGCATAAACAGTCTAGATGGAGTCGAAGTGTCATGATGTTTCAGTGATTAGAAGAGTTGAATCTAAACTGATGTATCCATCTTCAATATTGGAACAGCGTGGTGGAACAAAAAATCCTTTCAAAAATAGAGGACTTTCTCGCTGCAGGTATGGTACATGACCAATTTTGGCCAATTCTCTATTCCCTTATATAATCCGATGGGGACGGTAAATCCGTCACGAGCGGAAGGAGTTCAGGCGTAGGTGATTTTTTTAATAACTTTTCATCGCCTGAACTGTTATTTGGACCACGAGATCTTCGGTCTTATATCTGGCCACTAGAACGACGTGATTTATTTGGACCACGTGATCTTCTGTCTTATCTTATATCTGGCCACTAGACCGACGTGATTTCTTTAATATAAAAAGAAGAAAACTAATTATTTTCACGCAACAAAGCAGCGTGCCTAAAGAGTTACTGCTGATGAGACGTAGCCTTTGTCTAGAGATGGTACATTAACGGGCCACTCTGTATGTAAAACAAAACATTTACTTGTTTATTTCGCTGCACTAACGAGATTTCAAAGCACCGTGACATCAGGTGTCGACTATGATGTCATCGTGACATCATTCTTTGCAGCACTGTAATAATAGACGAGGCTACTTTGGAGATATAGAGAAAAATGATTGAGTTTATTGACAAGAAGTGTTAAGGAAAATCGGCTACTTGAGAAAAGGGAGAAGGGGGGAACTTGCTTTAACATATATATGTGTTATAAGACTTTATTGAAATAATACTGCCTCTAGGATAGTCTATTTATAATTAACAATTTATTATGAAATAAAAACTTATGTGTTCAATTAAGACTTCAAAAATCTAAATATATATCATTCGAGTAGGCTCTCATAAGCACTTTTATATCGTCATTTTACAATTTTGTATCGAGAAATATCGGCAAGAAATCAGTAGTTCCTCTTATTAACAATCAAATAAACTGTACAAGTAATAACCATATACAATTATATTTATATATCCTTTATGAACTTAGACGAGTAAGGTTTAAGCCTTTAAGGTAAGGCTTTGTGCAAGCTCGTCTGGGTAGGTACCACCCACTCATCAGATATTTTACCGCAAAACAGTAATATTTGCTATTGTTGTGTTCCGGTTTGAAGGATGAGTGAGCCAGTGTAATTACAGGCACAAGGGACATAAGATCAAGGGACATAAGATTAGTTCCCAAGGTTGGTGGCGCATTGGCGATGTAACCGATGGTTAACATCTCTTACAATGCCAATGTCTATGGGCGTTAGTAACCACTTACGATCAGGTTGCCCTTATTATATTTTCTGTAGGAATGTAGGAAGGAACAAACCTATTTAAACTACCTACAATAAATATTATATTATATAGAGATTGATAAATATTTCATATTAATAGTATATTTAATTTAGGCGTTTTTGTTTTCCCATATTACATTGATTTTGTTATGATTTATAAATAAATATATCGTAATATTATTCTGTTAAGTGGTAACTGTCTTTTTAATATTTTTTAGGTTGGCAACATGGTCTATTAAAAAAGGCGGTTAGGAGAGTTGTAAATATGAAGATTGAAGGCATACAATAAATGGCTGTCGAGTTGGATATTAGTTTTTTTTTAAATTTATAAACATATCGACCAGGCGCCGACTGCATCTTCTATAATATTAGTTTCTCGAGATAATTGTCTTATAAATTACCTATGTTGGATTAGCTGATAAGCAATAATGATGCTAAGATTAATTAAAATTCCTTGTTTTTAAAATCATTTTTGCATACCTAACTAATGTATAATACGTGTAAAAGTGTAACTATTGACTCTCATGTAATTTCACCCGATAGTATCAACATTTCGAAATGGTAGCGTTACATTTTCTATTTAATCTTTTAGAATGATAAATTGTTCAAAAATTCAAATTTCCTTTATTCAATATTTATAGAAGCGTTACACTTGCTTATTGATTGTCAAACTAGAAACTACCACCAGTTCGGAAAAAAACACCCATTCTGAGAAGAACTCAGCGGATGATTTTTTGTCTCTTTTTTTATGTATTGTTTACAAAAAAGATAAATAGAAATAGCCATGCGGCGATCGTCTGTATATCGCATCGTCTGTCTATCGTCTGTCGTATGCCCAAGGTGTGCTATCATCCATAAAATCATTAATTGTATAATAACATTTAGCACAAGCAATCCTTTACAATTTTTTAAATTTAGCCACTGAGGCCTTTTGAATGCTTTCTGGGATCCTATTGTAGAACCGTATATAAGGTCCTCCAGGCCGACTTCGGCCACGGCGGCCAATCTCAAGAGAGATTAGCCAACTGCGCAGGAGATATTATAGTGCACAAGTGTGTGCGCAAACACAGGTGCACTCCCTTTTCCTTAGCTCTCATAATCCGATGGGACGGCAATCCGACACGACCGGAAAGAGTTCAGGCGCAGGACCAACGGCTTAACGTGCTTTCCGAGGCACGGGAGTGTTCACACTTCCAACTTCCAGACTCCGGGCTGCTACTGAGAATTTTCTGACAGAAAACCCCAATAACTATTTATTGGCCCGATCTGGGAATTGAACCCAGGACCATCGAGTCTGCGGCCTTATGTCAAGCCACTAGACCAACGAGGCAGAACCGTATATATTGCCCCACAAAAGAGTTCCTGGCTCTATGCAGTCATGAAACGGGAGTAATTAATTTGTGTTTGTTCCTTGTACCAATGTAATGAGTATCACACTTTTCTCACCAACTCATAAATTTTTTTTCAAACATACATAACATTACATAATATTTATTGAGAAGCAATAGTTAATATTTTAATTTCTTTCTCTCTTGGGGATTCTTTAGCTCTTAGGTTATAAATTGCTTGAAAAGTTAAAAATATTAACTAAACCTTACATCGAAAATGCGCTATCAAGCTTGGAAACTAAGATGTTACATTCCGTTATGCAGTTACACTAGCTCACTCCACAGTTACCTTCCAAACCGAAGACCAAAATACTATGGCTGACATCGACTCCAAAAATAACAATAATTGTAAATACATTATCAACCACTCAACACATTCGTACCTACATATTGATGAGTAGATAAAAATTTTAATTTATTATTTACATGAATTTATATAAAATAAAATGTTACGAAACGTGTCAACTTAACCATAGATTAAACGAAACGTCATAATCTGTCAAACTCCCTACCGGATTGACATAAATACTGCAAAAATAATTGATTTACAATATTTTTTTTCTCAAAAACTATGCATTTCCGTAAGTTGAAATTTTGTGTGTGTGCTTAAAATAATGTAACCTTTCTGTAAAAAAAATATCAACCCCCAACTCGACGTCAGTTAATGTAACGTCGTACCTTTTTTTGGGTTTAAATTCTACAAAAAATGTTTTAATACATTTTTGTTTTTTTTTCAATGAAATTATTGCTTTCATTATCATATCTCAGATATAATATTTATCTATAAAAGGACAACTGTATTTATTTTGTCTGGGTTCATTTTTGATGATTATTTTATTTATCAGTAAATATTATGTTCTTAAACTGGGTTAAAAATTTATTGTTGATCTATGGTAAGTCATATTCTAATATTGCAACTTCATTATAGCATGTTTAAAAATAATTGCTTTCATGCAGTAATTATTTGTTAATTAAAAGTTTAAAGACACAAATAAAAATATTATTTTAATTAAGTGCTGCATACACTTTAATTTATTAAAATTGTAATTTTAAACAAACAGAATGATTTACATTTTAATGAATTAAATAGCTTTTAACTGTCATCAATTACAATTGAATGGACAAAAAAAAAAATTTACAAGGTGAATTATTCAAAAATATGCAAATATTCCTTAATTATCAACAAAGCGTGACAAGCATTATGTATTAACTTTAAATTTTGTTAAAAATGTATTCTGAAACGCAAATACAAAATGCGTAAAAAAACCTTGAAATAAACTGGTTTCTCGCCTGCTCAGCAATTCCAATTATCAATAATTACATAGTAAATACTGTTTAAAAATTATGAACATGGGTGCTTTATGAGAATTTAAAAAATATATATTAATAGAGTACCGCGACTCAACTTTCGACATATTTATTCGTATAAGACAATGTTTAATAACAAAAAAATGCGTAATACTTACGTAAGACACCGTAAATAACAATTCAGATCTTTATATCACAGACGAAATCTGATTTTGTATGTGTTGCACACGAATTTATTACAGCCCCGAAATTATACGTACAGCACCACACTAATAATTTTATCGACCTGCGCCAATATATTTACACTTGACAACCTTTAATTTGTGTTCATTTTAACAATAATTGATTTAATTTAGAAAGAAACTCGCGAGAATGAAGCACCATTTTGAAAGATTGAGGAAAGATCGACTATTCGACAGACCGTCAAGGTTTTTTGCAGTTGTCAGCCTTTACGTCATTGCGACACCTTGTTTTTTTAAATGCTTGACTTGGATTCATACAGTTTTATCAACGTAAAAGTAGCTTTGTGTTTTATGTAGTAGGTATAATCTAATGTTATATAATGTAATGGTATGTCTTAGAAATCTTTTAAAATTGTATGTGATAACTTTTTTGGAATAGTAAATAAGTATAAATGTACAACGCTCATCAATAATTATTAGTTGAAATATTATTTGTCTATTAAATGAAGTACAAAAAGTACTGTCTAAGATTAATTTTAATGTATTTTTTTAAAATTTATTATTATATAATTTAGATAGATAACATGTTATAAAAAGGTAAATTAAAAATCACAATACTTTAATAATAGCCATAACAGATTGTTCTACATAACCAAAATCGATTTGTCAAAATAGGAAATAGCTTATAAAGGTTTGTATAAGATTGAGAAGAAAAATATTGAAGACCAAATCCACTACACCACATTAAAAACAGTCTTAAATCCCAGTCACAATGCGTTTGCTTTAAAAATGTACTTTAACGTTAAGTCACGTGTACACTTCCGTTTCATTTCCATCATTTACATTACTAATCCTTCTCCACGATTCATACTCTGGCTTTAATCCATTCTTTCCTAAATAATATGGATATATATAGCCCGTTGATAGATAAAATATCCCATGATTAGTGACATTGACATTTTCACCCATGACGTTTGTCGATAAAGGAATTTTATTGTAGCACGCGGCGTCTCTCGCTTCTTGAATACTATTACATTTAATACCTACAAATTTCTTCGGATTCCTCAATGCAGATACCCAAAGAAACAATACCCTGAAATGGCTACATGTCGTTGAACAAGGGTATACGGTCAAGTCGGTCGGCTGAAACTCCCCCCCATTTACATAGAAATCAACATGTCCCATCCTAGCACTCATTCCGTATCCATCGATGTTCGTGTGTACAACTTGAACGAAGTCCGCATTCGATGCGTCTAGACGTTCTTGAGACGAAAGTGTCCTGAAGCACGGTCCAGACGGTTCCAACGCCGTTATCCTGGATATATTCTTTCCTGTCATTTGTTGATAGTTTCTCGCTATGTAGCTGGCGGTTTGACCGCCGAGGCTAAAGCCTAGCAGCTCCGTCTTGGTTGGGTCTAACCCAGCTCGAGTTAATTCCACTAAGACTTCAGCTACGTGTTTGCCGACAGGGCGCATTAGCCGTGATGCTCTGAAATGGTATAATTAATTAATAAAAAAAAAGTAATTGCCTAACACACTTTACTTCTGAAATCTTCGAGAAGTATTACCATTTATCATTATGTTAATTGATAAATATTCTACAATTACATTAAAATATACGAATAAAAATGTAATGGTATAAAAGACCTCCTTAAAATAATAATAACTGAATTGATGAGTTTCTGCCCTTGGACTAGGGTATCTCAGCATTCATTGCTATATAGTGTTCGTCGTTGCCTTCACCGAGATCTTTTGAGTTCATCTTTTAGTGCTACAATAGCTTAATTTTTGTGGAATTATGTTAAGAATGAAACTTTTCATTCGAAATTTCCAATTTTCAAAAGAATACTGCTGCTTATAATAGAGGAAACTGTTTTGTCCACAGCAAATAATAACATTGGTATCGTCTTTTCGCAAATTAAACTTAAATTAAAAACAAAAATTTAAGTACCTACTTCCCTGGTTTTAAACCGCAATCTTTGGTTAAAATTTACATTTTCTAAGCACTGGATTTTAAACTAAAACATGTTAGATCGATACAAATATTTACGTCGTAAATATAAAATGAGAGATTTTTTCAAATCTCTTAATAAACTTCCGCTTATAAATAAACCGTGCGACAGCTGTTGTTTGGCAAACGAAGCAAAATGAATTCCAATGCAGATCTCATTAGACATACCGACAGACAGGTCCGATATAGTCGTAACTATTTATATCATTTGTTAACTTGGTGGTAGAGCTTTGTGCAAGCTTGTCTGGGTAGGTACCACCCACTCATCAGATATTCTGCCGCAAAACAGCAGTACTTAATATTGTTGTGTTCCGGTTTGAAGGGTGATTGAGCCAGTGTAATTACAGGCACAAGGGACATAACATCTTAGTTCCCAAGGTTTGTGGCGTATTGGTGATGTAAGCGATGGTTAACATTTCTTACAATGCCATTGTCTATGGGCGTTGGTGACCACTTACCATCAGGTGGCCCATATGCTCGTCCGCCTACCTATACAATAAAAAAATATATTTAAAAACATATAAAAATAGAATTTACTTCGTATCTCACGCCTGCGATTTTGGAAACTGACTTACCTTGATACGCCATGTTGTATATCCTTCAAAATTTAAATGTTATATTTGTTTTAATTAAGTGATGCGGCCTAAGCATGCAAGCGTATTAATGTAGAATTCAAATCAATTAAAGACAAGATATACGTCTGTGAAAGATACAAATGTAACAAAAAAAAGCCTTTTATCGCGAATAAATTCCAAACATAACGGATTATTCAAAATCTTGAACTTAGTCAAATCTTAGTCAAATCTTTGTTTATTGTCTTTACTTCTCATGTGGCTATTTTTATATACGTATGTATATTTGTTTGTGAGGTTTTTAATTCCACTAACTGTAACTCATCATACCGGAAACGAAGAAGATCGACGAGGCAGACATCCAGGGCTCTATTAACAGGGCCTTATTTATGAAAATGGATAAAAAGACCAAAGCAAGCGACAGTAAGTCATGACACATTGAAAACAAAAATAATATTATCAAACATTTTGATTATATATTTTTAGCTGTATTCAACAACACCCGAATATTTGAAATCGTTACTATAGGCTGTTTATCTATATAAATAGAATGATAGAGGTCTGCAGTTGTGCGCGCATCAAGGAAAAAATACTGGATAGATTTCAATGAAATTTTCTAAATTGTATTTCTTAGACACTTGGCCCTTATAAAAAATAAAGAATTATTGCGAAATCTTAATTTAATAAAAAGTTATAAAAGTTTTAAGAAACAACGATTTGTATATGCACTGCGTGTTCAGTGATGTATGTTTAAACAAAGTATATTTTCGCTTGCGATCTTTTTGATGTTTTTTCCTTCGTACATAAGAAAACTTTGTTAATATATCAAGCAACGCGGATGAAGTCGCTGGTATCAGCTAGTCTCAAATAAATTGTTTCTTAAATATAACTTACAAGTAGTAGTGTACCGTGGCGAAGCGTTGGTTGTCAATTAGGATCACATTGTAGCCCTTAGCCTCGTACTCGTTAGCGAACATTCCAGATATTGGAAAGCTTGTACTGTCTAAATACCCAATCGCTACTACCACAGTTTTTCTGAAAAAAATATATGTATTTTATTATTATTATTTTTTTATAGCATAGGTAGTTGGACGAGCATATGGCCCACCTGATGGTAAGTGTTCACCAACGCCCCTAGGCAATGGCATTGTAAGAAATGTTAACCATCGCTTACATCGCCAATGCGCTACCAACCTTAGGAACTAAGATGTTATGTCCCTTGTGCCTGTAATTACACTGGCTTTCCCCTCAAATCGGAACGGATCCTCGGATCGGAATATTTGATGAGCGCATATGTATATCAGTGCGCAAGTGTCTGCACAAACATAGGTTTTTTGACCATCCAAAGGTCAATATATCACTAATAGAGAACAGGCACAGGCCCAACAGCATAACGTGCATTCCTTTTTTGGATTTGATGAAATTTTCAAAGTCTTCTATTATATGTAAAGCATTTAAATATTTTAACGAAATAACTATTTTTTTTTCAAATATTTTTTACCTACGGAAATCTATCCTTGGATCTGTAGCGATGCTTTTTGCGTCCCAATAATTATAGGTTTTCCTCGTCCGCCCCTTACCCTGGACCACGAAGAAAAGGTACCTCAGCTGACTCCTGGGTATCGTAGCCGGTTTAGTTGATCCTGGACCTGAAAGGAATTTAATTATATATATATTAAATCTATGAGAACAAATTCAAATCTCACCGCGACACTGATTTTGATATATGTTATGCGACACCATGAATCAGATTTCAACATTGTGGGGTTTTTCGCTCTCGAACTTTGAAATAGAATAAAACAGTCTGTTTATATGATATTGTTATTTTTATTGTATTTTAAAGAATATTTTATAAATTATGTATCGGATATAATTGTGGCCACCACGACTCCGCCGAAGATGGACCACATTTTGGACGAAATTTTCGTATAAATGAGCCTGAAATGGCCTGAATCTCATGAAGAAAGCGAGTTGTGTTGGCCTTTAGGGCTCCATGTACGTTAGTACTCCATGCATTTTTTATTATTTATATTTAAATGTTAAGTATGTGTTAATGTGCCTGATTTATCATTTTTTTTAAATAATCGAAATTAATTAATGGGCAAAGTTAAAGTAACTAACTAAAAGGATTCTTATTATAGAAACGACGTATTTTACATTCAAACAATTTCATAAATAATTCACAAAGACAAACCAATCAAAACAAGCTTGGTACATGTCATTATGTTGTTAGACATTAACTACATGAAATTTCCAAATATCCTCTCGTATTTCATAACTGTAGAATTATTCTGTAACGAACAAACTCACCGCAGAACATGATAGTGTAGTGTCAATGATTTGCGACATCGATTAGTCATCGATCTATAATATTAAGGAGGTGTTTTTTTTTAAAGTGAAAACTTCTTTAACGGCGTTGTGCACTTTTTTGCGATGGGTAAAAAAAAATAAACTTGCGTCAGGTCACGTGACCCTGATTGAAAATTCGTAAGATGGATTCTGAATTGTTCAATTTTTAATGTAATATAAATTATCATGTTTGTGTACGATAGCGCAATAAATGAATATTGTATTTTATCACATAAATGATAGTACTTTTATACTGATAATTAAAGCAATTCGTGCAAAATTTAACCCTAACCATTCCAAAATATCGAAAATGCACAACGTTAATATTCAAGTTTTCACTTCTGCCTGCACTCCTGGAGTGCAACCCGTTGTTTTTTTTATAACGAAAAAGTTTACTAAGGCAATATACGTAAAACTTATATTTTAGTATATAACCTATGTTAATATTATAAATGCGAAAGTGTGTCTGTCCGTTTGTCTGTTACGTTTACACGGCAACCATAGAACAGATTTGATGAAATTGTCTTAACAGGTTTTTTTATAGGATAGGAAGGCGGACGAGCATATGGGCCACCTGATAGTAAGTGTTCAGGAACGTCCGTAGACAATGGCATTGTGAGAAATGTTAACCATTGCTTACAACCCGAACACAACAATACAAACTACTGCTGTTTTGCGACCCAGACGAGCTTGCACAAGGCCTATCAAATTAATTTTGTTTTCAAAAGGAAATAAACTCGGTGGAAATGTAATTTTGAACTCTCCGATAATTTGATTACACAATTAAGAACAAAGGTTGAAATTAATTAAAATATATTAATAAGTATTATTAACCTTGTTTTTGTTTACGTGAAATAAATAAATAATTGCATTGTGTTCATTATGCTAATGTGCCTCGAATAAAGGATTTTTTTGTGCCTTTTGTTCTCAAAAGGACTTAAAAAATTAAATATTTTCCAACATAAATATATTAAACATATAAATAATATTACTAAGAAAACCCGTATAATGCGGAAACCGCCTGTTTATGCGGTAGGTTTTTGGTTGAATGAGATACAGAATTTTATTTGTTGCAGCGGCTTCTAATCTCGACACAACAGATTATTTAAAAACCTTCTCTGTGAATAAATCTAATAATTATTTATACATATTAAAATTACCCCATATTTTTTCACCGTTATGGGATATTTTTTCTTCAAACACAACAAACCCAAAATAAAGAAACAAAAAATTCAAAATTTCATCCCCACCGACCCCACCACCTCGATGTCTGGAAATACACAACAGTGCATTTTTTAAGGCATTCTGCCTCGCACAATCACTCTGTGGAACCAGCTTTCGGCGGCGACTTTTCCGAACTGATATGACATGAAAACCTTCAAGAAGAGAGCGTACCTTTGAGGCCTTTGAGGGAAGCCTCAAAGGCCGGCAACGCACCTGCAAGTCAGATGTTGAGAATGTCCATGGGCGGTGGTAGTCACTTTCCATCAGGTGAGACTCCTGCTCGTTTGCCCCCTCTTACATAAAAAAAGCTTATTCCACCACGCTGCTCCAATGCGGGTTGGATGCGGTAGAAATATAGCATCGAGGACTTAACACGGCTTCGAATGCGCAGAATAAGGGTCTACGTAAAACGTAACATTTTTTTTTACCCGTTATAGGCTTGCGTTTGACAGTAGTCTTGCCTGATGGTAAGCAACGACACGGTCTACGACTTACGAGGTAGCACGCTTGCCTAGAAGAAACCTGTTAACTCTTGATTTGAAGACACTAAGCTTTCGAGCGGCCATTTGGGCTTTGGTCTCAATAAAAGAACCGAAAAATATAATAAAATAAATAAAACATCCGTGATTCGTAACATATATAACTATTAATTAATATCTAAAGCGGCGCACGCCAGTAAAATCACTAAAGATTTTTTATTAAAACCTTTTTCTACTTTATTGGTCGTGAGAGTTCGCTCATAACTGCGTTGCGACTTATTTTCGTGCTTCGGATCTAAAACAGAAAAATCAGCGCGCTTCGGGCGAGGATTTAAGACTGTCACGTCAATAGTATAGTAAAGAATGAATATACTTGGTGGTAGAGCTTTGTGCAAACTCGTCTGGGTAGGTACCACCCACTCATCAGATATTCTACCGCAAAATAGCAGTACTTTGTGCTGTTGTGTTCCGGTTTGATGGGTTAGTGAGCCAGTGTAATTACAGGCACAAGGGACATAACATCTTAGTTTCCAAGGTTGGTGGCGCATTGGCGATGTAAGCGATGGTTAATATCTCTTACATTGCCAATGTGGCCAATCTACTATCAGGTGGCCCATATGCTCGTCTGCCTACTAATCTTATAAAAAAAATCAAGTTATTGTTAGTAAAGTATATTGCTTTGTACATTACAGTACTGTGTACTTATTCTGCAGATAAAATGACCTTCCGCAACGAACGTAGCCGTGTGAACTACAAACAAATGTTATTCGTTGTTACGGGAAAACTTTTTATGGACTTTATTGATTGAGAGAAATCTCTTTAAGTTAATTCCGTTAACACATTTGTGTTTGCTGACAATTTTATTATTTAGTCTTTATTTTATATAAAGAGGGGGCAAACAAGCAGGAGGCTCACCTGATGGAAAGTGACTACCACCGCCCATGGACATCTGCAACATCCGAGGACTTGCAGGTGCGTTGCCGGCCTTTGAGGAAAGAGTACGCTGTCTTCTTGAAGGTTTTTATGTCGTATCGGTTCGGAAAAGTCTAGATTTATGACATGAAATATATTCCGGGATTAGTCTGTCTGACTAATCATACTCGACTATTTAATAATCGTTAGGACTTTGGGAATACTACAACTTAGTGTCAGGTGGTGTGGAGTCGTTTGTCTTCACGGCAAATATGAAAAACAACTATAAACAATCTTTGTATATTCAAATTCGAAATACTTTATGTAACATTGAAGTATTACAATTTCTTATTGATTGTCGAACTGGAAACTACTACCGGTTCGGAAAAGAAACACACCAGCCATGAAATGAACCAGCAAAAGAAACTCAGCGGGTTGATATTTTTTAAATATTTGTTTTATGTATGTATATTTTACAAAAAAAAAAAGAAATATCTTGCATACATATCAGCTCTAATCTCTAAAACTTCCTCAAAGCCTTATCCATTACTTTACTTTCTGGCTAATAAATTACAATTCCAACGTAATCCTTACACCGCCATTGTCTGTAGGCGCTGGTAACTTGGTCCGTCTGCCTACCAATACCATTAAAAGAACTTTGTCTTTGACGCAGGCATAAAGCAATATGACAATAAGATACTTTTCTTCACTGCCATAATATTAGAACTTCTATAAAAGTGATTCGTGTTCATAACCGGTTGGACCGACTCTAAATTGACTGACTATTAGGGTTCTGCTTAACAAAAAGTCTTATAGACTTGAAATTTGTATGAAAATTTAATTTTGGAGTATAAATTTAAACAATACTCTCGTTGAAATTATTTTTTTATCAACACACATACCAAGACAAGTAAATATATATATCTATACTAATAGATAAAGCTGAAGAGTTTGTTTGTTTGATCCGGCTACAGAGCCGTCTTTAACCCATTGGAGGCCCTGGGCACATTAAGATATGGGGCTCCTATGGCCGAAACATGTTTTTTTCGGTAATAAAATATGTTTATAGACTGGTGGTCTGGCAGGGATTAGGGGGCCCCAATCGATGGCGGGGCCTTGGGCACGTGCCCAGAGTGCCCAATGGGAAAGAGCGGCCTGTCCGGCTAATCTCAGGAACTACTGGTTCGAATTTAAAAATTATTTTTGTGTTACATAGTCCTTTTATCGAGGAAGGCTCTAGGCTTATTTTTATGTACCTACATATTATATTTTTATTATTTATACGCGGGTGAAACCGCAGGGAACAGCTAGTATATAATAAAATCCGTGATAGTTATGATTAGTTAAAATATTTTTGAATAATGATATAAGTGGCTCGTCCACTAAAACGCAATCTAATAACAGTTAATTCACCGAGTGTGTTGTAAGTCTTGCCTCCATGGAGTATTTACTATTTAAACTGACATAATGACAAACAAGTGACTATAATTTTATACTAGTTAACATATTTTATGTATTTGATCTGTACACCTCCACCGCTTTATTAAGCTCATGTCCTACTCCCAAAGGTTGTCTGGAAGAAATCGCTCTCTTAGCGATAAGACCGCCTTTTGTGCTACAGGAATATATTATTTCCATTACTGTATGTTTCTGTAACTCTGTGTGTACAATAAAGCATATAAAAATAAATAAATATTTCATGGACTGATATATAGAACGTAATGAAAAAAACAACACTATATGATTGATGTATAATATAGGTTTTATAAGAATCATGTTCAAGATATAAAATATTAAAAAAGTTAAATGAAAGTAAAATAATTTATACAATATATTTATGTTTTAAATAATAATTTAATATCTGTTGCATATCAATGTAATGATCTCTGATAACATACGTTGCAAAGCGCATTCATGCCTATAATTGGTATACCTAATGCAAATTGGAACGGCTTTTGATTCAAAATTATATTTATCGTATCGTTTACCTTATAAAAAAATTAAAAATATATTTAGTAGAAAAAGAAAATTAAATAATAAAAAATAATTTAAATTTTTAGTCATATTTCTTGGTTTTTGTTATTAAGTTGAAAATCTAGTATTTATATAGTCGTGTTATGAATACTACTGCTAATGTTAAGAATTATGTTAATTCTATTGATGTTTTCGTAAAAAAATAGTAGTAAAGTAGGTAAAGGTAGCACATACATACTGCCAAAAATCCCCTTGGATAACCTTCTTCGCTCCTAGGATCGACACATTCCACGGAAAACAATAAAAACAAATGGACGCATAAAACAAACACACGCACAGACATTTTCTCAAGCGAATATTATAATGTTAACAAATATGACACTGACAATCTATATGACGAGTTAAGAATTGAATGAGTCTTAATTTTTTCCAATATCGTAAAACAGCGACGGCTAAGTTCGTGGACATTTTTCAAAATCAAGGCACGTACAAGGGCTTTGACCTTCAACGTAAGCCATTGGCGCGAAAAATGATATCTGTCATTTTTACTTTTTAAAATTCAACTGTGCAACGACCACTTGGTTTAACAGACAGTTGTTAACTAACACAATTTAAAAAGTAAAGTATGTTCGTTGTGTTTTGTCGTGTTTCTTAACTAAATAATGTAATAGATTGACGATAAACCTATCTAAGAAAGTATCTTGTTTTAAAAATGTTAAGATCATTTTCATGATGATAAAACTCGTAAACATGATTTAGAATGTCTTATGACAAAACAAAGCTATTGTTGTCTTATTATGAATTCTCCTACAGAAATTACTTTTTATTTTGTATTCGGGCATGACTTCATAATAATAACTTATAATTAGAGCAGTTATAAAGGTATTTGCTAAATATCTGAGGCCAAGGTAAAATTGTATATCTAAAAATATTTTTAATAGATATTTAATTATTCAGGTGCATTTGAGTTAAAATAATATTTTTTTTACTCATTTTTCTTAAACGTGTTTTAAGCTATTTAAATAGTTCAAAAATAAACGATTAGATTATAATTTTTATTTTTTAATATATTCCCAATTAACATCAAGAGGTACTGGTCCTTGGCAATCCTTACACGGCACTTTGGTCTTGCATATACCACCCTTACAACTATACTCCCCTTTTCTAGGGTGTTCAGGAGGGATGTCAATGGTGTGCCAAGGCTTATGTAGTTTATTAAGCATAGCCTGTTCCTTGGCTATGTACGTCTTGTCTTTTGGAACCGCGTCAATAATCTGCAGACTGTGTACAAGTAGGATGACTATGCACTGAAACAAAGGGATTTATATAATAATAATAATTATTATTATCTAATATAATAATAATTATTATACGAATATACGTCTCGACTTAAAACATAAGTCGAGAAAAAATAGAATAAATCCGTATAAATAAATTAATATTGCAGATTTTAAGTAAAATTTTAGTTCACAGTGCATGGTGGTCGATGGTTTTAAAGAAATATATTGGGTTCGAACCGGGCGAGCCTTTTTTTTTAACGCTGGAAAAATGTGGCTCGCCGTATGACCAAGGCACCGAGTGCGCCCCGTTCATCGGAATAACCACTAAAAAACCAGCTGTACCCTTCCCGTCTTAACAGGAGCGCCACGGGATCGCTTGCTACCGGAGTTTTTTAATTTATCACGTAATTATGGTTGAAGCAAAACATTGTAAGAAAACCTGCACGTATTGGACAAAAACCCAATCGTTTTTGTAAATGAATAATGGGAAGATACGGTTAAAATACTAATAATACTTTTATACTTCAAATATAAATCCATTGGATTTTGAAAAATATAATTTATCAGTCCAACTAATTTGAAACACGGTTGCTGTAATGAAAATAATAATCCAGGGCAGAATAATAAATTACCAACGGCTGGTTAATTAAAAAAAAAAAAAAACAAATTCGTTATCTAACAACCAATTAAATTAACCAAACGCAAACAGCGTTTTGATAACGCGTAATAACTTACTATAGAAACACAAATAAATGATTATAAATACTTACCAAAACATGCATTTTGATGATAATATCTTCTATAAAATTAAAAATAAACTGTATTACTTTCTTCTGGTAATGAATGAAATGATACTAATTACCAACGAAAAGTCGAACATCGCCTTATATACCGTCAAATAACCGATGTAGTCGATGTACCGTAATGACCTCAATACTAACTAACAACTCTTTTAGTATCCAGTGTGTCATATTCATAACTGTCATATGTTTACGTTCAATTGTGTGCGTTATAAGATAAGAAAAATGAGACGCTAATCCGATCTTAGTCCTGAGATTATGGAATTATATTACACTAGCTGCGCGGGCGGTTTCATCCGCGTATAATTAATAAAAAAAAGCCTAGAGTCTAGACCCTTTTTCGATAAAATGACTATACATCACAAATAATTTAATTTATAAATTCGAACCAGTAGTTCCTGAGATGAGCCGGATCAAACAAACAAACTCTTCAGCTTTATATATTTAATTATATAGTTCGAATTTAAAAAATTATAATAATACGCGGTAATTATACGCGGGTGAAACCTCAACACAGCTAAGGAACTAAGCTGTTATGTCTCTTGTGCCTGTTATTTTTGAGGAGAAGGTTTGGAGCTTATTCCAACACGCTGCTCTAATGGGTTGGTGGAATAACGTTACGTGAAGCACGAGACAAATTATAATCACATGTAATTAAGCACATGAATTACAGTGGTGCTCTCGTATTTGAGCTCACGATCATCGGTTAATAGACTCGCGGACTCCTGAATAATAAAACAATAATGATTATAAACTGTTTATTACATGATTAAGTAAAATGTCTCATCCATTTTTCGGTAAACCTTGGAAGCCCAACACAACATAATCCAATGCAGTTTTGTTAGGTTTACAGAAAATTGGCCTGGGATTAGTACACTCTGTGGTCGCCTCCGGATGAGGAAAGCTGTCACCTTGTGAAGTTATTAAAAGAGCCAAGATTATCAGCTTGAAAAACATTCTGAAAACAAAGAATTAACAAAAGTAAATTAGCAACTTCAAGTTGGAATTAGCTCTACTTAAAAACCCCTGCCCAATTTTTATTTTAGACTAGCTGATCTTCGACTTCGTCCGCATTGCTTGATATATTAACAAAGTTTTCTTATGTACGAAGGAAAAACATCAAAAAAATCGCAAGCAAAAATATACTTTGTTTAAACATACATCACTGAACACGCAGTGCATATACAAATCGTTGTTTCTTGAAACTTCAATAACTTTTTATTAAATGAAGATATCGCAATATTTTTTTTTTATAAGGGTCAAGTGTCTAAGAATTAAAATTTAGTAAATTTCATTGAAATCTATCATGTTGTTATATGATGTTAAACCAACATAAACCCATTTTAACACAAACCTTTGGTAGTACCACATAATAATGGCTGATAAAAATAGTTAGCTAGTTGGAATTCGGAGTCAATGTGCCACCGCCAAGCAAAGCATCTAATATTTTATAATACTTTTTTACGCGACTGCCCAAAATAATTAGTTTTAGAGTTAGGTTACTATGTTACAAGTAGGACGGTCAAACGGGCCACCTGATGGTGAGTGGCCATGAGATTGCAATCTAACAGTATAGGAGATAATTCAGTCACAGAACCAATGCAATTTCTTTTCAAGACACGAGGGTATAAACCAGTGGCGTAACTGTACCAATTGAGGTCCGTGGCAAAGTCATTACATAGGGCCCCCCCAGGTATAGGAGCGAGACATAAATTTGAATAGGCAGTTTAACTTGTTGACGGTGAAGAAGCAAAATTGGAAAGTGACCAATAGGGGGGCCCCAATGCACCTGTAAGAAATATCTAAATATAAGACACTGAGCTCGTTGCCTCTTAGATTGGGCCCTCGTCGGGTCGGGGCCCTTGGCATTTTGCCAGTCCTGCCACCCTATAGTTACGCCACTGGTATAAACACTCTCCTTCTAAGCTTCGGGATGTTACTGAGAATTCATGTCAGAAAACCTCAACGTTATATTGGTCTCGAGATCTGGCTATATACCTGCGAGGCAGACAATTAATAAAAGTATATAATCATCCTTACCTACTTGTATTTACTTATGTACTTTTAGTCGAATCACTTGTATGCACTGCTGTGATAATAAAACGCGGAATTGAACTTACATTTATATATATATAAGGCTGGATTAGATTAAATGAACGTTCAAATAAATTGTATGAATAATTCATTTCGCTGCACACAAATTGTGTTTTATAAAATATCATAAATATAAAATTGCTTTACGCGTGGAAAAAAAATTGTTAAATTTTATTTGAATAATATTCTAGAGATTTTCTTGGTATGCCACCAACCTAGGCTTTGTGCAAGCTCATCTGGGTAGGTACCACCCACTTATCAAATATTCTACCGCAAAACAGCAATACTTGGTATTGTTGTGTTCAATTTGTACTTTATATTATTGACATAAGGTCCTCCTGACCGATTTCGGCCAAGGCGGCCAATCTCAAGAGAGATGAGCCAACTGCGCAGTAGATATTATAGTGCACAAGTGTGTGCGCAAACACAGGTGCACTATACTGGTGTACTCTTTTCCTTAGCTCTCATAATCCGATGGGACGGCAATCCAACTTGACCGGAAAGAATGCAGGCGCAGGCCAACGGCACGGGAGTGTACTCACTTCCAACTTCCAGACTTTTCTGACAGAAAGCCCCAATAACTATTTATTGGCCTGACCTGGGAATTGAATCCAGGATCCCGAGTTTGCGGCCTTATATTGAGCCATTAGACCAACGAGGCAGACATAAACTGTACATATTTATCAACACGCTAAACAAAAATAAATTGATTTGAAAATTTATTAAAAAATGTTATGGATAAATATTGCATCTATTGTTATTTTTTGTTTCGGTGTGCATGAAATATTTGGTTAATATATAAAGGAAATATGAATTTTAAATAACTACTTTTTATTTCTAAGAACAACTACATTATTTTTTCATCTGTTTTGTGAATAAAGATATATTATTATTAATATTTTCATATTTCAAGTAAGTTCTTTTGCATTGTCATATTTGTCTTTGTTTTTTTTATAAATCATTTTTAATGTAAAGAAGCGTTTAAATTTTAATATTAAACTTTTAATAAAAATATTATTTATAGGCTGTATTTATCAAATTCAAATTACTTTATACAATATTGAAGCATTACACTTTCTTATTGATTGTCAAACTAGAAACTACCACCGGTTCAAAAAAGCAACGCCCAGCCCCGACATAGGATATAGACATTGGCGCTGTTAGACATATTACCCATATTTAATACATTAATTACAGGCACAAGGGACATAACATCTTAGTTCCCAAGGTTGGTGGCGTATTGGCGATGTAAGCGATGGTTAACATTTCTTACAATGCCATTGTCTATGGACGTTGGTGACCACTTACCATCAGGTGGCGCACATGCTCGTCCGCCTTCCTATAAAAAAAAAACATCGCCAATATGCCACCAACATTTGTAACTAAGATTTTATGTACCTACAAACTGGAACACGATAATCTTGATAACAAGCAGTGTAATGCTGTAATCTTTATTTATCAAAGAATGTTACCTTTTTTTTTTCTTTTTTTTCTCTTTACTTTTACTTATTAAATTATTTTAATTACCATAGCATTTCATTTTTCTAACATATATTTATAATAATATATATATTTAATATAAATAATAATATATTTTCAGTATGTATAAGCTTATGATTCTGATGATGGCTGCAACCTGCATCGCTGATGATACTCGTAGGCGCTTAGCACCAGCGACGACGTCAACGACAACAGAAAAATTTCTTGAAGTTTCCAGTGAGAAATGTGATATATTGAAGAATGATTTCTGCGGCAGCGTACCCTCTGCTCACGGTCCCTCTTATCCAGCCGTTATCACTGGAGGCCTAGGTACCGCCCATCATAAGCCCAGGGAAGGCTAAATGAAGACTAGAAAGACTTGTTCGCATTTTACACGATATTTTTCAAATAAAAACCAATTAATTCCGATTAAAGTTTTAACATTATTACAACAATTTATTTTAATTGTATCCTTGTTCCATTGCATCCTGTATCCTGTTCCATGTCTATTGTATCTTGTTCCATGATTTTTTTTTATAAAATAGTAAGGACGGGCAATTGAGCCACTAAATTGTGATTGATAGAATATGATTGAGATTGGATTGAGAACTAAAACGAGAACGCCTTTTTCAAAACTTAATTTTCTTTTATTACAAGTTAATCCTTACTAATTAATACTATAAATACGAATGTGTGTTTGTTTGTTTGTTACGCGGTCATCTGGATATTTTGCATCTCTGGGGAACAAGTTTTGACATACAATACCTGATATCTATTTCATAATATAAATCATAATAAAGTATATAAATAAAGAGTTTGAAAGTTTTTAAATTCGCTTATCAAAACATGTGAAACTTTGATAATAATAATTGTATAAATATTAATTTAACATTTAACTTCATGGCGCTCAAAATATTTTAATTAGGAAACCGAAATTTATCAAATTAATTTGTATAATGACAAATTAAATAGGCTGGGTACATATTACTTAGCTCGCAAATCAATAAAAAGACTGGCTTACCCCAGACACAAAGTCTTTCGTGTAAAGTATTTATTGATGAAATGACGCATGGGCCAATCGAGTGAGAGAGAGATAGATGCGGCGCAAGCGTACAATCAGCGTAACGGGACAATGAGGCCTCCTTTTTCGTGCATGCAGCCAGCGTTCATTGATTTATTAGACGTTGTCACGTAAAAAATACATATAACATAATACGCGGGTATTTTTTTATTACAATCTCTGCAATTATTATTTTTTGAAAGGGTAGATGTAATTATATAGCATAAAATATACAGTACAGTACAGTAACAGCCTGTGAATGTCCCACTGCTGGGCTATAGCCTCCTCTCCTCTTTTGAAATGGAGCTTATTCTACCACGCTGCTCCAATGCGGGCCGGGGAAATAGATATGTGGCAGACTTTCAGTGAAATTAAACACATGCACATTTTCTTACGACTTTTTCCTTCACCGTCAAGCACGAGATGAATTATCACAAATTAAGCATAAGAAATCTAACTGTGCTTGCCTGTGTTTGAACCTACGATCATCTGTGAAGATTTACGCGTTCTTACCACTGGGTCATCTCGGCTTTATAATAGCCAGTAGTATAAAATATTTTACTTCCAAATTCAGGGTTACTGAGATTTTCGACAGTAGAGCCCGAGTTTTAGGGGAAACTAGTTACTATTTAGTAGTTTAACACACCGTACCCAGATAACCGGTTTATACGGGATTTTCACCTACTATAATTGATCCCATCTCGACACAGTTCGGAGGCTACAGGATCATTTCACCATAGGGATTCTCTTGTCATACTAGACTCGTGACTCGGAGCTCTCTTTGTAAAAGAGGCCTCTTGGTTGATTCCCCCCCCCCGCACTCTTCATTTGCACTTTTTTTTTAATTGCATAGGAAGGCGGACGAGCATATGGGTCACCTGATGGTAAGTGGTCACCAATGCCCATAGACAATGACATTGTAAGAAAAGTTAACCATCGCTTATATCGCCAATGCGCCACTAACCTTGGGAACTAAGATATTACGTCCCTTGTGCCTGTAATTACACTGGCTCACTCACCCTTTAAACCTGACGCACAACAATAGCAAGTACTACTGTTTTGCGGTAGAATATCTGATGAGTGGGTAGTACCTACCCAGACGACCTTGCACAAAGTCTTACTATCAAGTGTAATACCATTAGAAGTTTTGGAATGCCCTCGGCGTCGGTGCGGTTTTCGAGCAAGCAAGCGATCCATTAATTTTATACAAAAAAAAACAATGTGAACGTAGCTTTATAATTACTTAGATTAATAGGCTAACTATATATATGTTGTAATTAAAATTCGCTCATTCGTTTCCGGAGTCCATCATGGCGTGGGCATCGCTGTACATAGTGTTACTTCTAATATTTGCGTTCGATCCTGGCTTCTCATTTACTTTGGGTAATTATAATTTACATAATATAACTACAGTTTTGTCCAGCAGTACAGCTAATGTTACTTTATTTTAAAATATTCTTAATTTCAAATTTATTTCGTTCGATAAATCAGTTCAAAATTATTTCATACTTACTTGGTGGCAGAGCTTTGTGCAAGCTAGTCTGGGTAGGTACCACCCACTCATGAGATATCATACCGCAAAACAGCAGGACTTGCTTCCGGTTTGAAGGGTGAGTGAGCCCGTGGAATTCCAGGCACAGGGGGCATAACATCTTAGTTCCCAAGGTTGGTGGCGCATTGGTGATGTAAGTGATGATTAACATCTCTTACAATGCCAATGTCTATAGGGGTTGGTGACCACTTACCATAAGGCCCATATGCTCGTCCGCCTTTCTATGCAATAAAATATATATATGTTAGTATTTAGGTAAGAAATTATTACCTAAACACTTTGTTTGCGGCCCTTAATACCATAAATAAAACATGTTTGTGACACCTATGAAGAAAAGGTAGAGTATCGCTGGTCTCGTCCGTCTGTCTGTTTGTCTGTCTGAACACGATTAACTGAGAAACTACAGAATGGGTTTTCATACGATTTTCGCCAATAAACGGATTGTTTTATGAGGAATGTTTAGATGTATTCATTAAAGTTTTGTTTTGATTGAAATAGGAATACGAGTGTGGGTGATTCAATTATGATTAATCTCCCACTCTCATATTATTTTCAGGTGGAGATGAGAACGGGTTAAAATGGCCGAAAGAGTATAACATACGAGGAGAAATTACAAATCTATTCACCGGTATTATAAAGCCGTTTGAATTCTGGTGAGATGTACATACCTACATATACATTTTTAGGCATATCATTATATTAGAATGGATTTAGGATCATTATTGCCTTAAGACTTTTTTATCTCGAAAGTGAAGGATTAGAAGTGATTCACACGTGAATCTTAAAAGTTCAGAAGTTGAAACCCAGGCGAGAACCACTCAATTATCTTCTGTTCTTTGGATTCGTTTTTGGTCTATTCCACCACGCTGCTCTACTTTTATTTGAATGCACATGTGGCACAATTCAATGAAGAAATAAAGTCTCTTCTCGATCAGCAAATTATGAGATAACAAATTAAACAATATAATTCATCGGTTCAAACCAATGGGACACATGAGCTTTATAAATTACACGTTAATAATTTCATTATAATTTTCAGGTACAGCACTGAACTGAATATGTCTCGTATAGACTATTATGGCGGAATGGTGATGAACTATTACATCGCTGAAAGCGAAGAGGATTACGGTAGAGAATATGCGGTATGATGGATTTTTTAAATAGTTAGATTTTAATGAATCGCGAACAAGCTGGGAGATTTGGAATATGTTAAAAAATAAATTTATAATATACAAAAGTATAAGATATTAGACAATATTTTTAATTCATTAGGAATTGTAAATTTTAAATAAACCATTGCGT
This sequence comes from Nymphalis c-album, assembly GCA_963151315.1. Taxonomy (NCBI): domain Eukaryota; kingdom Metazoa; phylum Arthropoda; class Insecta; order Lepidoptera; family Nymphalidae; genus Nymphalis; species Nymphalis c-album. The sequence continues at coordinate 7,880,155 of OY720610.1, forward strand.
TGCTCTGTAAAAAAAGTTTTAATTTTAGTTTTTATTCATTACAATTTTTAACTTATATCGTACCTACTACCTGAAAACAAAGAAACAAAAATTAAAGTATTTTATATAATTTTTCAATTCATTCGTCTCGTCGTCTATCGTCTGGCGACGTCTCGCCTTCGTGACGACTCTTGAGAACAGCTTATACACGTGACTCAGGAGGGAGATTGGTCTGTAGTTTTTCAAGAGGGTTTTATCACCTTTCTTGAAGAACAGTACCACCTCACTCCCGCTCCACGTTTCCGGGGTCTTGCCATGTTGGATGACGGAATTAAAGAGGCTTGCTAGCTCTTTCAGGACCGGAGTCCCGCCTGCCTTAAGCAACTCTGTTGTGATTCCGTCATCTCCCGGGGCTTTGTTGGGGCTTATTTTCAAAGAAATAATTCATCAAAAAGAGCCCCTGTGTTTCGAGAAAGTTTACCAGCATTTGTCCCCAGCAGTTGTTGTGATTTCTGCAACCCAAGCCATAAGGTCCGACTTTTGATTCACCGCTATCTTGTACTCCCACTTTAGCATTAAAGTCTCCCATAACAACATTGTAGTGGGCCTTCGAGGTGTTGTTGAGGGCCTTTGCGATGTCCTCATACATCGCTTCTACCACATCATCAGAGTATGCCAAAGATGGCGCATATACCTGTACGACCTTCAGGGAGAACCTGTCGGAAAGTTTTAGGACAAGGTACGCTACCCGGTTCGACACACTACTGATTTCTACAATGCTGCTAATGAGATCATTTTTGACCAGAAAACCGACACCACCCTGGGAGAGTTTATCACCTTCGCGGAAGTAGAGTAAGTTACCGGACTCTAGAGTTATCGTGTCTTCCCCCTGTCTTCGGACTTCAGATAACCCCAGTATATGCCAGTTTATATGACTTAACTCTACTTCTAATTCGGCGAGGTGATGGTCCGGCCTTATCGAGCGTCCATTATACGTTGTATGTAGTCGTCTTTTATGGTCGCCTGCCATGAACCGGTGATTTTTTTGCACCCCCTGCCCTACCGATACCGCGACCGCTACCTTGGTCGGGCCTAGCGGGCTTGCCGGTAACTGGGGACCTTGCTGCCACGCTGGGCAGGCGTGTTGGCGAGCGCAGGAGGGCGTCAGTTGTTGACGGGGGAGACGCTGCTGCCCATCTCCCCTTTTTCCCGTCCCTTAGTCGCCTCTTACGACACCCACCACCACGGGAAGAGATGGGGAAATCAAATATATTAAGCTACTTTATCTACCGTGTTGGCTGTCATAAGTGACAACGCCATCTATCGAGTACATGGGTAACATACCGTCACGGTTTTACCGGCAAAAGAACGCTGTACCGATTAAAAAATATAGGTATATTTCTTTAGATATTTATATTCTTCCGAGCACGTTTGACTCCTATGCTGAAATATAGGGTCAAAAAAAGTCATTGGGCCTTTTTGTGAGAAGGGTCTCAGAATCAGATGCAATTTTGGCCAGCCAGCCTTCATCACCAGTGGAGGTAACGATGTATGGACCATTGTTACCACCTACAATAATTATATATGTATGTTACAGATATATCCAAGGACAACAAATGAAATGACAAGTGAAATTGTATGCGATGAAGACACGTGGGAAGGAGAACAAAATACCCTAATTAACCTAAGTGAAAACTTTACATACTATGGTAAAGTATATAACTAATAATATGAAGAATTATTGCTTACTAGTTTCGGTCGAGGCTTTGTCTGCGTGTTGTGTTGGGCGCAGTCTAAGAAACTGGCCAATGTCCATTCTTGAAGCTTGCTTCATACAAAACTTCGTCAAAATCGGTTCAGTAGCTTATCTACGGTAGCGTGACAGACAGATGTATAATTGTATTTATAATATTAGTATAGAGTTGTTAATTCATTATTATTAATATGTAATTAAGTGATGGGTCAGTAAAAAAATTACCTTTGAGTGAATACGTTCCTGACGACCGAATAGATTACTTTAATATAAAATAGGCTGGCGGAAAAATGAACCACTTCGTAGTAAGTATTCAACGCCGCCCATAGGAATTCGCGCTCTAAGAATTAACAATTCTATACATCGCCAATACGCCAACAACGTTGGAAACTAAAATGTTATGTCCCTACAAAATGGAACAATAAAGATTTTTGATAATGAATAAGTGTGATGTTATAATATCTATATACTCAAATAATTATACCTTTTTTATGTTTAGGGGTAATCAGACGGGCAAATAGGCCACCTGATATTAAGTGGTCACCACTGACCGTAGACAATGGCATTGAAATAATTGTTAACCATCGCTTACATCGCAAATGCGCCACCAACCTTGGGAACTAAGATGTTATGTCCCTTATGCCTGTAGTTATACAGGCCCAGTCACCCTTCAAACCAGAACGCAACAGTACCAATTACTGCTATTTAGCGGTAGAATATCTGATGATTGGGTGGTACCTATTCATACGGGCTTACACACAAAGCTCTAGCATTTTGAACCGGAACGTAATCTTATGTATTTTACCCAGGCGAAACAATATATAACGATCAGGGGGTTGAAATATGGAAATACTTAGAAACAGATAACGATGATAACAACAAAGAAGAACAAACTATATACGCGTATAAAACCAAGGATGGAGACTATGTACCAGTTTTGTGAGTAATTTGAATATACCATATTCCAATAGAAGTAGGAGTAAAGGTATAAAAAACTGTAGATTTACAAATTGCACTTTTTCCTCACGATATTTTCCTTCACCGTCAAGCACGAGATAAATTATAATCACATGAATTTCAGTGGTGCTTGCCCTGGTTTGAACCCACGACCATCGGATAAGAATCAAGCGTTCTTACCACTGGGCCATCTCACTAATGTATGTAACAATAAAATAACTTCTTACTTCATCCAACAGATACGAAACGTTGAAACATAATCTTTGGTCCGGTGCTTTGGATAATCACATAATTATTCGCTACTTCAACTTCAGTCCACTCGACGCGGGAGATTTAAACGTAACTAACGGTAATAACATTGAAATTATAATATATAATTGAATAATAAGTCAGAAAGACTGCCTCGTTGGTCTACTGGCTAGATATAAGGCCGCAGACTCGGTGGTCTTAGGTTCAATTCCCAGGTCGGGCCAATAAAAAGTTATTGGGTTTTTCTATCAGAAATTTCTCAGTAGCAGCCCGGAGTCTGGAAGTTGGAAGTGTGTACACTCCCGTGCCTTGGAAATCACTTTAAGCTGTTGGTCCTGCGCCTAAACTCTTTCCGGTCGTGTCGGATTGCCGTCCCATCGGATTATGAGAGCTAAGGAAAAGAGAGTGCACCTGTGTTTGCGCACACACTTGTGCACAATAATAGAATATCTCACCTAACCTCTCATCTAACCCACTCAGGGTGGGTGGTACCTACCCTGAGAACCGGCGAAAGAAACTCAGCGGGAATTTTTTTTTCAGCTCATTTTTTAAAATATTTATATATATAAACATTGACTATAATAATTATAAAGTTTAAAGGCTACGCGGATAAAATATTTCAATCATGTATTTTTGCATAATTTGCAATTTTAATAAATTGCAACGAAAGAGGATAGTTTTATTATAAAAATATTTGTTTTCAGTTGAAGCATGTAAGGACATCATCAAGAGGGAGCATATTAAGCAAAAATTTAATGATCTTCATGAAATTACAACTGACGTCGATGATGCTTTTCTTAGGTGTGTGTATTTATTGATACAGAAACATTTATATTAAGTTACAAATCGATTTTAAAAGAAGCTACTGCAAAATCATTCCGCGATGGTGGTAAGAATGTTCTACTTGGTGGTAGAGCTTTGTGCAAGCTCGTTTGAAGGGTGAGTGAGCCAGTGTAAATACAGGCACAAGGGACATAACATCTTAGTTCCCAAGGTTAGTGGCGCATTGGTGATGTAAGTGTTGGTTAACATCTCTTACGATGCCAATGTCTATGGGCGTTGGTGACCGCTTACCTTCAGGTGGCCCATATGCTCGTCCGCCTTCCTATGCAAAAAAAAAGAATGTTAGCTTCATTTTTTCGTCGAATTGCCATTTTGATATTCTGGACGAAAAATGAACAAGCTTCTCTCACCAATGAAAACAAGACGGGGTGTTATGTGTTTAGCAAATGTTTTTGAACTATTACTCCGATGTTTAAGTGTTTTAACTTCAAATAGAACAAATGCATATATTGGAATAATAAGTATTTTATTGTAAAATTTATTTAATTATCTGTTATAGTTTCAAAATTCAGCACAAAAAGACGTATAAGGTGGACGAACATGAGATGAGAAAGCAAATATTTAAAGAGAATTTAAGGTAACTTGTCTTCTTTGTTTATTTCTTTACATTATTTATCATGTGTATCAATCAACATACATATAACAAAAATTAACGCTTTTTGGAACACTAATTTCTGGACCTTTTGAGATTTGAGAAAATCTATTTGCAAATAAATACAGTAACCAATACCAATTGAGCAAATAGGAGCTATTTATTGAATCCAAAATCATTGCTACCAAAAAAAATTGTTATATTATGTACATTAATATATAACGATAAATACAATATAAGTATATAATATATAATTCTAGACGCGTAATAGAACATAACAAGAAAAATCTTGGCTACAAGTTAACAATCAACAAATTCTCTGACCTTACTGATGCTGAACTTGGAAATCTTCTTGCGACAAGACCCTCCGATTCCCATGAATCGGGATCAATGCCCTTTCCCCATACCATAGAAGAGGTTGAAGAAATTGCACAGGATTTGCCTGAGATTTACGACATGAGAATCGAAGGGTTCATCAGTTCTATTAAAAGTAAGTACGTTGTATCAAATTTTATTCATATTTAGAGAATATGAAAGAATATTCATATATTAATACTAGTTTACCTTCGCGGTTTCACCCGTGTAGTTCTCGTTCCCGTGGAAATACCGGGATAAAATATAGCCTATGTTACTCGCTGATAACGTAGATTTCACTTGGAGGTAGAGCTCTGTGCAAGTTCGTCTGGGTAGGTACCACCCACTCCTAAAGCAGTGCTTCGTACTGTTGTATTCCAGTTTGAAGGGTGAGTGAGCCTGAGTAATTACAGGCACAAGGGACATAATATCTTAGTTCCCAAGGTTGGTGATGCATTAGGGATGTAAAAGATGGTGACCACTTACCGTCAGGTGGCCCATATTATAGTACCCCTACCTATGCTCTAAAAATAGGTGAAAGAATTTTTGAAATCGGTTTAGTGGCTTAGGTGTGAAAGCGTAACAAATAAATCGTCGTATCTCCGTGAAAAACATAAATATAAATAAATGAAAATTTAACCTTCTTATATCTTAGATCAAGGTTCATGTGGTTCCTGCTGGGCATTCGCAACCGCGGCAGCAGTGGAGGGTGCGCTCGCCAGAAACAATGGAGCTCGCAACCTTGATCTCAGTGAGCAGTCACTAGTCGACTGCGCTTGGGGGTATATCTATTTAGTATTGTTTACATTTACTTGGTGTGAGGGCTTGTCTGTTCTGGTTGGAAGGGTGAGTGAGCCAGTGAAACTTCAGACACAATGAACATAATATCTGATATGGTTATTATGGTACCAATGTCTATAGCTGGTGGTGACCACTTATCATCAGTTGGCCCATCTGCTAATAGTCTACCTATTTTATAAAGAATTAAATAAATAATTCAACTAATTTTCGTCTGCGGCTTTGTCCAGTTGTTAAAGGAGAGGCACTTATTAGGTAGAAAAAGTAGTAAATCCTTCCTTGGTTTACTAGTATGTTTCCAGTCTTTTAGTAACTCTGTCTGTAACGCTTTCACGGTTAGAACAGTGATCCGATTTTAATGAAGCTTGAACCCCTAGGAAGAACATAGGGTACTTTCTTAATATCACTCCTCCCCGAATATCAATCTTCCGCCGTTACCAAACATGGTGAAGTCACGGACAAACATAAGTTAATAATAAAAAATTAAATAGTTTAAATTAAGTTTTATTTAAGCTACTCTCACTCTCAACTTTAAAATTATTCACTCGTTGCGTCAAAATTGATTTGAACTTTATAAGCAATAACTTCTAGATATGATAACTACGGCTGTAAAGGAGGAATGTTGGACGGAGTTTTCAAGTACGTCTTGAATCATGGTATTCCAACCGAGGAGGACTACGGCTTATATTTGGAAGAGGTAAATATTTATTTACATTATATATAAATACATATACATATGCACATAAGTAATAATGACGATAATGATCTTCTGACGGATTTCAAGAGAGGTTTGAAAAGGGCACAAATATTATAATGCACAATTAAGGAACAGATAGATCCACTATCTGTTCCTTCACTCTTATTGGAGTGTCTCTGATTGGACGTCAATCTAACACGTCCGGAGATAAAAATGATTAACAATAAAATTAGAAATTCCATAAAAGATTTGTGTAAGTTCAAGTGCATAAGTTCATTGTACCACCCTAATGGGATGACAATCCAGTGTGACCTAAGAGAAATAAGGCATAGAGCTGACGACTCAGTCAGCCGTCAGTTTCTCAAGAAATGGAATTATATTTCTGATAATTACCCGATATGGTCTCGTGATTAGAATGCGTGAATTTTTCTCGTTCAAACCACCGCTGATATTTTATTTGCTTTATTTTTGTTTATAATTCATCTCGTGTTTGACGGTGAATGAAAACATGGCGAGGAAACCACGTATCTAAATTCATTGAAATTCTGCCACATGTGTATTCCACTAACACTCATTGAAGTAGCGTGATGGAATAACCTCCAAACCTTCTGAGAAAAGGAGAGGAGGCCTTAGCCCAGCAGTGGGACATGATGTTACTTTACACACGTATGTTTAGTGTTTTGTGTTTGAGTTGGTCTTTATTAAACATTTATCTTCGTTTTAGAATGGCTTCTGTGCGATTGACAACATGACCGACGTATACCGCATCAGAGGATTCGCTCAAGTATCCTTGCTCAGCGTCAATGCTATGAAGGTTGCTCTCTATAAATACGGTCCGGTGACTGTTGCTATCAACTCGTCGCCAATAATACAATATAAGAATGGAATCTTTTATGACCCTGATTGGTGAGTTTTACCAGTATTTTAACTCGGCGGTAGAGCTTTGTGCAAGCTCGTCTGGGTAGACCGAAATCGGTCGTGAATTTTCGAAAATTGATCTGTGACATTCATTGACCATAAATTATAAGATTTCAAGAATACTAGTTGAATTCCGTCTTTTCTAAGGTGACTTTCCGCACAGAACTGGTGCTAGTTTTTTATTTAATTTTATCCAGTAATAAATCCATGACAATTTAAAAGTGCTTATACACTTATAGTTTACAGATATTTTGATATTGTGATGAGAAATAGAATCGATTAAGTTGGTTTAATGTTGTAGAAAATTAGTACCTCAAGAATATATCGTCATAACCCTCTGGAAGCTGTTTGTAACGGTCAAAATTATTTTTTTATTTCATAGCAAGGCGGACGAGCATATGGGCCACCTGATGGTAAGTGGTTACCAATGCCCATAGACATTGGCATTGTAAGAGATGTTAACGATCGCTTACATCGCCTGATATCTGATGAGTGGGTGCTACCTACCCAGACTAGCTTGTACAAAACCCTACCACCAAGTGCACAAAGCCCTACCACCAAGTCAAAATGTTACTCAGTATTCGAAGGAATTTGTTATTTTTCACAGCAATGAAAGTCATATCAACCATGCCGTGACCGTGGTTGGTTATGGCGTTCGAGATGGTGCTACGTATTGGATCGTGAAGAACTCCTGGGGGGAGGACTGGGGGGAAGACGGATACGTGCTCATCTCAGCTACCAACAATAACTGTCATATATTAGAAGATGCTTATTATCCGATTGTCTAGTCTGATGAACATATTAATCTACGATTTTTTTAACGAACAAATCAAACGATAATTTTCAATTGAGGAAGTTTTTTTGTATTTTCTATCGCTTCAAGATGTCCAGTATGTGTGTAAACATGTAATTTTGAAACACATAATAACACATATTAAAATATAAAGTATAATGAAAATAGAATGACGGCAAGTGAAACTTCTCTCTCTTTGTCAGTGTGTCGAGTGCGTTTTTTTTTACCTAACCGATAGTGATTACGTCAACTGCGATTTTTGTCAATTCCGATTATTGTCGCTAGATGGCGCTGTTTCCATTTAAAATTCGCAGTAGGCACACTGGTGTCATGTCTTTTTCTTTTATAGAAGACAAGACGAGTGCTAAGAAGATGTAAGAGTTCAAATCAGAGATGAAATCAATATTTTGGAAAACGTAGTACATTTTACAGTTGTCAATATAATACAGGGTTATTTTTAATGAACCAGCAACCTCGCAGGACTAGATAGCCAACTCCATAAGCAACAACTTTTGTTCTACGAGTTTTCATAATATGGTAGATTTTATTTTCATACAAAAATAAGTATTAATTCAATTTCCCGCTTGAACGTTTATAAATCTACGCACATCGCAAAGCTCGACGTGTCGCGTCGTTCTGTCGTATATGAATGAAATATAGACTTACAAATGTCACGACTTTACGACAAAAACTTGTAAAACCTTTTTCTTTCATGTGTTTAGTTATGTCCGAAGTCGTAGAACAAAAGTTGTTGCTTATGATGTTAGCTATCTAGTCCTGAGAGGTGGCTGGGTCATTAAAAATAACCCTGTATATACTTTTAATATGTGACTTCTATTTGTTATGTTTTGTGTTGTGAGAAGTGTTTGATAGAAAAATATATAAAAACTTCGAATGTGTTGAAATATTTTTGTTATTGTGTAATTATTAAGCGTAAATAAATTCCTAGCGTGCATTCATTAAAATTTGATTTTTATTTGCTGGTCGCCCCGACTCCGTGTGCTTAAAATTCATACATAGGCACCGCAACCACGTTGGTACCACTTAAAGTTGAAATCCAAAAATCTAAGAAGTTTAAAAAAAAAATAGTTTCAAAATTTCAGCTTTCTAGACTAGATGTGGCTAGGCGTTGATAGTCAGGCAGGATAAATAATTTTATTAACAAAGACGATAAGGATAAAAAAAGAATTATCCTTAACCTACAGTTCTACTTTATAACGTGACATTGCTAACTATCATATATGGATTCAAAATTAAGCGATTCACTCTCTCAGTAGAGTTATTCTATTAAAAAAACTCGAAACTCTCTGCGGAATACGATCTTGAATTTATTGTACGCCACATACGCATTATTTTACAATTTTACAGTACAATTGCCTTAGATATAAGTTAGTACTTAGTAGATAACTTCTAAAAACGAACACTAAATGTCACTTTTTAATTAAAACAGTTTAATTTATTTATATCGGTTAATATTTATCTTTCTTTACAATTATATTCATTACTATTACACTATGAACGTTTGTAAGGAAATAAGAAAGCACAAAGTGGGAAATAAATAGAATACGCGTAGCGCCATCTAGTAGCATTTTCCCGAACTACTTTGTAAACTTGTAGCAATAAGGTTTAACCAATTTGCTTGTGATTCCGCATTTCCCCGTAATACAATATTAAGCACTTACTTATTTTATTTAAAATAGATTTTAATAGATTATTTATCAAAACGAATTAATAAATTAGTTGACCAAATCAAAATACAAGCTATTCTTTTAGACAAGCAGTCGTATGGTTTGTATGTGTAATGATGAAATAATTCAGTTATTAATTAAAGAATTGTGCCCGTCTAGGTGGCTGGGGAATTGCTGCTACTATTCCAAACGCACACGACTTCTACAGTAGCCATTTTTACATTTCATTCGTATGTTTAATACTTTAATTTATACAATTATTTTACTAAAGGACACCATTAAATAACCATTAAGTAAAATAAATAAATAAAAATAATTTCGTCAGTTTATTTACGTAAATATATTCATAATATTAAAATTATTAAAAAAAAACGATGTATGCGCCACGCACACATAAATGCAACACCTGCAAGTCGTTCGGCGTTGCAAGTCTCTATGGCCGCTGATTCCTATCAGAGCCTCCTGGCCATTGACTTATTATAACTTAGTGGTATGACGGTATAAGAGAGTGTAATGCCGTTTACTGTAAAGGTCTCACCTCAAAGGCTCACCAATATATGTTTCATAGCAAAATAAAGATTTATTACAACGTAGCAGAACGTATTATAAATGTGAATGTTTGTTTCGATGCTTGTTAATCAATCACAAAAACTTGGAAAGGAGATAATAGCGTGACCAGCCTCGTACACGCGAAGTTGTGGACGAAAGGTAGTTGATTATACAGAACGTATATTATCCGATACTAACAATTATTACAAAAACAGTGCTACGTATTTGATGTGGAAACGTAGCATTTTTTCTCAAAGAATGACTCAAAGTACCAATTAAGGAAAATATGTGAGTATTTGAAAATCTTTTTGCTTAGAATTTTAAAAATTATTGCATAAATAGAATCGACTCACGATACCTAATAACCACTTCACGGGTCGGACACGTGTTTTCTTACATTCTGTATATGAGTATTGCATCTTCAACACAACGCGCCGCTTCACGGGAACAAAGCTGCAATCTGTGCTTTACGCAAATAGGTTTGGACCCTCTTCGACAAGATTTACACCGAGTGTCGTTTTATTTGTTTCCAAATTTAAAAAAGAGTTAAGAATGAAGTAAAGTTGTCTATGTCGAACTGTTTTGAGGGCAAAGCCAATTATATGTTTTTCTTTTTTTAAATAAAATAGGTAGACGATAAAAGCAATAGTAAGTGATAAATAAATATAAATATATACCATGTATCGACCTAGTGAACTATATTATGTATCCTGTGCCTGTAGTTACACTGGCTTTCTCACCCTTCGAACCGGAACACAACAGTACCAAGTACTGTTGTTTTGCGGCAGAATATCTGATGAGTGGGTGGTACCTACCCAGACGAGCTTGCACAAAGCTCTACCACCAAGTAATGTTACGTATGTAGTGTTACAACAAAAGTTGTTGCTTATGATGTTAGCTATCTAACTAACTAACTCACTGCGAAGTTGCTGGGTCATTAAAAATAGCTGTACAGTACCAATTAACCGTAGTACTTAGCATTGTTGTGTTATGGTTTGAACTACTGTAATTACAGGCACAAGGGGTATAATATTAGTACCATAAGTATTCGCGCAACAACTTGGTAAGGGATGGTCATTATTACTTATAGTGCCATGTCAACGATCACTGATGATCACTCACTATCAGCCGTATCTACTCATTTACAGTACGCCTATGTAATTAAACACAACTTAAAATCAAAATTTTCTTCTGTTAATTATTTTTTTTATTTGGCAATAGGTACTGATAAATAAAATAGTTATGTATTATGTATTCATTGTGTTATTAGTAAGTAAGTAAATAAATAGACGAATACATATGATATCATGAGTCAGACTTTTCTTATAACATTTTTAGAGATACTAAATCCTCTATAAAAAGTTTGCGTGTATCTGCTTTAGTTTTGCCAGTGTTTGCCACTAAAGCGCTCGGGTCGGCAATTTTCCGTCCCTGTACGTAGACATGAGCCGTCTCGTAAAATGTACAACATATTATATGTCATGTATTATATCGACTTCTTTTATTTTGAAAGTATCGGATATCATGTAAAAGTCCTGTGTTGTAAATGTTTATAGTATAGAGAAGCTTTAAACTTGCTCATTGATTCTCAAAAATCTACCATCTTGATATCTGGAAATCTACAACAGTGCGATTTTTAAGACATTTCCGGCCACAAACACTCTGTGAAACTTTTGTCGGCGATTTTTTCCGAACCAATATGACATAGAAACTTTCAAATGTAGTTATTCCTGAAAGGCAGGCAACCTGCAAGCTCTCTGGTGTTGCGGGTGTCCACGGGCGGTGGTAGTCACTTTCCACCAGGTGAACCTCTGTTTGCCTCTTACATAAAAAAATACCACCGGTTCGGAAATAAACACCTCAGAAATAAGAGGATAGTCATGTTTGATTGGATTGATTTTTTCCTTATTATATTATCTTTTTCTTGTGTTTATTTCTTATTAATGATTCATCTCGTAGCATAACAATATATTGTAAGGAAATGTACATTTGTTGGATCCACCATCCCGTGTTGGAGCAGCGTGGTGATATAAATACCAATTATTACCCTTAACAAGAGGGATGTTTAGTACCACTATGAGCACTTATGTAACATAGAATAAATAATAATATGTATGATATCAAGCCTCTTAACACTTTGCATAATGTATGATTTATGTATTAAAAGTTGATGAGAGTAATATTATAGCATGAAATTTGAATGCAACGTTCTCTGTGTAACGTTTTGGTGTAAATATCGTATTTTTCCTAAATCCAGAAATTTATTTGTCCGTTTCTTTATACACATACCACGCTACTTATTTCAAATTTCATTAGAATGAGTTCAGTAGTTTAGTCGTTGTGAAATAACAAATAGACAGACTTGGTGGTAGAGCTTTGTGTACTTGGTGGTAGAGCTTTGTGCAAGCTCGTTTGGGTAGTTACCACCCACTCATCAGATATTCTACCGCAAAACAGCAGTACTTGGTACTGTTGTGTTCCGGTTTGAAGGGTGAGTGAGCCAGTGTTATGACAGGCACAAGGGACATAATATCTTAGTTCCCAAGGTAAGTGGCGCATCGGCGATGTAAGCGAGGGTTACATCTCTAACAATGTCAATGTCTATGGGCGTTGGTGACCACTTACCATCAGGTGGCCCATATGCTCGTTCGCCTACCTATGCAATAAAAAAAAATGGTTGTCTGTAAAGTCGGTTTACGGACGATAGTTTAACGTGACAAAGTCATAACAAAACATTGATGAAATGACGGACGCATAGGCCAATCGAGTGAAAGAGAGATAGATGCGGCGCAAGCGTACAATCAGCGTAACGGGACAATGAGTCATCCTTTTTCGTGCATGCAGCCAGCGTTCATCGATGTATTAGACGTTGTCACGTCAAAAAGACATACATTAAATATATGAGTCTGCTTATAATTTTTCATTTTAAAAGTTTTTTTTATTTACATTAAAACCTTAAATATATACAAATAAAAATTAAAAATAATTACTTTAATTACAAGTCGTGACCGCGTAGAATGATGGCTAGAATGCTAGCAGCATATCCCCTTTGAATCGCAATTCCGATTCTCTGGGCGAAAAATGAACACCAGTGGAGGCAATAAGGAGGGGGATTTTGGATGATTTTTTTGGCACTATTACTCCGAGGTCCAAGCGTTTCAACTGCAAACGGAACAAAAATATAATTTGGGATAAGAGACGAATATTTGTTACGTTTGTTCGTTTCAGCTTTGTCCGCGGCAGCTTCGGCTTTACACATTGTTTGATATGAGACGGGGCCAGTGTGTCAACACATGTTGCGCCCCACACAAGGGCCCATTCATTTTAAATATTTTTTGAATTAGTTTAGCAATGTTTTCTAAATTACAAATATGTCGCGCCTATGATACTTCCGTTACTTACTCGTTCTACCAACCGTAGCTGTATTTCAGGGTTTTTACATTAAATATCATCTAATATTTAATAATTAAATATTTAAAATCTGACGTATCAATTCAATTCAATTCAATTCCATTTATTTGCTTCAAATATAAAACATTTATTCACTACATTTATGACATGCAAATATTTTAGCTTAAATTAACTATTAAATTATTAAAATTAAATATTACAAAGAATTAACATTACATTTCATTAAATTGCATTATGAAATTGATAAATAAAAATATTTGACATTTATTGCGGGAATTATTTTACAGAGTAGAAACATTTGTCCACCAACCAGATATTTCATTTTTTTTTAATCTTTAATAAGGCAGATCCTTAAAACAACATGTTCAAAATCGAAACAGTACTTAAGTGTAGAAAGTAAAAACAAGGGGAAACGTAAATACATTTCCTAGTATTGTTAACGTGAAGGTGAAAGTCGGTCTGTTTGTTCGTGCATAGATGTAAAACTACATTTGAAAATGTCACTGCGCAATCAGGAAAACAATAACTTAGTATGAATAAAAATATATTTGATATAGTATCTTAATATATAGGGCACCGAGTGAAAAGTCTAGTTATAACAGTTCTGAAAAAAAACTATGTCACCTATTTAAGTTACTTTACTTGGTGGTAGGGCTTGTGCAAGCTCGTCTGGGTAGGTACCACCCACTCATCAGATATTCTACCGCAAAACAGCAGTACTTGCTATTGTTGTGTTCCGGTTTGAAAGGTGAGTGAGCCAGTGTAATTACGGGCACAAGGGACATAAGGTCTTAGTTCCCAAGGTTGGTGGCGCATTGGCGCATGTAACCGATGCAACCATCACTTACATCGCCAATATGCCACCAATCTTGGGAACTAAGATATGTCTCTTGTCCCTGTATAATATATACTAATATTATCACGTATAAACCACTGTCACAATTTTATTGAAATTTGGTATGGAGCAAGCTTGAAACCTAAGGAAGGATATAGGAAGAGTATACAGCTCCAGCATCGCTCCTGACACGCGGGCGAAGTCGCGAGCTAAAACTAGTGTTACATATTTTTTTTATAGATTTAAGGAAATGTAAGACTGATATTGCGTTGTGATTATAAAAACATTACAACATTACAACCTGAATCGATTCGGGATCATATATTCATAATTGTCAATATTTTTATTCGTTTTATTGTATATTTATTAACATTTTTTTAACATTTGCGCAGAACCTAGACTTATTTATGTACAACATAAATGTAAAAAAATAAAAATAATATCACATACATGTATCAGGGTTCGTGTATTATCTACGTGATGCAAAATATATAAATATACAACGTCCTCAACCCAGAGGTTGTCTGGAAGAGATTGCTGTTTTGGCAATAAGGCCGCCATATCCACCATATCTTTGCATTAATTTGCCTTTCGTTTTTAACCTACTTTAAAAAAGGAGTCTCATAATCTGACGGGACAACCCGACACGAAAGGAACCAGATCGGAACCAACGACTTTACGTTTTTTCCGAGGCACGGGAATGCACACACTTTCAATTTCCAGACTCCGTGCTGCTACTGAGAATTTTGCTACAGAAAATCTTAATAACTTCTTATCGGCCCGACTCTGAGATCAACCCAGCACACGGAATGTGCCTTAAGCCGAGCCACTAGACCAATAAGGCAGTCATCCAATAATAAGGTACTACTTGTATGTATTCCTACTTCCCCCTTCCTTCTTAATCTACACGTGCTCGCTCTCAAAGACACCGCCTAACTGTGACATTAATTCCTTCGTGCACAAGGAAATTTGGCAACTTCTTTCTTTGTCGCGCCTCCAAAAAATGGAATTCTTTACCAGCACCCTTACTCACCTCCTCCTATAACATGGGTTCCTTCAAACGAGGCGTGAAGAGGCATCTTGCGGGCTGGCGGGAGTAGTTAGTGCAGAAAGCTCTTCCCGACTGTGCTGTCGTCACGTTTAGACTCTACTAACACTTAACGTCAGGTGGAGTAGAGCCATTTGTCACTTCCCTTCAACTATAAAAAAATGTACTTTTTAGTTTTCTGAATACAAAGCTGTGATTATTTTGACGAAATTATTAAAAAATAAATAAGTTGATAATGTTATTAAAATTTATAAATAAAAATATTATTATCAATCACAAGAATATATATGTAACACTGTATAAAATAAATGTGCTCAGTGTGTATAAACCTTTAACTAAGGGCTGGAGGGGTAGAGTGGGGTGCGGTAGGCGGTAGCTCAGACCGCGTACCGCGCGCGAGGCGACAACACGCCTTCACTATGTCGATGTAGTGTCCTGTGATACCTCGAAAATGTCTAATTATCACATTCTGTTGGCTGTTTTGTTCGCGATCAACTTGATCATGGGTGAGTATAAATAATTTTACACTTGAAAATAAATAAAAACGTTATCAACCCCTGATTTTTCTTGTCGACGGGGGTTTTTTTTGTTTTTGACGTGAAGGTGTTGACGCTAACAGTTACGGAGTCAAAGATTTATTTTTGGGGTATTGTTTTTCTATAATGATTGATGGCTTCGCTCGTCTATAATCTGTGATATTTTTCCAACGATTAATGTATTCGATGCTTGATTGATTAGTCGACGGAGTTAAAGGTATTAGTCGGAGCAGCGTAGTGGAATAAACTCTTAACCTTTTCATCAAGACAAGAACGGTTTTTTCCCACCAATGTGATATTTTCATTACTTTTATTCGATCAACATATTGTTAAACAAAGCATTTGTCTATCTATACTGATATTAAAATTATTGCGCGAAACTTATACTGTCAGTCTGAGTCTACACTTTCACGACTAGACCACTGAAGTGATTTTGATGACATTTATCATAAGCTAGGTTGAACCCCAAGGAAGAATATAGACTCTTTTGCCTCTGTATTTCTAGCACCGAAAGCCGAGATGGCCCAGTGGTAAGAACGCGTGAATCGTGAATTAACCGAAGATCGTGGGTTCAAACCCGGGCAAGTACCGCTGAATTTCATGTGCTTACTTTGTGATTATAATTCGTCTCGTGCTTGACGGTGAAGGAAAACATCGTGAGGAAACCTGCATGTATCAAATTTCATTGAAATTCTGTCACATGTGTATTCCACCAACCCGCATTGGAGCAGCGTGGTGGAATAAGCTCCAAAACCTTCTCCTCACAATGAGGAGAAGAGGCCTTAGCCCAGCAGTGGGACATTCACAGGCTGTTACTTTACTTTCTTTATTTCTAGCACGTGGGCCGCAAGCAGATATTAGTATTTTATTGATGTCATAGTAACCGATAGTTAGTATGTTTAAAAATAGAAAATCATTAAGTTGGAGATTTTTGACCTCCAACAGACCGATTTCGGCCACGGCGTCCTATTATAGTGCACAAGTGTGTGCGCAAACACAGGTGCACTCTCTATTTCCTTACTCTTATAACCCGATGGGACGGCAACTCGAAACGACCGGAAAGAATTCAGGCGTGGGACCAACGGCTTAACGTGCTTTCCGAGGCACGGGAGTGTACACACTGCCAACTTCCAGACTCCGAGAAGCTACTGATAATTTTCAACAGAAAATCTCTTTCTGGGAATCGAACCCAGGACCACCGAGTATGTGGCCTTATATGTAGCCACTCGAACAACGAGGCAGTCTGGTGATTTTTTCTTTGTATGTAATTAGGATCCGTTGTTTGAAAATTGTTACGCTTTCATGTCTTAACTACTGAACTGATTATGATGAATCTTTGGATCACGTTGTCAAGGGTACATAAAAGGAGTGGGTAAAACCACGGGCGGAAACTAGTATATAATATTAACGATCGATTCGTTTGTGGATTTAATATGGTAAAATAGTATTTTCTTTATATTATAAAGAAGTAAACTTGCTCTGAAACTTTAATTGAATCCGTCTGAAGTATATAATGATAAAACTTACTTGAATTGCATTTAGAGGGATATCAAATAATATGATAATTGTTTCCTCGTCTTAAAAAATGTAATAAGTCTATCTTTCAATGTATTTAATATATAGGTAACAGACTGTGACTGCCCCACTGCTGGGCTAAGGCCTCCTCTCCTTTTTTAAGAAAAAGCTTTGGACTTTTTCCACCACTGTTTGAATTCGGATTGGTGGAATACACCTGTGACAGAATTTCAGTTAAATAAGACACATGCAGGATTCCACACGATGTTTTGCACGAGATAAATTATAATCATAAATTACGCACATGAAATTTAAATGGTACTTGCCCGGTTTGAACCCACGATAGTCGGTTTCGATTTACGCGTTCTAACCACTGGGTCATTACGACTTTTTACTTTATATTTTAATAAACAATTAATTAAATTAAAGCCTTAAACATTACACAAATTGAAATTAAAAATGGCTACTGTACAAATTGTGACCGTACGGAACGGTGGCATAAATGCTAGCGGCATTTCTCCTTTGAAACAAAATTCCGATTCTCTGAGCGAAAAATTATAATAATTATTTGTATATTATTAAAAAAATATATACAGAGTGTAACAAAATTCGTGTCCGACCCGTGAAGTGGTTATTAGGTATCGTGAGTCGGTTCTATTTATGTAAAAAAAAATTAAATATTATGCAAAAAATTACTCAAAAAAAATTTTTTTTTTTTCATTTTCAATTGTAAATGACGAATATTTCATGGATGATGGAACTGAGTTCTTGACCTCGTCTCCGACTTACCCGATAGGTAAGAGCTATCGAGCACTGACGCCCGTGCCTGTGTGGCAATATAATGGTCGTTATTTAGTCAAATTAATTTTTTTTCGGGGTAAAATTTTGCTTAAAATTTTAAAATTTATTACATAAATAGAATCGACTAAGGATACCTAATAACCACTTCACGGGTCGGACACGAATTTTGTTACACCCTGTATATTATTTGTTGGTAGAGCATCATATTCATATACACCAAAAATATTTCTTGGTATTGTTGTGTTCGGTTTGAAGGGTGAATGAGCTAGTGTATTCGGTACAAGAGACATAGCATCCTAGTTCCTAAGGTAGGTGTCGCATTGGCGATAATTTATTTACAACGCCAATCTCTATGGGCGATGACGACACATTACCATTAGTTGCTACATTTTCCCGTCGAACATATTGTATATATAAACATATATATATATTATAACCTAATCTTTACCTGAAAGGGACAGTCTTCGGCTGTTACCAAGTTACATAAAGACTAAAGGTATATAAGAAGACATTTTGTAATTTTCGTGTATCTGTCGGTCACCAAAACGAATTGTATTTTGAATATATGAATATAGCAATCAGGCTTAAATATAATTTTGCGTACGTCACGAGAAATACGTGTCTTGTAATCTTGATATATGTTATCAATTTGCAATGCCAAGGGTGGATTACTCTCTAAGTCCCTCATCAGGAGGGATTTCCCAGCGGTGGGGAACGCCCTATTCTTACTAATCATTTAAGGATGAAATGAGTTTTCCATTATACATTACAGAGTTTCATTTGAATGAGTTTATTAGTTATTTAGACATATGAATGTTGACCTAACTTCGAGTAAGTAAGTTAAGTACCCTTTTACGGTAACTTTGCTAAAGTTTTTTCTTTGTGAGCCAGTTAACAGCCTATAATATTTATTAGACTTACTAGTTTTCTAGAACTTTCTAGTTTTCCACCGCGTTTTCGCCCGCGTGATAAGGAGCGGGTATGAGATAAATAAGTACCCAATGTCCTTAATTAAATTCAAGCTTACTTCGTGTGAGGAGGCATCTTGCGGGCCGGCAAGAGTAGAGTCAACTGTCTTTCTGGAAGATATAAAAAAAATCGAATGTTGGTGGCGATTGATAATGACCGCATAACCATAATAAGTGCATATAGGTTAAATATAAGTCTACCTACCTAGTTTAAATTAAAATATACATACGTATATTATAAATATAAATATTAATGTTAATTTTTGTTTAGATGGTTAATGCTTTAATATTTATTTTCTAATTATTAATTAATAATATTTCTTGATTATTTAATAGTTTCCTATGTGTTTTTAATATGTAATTTTAAAAATTTATTTTTTGGTATTTTAATATTTATTTTTGAAATTATTTTAATTTTTTAGTGGAATTGTTATATGTATTTGTTTTCACTTAAAACTATTTTATAAAATATGTGTATTGTAATGTTATAAGTGCATGCCGAGACTACCTGTAATTAGTAGAACATTTTCCTTGATTCAAGTTGTTATATTGTACGTATTCAATGTGTTATTGTATCTACTGTTGGTTGTCCTAAGTAAATAAATAAATAAATTAAACTACGTTCCCTAATTCGTCATGTGTGACATCAACATATCTTGAAACGACATATACTATTACATATCATAATTAAGCGTGTCTCGGAAAGTAGACGGCGCAATAGTTAAAACGTTTCCTGAGTAGGCCAATAAACTGAACGGGAAATTGTCATGCGCACGCGCACGTAAGTCGTATGACTTTTTATTTATACGACAACTGATTGTTTATTTGCATATTCCTCATATTATGTCAATACTAGTATCTAGTCTTTTATAGTATTTTATTCTTCCTTTATGGATGTAATGGATATAAAGTTTGAGAATCAAAGTTAACGAGGCTCTTTTTTTTATTATTTCATTGAAAGGCGGACGAGCATATGGGCCACCTGATGGTAAGTTGTCACCAACGCCTATAGACGTGGGTATTGTAAGAAATATTGAACATTCCTTATTTCCAATTCGCCGTCAACCTTGGCAAGGAAGATATTATGTCCCTAGTGTAGTTACACTGGCTCACTTACCCCTAAAGTCTTAACGCAACAAAACTTAGTATTGCAGATTAGCGGTAGAATATCTGATGAGTAGGTGGTACCAACCCAAACGGGTTTGAACCTACCACCAAGAAAAAAAACAATAAATAAAATTAATTTATTTATTTGACGTTACACTATAAATTATAAATACAAACTAATATTCTAAATGCGAAAGTAAAATTTATATGTAACACTATCTCTTGATAATTATTCAAGCGATCAACATTACATTTTGCATAAACGATGTCTGGGGTACAGAATAACATATAGTACCTCATACCTAATCCCTCCCATCATATGGGCGCCGAAAGTGAAAATTACGCTACAGCCTTCGATAGAAAACCAATTGTAGAATAGAAAATAAAATGTATTTGACAAGAACAATTATGATTATAACAATAATTGAGCGTTGAAAGCAATGCAAAGCAAAAAAATCATGTGTGCAATTCACACGTGGTAGAAAACCTACAAAAATGTTGGCACTATGCCTTGGTAATCACAAGTGGAGGGGGTACGAAGGAGAGCACAAAGAGAACCACGATCATAAGAAACACTGTATAATGCTTCCTATCTCATTTTCTCCCACGTTAAATCTTATGAATGTATGTGTCTGTCTCTTTTTACTGTCGCTTTTTCGTTTCATCGACTTTCAAATCACAACGATGCTAAATAAGTTTTCACTTCAAAAATTGGTCTACCGCACAGTTGGTTTTTGAGGTTGAAGTGTAATCGCTGGTTTTTCAATTGTAGCTAAATGACGAACGTAATATTGACAGATACCTATTTCTACCTTTGAATTACTTAGTTATTAAAGAGTGGATACTCTTAAAATTATCATAATGATCGGATATGTAGTTGTCGTGAACGCGTTACAAATAAACTGACTTACTTTCGCATTTATAATGAGTATCACATAATTAAATAATGAAATCAAATCATGAATAAACAGACAATAGAATATTTTTTCTAAAACAATTTGATGATAAAATTTTACACACACAAACAGTAAAAATATAATAAATCACAACAATTGAATTTATGAATGAAAAAAAAAATTAGTAAATTCAATAAACAGCGTTTAATTACTTAAATTAATATATGTGAGTGCAGTAGACATCGACATGTAAGGAAGTATACGACACGCGCACACGCGCGCAAGGAAGTAGAGCGCAGTGGGGGGAGCATATGAGAGAGTATCATGACGTATGACGTCATGGTGCAAGCCGCTCTATTTTATTTATTTATTTTGAACATTTAATACATATCATTGACAATAATATATACGATTGTAAGTACTTGTGCCTATAATTACACCAGCTAACTCATCTTTTAAACCGGAACAAAGCAATACAAAGTACGGCTGTTTTGCGGTAGAACATCTGATGAATTGGTGGTAGCTATCCGGACGATCGTAAACAAAGCTTTACCTCTACCAAGTAAATATACCATGGATGAAAGCTTCAGCTTTATATATTAGTATAGATATTTAAGGTGTACATATCTATACTAATATATAAAGCTGAAAAGTTTGTTTGTTTGATCCAGGTAATCTCAGGAACTACGGGTTCGAGTTTAAAAAGTATTTTTGCGTTGTATAGTCCTTTTATCGAGGAAGGCTCTAGGCTTACTTTTATTCATTATATTTTTATTAATTATACGCGGGTGAAACCGCGGTACACAGCTAGTAGTTTATATTTCTTACAGTTGTTATTTATTTTATTTATATTCATGACGGTGCACGGCAATAAATTACCTGAAGTAATAATATCGGTTCAGTTCCGTTGAATTATACTCCAATACAATTTATCGACAGTTTGTAATCTATTGAGATTTATTATAAAATGTCCACATATTGTAACCTCAAATTCAAAAATATATCCTAGTAAAACACTGGGGTTTTCCTGTCATCGTTCGTAACAAAATATTTCATGACTTATCTATTTAATATAAAACTGTACTATGATGATAGCTGATAGGTAGAGATGACTAATATTCTGAAGAGATTAACACCAGCCAGTACTCCATGATGACCTGAGTTTCTATCCCTTTCTTCTCGGGATAATTCACATTCTGAACCAACGTCTAAAGATACACAAGTTGTAAAAATCTATTTAAAAAAAATTATATTTTGATTTTGATTTTGACCACGACCGCTCTACCAAGAGTATATAGACGAGGGTTGCTAAGAAGCACATAGAGAACCTATCAATTCTCACACATCACACGAAGGGAAACGCAGCGGGGGAAACTATTGTTTTTCTTTGACGTGGTGGTAGGACTATGTCCTCGTCCTGCTCTTGTCTTGGTAGGTACTACCTACTTATCGTATATTCTACAGCTAAATACTTAGTATTGAAGGAAGATTGAGCCAGTATAACTAAAGGCACAAGGGACATAACATCTCAATTCCCAAGGGTGGTGGCGATAAAAGCGACGCTTAATATTTCTGACAGTGCCAATGTCTATGGGTTGTTGTGACCACTTACCATCAGGCCACAAAATTCCGTCACATGTGTGGAATACACATGTGACAGAATTTCGGTGAAATTTGGCACATGCAGGTTTCCTCACGATTTCCTTCGCCGTCAAGCACGAGATGGGTTATAATCACGAATTAAGCACATGAAATTCAGTGGTGTTTGATTGTTTGTTTACGTACGATGTCTTACCCGATGGTAAGACTCACGCGTTCTTACCACTGTGCCATCTTGGCTTTTTTTGTTGTTGTTACTGTACATAAGGTTTTTTATTATTATTTACCTGTATTAATTATTTTATTACAAAAAAAAAATTGTCGTCTTCTGACAACCCTATCCCGATAATACCGGTACTGAAAGCTGCTGTATTTAATATGACGTCAGTTCGAACGTGTAAATAATTTCGTAGTAAACTAGGCTTTATATTCAATTACATAAGAACGACGGTCCTATACGTTTTCGGGATTAGACCATTGTTTAAATGACCTGACAAATACACGAGATTCATTGGAAAATGTACTTTATTCTTTGTCATACAAGCTTCGAAACAGCTTTTGTTAAAACTTATTCGCAAGATCTACATTGTAATATGGACCCTATGTTATTGTGATAAGGTGTATACGATAATATATCATTGATGTATGCCCGCTAAAAGCCTTTGCGTTGCTTCAAGCGTAGTACTGATACATTTATCCAGTTATATCCGGTTATATCCGGTTTTCTACGGAATTCAGCCATTAGAAATTCGTTTTTTTAATAGTTTTTTTTTTATTTTGTTATGTAAATACATAAAAATTTGATATACAAGAATGATTTATTGTCAGGTAAGTAATCGTTAATCAGACGGTTTTTTGTATAATAGCCCAGTTGGGTTAGCATCTGAGCTTGCATTAATTCTAGGTAGAAATGTTGTCAAGATGGTGGCTAACGCAGGGGTGGAATTTGGTCGTCATGTTCAATTTACACTCCCTCTGGCTCCCTCTAAGGGGTAGTGCAATAACATTTCTACCTAGAATTAATGCAAAGTTCGACCCTTTTTTTGACTGGGCTATATAACTCTTTTAATGTTTTCTATATCTATGTACATAATATGTATATAAAAGTGTAATAGCAATCATCACGAGATCACCTTTAGCTATCCGCCCGATTGGCTTTAAATTTGACACAGTTACTCCGTTCTTCGTTCTTATCTTTTTACGAAAATCCTAAAATACATTTGTCTTCTTATCTACCGTGTGGAGCCGGAACAATTAGCTAGTTATTACTGAAGTCCATTTCGACCGTGTTTTGTAGCGAGTTTAGATATTGTTCTGAACACACTAGTCGCACCGGACAATCATCAAGGGCTCATAAGTTACAACACATCTCATGCTTTGATGCATTGTGACGTCACCTATGACGTTGTGACGTCACTGAGGAGATCGTTTAGCAACATGATGAAAATGGCTTTCCGCGATACAGCTCCGCTACCTATTGACATGTTTAATTACTAATACTAATAATATCCTGGGACATTTTTCACACACGGTCATCTGATCCCAAACTAAGCAGAGCTTATACTATGGAAACCAGACAACTGATATACTACATAATATACTACTTTTTTCTTTCGTAAAAACATACTTATATAGATAATTACACCCAGACTCAGTACAAACAGACATGTTCATGCACACAAATGTCTGTCCTGGGTGGGAATCGAACCCACGACCTGCGGCGCGAAAGGCAGGCTACCAATCACGCCAACCGACTCGTCAATTGTTGTTGTTATGTCTATATTATTTAGATATATATTTTACAATGAAATATATAATATTTATGTACATATCCTTATTGTAATATTAAAAATATTCAGTTCGGGCTGAATACTTTCCAGTCATTTCGAATTTCCCGACCCATCAGATTTGCGTGCTTTCCGAGACGAGGGAGTGTATACTTCCAAATTTCAGAATCTACCTCTTATTGACTCGACTGGTGGTTCGATACCAGGACCTCGGCCCTTATAAGCTAATTGATCAAGAAAGCAGTAAATCCATATCATTTAAACAAAACCAAGCATTTTTTTTATTTATCATAACAAAAAAAATTCTATCTACTAGGAACCTCATTTAAATAAAACAATAAATGTCTTGTAGATTGTTGTTATAAAAATAATGCTTTAAGAAACAAAAAGAGTGTGTGTACTTATGTACACGCGTTAGAAGTTATACTTCTTTGGCGTATGGAAAAAAAAAAACTAAAATGCAGTAGTGATTAACGATAAATATTAAAATTGATAAAAAAGATTTTATTTAAATAAAAAAGGTTTTATTAACGTAATAAAAATACTAGAATATACAACTTGAACATAGTTATCGATTTTCATGCCACCTAGAACTAACTTCACGTTGTAGAATTCAGGTGTTTAATGAGCGGTTAAGCAGACAGCTTCATACTGTTAATTTTGTGTCACAGATGCGCGCGCATCTTAAAATTTCACTCTCATCATTTTTTCATAACGCGCCTAAAGAAGTATAACTTCAAAAATAATAAAAAATATAATATTATGAAATTTGTTTCAAACCTCGGCAGGACAAAATAAAGTAAAACCTTACAAAACTTTTCAATGGGCATCATTTATAAGTTGAACTAGTGATGGGAATAGATTTATCGACAAGTTATATATTATTTATCAGAAAGTGATATTAATATCGACGTAATATGAGTCGAAATTGTAAAGACGTTTGAACGTGTAGCGACATCTATCTCGCCACATACGAAACAAAAACTGACGTATCCTCATCGCGATATTAAAGTCATCCGAGCGATTGAACATATATTCATGAACCCGACAACAAGCGTCGGGCAGTAGCCCACCAAACACCCGTCTGGTCGGAGGATCCTCCCATTTCAATGGTGGTGTGTCCCCGTTCCGCACCCCCCCCCCCCAAAAAGGCAACGTTAATGTAACTTTCTAACACACAATTTACTTTTTACTTGATGGCAAGGCTTTGCGCGAACCTGTACATAAGGTACCGCTCACTAAGCACAAATTCTTCCTCTGCGTCATTTTGGAAATTCAAGTTATACGTCTATCCACGTAAATATGTTTTTATACTTTTAAATATATATGTTTGTGTATATATCGTCATTTGAAAGTTTTTTTAAGCATAATATGTTACTAATTTAGGATTTATGCATATTATACATCAAATAATTTAATCAGTAAGTAAATAAAGAAATGACTTCATAACAAACTAAAACGAATATTTTTTATTATATGATAACTTAATATATATAATCTTTATGTTTAACAAAATTAAAAAAGTATAAAAGTGTTTAAATTACATTAAGAAAATTAAATGTTTATTTTATATCGATAATTTTATTCCCATCACTGATATGGAGTCATTAGTGACAGTTGCCAAGTTTCAAAATAATAGTCTCGCTTGAATTTAAAATTGCTGGTTTCCTGTATATTTTATTTACTTAACATGCAACAATTTCCTAAGTTATAATTTCACTTAAACGTTACATCATTTTCCACTGGAAATACCTTGGTTAGTCAATTTTTTATATATTTAAAATTTCTTGTTAATCACCATTAAGTGAGAAAGTTTGATGGGATTAATAATTTACGCCTTTGTTTATAAATATTGCTAGGTGAGTAGTAAGACTATATTTTGCTCTTTCTGACATACTGGGTCTCTTTCTTTCGTATGTCAAAACAATAATGACAGAAAGAGCGAAATAATTATTTAACGAAACCGCTTTATTGAGTAACGCTTGTTTATTTAAAGTTTTCTTCTAAAATCGAATTTACTAATCGGTAAGGTATATGAGAAAATAATATAACACCGTGAACAACAAATGAATTGACTTTGTTTATACGGAATCCTAGTGTTGCAAGATTTTCTTAACTTATCGTGTTTATATAACGTTTGTCACTGTTTAGTATACTAATCCAGCTCTATCAATATAGGTTAGCTTTCTAAGTGTAACATGTAATATCGATTATCTTCCGTCTAAACAGTTTTACTTCAAAATCAACTGTTACTAAGTCTGTCTGTATATCAAACAGTGTGAACATCTTCAATCCATATTTAATAAGATTCAAAACGCCATATTCCTCAAATTACTTCACAGGCTTCTAGTTCTAACTAGAAGCCTGTGAAGTAATTTACTACCAAAACGCTCGTCCACCTTCATGGATATCTTAAGAACTTACCCTAAAATTCTGACCAATCAAGAGCAATGACCAGCTAACTGTCGCTTCATTACGAAAATATCCACCAATGAAATGATAACCATAACCAATAAAATGCGTTCTACAATTCAGTACTTCATTTGTTTTCGAGCTGTATCTTAAGTTATGAATCCTTTGAACCTTTGATCTTGAATTCAGTTCCACATATTCTACAGGATCAACATTTTTATCGTTCAATCTAATATCATGTTTACGTTTATGAATATTTCGTTTTGTTATGAAAATTCTTGGTGAAGAGTTTCATTTTCCTGTGCGGATATGGCAGTCCAGGAAATCAAGACACACTTGCCTAGAGATTATTTGTTTGTATACATACATATATATAGTTACGCGTTTGTCATATAGATACCTCTATCAGATTCTTTTTTATCTTCCTCCATAATAAATAGGAGATATAGTCGTTTGAGTAGGTATTATTCAATTGCCAATTAAGAGTATTCTACCTTCAAAAATGTCTTCTATTTCCTTGACTTAAGACGGTTTGAGTGAACCATATTAATTACAGTCACAAGGGACATAACATCTTTCCAATAACTGGTGGCGAATTAAACCCAAAACATTTATAATTCAAGCTCTACAAGCACATTCGAATTGTCATCATACAATTGTAGTTTTATATTATTCTATCGCCGGTTCAGAATGTTGAGTATAAGAAGAAGAAATGGCAAGAAAGAAAACATTTTTTTATCAATCCAATAACCTCTACTCGGTGGTAGAGCTTTGTGCAAGCTCGTCTGGGTAGATACCATCTACTCATCAGATATTTTACCGCAAAACAGCAGTACTTTGTAATGTTGTGGTCCGGTTTGAAGGGTTAGTGAGCCAGTGTAATTACTGACACAAGGGACGTAACATTTTAGTTCCCAAGCTTGGTGGCGTATTGGCGATGAAAGCGATGGTTATAACATCTCTTACAATGCCAATGTCTTTGGGTGTTGGTTACCACTTACCATCAGGTAGACCAAATGCTCGTCCTTTACACCTTACACCTTTACAGTAAAAAGGCATAATCATATAAAATTTCATGTTTGTATCTTGTTTCATGGTATTCTATTATTTATATAATCCCATGGGACAATAATGTTAGATTTACTTTCGTGGATAGTTTGAAGTAACAGCCTGTGAATGTCCCACTGCTGGGCTAAGGCCTACCAGACCACGCTGCTTCAATGCGGGTCGGTGGAATACACATGTGACAGAATTTCAATGAAATTTGACACATGCAGGTTTCCTCACGATGTTTTCCTTCACCGTCAAGCACGAGATGAATTATAATCACAAATTAAGCACATGAAATAATAATAGTGATGAAATAGTGGTGCTTGCCCGGGTTTGAACCCACGATCATCGGTTAAGATTCACGCGTTCTTACCACTGGGCCATCTCGGCTTAAAGAGTTTTGAAGAGTAACATGAGTATATATAGTGAAGAAATCAGAGCTTTGTGTTAATTGAAACTGGATGAACAGAAGTAAATCAAGTGCTCTTGTCTTAGTACCATACGCCCATCAAGCACCTTTGGCTTATTCAATGAGTTAAAACACTAAGGAATCTTTCATAAACATTTTGCAGATATGCAAAGACTTGATGTGATTTCGTGACTCACTGTGTTGACCTGTTTGGGTATAAACTGTGAAATTACTATTCGTGGATATTTTCTGGTACTGCCATTTTTAAAATCTGAAATACATTTTTACGGACTACAAATCCCTCGCGCTTTGTATTATTTTTCATACGCCATGTTGTGTCAAACCGACTTAAGGCAGCCACGTATAAATTTATTACGAAGTTTGTTTTAAAATTCTAATTTTTCGAGAATGAAACGTGTTATATTATGTATCTTTTGTTTAAGCTATTTTCGAGGACAAGGGCTTTCAACTCATGGCTTACATTTGTTGGGTTATTTCTGAATCGCGCTATCAATGTTTTCTATGACGATTGCTATATATATGAACCAATTCTTATCCTCGGATAGCATTTTAGTAAATATTAGAAACATAAAATTGTTAAGATAATGGATTGAATTGCTCTACGATAAATCTAAAAAGTATTTAGTATAGATACAATCCAATGCTTAAATTAATTAATTCCATGTTTGCAAACGCTCCGCATTTTCACATATATATGTTCCGTTAAAAAGTAGGCACCGCTTACAAATTGCAAATAGAAATTCATTTTCAAATTATTCTGTTTCACTCTGGACGTTGCGAGAGCCCGTTTACAATATTACGTAACGATTTTAATGGCTTTATTGCATTTCTTAATGAGTCGTTTTTTAGTCGTTCGGTTTATTTTTATGTTGTAGGTAAGCGTACGGGAAGAGGCCCTCCCTGATTTAAACAATATTATAAATAATGCGCCACCGAACTTGGGAATTTAGATGTTATGTCTCTAGTGTCTGTAGTTACACTGGCTCACCCACCATTCAGACTGGAAATTAAAACTAAGTATTGCTATTTAGACTTGGTGGTACTTACCCAGGCGGGAATAAAGCTCTACCACCCAATAAATTAGGTTATATTAGACATTGTTCTAATCAACGAATACTAACTCGCTCGCTTTTTATCATTCATCTATGTATGTATATAGGAATTTTATTGCTTCGATACACCAAAAGTGAGGAAAATTTTCGTATAAATGCTTTGATTGAACGGGTTTTGCTTTTAATTATCGCATTCGAAAGATTTTTCAAATCATTTACTAGATTTGACAAATGCACATCGATAAAAAATATATATTCTGTAGAAAAAACTAGTGAAATCACGCTTACATTGCCTATAATAATTATTATAACATTTAAATAATAACGTATTAAAGTAGAGCATCTATCAGCATTTTTTTTTATTGCATAGGAAGGCGGACGAGCATATGGGCCACCTGATGGTAAGTGGTCACCAACGCCCATAGATAATGACATTGTAAGAAATATTAACCATCGCTTATATCGCCAATGCGCCACCAACCTTGGGAACTAAGATGTTATGTCCCTTGTACCTGTAATTACACTGGCTCACTCACACTTCAAACCGGAACACAGCAATAACAAGTACTGTAGTTTTGCGGTAGAATATCTGATGACTGGGTGGTACCTACCCAGTCGAGCTTGCACTAAGCCCTACCACCAAGCATCAACGTTCGTTTTCATTTTTCATATAGAATTTTACGTAGGTACTG
This sequence comes from Nymphalis c-album, assembly GCA_963151315.1. NCBI lineage: Eukaryota > Metazoa > Arthropoda > Insecta > Lepidoptera > Nymphalidae > Nymphalis > Nymphalis c-album. The sequence continues at coordinate 7,910,464 of OY720610.1, forward strand.
TAATCGGTAATACAAAAAAATCATATGAATGTCGTTTCTATTTAATGTAAACAGACGATAAATTCTACGCAAACAGCGAAATACGCGAGCCGAATTATTCGTCATATTATTTCCCTTCGTTCTCTATTTTCGTTTCCGCCTGTCATTTCTTTACTCATTCGCAAGTTCATTTATCAGCGTGTTTGATTTTTGTACGTTATTTTACTGATTGTTTTGAAATCCATACTGATTTCTCATGTGGATTATTTTATACGTGATTTATTGTTGGAGACTGATTGTAGATTGTATTTATCATGAGAGAAATTGTTTATGTTTTAGAATATTTCTCTTTGTCAAAGCTTTGTTAGGTTCCACGTGGGTGGTCGCTACCCACATGTTAAATATTCTATCGATAAATAGCAAATCTATTGCTGTTTCTCTGAACTATTATACGAGTAAATGTGACATCTGTTGATGATGCGTATAAAGTGTTATCAGCGGTTTATTATATACCTGTAAGTAACAGCCTGTGAATGTCCCACGGCTGGGCTAAGGCCTCTTTTCTTTTGAGGAGAAGGTTTGAATATTATTCCACCACGTTGCTCCAATGCGGGTGGAATACATATTGTGACAGAATTTCCGTGAACTTTGACACATGCAAGTTTCTGCACGATGTTTTCCTTCACCGTCAAGTACCAGATGAATTATAATCACAACCTCAGCACATGAAATTCAATGGTGTTTGCCCGGGTTTGAACCCACGATCATCGGTTAAGATTCACGCGTTAGTACCATAAAGCCATCTTGGCATTGATATATACACCTGTAGTGTACCATCAGCTGGACAATTAATAATATTATCTGCCTTCGTCTGCCTTTCGTCTAAGATTGCCATTACTCTTATATAACCTTTAGCGGCTTGATATAAGACCGCAGACTCGGTGGTCCAGGGTTCAATTCCCAGGTCGGGCCATTAAATAGTTATTGGAGTTTTCTGTCAGAAAATTCTCAGTAGCAGCCCAGATTCTGGGAGTTGGAAGTGTGTACACTCCCTTGCCTCGAAAAGCACGTTAAGCCGTTGGTCCTGCGCCTAAACTCTTTCCAGTCGTGTCGGATTGCCGTCCCATCGGATTATGAGAGCGAAGGAAAAGAGAGTGCACCTGTGTCTGCCCACACACTTGTGCACAATAATATCTCCTACGCAGTTGGCTAATCTCTCTTGAGATTGGCCACCGTGGCCGAAATCGGTCTGGAAGACCTTATTTTTATAACCTTACAATTATAGGTATAGTTTTGATCTTAACTCAGTTGTCCAATAATAAATTGTCTATTAAATATCACTATACCTGGAACGTCATAAAATTACATAAGTAAATGCTTTTTAAGGCATTTCCTGCCTCGCACAATCACTCTATGGAACCAGCTTTCGCCGGCGACTTTTCCGAACCGATATGACATAAAAACCTTCAAGAAGAGAGCGTACTCTTTCCTCCAAGGCCGGCAACGCACCTGCAAGTCCTCGGATGTTGCAGGTGTCCATGGGCGGTGGTAGTCACTTTCCATCAGGTGAGCCTCCTGCTCGTTTGCCCCCTCTTACATAAAAAAAAAATACATAACAATGTACTGTTAAAAAATCAAGCTGTTCCTATCGCCGCTTCTTCCAGGGCTGGCTGTTCCTTTTCCGAAGCTGTGATCGTTTCTACTCTGAATATCAATAAGTAAGTATAATGCTTCCACGTTGAATAAAGTAGATATTTTGATTTTTATTAATTCTCTATGTTTTTGTGGTTCTAGGTTAAGGTTTAGCAAGGAAATTACTAATATTATCCAAAATTTAATTAATATTGATCGATTTCCTTCGTGTCTCCATCCTACGTGACATTGGCGAAATAATCTGTGACGCGTTCGCATAACTAAAAGTCATTAAACTTAGAATTGAGTTGAACGTTATAAGCTTGTCTATTTCTCTTATACATACTACTAGCGGTTCACCCGCGGCTTCGCCCGCGATAAAATAAGAAATAATAAAAAAGGTTAATTATGGTCTATTTTTGCTGTAAAAACAGCAAGTTTCAAGCAGATTAGACCATTTTTTTATACTAAATTTTCCGACCCATTTCTCCCGTTTGGGGTCAAATTTTCAAAAATGACAAAATAAGTATGAATTTATTTTTGCTCAGAAGTTTTAAAATTAATTTCATGCTTCTTACATCAAAAATGACGGACCCGCGATACAAACTTTCAACTCCTATTTCACCCTCTTGGTGGTAGATTTTCGAAACCCCTTAAATACGTATTTATCTTTTTCTAATCAAAAGTTTGTACATAACATTTCATGCTACTTACATCAAAAATGACAGACCTGCCGGCCATACAAATTTTCAACCCATATTTCACCCTCTTGGGGGGGTAGATTTTCGAAAACCCTTCAATACATATTTATTTATTTTCAACCACAGACGGACCCGCGATACAAAATTTCAACCCCTATTTCACTGTCTTGGAGGGTAAATTTTCAAAAATATTTATTTTTAAACAAAAGCTTGTATATCAAATTTCATGCTTCTTAGATAAAAAATGACGAACTCTCCATATAAACTTTCAAGAATTGTATGTAGTACATAATATAGCAGAGCTATTAGGAAATTGCTTGGAATATGATATATATAATAATGAAGTCCATATTCCGATCATGTCGGAATGCTGTCACTTCTGAGAGTGATCAATGAAGAAGAAGAGAGACCACCATCACAAAACTGACTTGCTAAAGCGATTTTTATAATCAATTTTGTTATTAGACAATAACAAAATTTATACAGGATCCAGACCCTGGACTACAAGCTACTATTTCCTAGCCCTTTGAACTGTAATCCAAGTAACAAAGCCAACCACAAAGCTCTAGACCAGTTTATTAATTCATGTAATAATTCTTGTCTAATGAGGATATGGCGACGATCCAAGCGTCCATTTAGCAAGATATACAATATAATGCTTGAGTATATACTTGCCATTGTTTATCGACATTGTATAATATGTAATCATGAAGCATTCTGATGAGCCTTTGTCAAATTTAATTATCATAAGGTTTTCTAATTATTTTCTTTTCAATTATTGTTAAAGATTATTTTTATGACAGGGATAAATGATTTCTAATAAATGTATTGAAAAGAGACAGCAATATGAGTTTTTAATTTTTTTCAACTTATTCCAGAAAATGAAAAGTGTTTCATGTAGCAGTTAACGTTTGTCGACTGTTTTGTTTTAAATATTATAAACGTGAAAAAATGTAATGTAATTGTATTTATGTTATGGATTAGGATGAAGATTCGAATAAAGTACACTTATTTATAGCCATCCTTTCTATTATTTAAATGAATGGTTTTGACTCGCTTATAATGTAGCTTTCGATTGGTGAAACAGTTTTTAAAACGTAACCGACAAACAGAATAATATTCGCATATTAAATATTAAGACCCACACGATCCTGGAGTTGCTCCGATCTGAGCCGAGGACGACCATCGCAGTGGTACTAAACCACAAAACCCGGTACAACCACCGAGGTACCAAGGGAGCCTGGTACATTTCTGAAGGTTTCGACTACGTGAAAAAAAGTACGAATAACATTTTGAAGATACATCACAGAAGCTGATGGTGATATCGTCCTAACCGATTTCGATCACGGGTCAAAAGGAAACAATTTAAGACTCCTCAACCCTTACTGTAAAATTACAAAGTTAAGATCGGATCTCATCTCAAATTATTTAATACCCTTTGTTGATTAAATTATAAAATATTCATTAATCAAAGTTTACACAGTGATGTCGGATTTAGTTTGAAAATTTTAAACGAAAACTTTCCTTTGTGATGTAAACTGGAAAATGTGGACCATTGATTTTAATGGAGCCGAGATGGCCCAGTGGTAAGAACGCGTGAATCTTAACCGATGATCGTGGGTTCAAACCCGGGCAAGCACTGCTGAATTTCATGTGCTTAATTTGTGATTATAATTCATCTCGAGCTTGACGGTGAAGGAAAACATCGTGAGGAAACCTGCATGTGTCAAATTTCATTGAAATTCTGTCACATGTGTATTCCACCAACCCGCGTTGGAGCAGCGTGGTGGAATAAGCTCCAAAAACCTTCTCCTCACAAAGAGGAGAAGAGGCCTTAGCCCAGCAGTGGGATATTCACAGGCTGTTACTTTACTACTTTTACTTTATTGATTTTAATGCTACATTCGTTTCAATTGTAACGTTATGAATGAAAAGTGAATAATGTTTCTTTTGTTCGAAATATTATTCAAGTACGTTAAATGAAATGTAACGCTACCGATTTCAAAGGTAGATTCACTGGGTAGAACCGGCTAGAGATTCAGTAGTGACTCCATTTTATCAAATAACATATTTAGTATAAATAAATGATGACAGTTAAATAATATACAATGTCATAATGTATGTATATTGCCCGCCAATAAATATTGCACATGGACAACTTTGAAAAGAGAGAATCGACTAATTTCGGCATGGTAGAGCGCTATCTCTGTCGAACAAAACAGTGCTTCTGTGAGCTTCTGTGTAATTGAACAAAATACACCAATTATTTAATGAAATATGCTCGATGTGCAATATTTATTGACGAGCACTATATATGTCCTACATGTTAATCAACAAACACTAACGTTGGTCAAACTATATCAAGGGGGGGGGGTGTAGCATTTCCTCCCTCTAATGACCCGATGGAACAACAAATCTGACACTGGTAAGAGTTCAGGCGCAAGCCCAAGGGCTTTACGTGTCCTCTGGGGTGCAGGCATGTAAGCAACTTCCAGCATGAATTAAGACTGTTGCATATAGGCCTATTCTTGTTTAATCTTCTTGGATTATTCTTAGGAGTGTGAGAATTAACCTCTCCAGTAACTTTCTAAACGTATAGTGTTCAAAACTGATGTCCGTGACCGAAAGTTACCCGAGATGAGAGGAGCATGAATGAGTCAGTGTATGTATGCACTGACTCATTCATGCTCCATAAAGGGAAACGATATTGGTTTTCAGCAGTAATAACTGGTTTTTAACCAATTATGGCCTAGTGATTAGAACGCGTCAACCTTAACTGATGATCGTGGGCTTAAATGACAGGCAAGCGCAGGCACCACTGAATTTTCATGTGCTGTGTAATTTATATTTACAATTCATCTCGTGCTTGACGGTGAAGGAAAACATCGTGAAGAAACATGCATGTGTCTAATTTCATTGAAATCCTGCCACATTTGATTCCACCAACCACAACTTTAGCACAAAAAATACCAAAACTAGAAATGATGAAACTTTAACTACAGTCTGGATTTGTAACGATTTTACTATTTTTTGCTTAAAACTTTTATAGGCCGTTTAAAGTATCCAATCTCGAGACGCATTTAGGCAGAAGCGTGGTTAAGATTCTGAAGAATAAAAAAGAATGAATTTTCCGTTTCGGTGAAAATTCTTAACTTAAATACTTTGACCTATTTTATTTGAAGTTTTCATTTACATATAAACTACTTAAAAAAAGGAGGATTTTTTTTGTTATACTGATAAAACAAAACAGCACTGCATTTTAACTTTAAATTTAAATATGGTTTTTTTATTTTTATTTTTATTTCATAGGAAGACGGACGAGCATATGGGCCACCTGATGGTAAGTGGTCACCAACGCCCATAGACAATGGCATTGTAAGCGTTGTTAACCATCTTTTACATCGCCAATGCGCCACCAACCTTGGGAACTAAGATGTTATGTCCCTTGTGCCTGTAATTACACTGGCTCACTCACCCTTCAAACCGGAACACAACAGTACCAATAATACATACATAAATAACAGCAATACAAAGTACTGCTGTTTTGCGGTAGAATATCTGATGAGTGGGTGGTACCTACCCAGACGAGCCTGCACAAAGCTCTACCACCAAGTAAAAAACCTTTTCAATAACTACCAAATAGTTTCTGATATATGAGCGTTCAACCATATATTCCCAGATTTTTAATGTAAATATGGTATGTTTATGTATATTATGCTTTCAATGTTTATTAATTAACGGTACTTAATATCAATGACACTTACTTAATAAAAAAAAAGTTACATAAGTAAAAAAAAAATTATGTTTAAGAAAACTACATTCACCAATCTTCCTACGGCTTAAGGTTCTATCTCAACCGGTGCTATATTATTTGGTGATCAATTAGCAAGTATATACTTTTCTTTATTAAAAAATATTTAGAGTTAAAAAAACGGTCTTATAGTATAGTATGGGCCTGAATACCTGAATAAAAAAAAGATATTATTATTATTATAGAAAGATTTGTAATTAGAATCGGTTCAGGAATTTGTTTTTCGTAGTGTCAAAATTTTTCACGGCATTTGTTTGATCTCAGCCTGGGCGAATCTTAACCGAAGATCGCGGGTTCAAACCCAAACACCATGAAGTTTCATGTGCCTAATTTGTGTTTATATTTCATCTTGAGATTGACGGTGAAGTAAAACATCACGAGGAAAACTACATGTGTCTAATTTCACTGAAATTCTGAAACATGTGTATTCACAATCCTCATTGGAGTAGCATGCTACACCGCAAATAAAGAAGAGAAGACCTTAGCCTAGCAGGTGCTACTGAGTATTTATCCAAAGAAAAGTCCATAACTTTCTAAATATCCAACCTGAGGAACCTTACGAGCTTCCCATCATCACATTACTTCCATATCTTCCTCCAACACTTTCCTCAAGTCAAATTTGGTGTTCGTTTTGTAACTCGGAAGTCATGGCTAAAACAGACAATGATTGTGTTTAACAGAAAAAAATGATAAATCGGTTATACGATATTGCGTACGTGGGAAAGTAATAATGAATGCATAATAGAAGAAGGAGATAACGCGATTGAAATGTTACAAGCGTTTGATCTTGTGTGTGTTCCTAATGTCGACACAAAAGGACCCATTACACAATATAATCTAACTGCCTTGAGATGCTGGCTACTAGAGCCATTGTTTTTTGTAAGTTAAAATACGTAGGGTAACTTGCAAATATATATTCTTATAGGATAAGTAGGCGGACGAGCATATGGGCCACCTGAAGTTAAGTGGTCGCGTCTGAAGTCAATTTGGCATGGGCAGAGCGTCATGGTAGCATGCGCAAGCGATCCCGTGGCGCTCCCCTTAAGACAGGAAGGGTACCGTGGTGGTTTTAGTCGGTAAGAGGCCGACATAGCCCTCCATACTACATCACATATGGAGGGTATCCATGATGGATTTCCCCACGAAAAAAAAAAAAGTGCACCAACCTTGGGAACTATGATGTTATGTATCTTGTGCCTGTGCCTTCAAAACAGAACATAACAATACCAAATACTGCTGTTTTGTGGTAGAATATCTGATGGTACCTATCCAAACGAGCTTGCACAAAGCACTACCACCAAGTAAACCTGGTGGTAAATGGTCAACATCGCCCTTAGACATTGGCACAGTAAAATATAACATCTTAGTTCCCAAAGTTGGTGGCACAGTGGGGATGTTGTTTTGTTTTAAGAAATGCACTGTCTATGGGCGTTGGTGACCACATACATAAAAAAAGAAAAGACATAAAAGAAAGAAAAACACTAAAGATATAGTTCGATTTATTCATCTTCCTAATAATAAAATCATTTCTTTATTTCATTCGAATCTTGATATCTTCTGAGCTATAAAATTTTAGTACAAACTCTGCTTTTCTAAAAAGCAACATAGTTTTATTTGATCAACAGAACTAACGTTATATTCCCGGATGTCTTATCTATTTATATACGTCTACATCAGAGCAAAGCTGTGTAGTTACTTTGTAAATAATATCTTTATATACTGCATTCAATTCAGAGGCCCTAGCCAAGTTGACATTCTGCAATTGTAAACGCTAATAGAAAACTAAAAATTGTATGAGAATGACCACGTGACTTATCGTTGAGCGATGTCATTCTCATACATTTGTTTTGTTTTCTATTAGCATTTACGATTGTAGAATGTCAACTTGGCTAGGGCCTCTGATATATAGAAACATTGCAAATATATATAAAAGGAACAGCTCGTAATATACTTAAAGAGTAACTTTGTTATTTATTTATTTAAATCATAATAAATCCACAGACATGTTCTTTCGTGGCTTGGGTTATTAATTCGTTTTTGAGTTTTTTTTTAAATATTAGCTTTGATTTTAATAATATAGAAACTAATTCGCTATTTTATCGTACTTAACATATTTATTATAAAGTATATTAACTTTCTGTGAATGTCCTGCTTTCGCACCAAGGCTTTCGCTCTATTTCGAAGGCTTGGAACTTACTCCACCACGCTACTCAAATGCGGGTTGATGGATTCTTATTTGGTAAAATTTAGAAAATATTAAACACGGAGGTTTCCTCACGATGTTATCACCTACGAGATGAATTATAAGTCAAATATTTGTCCATATCATGTAACTATGACTAACATGACATCCTCCTGACTGAGAGGTTAGCTCTGCACAAGACATATTTTAGTGTTAACAAATACAGTTGCACTCATAATCCGATGCGACGGCAATCCAGCACGACCGGACGAGTTCAGGCGCAGGACCACCGGCTATACGTGCTTTTCTTCTTGACTGAGAATCTTCGACAAAGAATCCCAATAACATTTTTTTTATTGACCGAACCAGGTTTGAACCTTGGAATCTACGAAAATAATGAAATATATAATAAATAATAATAACAAAATAATATCCTGGGACATTATTCACACACGGCCATCTGATCCCAAACTAAGCAGAGCTTGTATTATGGAAACCAGACAACTGATATACTACATAATATACTACTTTTCTTTTTGTAAATACATACTTATATAGATAATTACACCCAGACTCAGGACAAATATACATGCTCATGCACACAAATGTCTGTCCTGGGTGGGAATCCACCCACGATCTGCGCGAAAGGCAGGTCTCAGCATCTACCAACCACGCCAACCGGATCGTATACATTTATTTTACGAAAACTCGTGAAATAGTTTAAAATCTAAAAATCCCTATAAATTACATGAAAGGATTACCTACGTTAAATAAAGATAAGAATCCTCGCTCAAGCAAGTACACGATATAAAACACGCCAGCGTTAATGGCTGGATATATTTTTTATAATAATAGAGTTGTGCGAGAAAAACTTCAATAGAATATACGCTAGAATCACAGAACAACGGAATCGTTAATGATGTGCGTTTTTTGCGCTCGATTTTTATATAAAAAATATATAATACACATGATATCGAGGGTTCGAATATTGTACAAAGATATAAACTTGGTGGTAGAGCTTTGTGCAAGCTCGTCTGGGTAGGTACCACCCACTCATCAGATATTCTGCTGCAAAACAGCAGTACTTTGTATTGCTGTGTTCCGGTTTGAAGGGTGAGTGGGCCATTGTAATTACAGGCACAAGGGACATAACATCTTAGTTCCCGAGGTTGGTGGCGCATTGGTGATGTTAGCGATGGTTAACATTTCTTACAACGTCATTGTCTATTTGGATAGCCAAAAATATATATATATATGTTTAGAATATATGATGGATGAGATGGTTGATATGTGGCCAGTAACCCTCACCACCACCAATGGAAAAAAATGGTTGTCTTATTTTCTCTTTAAAATTTAGTCAGTACAAGTACCTATCATCTATACTAATATATAAAGCTGAAGAGTGTGTGTTTGATCCGGCTAATCTCAGAAACTACTGGTTCAAATTGAAATTTGTTTTTTGTGTTGGACAGCCCATTTATCGAGGAAGCCTCTAGGCTTTATAAAATCACGCTACGACGAAGAATGCACAGGATAAATTCCTTATTTTACCCGTACGAAGTCGGGACGAGCAGCTAGTCAATCATATAACTTCTTAAGCCGCTTTTGGGTTTATATAATTCTATCTGCGGTTATCAGCTCGATTCTTCGGTAATCTGGTATAGAATCAAATTTTCGGTTCTGAAATTATTTCAACGGCTTGAAAACGACGCGATATTCAGACAAGAGTCAAATTAAACAGAAAATACCGATTGGATTTCAATATGACTCATGCGAAATTCAAGTTATTCATATAAAACTGAATGAAATGTATTTCATATAAAACTTGTTGAATCAGGAGATAAGACTTAGTACAGAGACAGACTAGTATTGTTCTAGCGTTCCATGTAAATGGATTTCGAGAAAATTCTATTCAATCCAACTAATATTATAAATACGAGTGAGTTTGTTTGTTGGTTTCACTTTCACGCCTAAACCACTAAACCGATTTTGAAAATTCTTTCACCAATACAAAGCTACATTATCAGCGAGTAACATAGGCTATATTATTTCCTTGTATTCCCAAAGAAACGGAAACTACGCTATGCTAAACTATTTACATTGGTAATCATTTTAATATTAATTGAAATGATTGAATTATTACTTGTATTGATTGTATAAGGCAAGGAAAGTGATTAGACATTTTCAAACTCAGAGTTCATTGATCTGTTCAATTGTGTACATCGAAATAAGCAAAGAGGTTATTTTTTATGTTATTGTATTTATGTAAAAACATGTATTTAAAAACATGTGTTTACCTTTTCCAGAGTAAATGAAAAACAAATAAAGGCTCTGTTACAAACATGCCGCGATTATATTGTATCTACCGCTACTCTCGGAGCTATACTAAAGATCTTTCATAAGTAATGATTAATCAAAAAAATTGGAGATGTATCTTTAAGGTGGCGACTGACTATAACTTTTGAAGCGAAAATTTATTATTATTTAACAAAACGAAATATTCTAAACATTAGTTATAATTTTATGTCTGGTTTATTTTCATATTCTTCTTAATTACTGATTGTTAAAATAACTTATCATTGCTCGGATTACCTTTAAAATTCCAGTTAAAACAAGCGTTTTATTATTATTGTAGTTGTAAGTAAATTATTCTTTTGCTGTAAGAACAAAGTTTATCAAAGGACTAGTGGTGTTTAAAGTAAAATTAAGTGAAAGTAAATTGTTTATACATAAAAAAAATTAAGCACAGATGGCCGATGATCGTGGGTTCAAACCCAGGCACCACTGAATTTTCAAGTGCTTAATTTGTGTTTATAATTCATCTCGTGCTTGACGGCGAAGGAAAACATCGTGAGGAAACCTGCATGTGTCAAATTTTACTAAAATTCTGCCACATGTGTATTCCACCAACCCACATTGGAGCAGCGTGGTGGATTAAGCTCCAAAACCTTCTCCCTAAAAAAGGAGAAGAGGCCTTAGCTCAGCAGTGGGACATTCACAGGTTGTTACTTTTTTTAACTTTTATAAAAAAAAAAACAAATGGTTGTCTGTAAAGTCGGTTTACGGATGATAATTTTACGTGATAACGTCATAAGAAAATATTGATGAATACTCGGACGCATCGGCCGATGGAGTGGAAGAGAGATAGATGCGTGACAAGCCGAACGCTTAGGCCGATCGTGCCTCTCTATCGCTTGCTCCGCGCTCTCGCTTGCGCGATCGGCACAGGCGGAACGTTACAATGAGTCATGCTTTTTCGTGCGTGCAGCCGGCGTACACAATCTTTGCGTGATTTTTCATTAGTTAGGTTAACTACCTGGCTTTGCAAGGGTCATATAAGGGTTCAAATTAAATGTTTGTATCGTAATTCATAATGTAAGTATTCTTTTTCGTGGCCCATGCCAAGGTGTCAGTCGTTGTGATTTTTTTCTGATATCATCAACATTTATCGTAAATTATCAACCAATTGATACTAAATGTTCATGATTTATAAATCTTTCCTCATGAAAATCCGTTTATTGGTGAAAATCGTATGGAAATCCGTTCAGTAATTGAGTTTTTCGCGTACAAACAGACGCGGTGATAAATTAATAACATGTAGTGAAAGCCAAGCTTTAGCAGTAATCAGGCTCATGGCAATATGATACTTATATAAGGTCAGTCGCTAGCTTTATAAGTACCTTTAATAAAATGTCAAATCCAATATTTGAGCACCTCGACTCGAGACGACAGTCGGGAGTGTCGCGGGCAATAAACGAAGATACTTCAGCTTTCGACTTTGTTCTCAGAGGATCTTAATTCTGCTGACTATTCATTACTTGAGATTTTTTTTTATGTTATAATTTTAAAATGCTAATATATTTTTGCTCTTATAGCTCAGTGGTTAGAAAATGAGAATGTTGATCGCAGATCGTGGGTTCAAACCTAGGCAAGCAAATATATATTTATATACACAAAAATTACGATATATTAGTTATGTAGTTAAACTCATGATAGGACATGACAGGCAAAGGTAGTATAGTATAATGTAGTATTTACTCTCTATTTGTAACTACTTATCTTGAAGATCCTGTTTTCGTTTAGTTAAAAATATTGAGAAAATTGCAGGTGTCTAATGAATTTTATTTTATTGCATAGGTAGGCGGACGTGCATATGGGCCACCTGATGGTAAGTAGTCACCAACGCCCATAGACATTGGCATTGTAAGATATGTTAAATTAAGAAATGAAATTCTAACACATGTATGTCTATGTATCTACATGTGTTTTTCAAATGTCCCAAAAGTAAGGCATCAAACATACGAATGCGCCAACAATCTATACATATAATAAATTGTTAATATAATGCAAATGTGTAATTTTGTAAAAAACACAACGTGATCTAACAAGGTTATATAAACAAGTAATATGTATATAAGCGATTTATTAAATAAAATAATAAACAATATTTAACAGTATTCATAAAATATACGGTAAATATTAATAAAAACATCTACTACTTATCCACAGACTATATATTGTACGAAATGAAAATATAACAAGTTTATATAATACTGTTACATTTTCCTTATAAAATATGATATCAATATAAAATAACGCTTTTAACAATCAACCTGTCTATAAAGGTCGCTTTATACTCTGCGCTTTTTGTGCTTAACTAAGCGGAGAAAGCGCTTTCAGGGGAGAAATGCTGGAATTTCAAATGATATAATCACATAATAAATTATAATAGTTTCATTTATTATTCAATGTAATATTTATGTAATACATCTATACTAATATAAAAAGCTGAAGAGTTTGTTTGTTTGATCCGACTAATCTCAGGAACTACTGGTTCGAATTTAAAAAATGTTTTTGTGTTGGATAGTCCTTTTATATTTTTTTTATATTAATTATACGTGGGTGAAACTGCGGGACAGAGTTAGTATGTAATAAAACAGCTTATATTCCTTCTGCTTTCTTAGTTGTTATATTAAAATAAATGTTTTTGGTCTTATTAAAGTTGATTAGCGAGTGATTTGTTTGGAAATCGGACAAGACTCTTTCCAGCGAGCAATCGTATCCAGGATGCTAGATGTTAGAGAGCCGTAGCCACCTTCTGACAAATACACAGCACAGCAGAAACTACTGGGGCTAGCATTATGAAAATTTTCACGTGATCGCGTGGAATGGTGGCAAGAATGCTAGCAGCATTTCCCCTTTGAATCGCAATTCCGATTCTCTGGACGAAAAATGAATCAGCCCTCCTGTCACCAGTTGAAGCGGTGTGTAATATTTTGGATGAATTTTTTGGCACTATTACTCCAAAAGATATAAAGCAATAAAGTATATTATATACATGGGAGTAGAGAGCGGGGCCGGGGAGGGATAATGACGTAAGAGTGACACGACGTTTGCTGTGACGTCATGTGACATCTGAGTCGATCTAACTCCCAAAGGGCGTAAATAGTTATTTCACATCAATTAGGTAAGCTTAAAAGCGTAGCAGGATATACAAAGCGAGCGCGAACAACTAGTGTAGCAATTTGTTTCGAACAATGTAGATTCAAGGAAATAACATCGGATGTCTAGGGAGGGGGGAGGGATTGAAACCGTCATTACTTCATATCGGAGGAGGAATTGTTTGAATCTATTCTGGTTAATTTCAGACCTCACTGAACTGAATACAGGGTGATATTTTCAAGAATTGTCATTATATTTGTAGATTATACAGCTTTCTAGTTATGAATATATACTAAAAAATTAAAAAATACTGAACTATTAAATTAATAACTTCTGTCTGTTTTGCCTGTTCTGTTTATACAAGATATATATTGTGTATGTTCTGACCAGAGCGTAGCAATATGTAGCTTGAGGTTAATTAACCAAAGTATATTTCGATTTTTAAATATGAAATATAACTAATGGCATGGCATGGCAGTTTTTTTGGTGTAATTTCTATCTTGAGTTAAAAAAGAGGTGCGACGTAGGCTTTAGAGTTATAACAATCGGTATCGAGGCCAAGGTCGGGTTGAGTCAAAGGGCTTTTGTACGGCTTTGCAAGTCGCTGAAAGATGTCTCATTTTCTTACATAAAAGAAACTGATATAAGTTGACCCTCGTGCTTTTAATGTTTCCATATTATTGCCAGTTCCAGCTTCAATTTATATGTAAGTAGCTATTCAGAACGTTTTTGAATGAAAATTTGAATGCAGCGAATGAGTGAATGTATTATGAATGAAACTAATTTATTTGCTGCATACAATCTTCAGTCTAATATCGGAATTAAAATAGTGTAATATTAGGTAATAATATATTTTTTACTATTACTAATAATAATTATTAATTTAAGTTAATGTTTTGTGGTGTTAATTATTCAAGGTATATAAAGGTACTAGACATTACCACATAATAAAATGTACTTTTTTAACCGACTTCAAAAAAAGGAGGAGGTTATTAACATATATAACTGGTGAGCAATAGTAAAGTAATGTCCCACCGCTGGGGTAAGGCCTCTTCCCCTATTGAGGAGAAGGTTTTGTCGCTTTTTTAAACACGCTGCTCCAATGCAGGTCAGTGGAATACACGTGTGACAGAATTCAGTGAAATTTGACACATGCAGGTTTCCTCGCAATGTTTTCCTTCACCGTTAAGCACGAGATGAATTATAATCACGAATTATGCACATGAAATTCAGTGGTGCTTGCCTGGGTTTGAACTGATCATTGGTTAAGATTTACGCGTTCTTACCACTAGGCCATCTCGGCTTTTTGATGATGTATCAGAATATGATGAATTAAGTAAAAATGTGGCAAAGAATTTGTACATTCTTAGTGAAACCTTAGAGGGTATATTTTAAATTTATAACATGGAATGTGGTTGCTTTTATATGATTTCTAATACCCAGTTCTTGATTAAAGAACATCTTATCAATATTCTATCCATTTCAGCATTGGAAGTAAATTATTGAAAGTAAAATCCGTCACGCTAAGACCTTCGAGTTTTTGAAAAGGAAATGAATGTAATTTAATTATAGGAGATCACTGTATGCAAATATCTTTATACAAATTGATATCATATGACAGGAAGCTAAAGATAAACTTTCTATATATTTTTCTTTGCCAATGTATGTTGGTATCTGTTTGAGATTAAAAGGCTTCGGCACTGACTGATTTATACCATGGAAGGTGGTATTCATGATGATGAGGTTTTTTACTTGGTGGTATCGCAAAACAGCAGTGCTGCTATCGTCATGGTCCGGTTTGAAGGTGGACTGAGGCAGCGTAATTACAAGCACATGGGACATAATATCTTAGTTCCCAATGTAGGTGGCGCATTGACGATGTAAGCGATGGTAACATCTCTTACAAGCCAATGTCTATGGGCATTAGTGACCACTTACCATCAGGTGGCCTTAATGCTCGTCCGACTTCCATTGCAATAAAAAAAATATACTTCAAAGATATTTAAAGACATAGTTTCCCTTTATTAAAATAATATATGATCCTGTCAAATAAATGTTAGTGCATTATATCTTTGTGGACACCTGACGACATTTATCCAAAATCTCATGATGATCAATTGAGTGAAGACATGAAAACATGTAGCGACCACTATCATGTTCGTGGAATTCTATTCAACTTTGTCCCAGAAAAATTGCAAAGTCCACTCCGATCTAGAATGTCCCAAATGGAATTCGACAATGCACTTCTATCAAGTGGAATTCTACAATGCACTTCTATCGCCACAGAGCGAGACAGCGCAACAAAAACTCTCGACTCGCACTCGAACTACTACCATTTTTTCAGATAAATCTGACCATTAAAAACTGACGCGCTACGATCTCCAACGCTCCAATGCTTACGTCATTAAGACTACGATGGATCAGCGTCGGGTATTGAAAGTGTTGTGCACAGCTTTTATAACACCACTACAATTTTATTATTTTTTTCGATTCGATATTCAAAGTTATATTTTGTTAGTTTATAATAGATAGAAATAGGAAATGGGTTATTCGATAGTACGGTAACAGCCTGTGAATGTCCCAGTGCTGGGCTAAGGCCTCCTTTTCTTTTTGAGGACAAGGTGTAGAGCATATTCACACCATATCTGCACCAATGCGGGTTAGTGGAATTCACATGTGGTAGAATTTCACTGAAATTTGACACACGCAGGTTTCCTCACGATGTTTTCCATCATCGTCAAGCACGAGATGAATTATTAACACAAATTAAGCTCATTCATTCATTCAGCAACATTCAGTGATGCTCGCCGGGGTTTGAACCCACGAACATCTGTTAAGATTCACGCGTTCTTACCACTGGGCCATCTCGATAGAAACCAACTAATGCCCGAAGACAATATCACATCGCCAACCGACCTAAGTCACCAAGATGATGTGTCACTGTTGCCTGTAATTACTCTGACAAATTTAACCTTCAATGCCAAATATATATGATGCTACCTACCCAGAGGAGCTTGCACAACGCCCTACAGTACAGTACAGTACAGTAATAGCCTGCTAATGTCCCACTGCTGGGCTAAGGCCTCCTCTCCCCCTTTTTGAGGAGAAGGCTTGGAGCTTATTCCAATTTGCACAAAGCCCAAATAAATATGAATTTAATTAATATATTTCGTAACCAGTTTTATATAAAACCAAATATTATTATAAAACGATCATATTTATTCAGAATTGGGTCATTAACAAACTAACTTTAACCTCACGTTGCATAACTTTGTTGTTCAACTCCCGGTTTCATATGCGTTGCACAGAACAAACAAGTTGCTTGTTTTCATAATAAACTTTGTAAGTTAAACATTCCAGTTTTAGGTACTGCAGAGATATTCCGTAAGAACGAACTCGAAGCTTACGGGATCGTGTAATTTTAGAAGGTTAACCGATATTGAATATAGTAATTACTTCAACGATCACCTCATTGTCACCATTCCTCATAGATATTGACACTGTAAGGCCGGTGACGCACTTGCAAGCACACGGGTTTTGCAGTCCATGGGCGGTGGTAGTCACTTTCCACCTGAACCTCCTGCTCGTTTGCCCCCCCTCTTACATAAAAAGGCCATAATACGTACCCATATAAACACGATCACAGTGTGACCGTACCACGTACCACGATTTTATAATACATTATGATGTGCTTCGTAGATTTTCACAATGTGATCTCTTATCAGGTGTACCTAAATATTTTGGCCATCAGATATGGATATTATACCAGTGATATAGGTACCGCTAACTAGAATATAGTATTGGTATATAATACGCTGCGTTTCGCAGTTTAATCATCTTTTTTACTATTGTTGTGATGTGAATTTTAGGTTCCTGTGATTCAAGAAATAAGTGAATTATTTAATCATCAATCAAATGACTAGACAGTTAATTCACTAGACTCATTATAGTACAGTACTCAAGTTTTAAAACTTTAACAGCTACAAACGTAATCAATGTCTTATATACACATAAGTAATCAACTCAAAAATAAAATATATATAAATAAAACTGGTAATCATTCAAAATCATAATTTTGTTTCGAGAAAACTTCTTACGTTTTTCTAAAAATTATTAAACGAAACTTTAAGAAAACGGTTTATTACAACTTGAACGCTACCTTAATATATGTTTTTAATGGCATATGAAGGTGGACGAGCGTATAGGCCTGATGGTAAGTGATCATCAACGTCCATAGACATTGGCATGTAAGAGATGTTAACCATTACATCGCCCATGCGCCACGAACCTTGGGAACTCAGATCTTATGTTCCTTGTGCCTGTAATTACACTGGCTCGCTCACCCTTCAAACCGGAACACAACAATAGCAAATACTGCTGTTTTGCGGTAGATAATCTGAGGAGTGGGTGGTGCCTACACAGACGAGCACCAAGTAGTGTAACTATGCTATAGTTTTATATACACATTATAATATACCATGTTTTAAATTATTATCTTATATTAATACAAGTCAAAAATATAATATTATTTGCAGTAAAGATTTCTATATATTTTTATTTCACAAAATATTTAAGCTAGAAATTAACTGATTTTACGCCTTATAACAATAGTATTAAAGTTCAAAATAGAATAAATTCGAATCTCTATTGTTATATAAATTGAATCCCTTATATATATTATTAAGGTTCACTGTTGAAACAGTAAATTAACCTTCGCTAACAAAAGAGGCCTCGTTTCTATTATTTGTAATCATATTCTTGTCTTTTTATGATCTAATCGTCAAAGGTATCAGCGATAGGTACTATTATTAACATACATACATTATATACTATATATTATGTACTGTCTATCTTATTAGTCTAGTTGCTAGCCTAATACTCCGGCCTCGCTTATATTTTTCGGGAACATATCGATGAGAATTAACTTGGAAACCAATCTTTATGAACCATATTTTTGGACTGGGAACGACAAAACTTAATCCAATTCAACCCCAAAAAGACGTAGGTAAAATCTCACTATTTGTCAATATTCCTCATTTTGAGAAAAGTCCTCTCGCTGCCGCAGCTAATTTCGCAATACTTGTCGTGGATATTTCAAGCGTCAAAGCACGCAAAGGCCAACAGCACACCTGTTAGTGCTCTCGTTTCGCGAATGTCCACGGGCGGTATTTACTTATCATCGGTAAAAAGTTTTTGAGGCAGCGAAATTTGAGGTTTTGGGGTCAGTTAAACCCAGTTTTTTTAGAACAACAACATTTTTTATAGAATAGGTAGGCGGACGAGCATATGGACCACCTGATGATAAGTGGTTAAGTGGTCACCAACGTCCATAACATTGGCATTGTAAGAGATGTTAACCATCTACATCACCAATGCGCCACCTATCTTGAAAACTAAGATTTTATGTTCCTTGACTGTAATTACATTGGCTCACTCACCCTTCAAAACGGATCACAAGAATACCAAGTCGCGTTGTTTTGCTGTAGAATATCTGATGAGTGGGTGGTACCCACCCATGACTGGGTAGACATGCTTGCAAAGCCCTACCACCAGTAAGCTTTTGGCTTGCTACTTAATACGTATATTAATTAATAATATACATTTGTCTTTCTGTCTTGTCTTGCAATTTACGAGATAAGTGTGACCAGAATATTGGTCGGCGATGTTTGTTCTTAATGTTTGTTCTGTTTGATAGGGGTTACTTACTTAGGAAGTTACAGGAAAAGGCTAACAGAGAGTTGCCTGAAAGTCCATTAATAATTTGAAAAACCTTTTAATTCTTCGCTCATGAACAAACTTCCACTTTAAGTTGAACTAAGATATTTTTACCTCATATATAACAAAATCTTCAACATTAGATATAATTTGTTTTAAGAACATTTGGATTTATCATCGATATTATTATACCCCCAATGAAAATGGGGTTCTGCTTAAACCAAAAACTCCTTTTTGTTTTAGCTTCCTACTACTTATTGGTGGGTTACTGTTCAGAATCTCGTTTGTTGAAAATATTTAATGAGCACTTCTTTATTGGATTTATTCAAGACTTGTCAATTACGGAAGATTGTCATCAAAAGATATAGTGCCTTTTGTGTTACACGATTTAAAAATAATCTTTGCGTTTTTTTATTGTTGTAATTACCAATTTAGATAAAGTTATGTTAATTAAATAAAATTTATGACTTAGGTACTATTGATTCAATATATATGATAGGATATAAAGGATGCACCTTTGTTTAATATCCTATATAAAATAAATAAAATTTGCTTAATACGTTAAATTATATTATTATATAATATATTATAATGTATATGTGTATTTATGTTCATATATATGTATGGTTGAAAAACATTCTTCTTTTTAAATAAATATTTTAATAACTTAATTAATAAAAAAATATGTAACAACTTTTAATTTTATTAGATAATTAATGTTTAAAGTTAATTGTTTTTGGGATTGATGTTTGAATTACTGATGCAGAAATGATTTACAATTGTCACGCGCTAAAGTCTTCTCTTATATTTCAGTCTCCTCTCTCCCAAGTCCAACAACGGAGGAGGACGAGGATGAAGATGAGACCACGCCCAGTAGAGCTGACGCTGACGATGACGGAAGAGTTTACAAGAATCCGAGGAACTCACCATCGGCCCAGTGCCCCAGAGATGAAGAACAGGCCACGTTACTTGTAAGTACTTTTCTATGAATCAACTTAGTGAGATCTCCCATTGGTTAGACAGTAAGCATCACTACGTATTATAAAGTCCAGTCCAGTCGTCCATAACGAATTTTTATATGGTTTTTACCAACGGACGTAATGATTCTTGGAAAGGAAAAAGAAATGAAAATGAATTGTGAGATTCTTTTTCCCAGATTTTATTGGTAATGAACATTATTAAGTTTTTATTTGAACCGAACACAAATTGAAGTTTAGACGTGTTCTTTTAGACATCTTAAATGACGATGATACTGCCAAAAAAGATTTTTAATTGATTTTAAAATCGTTCCCTTCTACCGTCTGTGCATTTGAAAATGAAACAAAAATTAATGACATATTTTTTCCCAGGGACAAAAGTGTCTTCGGAAATGCTCTTCTGACGAAGACTGCAAGAGTAAAAAGAAGAAATGTCTTTGCGATGGAGCCTGTGGGATGTCGTGCATCAAACCAGGTCAGTGACGATAATAATATCCTTTACGAGATGCAAACTGTTAGGATGGCGGTGTATGAGTTCATATAAAAAATTGAGGTAAAATTAACTTGATGGTAAAATTTATCATACATTCTGGGGCAGAACTGAAATCCTTAGAATTGTTATTTTCCGGTTAAAAAGTGCGTCTGTCAATTTACTTACAGACACATGGCCATAGCATCCTAGTATATATAAGTAGTACTGAAGAGCCTGTGAATGTCTGCTGGCCTTAGGTCGCTTTTCTTCTTTTTGAGAAGAAGGTTTGGAGCTTAATGAACCATGCGGGTTAGTGGAATTTCAGTGAAACCACGTGCAGGTTTCCTCACGATGTTTCCCTTCACTGTCGAACACGAGATTCATTATAATCACAAATTAAGCAGTGCCTGCCTAGGTTTGAACCCACGATCATCGGTTAAGATTAACGCGTTCTTACCACTGGGACATCTCGGCTTATTTATATATAAATAGTATAGGCTACCACATTAATGTGGTGGTGACTTAAAAATATATTAAATTGTTCAAAATAAAACCTTCGCTTATAGTTCAAAGAGTTTTTATTGCGCTGTGACTCAAATTATATCCAACTGAGTGTTTTAAATAACCAAACGTTATATTATAATATACTTTTGAAACATTTATTTCACCGCCACGGCGATAAATAACCCACTCGAGAGCGAAACCTTGGTCATATATTACATCTGAAAGGGTTCAAAATTATTACGGTGAGCGAAATTTATTTATTGGTATTTTATAAAAAAAAACGGAGCAAGTTTCTTTTAAATAGATTTTTTGTCTAATATCTATCTGATATCCAACTACCGCGTATATATAGACATTGGTCCAGTGATAAATATTATCCAATCCTTAAATTGCCAATGCACCACCAATCTTGGGAACTCAGATGTTATGTTCCTTCTTCCTGTTACACTGGCTCACTCACCCTTCAAACCAGAGCTAAGCAATGCTAAGTATTGCTGTATAATGGTAGAATTTTTTCAAATTTGGCAACTCTTTTCTTTGTCGCACCTCCAAAACATGGAATTCTTTACCAGCACACGTGTTCCCCTCCTCTTATGACCTGGGTTCCTTCAAACGAGGCGTGAAGAGGCATCTTGCGGGCCGGCAAGGCGGTGGCGGCTAGTGCAGATCATTCTTCCCGACTGCACTAGCCGTCGTCGCGTTTGGACTCTACTACCACTTACCATCAGGTGGAGTAGAGAAATTTGCCCTCCCGGGCTATATAAAAAAAAAGAATATATAAAAGTGATAGAAATTTAATAACGTGTTCACATGTTGTACAGAATTATTAAGAAACACTCAAAGAAGGGAACGGGACTGTCACTCCTTATTACAGATTATTTTATAACCTAGCGAGGAGTACAGTACTACACCCAACTGATTGAAATAAGATTAATTTGTATAAAACCAATTATAAAACTAAACTGTTTTGTTCTATCTCTTTTTTAATGAATAAAGATTTATTATTATTATTTTAAAAAAATGTGATTATTAAGTGGTACATGATAATCTAGGCAATATTGTTTCTGGGTAAATGTTGGAAGAACTTGATCTTAACTCAGAAATAAAACGAGATTTTTTTTGAAATGATTGAAAGATACCTTATATTAATAAAAAAATAATATAAAAATATTCAAAACGTTGATTTCATTTATTTAGGTTTTTGTTTTTATTTCGAACAATTAATACCTATCACAAACAGTATATAATGTCTACCAGACTGATTTCAGTCACGGCGGTCGATCTCAAGAGAGATTAGCCGACTGCACAGGAGATATTATAGTGCACAGGTGTGTATGCGGACACAAGTGCTCTCTCTATTCCCTAGCTTTCATGATCCGATAAGACGGTAATCCAACACGACCGGAAAGAGTTCAGGCGTAGCACCAACGGCTTTACGCGCTATTCATTGGCCCGCCCTGGGGATTGAACCCAGGACGACCGGGTCTGCGGCCTTATATCTTGCTACTAGACCAACGAGGCAGCTATAAACAAACAATATATACGAAAGTAACTACAATAGTATTAAACTGTCATAGCTACTAACGCCCCAATTCAACAGCATATTTATTTATCATTTGTACAATAACAAATACACTCATTGAGAACTGCTTTTATGATAATAATTCTTAGATTAATACACTTTTCATTAAAAAAAATCCAAATCAAATAAACAAATACATAAATATGTCTCATAAAGTATACAATAAGGAAGACATAGAACATTGTACCTCTTAGGTCTATTTATAATTAGAAAAATTAATTAGTGTTATATAAATGAAGCTTGCACAGAGCACAAAGTTAATCACGCACATATCTGTAATTCTGTATGCTAACATTTCACTAATTATTTTTTAATTCGTGTCTAGCTATAACACTATGGGTTCTCTGAAAATTGAATTTCCGCTAACCTATTCCACGTTCCAACAGATAACAAGCGTTGTTTACAGCTAAGCTGGAACCGTTTAATCGCTTACAAACAAACCAAACGTATATCTGATATCTCCGTTGCAGTTTGCACAAACCGAATTTGAATCGATAATTTATATCAGAAGCCTTTGTAGACAATATTCCTGAAACCATTTACCAAAATCACGGTACACATTTATCGTTAGATGTAATTCTAGAGTTTACATTTCAATATTTCGATTAATATGAGACTATATAATAATAAACAATGAGACGTTTGATGGACAATGAGCGTAACGGGACAATGAGTCATCCTTTTTCGTGCAGTTAGCGTTCATCGATTTATTAGACGTTGTCACGTCAAAAAATAAAAATAAAAATGGTTGTCTGTAAAGTCGGTTTACAGGCGATAGTTTAACGTGACAACGTCATAACAGATAGATGCGGCGCAAGCGTACAATCAGCGTAACGGGACAATGAGCGTAACGGGACAATGAGCGTAACGGGACAATGAGTCATCCTTTTTCGTGCAGCTAGCGTTCATCGATTTATTAGACGTTTTCACGTCAAAAAAAAACTATTGAAATCCTTCTATATTATTAGCGATCCATCTTAACATAACACAAGGACAACTTGCACCAAACAGTTATTTTCAGAGAAAAGATGTAAATTCGCCAATACCAGTTTATTCCCTATGTTTTTTTTCTATTTCTGGCGCGTATCTCCGCGTTTGTCTACCTGTGGAGCTAGCTATATTTGGATAGGGTGCTGAGCTATCATTACTCATCCATCCTCATTCCTCATCCAACATCCATCAGCCAGCCTCCTACTGGTTATCATATTGTGACAGCATTCTCACCCTCAACAACATTACACAAATAACAAACAAATTAGAAAGCTAAATTACTTGCAAATGAGTAACATTCGTTTCTTAAGGCATTTCCTGCCTCGCACAATCACTTTGTGGAACCAGCTTTCGCCATTGAAACCTATGACATTAAAACCTTCAAGAAAAGAGCGTACTCTTTCTTCCAAGGCTTGCAACGCACCTTCAAATCCTCGGATGTTGCAGGTGTCCATGGGCCGTGGTAGTCACTTTCCATCAGGTGAGCCTCCTGCTCGTTTGCCACCTCTTACATAAAAACATCTGGTGGCAAGTGGTCACCACCGTTTATAGACATTGCCGCTGTAAGAAATATCAACCAATATAGGAACGAAATTTTCTATATATAAGATAAGGAAAGTAGATATACTTTCCTTATCTTTTCTTTCTTTTCTGTTGTCTTTCATCTCTTTCTGATATTAAATAAAACAAACATCTGTTATTTGCTCGTGTGAAGTCTGGGTAGGAGTAACACTTTCTGAATCATCGGGAAGTGCAACGAGGTCTCTATTATGCTTCAGTACAAAAAGTAGGCGTCATGTAATAGACGGTATTGTTAAAAATTTCTCACATAATAATTAGTTTGCGAAGAACAAATACCGAATTGTAACAATTCTTAATAAGATATTTATATATTATCGACTGTTATTTACTTATTTAATTATTATGATTAGAGTTTAAGGATGCTGAATAAGGATGATGGGTATATGCTAGCGTTTTGCCAGCGTTATTACCTGTGTAGTTTCTGTTCCCGTGGGAATACGGAGACATCATGTAGCCTATGTTACGCGCTGATAATGTAGCTTACCATAAGTGAAAGTGTTTTTTAATTCTGTTTATTGGTTTAGTCGTGAAATCATAACAAACAAACAAACTCATATTCGCATTTATAATATTAGTTAGGTTTAATTTAATAGAAATATTACTGTGGTGCATCCACACATTTTTTTTTATGTTTACACTGGCTCACTCACCCTTCAAACCGGAACACAACAATACCAAGTACTACTCTTTTGCGGTAGAATATCTGATGAGTGGGTGGTACCTACCCAGACGAGCTTGCACAAAGCTCTACCACCGAGTATATATTGATATATTATGCTGAAGAAAAGGACGTGTATTATCTCGTTAAAGATATTTCTTAGTTGTACCTAAGAATGTTATACAGTGTTTTCGGAAGCGGAATTTTTTATCTGTAAATAGTTATATAAATTACGAAAAAATTTATAAATCGATTGGTCTCGTAAGTATGAGAGAAGAGTTTAAAGTGGCTCTTAAATACTACAGAAGGTAGTATTGAGATGCTCTGTTGTGTTGGTGTGATCTAGTTTTTCTATGGAGATAGTAGACAAGTCTCAGAGGACAGAATGCTTGTTCATCATTATTAACAATACTCCTAGCACTGTTTTATATAGCTATCATCAAGAAATTGTACTAAGCAATGAAGGCATAGATCTACCAAATATTTCTTCGACTTCTATTACTTATGTTTGTGACATACTTTTACTGTCTCCCCTTTGTATAACCAGGGTAATATAGGTTTTCCGGTTATACTAATGAATCCACATAATATAACATGTGATAATTCGATGAGTAATCGACGTCAATGACAAAATCTTTATTCAATAAGTGTTACATTATGCTTATTGAAGGTAAGTATCTTCCACCGGTTCGGGAAGAAATACCGTGGGTAAGAAACCTCCGAAACAAAATCAGCTGGAGGTTATTTACACTTTATTGTAAATAAAAATATCGATTAGAAAAAAAAGATGTTTTTGTTTAGGTGGACGAAAATTTGGGCTACCTGATGGTAAGTCACCAATGCTCATAGACATTGGCATTGTAAGAGATGTTAACCATCGCTTACATCGCCAATGCGACACCAATCTTGGGAATTCAACCTTCCTAATCACTCAACCTTCGTACCGGAACACAACAATGCAAAGTACTGATGTTTTGCGGTAGAATATCTGATGAGTGGGTGGTACCAACACAGACGAGCCTGCAAAAAGCTCTACCACCAAGTGAGCATTTATAACATTAGTTATTATTGGTTATGTAATACTTTATCTTTGACGAGCCGGTTGGCGTGGTTGTAAGGTTGGTAAGGTACTTGCCTTACACGCCGCAGGTCGTGGGTTCGATTCCCACCCAGGACAGACATTTGTGTGCATGAACATGTCTGTTTGTCCTGAGTCTGGGTGTAATTATATCATAATCTATAAAAATATGTATTTCCCTTAAAAAAAAATGTCGTATGGTTTGGTTAGTGTGGTAGTTTGGGATCAGATGGCCGTGCGTGAATAATGTGTCAGGATATTTATTTATTTATCGAGTAAAACAAGCAAAATAATCCGTTTCTTGAATTTAGAAACCGGGCATAAGTTATTCTTCATTGGCAGGCAATCAATTGTATAACACGACAATTTTTAAAAGTTCTGTTCAAACAATGATTGATGACGACAGGTTATGGAGTCGCGAATGTTATATTTAAATTTATTTTATGTGTTACTAATCCAGCCGAGATGGCCCAATGGTAAGAACGCGTGAATCTTAACCGATGATCGTAGGTTCAAATCCGAGTAAGCACCGCTGAATTTCATGTGCTTAATTTGTGATTATAATTCATCTCGTGCTTGACGGTGAAGGAAAACATCGTGAGGAAACCTGCATGTGTCAAATTTCATTGTAATTCTATCACATGTATATTCCACCAACCCGCATTGGAGCAGCGTGGTGGAATAAGCTCCAAAACCTTCTCCTCACACAGAGGAGAAGAGGCCTTAGCCCAGCAGTGGGACATTCACAGGCTGTTACTATACTACTACTAAATACATAAATGTCTTTTAAATATAATTTTATATTTCATCATGAAAGAATATAAAATTGAAATAGAGATTTTTTTTTAATTTTCAAACACCAACGACTCACAAAATAAACATTCATCTAGACCAGTGATTCCCAAAGTGGTCTATATCGACCCCTAGGGGTCTATGACAACTTGCAAGGGGTCTACGTCAGCGAAAAAAAAAATTTAGGGGTCCATGAAATTAAAATGGGGGTCCACGATAGTGGATCTCAACACATACACTGATAGTACCTATTTACTTACATCATACTATCTTATAATATCAAAACATATACATTATTTATAAAAGTACCTATGAAGTAAAAAATGTATTATATATGTTTATAAAATTGTGTAAGTTATAGGAAACCCTTACAAAATTGACGCCAAATGTTAATTATTTTTTATTAAAGCATCAGGTTCATCCTTCTCACTAAAAATATTGACTTATTGCTTATGTTATTTTATTTATAGTTTATTTTATGTTTATTTAATGTTACGTATATTTTACATAACAGATACAAAATTTTATTTTGAGTAGTTTTAATTTAAATTCAATTAATAAATTAACATGTGTTTTTACTTTAAGTTTTTAACACTAAACTTCACTACAGTTAGAAATTTACAGGAAATCAATATCAGGTAGTAGGGGGTCTACCCAACACGGAAAAACATGGCAAGGGGTCTACGACACAAAAAAGTTTGGGGAACTCTGATCTAGACACAAGTGAGAGGTGCCCAAGTGATACAGTAATCAAAAGATTTTCTCAAGCAACAAGATAATTTATATAATTTTTAACCTTCCTCAAGAGAAGGCCTTCCTATCTGTGGGACATGTACATAAAGATATAGTTATTTAATATCAAATTAATTTAATACTTTCAAAGAATCAAAAATTTTGAAATTCATACTTAACCTATTTTAGCAAATTTACTTATGAATTTCTCCATGACTCTCCCAATTACATTCAAGCTCTGGTCATTTACATTTTTGTTACAAAATGACCCTTATTTCTGAAGCTGTAAGAGTTAAGAGCGTAATGTGGCGAGAGCAAAATTCAAGATCTCATTTCAAACTTTGGTGCATAAAGTAATTTTGGTAGTTTTAAATAAGAAAAAAAAATGGGTTTGTTATATCAAAGAGTCCTTTTTTGATAAAATTAAAAAGTTACAATTTAAATATCCTTGCCTCAGAAACCATATAACTGATTTAATAACTTTCCGTTCGTGTCGAAAAAGCCGTCCCGTCGTATTGTGAGAGGTAATAGAGAGTTATGTTCAGCGCACACTTATGCACTCTTGCTACACTATGCATTGGTCCTGGATACATTTCTGCCTATTCTCTCTTGAGAATCGCTGCTTTGTAAAATTATTAGCCGACATTGCTTATTTTCTATGGTCCAATAATAAACAACATTTCTCGCTTAGTGGTAAAATACAGATCGTTAAAATATGCAAGCACTTAATAGATTAGGTGTATATAAACAAAAGGACAAATAGGCATAGATAACACATCTCTGGATATCCGTAACAGCTGATGAATGTCCCACTGCTGGGCTAAGGCCTCTTTTCCCCTTTTTGAGGAGAAGTTTCAGAGATTATTCTCACACGCTGCTCCATTGCGGGTTAGTGGAATACAAATGTGACAGAATTTCAGTGAAATTTGCCATAGCAGGTTTCCTCACGATGTTTCCTTCACCGTCAAGTACGAGATGAATTATAATCACAAATTAAGCAAATGAAATTAAGTGATGCTTGCCCGGTTTTGAACCCACGATCATCGGTTAAGATTCACGCGTTCTTACCACTAAGCCATCTCGGCTTACTATGGATATATAATTGAGAAAAAAATACAGAACAAAATCTTGTGAATTCGTGAAGTAATTTTAACAATGACATAAGCTGTGTTGTGAGTTTTCAAGCTATCATTTTCCCATAATGCTTGACAGCACAAATCGGTTTAAGCAAGAACGAAGTGTAGCTCGAGTGTGTAGCGAGGCTTTCAAGATCTGATCAAGATTAGCCGCATTCATTGAACTTATAATATCTAGAAAAGCTGAAGTGAAATTTTTTTCAACCAATTTTGAACCTTAACAGCAATCAACTAAGTTTAATATGAATAAATATTATTTAGGTTTATCTGTTGTTAGTACGAATAAAATTAAAATATAAGTGTTCGATTTTAATTTTTATTTGTTGCAATAAAAGTCAGGTAATTAACATTTCGGTATATGAGTACAAAGTTTTTACAAATGAAATACATAGTTATGTATTTAATTCTTTAGTAGATCAAATATTATTTATGGACAACATCCTTATGTTGATTTATTGAAGAATGTTTGTATGTGATTGTAAACAAAAGTTGCTTCTATAAATATATAACCTGAGTTTCTTTTGTAAGTTTTCTATTCGAACCAAATAAAGATTTATGAAAATGAACATCAACAAGCAAGTATAATGCTTATATATTTTAATTGATTGTTTTCATTTAATTAGGTCGCGTTTATTTCTAAATAAAAATGAAGCGCCTGTATAAAAGCGATAGCAAAATGAAGCGCCTGCAAAATAATAAAAGCAATGAATGGCACTAGAACGGAATCTTTAAATTATAAAAGCAAGGCGCTATAGGGAAAGTAAATAGCCTTTGATGGGAATAAGGTCGAGTATCTACTTTAACGCATGTAGACCAGCATTTTTTGTGTCTGTGACATAATTTCCTAGTTTAATGTATAAATGTGATCATGAACTAAATACCTAATTGCGTTATGGATTAGCTAAACATTGTCAGCGAAAAATATCGTATGTCAAAAAATAAGCTCCAAATTTATATTAAAACTAGCGGACCCGACAGACGTTGTCCTGTACACACGTCTTTAATTTCATACTTTTTTTAATGAGCTGAAACAATCTGGACCGCTTTGATGAAAATTATTATTGAAAAGTTATTACTTTGTTAAATAAATAACAGCATCGTAAATGAAAACTTTAACTCATTTTAATGAAAGGTGAAAAAGCTTGCACTCAAAACATTTTATAACATATATATTTATTTATTTTTAATTTACAAAAACTTAATTTATCGTAATGCCATTGGATGTACAATATTTTTAGTTAGTCCATGAGGAGTATAAACAAACAAACTCGATGGTTTTCCAACTCTGGAACACGCAACGTACAATTGGCCGTGAGAAAAACACGGATTTTCTAAATCTAAGCCACAAAATGTCATCGTTTGACCTTGTGACTTATTAATAGTCATAGCATATGCCAAACGGATCGGAAATTGTAAGCGTTTAAATGGTATAGGTGAATCTGAAGGAATCATTGGGATCCGCGGTAAAAGTACAATTTCACCTTGGAATTTTCCAGATAAAATATTCGCTTCAATAATGTTGCCCATGATTTTTTTTATAACTAATCGCGTGCCATTACACAATCTCGGGGCATTTAAATTACGAAGCAAAATTATAGGTGAGCCAATCTTCAGTCGCAAATTATGTGGTGGCATTCCAGGTAAATCTAAAGAATTCAAAAATTCTACTGGATAGTTGACCACTTCGTCAGGATCAACAACGGTGTCAATTGATTTAAATGTAATTTCATTACCAGGCAATGACTGTTGTATTTTAAAATTGATGGCGTCTACATCTAAATTTTTTGCAGCTAAAATAGCTCGCTCTCGTAGCCATTCATGATTAGTATAGTTATATCTTAAATCTGGAAAGATACTATTTATTAATTCATCTTTGGTAGCCACCATGTTGCAAAAGTTCTCTGGAAATTTAATAAATTGGGTATCTTCATACAGTTGAATTTTACCGTTGCCAATGTCTAATAATTGTTCAGAGAATCCTGACGCTAATGGATCATTTTGTAGTTGAACGCGCATATTGATAGTAAGGCTCAATTTACTGACACTCCGCCATAGATAAGATTCCTTCAAACATGCGTTTACTTCGTCTGCATATGTCGCACGTGGAATTACTGGCAATGTTTGCCTGAAATCACCAGACAGTAGCAGTAGAGCACCACCGAAAAGCCTAGTATTATCTTTGATATCCTTCAGGGACCTGTCGAGAGCTTCAAGCGAATGCTTGTGGGCCATTGTACATTCATCCCAAATAATAATTTTGCATTTTCTCAAAACTTCAGCCATGCCGGAATGCTTCTTTATGTTACACATTGCTTCGGGATTTGTATGAACATTCAAAGGTAACTTAAGTGCTGAATGCGCAGTCCGTCCACCATCAAGTAACGTCGCTGCAATGCCTGATGAAGCAATGGCCAATGCAATATGATTTTGTGATCGAATGCGCGCAAGTATCAGTGAGATGAGAAAGGTTTTACCAGTGCCACCTGGTGCATCCAAAAAAAAGAATCTACCTTGTTGTGCTGCAATTGATACGTTAATTTGATCATATACATTTCGTTGTTCAGCTGTAAGCAATTGTTCATTATTAGCAACAAAAGTAGCCAACGAAGTCTTATCAAACTGGTGTTCACGTTGAACATCACTGTTGATGATATCTACTGCTGGGCGGTTCGGCGCCGGCATGCCAAAATGGATGAGTGGCATGTTTGAAATAAGAATACAAATATCCTCAATCATAATTAAAGCCTCATTGTATATTTCTGCGGAGAATTGAATATCAGGATTTTGATTAGTAATTCTAATCCGATGCAAAATATCTTCACTCATTGAGTCTTTATATTTGTTCCAGAGAGCAGATGCTTCAGACGGAAAACACGTTGTTAATATTATTGAAAATAATTGACGAATTTGTTGTGGAGATGAGCTCAGTGCTGCATCTGCAAGTGTGAGATCCCAATGGTTATCATCCTCCAATAAATGTAACTCACGACACGCATCGAAGAAAGTGTCGTATAAAATACCATTGACTTTTCGTAAATATTGGAAGGATGTCGGTCCAAGAACATTAACCAATAACAAACGCAAAAAAAAACATTCGCGTTGCTTAGGATGAACTGTATATAGTCGACCTAAAGTATTTGTCATAAATATGTCGGCGAATCCTGTGACTGGAATCCCTCGTTTTCGTGGTTCCCAATTTTTCGATTGCTTATTCCATGTAAAAAATTTAGGAACATCAGTATACATTAATGTTTTTGCGAATTGACCAACAACATCTTGTCGATTACAAAGATTGAAAAATTCAGTAAGAGTTGTTTTTGGAGCCGTTAATGCTTGTTGTAGTGCAGTCTGTTCTGTAAAATAAACACGCTGTCCGTTTTCAAGATGCACAGCCAAATGTATAACTGCAGGATCCCTTTCATGTATAGGAAACGTAAAAATGCGCCAGACAGCTTCATTGCTACTTATGTATCGACCCATTTGATAACGTGTTATTTCGTCATTGTCATTTACATTTTGAACAGCAAATATAGCTTTATCACTGCCCTTGTGAACGTACTTACAAATGTATTTGATAGATTTCACCGAACTGCACAGTTCAACGTTTATGTGCGCTTTATAGGTTTTGCATAGTAATGGCGAATATGGAACCACCCACCGATTATCAATATCTACTCTTACACCGTTTGACAGTCGCAATTCATACGATTGACCGCCATTATCTACGTCTCTGCGCCGGTAAGATGGATAACCGTCAATATTGGTGATAGTATCAGTTTGACATGGTTTTGGAAAACGTTTCGTACATTTTCCATCATTCATGCATGGTGACATCATGTTTAGAGTACCGCATGGACCATGAATCATATTAGTAGTAACAATGTTAAACAGTTCTTGATCAACATTCGGATCTGGAATTTCCGCTGAAATAATTTTGTCAATTTCTTCTGGGCGTACTTTATCCACCAACCAAATCAAAATATGCGCATGAGGTAAACCTCGTTTTTGCCACTCAACAGAGTAAAGCCAACAACGTGTTTCACCAAAAACCGAGTAATGTGTGATCAAATTCATCAAAGATTTTAATTTTTGTTTAAAGACACGCGCAGTGATATCGTGGCGATGCATCGATGTTTGACCTGACAACAGCAAGTTTTTGATTTCATCCCAATTTGGATTACATGTAAATGTGATAAAAAGATCTGGTCGACCGTATGCACGTACGTATGTCATAGCGTCTTGAATATATTCTTGCATATGACGCGGACTACCAATATATGATGATGGGAGAATATATGTGGTACCGATGTTGTTAATGACGTTTGTTGCATCTACATTACCGATTACTGCATCACGCAAATGAATATACTCTTCAGCTCGAAGTTTTGCTTGATTGAATTTTATATACCTTAATCTTTCACTTTCAATTTTTACATACATATCGACGATGTACTGATGAAATAGCTGTCTACAGCGGAGAATATTATTATCTTCATTAGCACGAATCATTAACCGATATGCGTAGAAATTCATGGCACTAACTTTCTTGGTCAGTTCTTCACCTGTAAATAAATATAATTATGAGATAAACAAAAATTATTTATTCAAAAAAAAAATTGTAAGATAATCTATAAGTTGTACCTGTAGTTGGATTCCGTTGTTTAATATTTAAATGATATCCGTCTTCTCCTTCCCAAAATATTAACGGATACTGCAAAGCATCGTAAGAACGATGATTGTCTTGAATTATTTGCATCGTATTATCTCTGCGTTGTATGCGAATGTCTCTACGTTCACATGGGTCACCAGCCATAACAACTGCCACTTCATTAATGGTTGGAACATTATATGTGCCTGCGTGCTCTCCATAGGGTACTTTGTCTGCTTTAATAACAATGACATAGTTATCGTTTTGCAGTCTGTTAGAAAGAGTCTTGAACAATTGTACTAATTGGTTATGGTTTTGCAAAAACCTTTCCAAAATGTCCACAATTTCTCGTTCCTCCATCTGTTCTATATGGTTGTAAACGCAGCGTGTATGTGATTGTTGCTCTTCATTCCCCATAAAATAAATTTGTAAAAATTTTGGATCGGCATCAGGCATTGGAAGTAACGAACCAATTTGGTGATATACTTGGCCTTGAATTTTGAATGTGGATTCAAAATTACGGCCTATATTTAATAATTTTTGTTGCTGCAAATGATGTCATTTGAAAGCATGAATTTAATTTACGAATTTTCCGTAAAAATAATTTCGATTGAGATGTGATTCCAGCTAAAAGCGTTTTTAAAGGTTCTGGTGGTGGTTTTAGCGGTGGCAGTGATATTTTTCCAGATGCGCAACATAAACCAACTGATTCACCTTTGTACTTGAAAGCATGACAATGTTGACACTCTTTGTCCATACTACCAATCGTGATCAATGCATGTGATGAATAATCTATTTTAGGATCATATTCAAACGCGAGACGATTAAGTGATGCTCGTGCCAATGCTCGATTATCTTGTACTCGCTGATGGTTACGTTCTCTATGTGCGTTGGTCGCTCGTTGACGTGCCTCTCGTTGTCTTAATGTATTAGCACGAAGACGTTGAGCACGTTGCTCTAAATTTTCATTTGCACGTGTACATGCAGCTCGATCTCTTAAATTTACATTATCCATAGAATGTTCTTCTACTGTTCTATTCAATCGATGATCATGAACTAATTGCGCGTGCTGAGTACGTCGACCAATATTTCTTGCTCTTCCACGAAGACGTGGCATTTTTCTACAAAAATAAAATATTGCAAAATAATATACAATGAATATGAGTTACTTATTGATAATGAATTTTTAATTAATTAACTCAAAAGATTTATTATGACAAATTTTAGATAAAGAACATGTAATCGCATTTTGTGAGTTTTTTTATTTAATATCTCCAAAAATGAATTAATTGTCAATAAAAATAATTAAAAAAATTCAATCCTCCAACTACACAAATAAACTTGAAGGTTATGTTGGTTGTTAATAAACGCACGTGTAAATTAAAAAAGATAATTTATAAAAAATATACTCACTTCGATTCCGCACTAAATTTACAAAATGTATAAGTTATTTATATACACTTCAGAACTCTTCGAAAACTAATTACATTAAATATTTTAATTAGCAACTTCACTTGAATAACACAATTATAACACAAAATAACGAAATACTTTTTCAAATTGATCGTAGCACTATCTGTCGGGACAAACTAAAATTAAAATAGAATAATATTGAATGCGATGATAGCGCCATCCGTCGAATCTGATGTAAAACATTCCAAAATCAAAAACTCCTTACAAATAAAAATTAATTAAAAAAACATCTGAATTCACAAAATTATTTATACACACTTCAAAACTCTTTAAAAAATAATTACATTTAATATTTTAATCAGCACATGAATTGAATAACAAAATTTTTTTCAAATTAATCGTAGCACCATCTGTCGGGACAAACTAAAATTGAAATAGAATAATATTGAATGCGATGATAGCGCCATCCGTCGAATCTGATGTAAAACATTCCAAAATCAAAAACTCCTTACAAATAAAAATTAATTAAAAAAACATCTGAATTCACAAAATTATTTATACACACTTCAAAACTCTTTAAAAAATAATTACATTTAATATTTTAATCAGCACATGAATTGAATAAACAAATTTTTTTCAAATTAATCGTAGCACCATCTGTCGGGACAAACTAAAATTGAAATAGAATAATATTGAATGCGATGATAGCGCCATCCGTCGAATCTGATGTAAAACATTCCAAAATCAAAAACTCCTTACAAATAAAAATTAATTAAAAAAACATCTGAATTCACAAAATTATTTATACACACTTCAAAACTCTTTAAAAAATAATTACATTTAATATTTTAATCAGCACATGAATTGAATAACAAAATTTTTTTCAAATTAATCGTAGCACCATCTGTCGGGACAAACTAAAATTGAAATAGAATAATATTGAATGCGATGATAGCGCCATCCGTCGAATCTGATGTAAAACATTCCAAAATCAAAAACTCCTTACAAATAAAAATTAATTAAAAAAACATCTGAATTCACAAAATTATTTATACACACTTCAAAACTCTTTAAAAAATAATTACATTTAATATTTTAATCAGCACATGAATTGAATAACAAAATTTTTTTCAAATTAATCGTAGCACCATCTGTCGGGACAAACTAAAATTGAAATAGAATAATATTGAATGCGATGATAGCGCCATCCGTCGAATCTGATGTAAAACATTCCAAAATCAAAAACTCCTTACAAATAAAAATTAATTAAAAAAACATCTGAATTCACAAAATTATTTATACACACTTCAAAACTCTTTAAAAAATAATTACATTTAATATTTTAATCAGCACATGAATTGAATAACAAAATTTTTTTCAAATTAATCGTAGCACCATCTGTCGGGACAAACTAAAATTGAAATAGAATAATATTGAATGCGATGATAGCGCCGTCCGCCGGATCTAATGTAAAACATTCCAAAATCAACAACTCCTTATAAATAAGAAATTAATTGAAAAAACATTTTCCAGTAGACCAAACTGTAAATCTAAACCATTCTCGAATCTCCACGAACACACACAAAAAATTTCATCAAAATTGGTCCAGTCGTTTAGGAGGAGTTCAGTCACATACACACGCACACAAGAAATATATATATTAAGATTAATCCTATGTCAATGTTTTTTTTTATTTATAAATTATTTGCTCTAAGGCCTTACTTGTGAACGTTATAAAGCGGATGTTTACATTTAGTAGGACAATGATTTATCTCTTTCTGTCATAGTTGATTTCACCAGACCCCTCACAAAGGGGGATGAGTGAAGATATGCGCATTCGAGTGTGTGCGCAAACACAGGTGCACTTTCGATGGGACGGCAATCCGACACGACCGGAAAGAGTTCAGGCACAGGACCAACGGCTTCGTGCTTTCCGAGACACGGGAGTGTACACACTTTCAACTTCCAGAACTCCGGGCAGCCACTGAGAATTTTCTACTAAAAATCTCAATAACATTTTATTTGGCTGACCTGGGACTTGAACCCAGGACCAGCGTGTCTGAAGCCATACTTGTAGCGGAACCGGACTAGACCAACAAAGCAATCCACTCGTCAGATAACCAAGCGCAAAACAGCAGTATTTGAAATTGTTGTGTTCCGTGTTTAAACATTGAATGAACCGGTGTAATAACAGACACAATGGAGATAATCCTAATAATAAGAGCCTTATCTATTTATTCATAAGTAATAACTGTACAACCATTCTAAAAACGCTGTTGATTGCAAGTAAAAATAAATAAATAACATTGTAGTTCCCAAAGATGGTGCCGCATTGACGATGCAGGCTATGGTAAACATTTCTTACACTGCCAATATCTAAGGGTATTGGTGAACGCTTATCTTTAGATGACCCATAATATGCTCGTCCGCCTACCCATAATAGAAAACAAAAAATCCAAATCGATTATTATCTAAAAATGTAATTTTGTAAAGTGCGATTCAAAAATTGTGCCTCAAGATAATAATTTCAAATTAAATTTAAATACAACATTTATATGTAACGTTTGTTTAAAACGTTTATGAAGTGACAAGATTCCTCCTAACCGTGTCTCGAGTTTTATGAGTTTTAATTTATCATTCACAGCATGTTTATCACAGTAACAGTACACTTGACCTCGTGTCACGAGCAGTTTGCACAGTCCACCTCTTGAATATTACACGAGGCCACGCATTTTCATTTTCAAAAAAGAAACCGCAACGTGTGAACAAGTGAAATATTCGTAACACCTGTTATATAACATATTTTTATTTAAAATGCAGTTAATTTAATCGTTCGTGTATTAAATTAAATTAATTAAAGAATAAAGAGTCAATTTATATGAGTTCAACTGCTGCACGTGCACGTGGATTCACCCGCCTAAAATATAGCAGGAAAATTTTGCCCACAACTGGGCTTGTATGTGTCTCTACATACTTTTAAAAATACTATTAATAAAACCCAAACGTTTGTAATCAGATCATAAAATTCGATACACGTTATCATTTCCACTTTATTTCAATCCGAAATAAAATGCTTATAATACGCTGTATTCCATATTGGATTCAACGATGAAACATTTCACGTGACTTGCATATGTTATATGATCAACAATTTATGTTATATTTATGTAAACATCGCTTAAGCTGTGAAAAAACTCGGGAACATATATTCTGTAATTATTTTCCAAATAAATTGAACAATTTTCATTTATTCGGGTGTTTCGATAATAAAATATTCTTTTAAAATACATTGTGGTAGTGTCATGTGCTTGCTCGTCTGGGTAGGTACCACCTTCTCATCAGATATTCTACCGCAAAACAGCAGTACCTTACCAGCAGAAGGGTGAGGGAGCCAGTGTTATTACAGGCACAAGGGACATAATCTTAGTTGCTAAGGTTGGTGGCGCATTGACGATGTAAGCGATGGTTAACATCTCTTACAATTCCAATTTCTATAGGCGTTGGTGACCACTTACCATCAGGTGGCCCATATGCTCATCCGCCTACTTATGCTATAAAAAAGTACATGGAGATATAGTACATTCAAATTCAAAATACTTTATTCAATATTGAAGCATTACATTTTCTTATTGATTGTCAAACTATAAACTACCACCGGTTCGGAAAAGAAACACCCAGCCCTGAGAAGCACCGACGAAAGAAACTCTATATACAAGGATTATATATATTTTACTTTGTATACATAATATACAACATTATATGTGTGTTATCATCGGAATTGGAATGTTCTTTGTTTTAGAAATTTCTCTCTAATGGAGGCCCGGGGCTGTAGGATGCCCTCGCCTAAATTCGGTTGAACACACTTAGTTATTTGAAAGCTTAACTTGGTAGGGCTTGGTGAGACCTTGGGACGTTCGCATTTATTTGCTAACTAGCTGTGACCGCGTTTTCACCCGCGTATAATTAATAAAAAATTGACTAAAACCTTCCGCGATAAAAGGACTATGCACCTCAAAAATATTTTTTATTTCGAACAAGTAGTTTCTTAGATAAGCCGGATCAAACAAACAAACTCTTCAGCTTTATATATTACTAATAGATCATATCAAGGCGTGTATCATGTTCAATAATAAGTGGGTTACATGACCAAGCATGAGGAAGCGATTGCAACGTAGTCACCTGTAAAGCTAGGGCAACACCATTCACAGTTGGGTTCTCATCGATTAATCGCGCGAGTGTGACCAATCTTTTATGTTACTCTTTATATTAGCTGTATGTACATATTTTATTATTCCGTGTCATATGAGTAGATGAGAGTCGTGTTGGTGCAGTGGTTAAAAGATCTTAACCATTGAAACGAATTCAAATCTGCTGAACCGAAGAAGCCAGCAGAGGGTAACAGCTTTACTTTTACTTTTGAATTTAAATAATATTTATCTTTAATTAATATTTAAATCAAGATTTGTAAGTCAAATTACAATCTTATTTAAATTTATTAAAATTATATTAAAAGCAATATTGAAAATAACCTCAATGCAAACATTTTGTATTGACGGGATAACGTCTAATAAATCGATGAACGCTGGCTGCATGCACGAAAAAGGATGACACATTGTCCCGTTACGCTCATTGTCCCGTTACGTTGATTGTACGCTTGCGCCGCACTTTTTCACTCGATTGGTTTTTGGTCACGTTGATTGTCACGTTAAACTATCGCCCGTAAACCGACTTTACAGACAACCTTTTTTTTTAACCTTAAAACTATCGTTGTAGGTCAGTTAACGAATCAGAGGCCCTAGCCAAGTTGACATTCTACAATCGTAAACGCTAATAGAAATAGAGAATGACATATCTCAACGATAAGTCACGTGGTCATTCTCAGACAATTGTTT
The DNA here is from genome assembly GCA_963151315.1 of Nymphalis c-album. Classification (NCBI taxonomy): domain Eukaryota; kingdom Metazoa; phylum Arthropoda; class Insecta; order Lepidoptera; family Nymphalidae; genus Nymphalis; species Nymphalis c-album. The sequence continues at coordinate 7,950,382 of OY720610.1, forward strand.
AGTTTTCTATAAGCGTTTACGATTTCTCAATTTGGCTAGGGCCTCAGAGCGTTTTACAACTTGTGTTGTTTTAAGTTGCATTTTATTAGACACGTGTTTTTTTTTATTATATAGGGAGGCGGACGAGCATATGGGCCACCTGATGGTAAGTGGTCACCAACGCCCATAGACAATGGCATTGTAAGAAATGTTAACCATCGCTTACATCGCCAATGCGCAACCAACCTTGGGAACTAAGATGTTATGTCCCTTGTGCCTGTAATTACACTGGCTCACTCACCCTTCAAACCGGAACACAGCAATACAAAGTACTGCTGTTTTGCGGCAGAATATCTGATGAGTGGGTGGTACCTACCCAGACGAGCTTGCACAAAGCTTTACCACCAAGTAAATGTGTGATGGTGTATGTCTAGGATTGAACCTGTGACCATAGGTTAATATGACGTTATCATTTCATTCCCATGTCGTGCTGCCATGTCTTTTTATATAGGTGAACAAATGGGCCACATGAAAGGAAGTATGTAGTATCATACCAGCCATATTAAATATTCCTTACCAATGTTCGACCAGCCTTGGAACTAAGATCTTATGACCCTTCTGCCCGTAGTTCCACTAGTGGTAGAGTATGATGAGTGGGTGGTACCTTCCCAGAGCTTGCACAAATCCCTACCACCAAGCAATACACAATTTCCAAGCAAACACTCCTTGAAATTTTACTATACCAATATGCCAAATGCATACAAGCTTCGTCATTTCCTTATATATATATATATAGCCGTTATTAGAAACCCGGTCCATGAATATTCATAATTAGGCCAATATTATGTTCCGAGATAAATATTCAACGAATATTTCGTTCCCAGATAACGCTGAGAGGATAAGCCTTGATGAATTATTCAGAATATGCCAATTCTTGTAGATTTCAATCTAACTGGGACATTTGATTTAAAAAAAGATTACAGTCAAATATCAATCTACAGCGCATTCGAGATTACGCTCGCACTTGTGACTGTTATGTATTTATTTGTTTATTCAGGATCATCAGCAGTCACTATACTTGAACATCTATACTAATATATAAAGCTGAAGAGTTTGTTTATTTGATCCGGCTAATTTCAGGACCTACTGGTTCGAATTAAAAAAATATTTTTGTTTTGTATAGTCCTTTTATCGAGGAAGATTCTACGCTGATTTTTATTCATTATATTTTTATTAATTACTAGCTGCCCGTCCCGACTTCGTACGGAAAAAAAATTAAAAAAAATATCCCGTGCATTTTTTAATCAATAAGATATAAACATTCACCAATCGATTTATTCGCCCATACAGTACAGTTTATATATGTTCAGTACAGGGCATATAATAATTCTATTTCCTACTAATATAATAAACACGAAATTTTGTATGGATGTATGGACATTTGTTACCCTTTCACGTAAAAGTACTGAATGGATTTTAATGAAACTTTACAATAATATAGCTAATACATCAAAATAACAAATAGGCTATAATTTATAAAGCTATTAATAATTATTAATTTATAAATTGACCAAAATATAACAATAAGAATTTTAAAGAAGATAACTTTTGTCTCTTACACTATATCATTTGGACAAATGTTTTAAAAGTTACGACGATGACAAAGTGAGTGCGCGACACTATGCAGCAGTACACTGTGGGAGAAGAATTCGGTCATCGGCTCATCGCTGGGTGTGCGACTCGCATGCAGGAATACGTCATCGATGGTTGTCCGTTTTGCGGTTTTTCAAGTCCCTAGCGATTGCTTAAAGACGCACTTTACCTGTATGTAATTTATTAATAGGTAGGTTTTTATAGTGCCAGGTTGCATACCTTCGGGTTGTAGCGGAATGGGCCGGCACGCCCAGCCGGAATTACCACTCTCTCACTTAAAATCGGCGTAAAGTAATAGCTACGCTACCATAATTTTGAGTGCAAATAACAAAATGCTAAACTCACAATGTCTTACTGCTACCCTATGACAACCAAAAGTTCTAAGACCTGTCGTTTTCAATGACCGCCTTGGTTGATTTTAGTGAGAACTCTTATCACATGTACACTTATTATAGTGCATGCTCAAACAATGTCCATTCCCTGCATCGCTAATGCGCCATCAACCGTAGGAACGAAGATGTTATGCCCTATGTGCCTGTAGTTTGATAGAATAAAAAAGATTGTACGCTTGCTCTTTTATGGTTTTAACTATACTCAACGGCGTAGATAGGCGGCGGGCTATTTAATATTAACTATAAATATATTAAGTCAAACTACAGGAATTCATAATAAGTCCACTGATGATTATTTAAAGAATAATCATCAACTTCAAAATAAAAAAAAAACCGTTACTAAAGTTTTTCTTAACAGAAATGCATTTCATACATATTAATTTCAAATCACAGATTTTCAAGCAAACATTTATCCTTTACTTATATTTATGCGGGCAACAGCTAGCGTACGGGCGACAGCGGGACGCGGGGCGCGCAAGCGGTTGCATCACGCGTTTGTATGATGGGTGTTGGACCGCCTGAATTTATTTAGTGCGCGATAATTTTAAAATTACGATTACTCCTAAGATATTGATTTAAATTGGGTGGTGTAAAGGGCAATTATAATATACATTAAATGCTTAAAGTAAATAACGTATTTATTTTAATAAGGATTAATATCATATCCGTTTTTATAGCTTTCCAATTTTACCATTTTTATGTAAACATTTTTTAAACATTAAAATGGGTATAGTTAGCTATCCTTAAAAGATAGACATATGCCATCGCGGGCTTTTTTGTAGATCTATGAAAGGGGAACAATTTCACCATACATTATTTTGTTATAACTCAAAGGGATTGTACAGCGTTTTCGATGAAAGCTCCCAATCGACTCGTTTTTTTTCCGACTTCTTCAACAATTATCGCTATATTTCAACAAATTTACAGAAAACATTAATGCATTATACACGTAAACCTTCCTCTTGAATCACTTTATCCATTGGTGATAACCGTATGAAAATCCGTTTAGTACTTTTTTAGTTTAGCGCGTTTATACAAAAAGACATGAAACGCGGGGGACTTTGTTTTATAATATTTAAGGAAGCGGTTGCATCACGCGTTTGCATGATGGGTGTTGGACCGCCTGAATTTATTTAGTGCGCGATAATTTTAAAATTACGATTACTCCTAAGATATTGATTTAAATTGGGTGGTGTAAAGGGCAATTATAATATACATTAAATGCTCAAAGTAAATAACGTATTTATTTTAATAAGGATTAATATCATATCCGTTTTTATAGCTTTCCAATTTGACCATTTTTATGTAAACATTTTTTAAACATTAAAATGGGTATAGTTAGCTATCCTTAAAAGATAGACATATGCCATCGCGGACTTTTTTGTAGATCTATGAAAGGGGAACAATTTCACCATACATTGTTTTGTTATAACTCAAAGGGATTGTAAAGCGTTTTCGATGAAAGCTCCCAATATGCTCGTTTTTTTCCGACTTCTTCAACAAATTTCGCTATATTTCAACAAATTTACAGAAAATATTAATGAATTATACACGTAAACCATCCACTTGAATCACTTTATCTATTAGTGAAAACCGTATGAAAATCCCTTCAGTAGTTTTTTAGTTTAGCGCGTACATACAGACAGACATGAAACGCGGGGGACTTTGTTTTATAATATTTAAGGATACGCAGGTGAAACCGCGGGGCAGCTAGTATAATAATAAAAACACATTCATTCTTAACGTACAATGCGCGACTCTTCAATACGTCCACGACATGCATTTTAATTTCGTAAAACAACTTAAGATAATATACAATCAGTTTTATTTCGCTTGAAAAACAGATTAACGTATTTCCCCATGTGGGAAACATGGGGAAAGACGTTAATCTGTGACACAGACGTGAACTACGCCAGAATAACCAGGCGTACCCAGTGGCGTAGCTATCGGAGGGCTAGGTGATGCAGTGCATTAGGGCCCCGAAGCTCAGGGAGCTCTCCAACCTAATCCTATCTAATTTTGAAGACCAAATATATGTTCAAACTACGTAGAAAGAGAGAGTGAGGGCCCGATTCTTACTCTATGTACCGGGGCCTTTGTCCACCTAGCTACGCCACTGGCGGTACCCTCTCCTATTGAGGCGTCACTGGATTGCACATAGTAGTAGTATGAATAGAAAATGCTATGACCATTCGCTTCTCAATCTGTCTGAAGACTTGTTATTTAATTATTCTTTGAACGAATTAATGATACAATGGAATTAAATTATACATAATAATAAAAAATAGTTTAAGTAATTAAATAGTATCTCATTATTATTTATACGAAGAATGAAATTAATATGAATACAAAACATTTGCAAAGAACTCATTATATTGAATTTTATTTATATTGTATTGAACTTTACAATACAATTAGATCATAGAAGCCGAGATGGCCTGGTGGTAAGAACGCGTGAATCTTAACCGATAATCGTGGGTTCAAACCCGGGCAAGCACCATTGAATTTTCATGTGCTTAATTGGTGTTTAAAATTCATCTCGTGCTTGACAGTCAAGGAACCTGCATTTGACTAATTTACTGAAATTACGTGTATTCCACCAATCCGCATTGAGACAGCGTGGTGGAATAAGCTTTAAACATTCGTCTCAAAATAGAAGAGTAGGCCTTAGCCCAGCAGTGATACAGTTATTTTATAGAGGATTTCTGAAGGAAATTATTCTCGTTCTATATTAAAAGAAATTATTCGTCTAAAAATAACTTTGCATAAGAACGTTGTAGGATTTTTTATTCTGTGGAACCTTTTCCAATAAACCCCGCCGACGTCACTCGATAACACTTTAATTAAAAAAATATTTGCCGTACTAATTGACTATTGAACTAATTAGTATTGGTAATGTAAAATTCATATAATATTTAACTCATTTAGGTCAAATTACGTTTATATTGATTGTAATTAATTATGAACAACTAGGTATATGGTTTCTATGATATTGTAGTGCTATTTTTTAGTGCTAAAAATTCCTGGATTAAATTCATTTGTAAAAAGTCGAGACTCGACCTCGGTATATCCTTTGATCCTTGATTAATTATTATAGACGACATTATTGTGCGAGCTCGTCTGGGTAGGTACCACCCACTTATCAGATATTCTACCGCAAAACAACAGTACTTGGTACTGTTGTGTTCCAGTTTGAATGGTGAGTGAGACAGTGTAATAACAAGCACAAGGGACATAACATCTTAGTTCCCAAGGTTGGTGGCGCATTGGCGATGTAAGTGATGGTTAACAACTCTTACAATGCCGTTGTCTATGGGCGTTGGTGACCACTTACCATCAAGTGGCCCATAAGCTTGTCCACCTACTTAAACAATAAAAAAAAATTACAACATGACTGCGTTGATCAAGGTACTTTGAGCAAGAGAGCCTACTTGTGCTTGTTGTTACACTGTCTCACTCACCCTTCAAACCGGAACACAACAGTACCAAGTACTGTTGTTTTGCGGTAGAATATCTGACGAGTGGGTGGTACCTACCCAGAAGAGCCGAGACGATTGATATGTTATAGTCATAATGGTCAAAGTCGCATATCACTTTCTGACATTTCAGGACCGATATCTAAGGTGTCGCGACTTGTTTGTACAGAATAACCGAACTTGAAACCAAATTTCACAAGTGTCCATTCAGCCATTTTAGAATAATTGCAGGACAAACATACCTTTATAATATCAGTAAGACATAAAAATAATAGCTCCGAGGGCTTTTAAGATATGTTTTTTATTATCAGTAATAAAAAAGTAATAAAATTGTATGTGATGAAGGTGAGGCCGTTATTGAGTTGGACAAAGTTTTATAGATATTCTGGCATTGTCGTTTTAGTAATATTTGCTTTTATGTATTGTTATATAATTAAATATATAACAGCCGTTAAAGTCTCACTGCTGAAAAACCTCCTTGTAGAGATCGCTTGAAGCTTCCACCACGCTGCTACAATACTCCAGTCGCCGATACATGCAGGTTTCCTCACGATGTTTTTCATCGCCAAGCACGAGAAACTTCAACAGAGCTTTTCTGCGGTTCGACCCGAAAGTTCAAACCTAACCACTGGGCTGTTATGTCTTGGATGATAGTTTGATGTAGATTTTCGTGATCTAGTAAAGCTTTGGCAAGTGTAGTTGACCTACCCATACCGGCTCGCACAAAGCTCTGCCACCAAAAAATATAACATTTGTTTTCAGTATAAATACAATAAGTATGACAATGACAGAATACATATAGACATGTGTATATGTGTATGTATGATACATATATTACATACACAGATATTTCAATAATGGATTTAACGAAAGCCTTCCAAAATCGATTACATTAATGTTTACTTGTGTAAGTATTAACAGTCGATTTTAATGACTTTGATTAATTAAATTGTATTAATTGAGTAATGTTTAATTAAATATCGCATTACCGCTCAGAGTGTATACTCCTAATATTTGATTAAAAGATAAAAAAACTAACGGCCTTATAAGCCTTAGCTGTGTCATCAGACACTGTTTTTTCTCTTTCTTTCTTTATTGATTTTACATTCGAAAGAATTAGACAGAACATTATTTACCTAATCGCTAAAAAAAGTTTATTAGTAGGGATGTATACGTCTACATATGGATCTCTCTTTAAATGGCTCATTGGTCTAGTTGCTAGCTTCTACGGTTCCAAATTTTAAGTTCCAGGGTTCAAGACCGGGGTCAGTACGATAAAGATTATTTCGTTTTTCTTCAAGAAATCCCCAGTGTCTTAAAGTTGTTGTATTGCACATATAGCCTTGTTAACTGCCCCGTTGGTCTAGTAGCTAGATGTAAGGCCGCAGACTCGGAAGGTTCAATTCCCAGGTCGAGCCAATAAAATGTAATTGGGTTTTTCTCGGAGTCTGGAAGTGTGTAAACTCCCGTGCCTCGGAAAGCACGTTAAGCCGTTGGTCCTGCGTCTGAACTCTTTCCGGTCGTGTCGGAATGCCGTCCCATTGGATTATGAGAGCTAGGGAACAGAGTCCCCCTGTGTTTGCGAACACACATGTGCACTATAATATTTCCAGCACAGTTGGCTAATCTCGCTTGAGATTAGCCGCCGTAGCCGTAATCGGTCTGGTGGACATTAAACTCTTCTTACAGAGAGCTTAATCTTAAACCGTTTTTAAGTGTGTTAAAAAGTTGGGTCAATTTTGTTGATTTATGTGTCTTAAAAAGTTTCAATGTGAACCTTTTTTGCGAGGGGGAAACAGCCCTTGACCGGCAAACCTTCATTATGCCGTAAACTAACAAAAATTTTGAACGTTTTCGTAACATAATATTCTCAAATAAATCGGGAAATTCTGCTTGAAAATGCGCCGATTGAAATTATGAAATTAAAGATAAAAGTCTACGCGGCAAACGAGTATTTTCACATATAAAACAGTTACATACAGTAAATATCAACGTGCTTTCCTAGACACGGGAGTGTACACACTTCCAACTCCCAGACTCCGGGCTGCTACTGAGAATTTTCTGACAGAAAAACCTAATAACTATTTACTGGCCCGATCTGGGGATTGAACCCAGGACCACCGGATTTGCGGCCTTATATCTAGCCACTAGACCAACGAGGCAGTCAACTTAAATATGTACTACCAATTATAACCACCATTAATATAATTTTAAATACTACAGTTTTATTTCTTATTCTATTAATATCAATATTTACAAAAGATGGGTGTAAGTAAAGCTCACAATAGCGAGGCGAAGCTCAAAGGAAATCATTTCAGAAATTTACCGCGAAGTCTTCCCGGTGACCCTTTTGTGTGTAAAATTTATTATGGCCGCATTAAAGTTGTTCTGTTTCATATCTTGGATTACAGTTAGTTTCATTCAACATTACAATGTAATGTTTTAACTCGTAGACGGAAATTATAATAGAATTTGATTTAAATATATATTCTTGACGTGACAACGTCTAATAAATCGATCAACGCTGGCATACACGAAAAAGGATGAGTCATTGTCCCGTTACGCTGATTGTACGCTTGCGCCACATCTATCTCTCTTTCACTCGATTGGCCTATGCGTCATTTCATCAATATTTTGTTATGACGTTGTCACGTTAAACTATCGTCCGTAAACCGACTTTACAGACAACCATTTTTTTTTGTAAACTGTTGATAGAGTTTCATTTGTTTGTCGAGTGAGGCAGTAATTAGATGAAAAACACGCCAGTTTGTTAGTTTTTGTTTCGTTCTACATTTAAACAAAAAATAATAATCTTTCTAAACCGAAAACCAACCGCAACAGTTGTACTTGGTATAGTTGTGTTCCGGTTTGAAGGGTGAGTACGCAAGTGGTGCAAGTCTGGTGGCGCATTGGCGATGTAAGGCATGTTTAATGGCGATGGTGAACATTTGTGCATCCATTTGTGCGTCCGTCTAGCTATTTTTAACCGACTTCAAAAAAAGGAGGAGGTTATCAATTCGTCTGTATGTTTTTTTTTTTTTTTTTTTTTTTTTTTTTTTGGTGTTGTTACCTCATAACTTTCGACTGGATGAATCGATTTCGATGATTTTTTTTTTATTTGAAAGGGTTTGCTTTCCCATTGGTCCCATTTTTTTTTGGTCCAGTTTTGACAGTGGAATCCATGAGAAAACCATATAAGTCGTAAATTTGCATGAGGTATGTGCGCGACAAATGGACGAATAACTCGATTTCTATTCAACGGATTTCGATGATTTTTTTTTTATTGGAAAGAGTATACTTCAAGGGTTGTTTGATGATAGTTTGGTTAGATTCTGATTATAGGATCCATGACAAAGTAACGGAAATCTTCAATTCTTAGTAGCAAATTAACGATACACGACCGAATCTTTTATAGGCTATCTAGATTTATCATTCACCTACCATAACATCGTTATAATCAAGTACTTGTAGTACTATTGTATAAAACACTTCTTTATATACCGTCAATAGTTTTCGCAGCGCACGCGAAATAATAACATTTATAGGCAACAGTTAAATACGTTGGGTTACATTGCTCCATTTTAAGAAGGGATCTATAAGTTTTTGAAAATATAATATAGCCTATGTTACTTGGTAAAGACGTAGCTTTCTAAGAGTGAAAGAATTTTTAAAATCGGTCGAGTAGTTTTTGATTTAAATCGTAATAAAAAATCAAACAAAAATCAAATCTTTCCTCTTTATAATATGAGTTATGCATGTAAGCATTAGTATATATGTTATGTTTGTAATTGAAACATATTTGAACATCTACTAAAAGTTGAGACCAATTTTGAAAATTATATAATATATCGTATAAGTACTCTTATATACATGTTATATTTATGTATATTTATATATTGATTACTAGTGTTTTTCCCGCGGTTTCACCCGCGTAGTTCCCGGTCCCGTGGGAATATGGGGACAAAATGTAGCCTATGTTACTCCCTGATAATGTAGCTTTCCATTGGTGAAAGAATTTTTTAAATCGGCTTAGTGAAACCACTACACGCATAAACATGCGTGAAAGCGTCACAAACAAACTTACTTTCGCAATTATAATATTAGTTAGGATAATATAGATACTTCCCCTTTTTTTAATATACAGACATTCCGTCATAGTTTATGGTGAAGAATGGTATAACGCAACATCTATAAACATACAGTTTATTTAATTATTACTAGAAATAACTATTTGATTATGTTATGGCTGCCCAACACCCCACCAACTAAATCTATTTAATCAAAACATGTTAATTTATATTCATACATTTAACCATATTAACTAATATTTATTAATTCAGTACCAAAATGCATTTTTCTTTACGTTTCACTGTCTTAGAGTAATATATTTAAATAATAATATAAACGGCGCTGTCTCATATGAGCTGCACGTTTAGTAGGTCTACCCATATTCTACAAATTAGTGAGTGTACTTCAGATTCACTAAAAATCGAAAAATAAATAAAAATTTTAACAAAACAAAAACCGACTTCATAGGAAAAACAAATTAATATGCACTAAAAAGTAAAAAAATAATTGCGTATTCTTCTATAATTTGATAATTAACTTACTATTTTCTACTCAACAATATGTAGGACGAATGTGTAGTGTGGTTGATAATTTATTTACAATTATTGTTATTTTTGGAGTCGATGTCAGCTAAGGAAACACTATAATATACCTAATATAATAATACGGGAATCAAACATACATTTAAAAACATACACATTACAAATTGACTTTTATTCGCCTCGTTAAGTTGCGCGTGCGACACAAGCACATATCACCTATAACTAACTATGTATGTAGTTATAAACCCATCTTGGCTGACATCGACTCCAAAAGTAACAATAATTGTAAATAAATTATCAACCACACTACACATTCGTCCTACATATTGTTGAGTAGAAAATAGTAAGTTAATTATCAAATTATAGAAGAATACGCAATTATTTTTTTACTTTTTAGTGCATATTAATTTGTTTTTCCTATGAAGTCGGTTTTTGTTTTGTTAAAATTTTTATTTATATATAAAAAGTTTTATCCAAAAAGGTTCATCCAAATTGGTGACCATATGTTCTTGTAAGAACCTTAAATAAAGTATATTTTGATTTTGTTCAGCGATTTATATGTCCCAATAGACGTCTACTTCTACGTCAAAATATTTCAAAATGGAAGGATAGTACGACCACAACGTATTTCCTTGTAACTATACTTAGCTTGACCGAACAATAGAAAACAAACTCTTTTGTTCTCGAAATCTCGAATTACTACATACTTAGTGGCTGAAAGTTTCAAGACGATGGAAGCCCACTGCCACATTTAAGGGATCTTAAATAATTATTTACAAAAAAATGATTTAATTTTAGCTGTTCTGCGCTGTTTTTTTTATTATTATAGTGGTAGACGTTTATTATTATTATAGACTACTATATGGGCTAGATGGTAAGTGGTCACCAACACCCATAGATATTGGCATTGTAAGAGATATTAACCATTGCTTATATCGCCAATGCGCCACCAAACTAGGAAACTAGGATGTTATGTCCCTTGTACCTGTAACTACACAACAAAATCAAGTACTGCTGTTTCGCGATAGAATATTTAATGAGTGGGTGTTGCTTACCCAGACGGGCTTGTACAAAACTCTACCACCAAGTATTTATATTTATTTCTCTGAGTGAAATGATTGCTTATAAAAATGTAAGCATACACAAGCAAAATAAAAACGCAGTACATACAGAACTAAACGAAATCAATACAGCGCTGTATATAATCATGTAGATACACATTATACATAAGGAATTAACGATACGAAGGAAATAAACGACCAGGCTTAGTGCGACGGTACACTAAACAAGCAATTTACGAGAGCTAATTCTTTCGGCCGATGGAGCACGTAACTACGATTAATCATTCCATTTGGACCTCGGAACAGATAAAGCGCCCTCTGATTAGGACTTTGTCTTTCTATATTGCTGATAAAGAAAGATGTCCTATATGTATGTACTTATGTTTTTTTTTTACTTTTATATTCTTTTATGTTTATAATTCATCTTGTGCTTGAAGGTGCAGGAAGACATCGTGAGGAATCAAATTTTAAAGAAATCTGCCACATATGTATTTCACCAACTTGGATTGGAACAGCGTGGTGGAATAAGTTCCAAACGTCCTCAAAAAAAGAGAGGAGGCCTTAGCCCAGCAGTGGGACATTAACAGGCTGTTGCTTGCTTATATTCCTCCGCCATGCTTATTAATCAATTTATATATACGATAAGTATATGCTTTTTGAGCTAGTAGCTGATTATAACACAGCATATATATATAAAATTAAAGGTTATATGAAGTTTCTATCGAGAAATTCTTCGGAGGCTGGATGTCGGTAGCTGGATGAAAACATGTAAAGTAATTGGTGCTGCGCCTAACACTTTCCGGTTGTGTAGAATTGGATATTTAAATAAATTATTAATACAAGGGATTAGAGAGTGCATCTGTATTTGTGCACTATAAAATGTGCAACGCAGGTAGGTGGTCTCCCTTAAAAAACAATGACGGAAGCTGTCAGTGCGAAATCATCACAACTAAATAAATAAATAACAGAAAAAACCAACACACATATATATATATAATGTATGTAACCACAAAGCTTGTCGAATAGAAATCTAGAAATTCAGACAAACAGAAGACCGTCTGTAAACAAACTCCAAAGTAAACAGACGTAATCAAATATCAAAAACATCGTGTACACTATTCATAGGACAGAATCCGCAGTATATATACAGCTAGTTAGTAGACCAGGTACTCATTTATCTGGATTTGCTGTACGAGAGCTCGGTTTAAATTAATAATCCAAGCTCAGCGAGTGTGGTCTGAAACAGAGAAATTGTAAATTTAAACTTGATTTCAGTTGCGTTGGTTTTAAGATCGGAGTCTGTGGATCTCATTGTTTAACAGACGTCTGGAATTATTGCATGATATATCGTTATTCTAAATTCAAAATGTAAGAAAACATTTATTATTTATTAATTAGATGCCAATACCGAAAAGTCGTATCTGTATTTCTTATACTTGGCGAGTTGGTTATTTGAATATTATTGTTAAGTAACTTTGTAAGAAAATATGGTGGATAATCATCTGCTACATCTGGATCCATATGCAGCTGTGCAGCTTGCTTCATACCAAATTTTATCCAAATCGATTCAGAACCTATGTATTGTTAAATTAAGGTTAATAAAATAATATATTTATTTAATCCGGCCTGGAGGCGACCATTGCAGTCTCAAGCTGTAGTCATCTGATCGGTATCATGATATTTTGTAGACCACAGGCGTTTTTAACGTTTTAAAATAATACAATTCTCAATTGTATTCATATTTAATTGTTATTTATCATACTTTCCATTAAAAAAATATATAATTATATAAAATGATATCATAAAACACGGTTAGCTTTAAAACCTAGCTTGTATTTCAACAACACGACTCAATTTACAATTATTGTATTTAATTATAACAAATTTTCCTACCTTTCTAATTTTGATTGACATATTCGAGTATTTGTGTTAAAACTATAATGTTATGTAATTATTAGATATGTCCTTATGTAATATATAAATTCCAAGTTTCTATGTAAGAACTTATCGGAAAAAAAAATCTCAAAAACTACTCCATTCCAGGTAAGAGTAACCGTGAAACCGACCACATTAAGTTTATTTATCGAGTCATTTGCATTTGAAATTCAAAACCTAGCGAGCTTTTAACCGCATTGAAAATATTCTGCGCTTTTTGCGCGACTGTAAATTTCTCGACGTAGAATGGTTACTGAAATTGTTATTTGAATTGGACACAATTTCAACGTAAATTATTTTAATAATCTTTTTTTTTATTGTATTGTTAGGTGGAAGAGCATATGGGCCACCTGATCGTAAGTGCTCGCCGACGGCCCATAGACAATGGTTGTAAGAAATATTAACTATCGTTTACATCGCGAATGCGCCACCAACCTTGGAAACGAAGATGTTATGTCCTTTGTACCTTTAATTACACCGGCACACTCACCCTTCAAACCAGAACACAACAATATCAAGTGCTGCTGTTTTGCAGTAGAATATCTGATGAGTGGGTGGTACCTACCCAGACGAGCTTGCACAAAGCCCTACCTCCGAGAAAAACCACCGAGTTTGAAAGATGTTATGTCCTTTTCTGTATCCATTACAAAATTTTATCATTAACGATTAAGTAATTAAACCATTAAAGCGTAACAAGTACACAAATAAACAAACATAGTTAATAAGCTTCGTAGAAATAATAAAGGTCAAAATACTCTGTCCTATTGTATTGTAGTTACGACATTTTGAGTTAACAAGATCGAACTAAAAAGCTAAAACATACCAACCACATTTTACTAACAATTCCCACTATTTTTCTTCCCGCTGGAGTTGAATTACAGAGTTGAAGGAACTCAATAAATCAAATACGAATCGAACTGCGTTTTCCAATTTACTTCGGAGCAGAAACTTTTCCGACTTCAGTGAGTTGTCTTTTTAATTTATCTAGTATCTAAATCGTTAGCGAGGTGGAGGAAGAAATTGTCAGGCTACGTGCGAAAAGTTCTTAGAACACTTTCTTGGAAAGACAAGATGAGGAGAATATGTCTATCTATAATATAGATAACAGTAATGTTATTATTATTATTATTTTTTTTGGTGTTGTTACCTCATAACTTTCGACTGGATGAATCGATTTCGATGTTTTTTTTTTATTTGAAAGCTGGTGCTTTCCCATTGGTCCCATTTTTTTTTGGTCCAGATTTGACAGTGGAATCCATGAGAAAACCATATAAATCGTAAATTTGCATGAGGTATGTGCGCGATAAATGGACGAATAACTCGATATCTATTCAACGGATTTCGATGATTTTTGTTACATCGACTCCAAAAGTAACAATAATTGTAAATAAATTATCAACCACACAACACATTCGTACCTACAAATTGATGAGTAGAAATAAGTAAGTTAATTATCAAATTATAGAAGAATAAGCAATTATTTTTTAACTTTTTAGTGCATATTAATTTGTTTTTCCAATGAAGTCGGTTTTTGTTTTGTTAAAATTTTTATTTATTGTTACTATCTTTCTTTCCAATTCAATCGCAGTGGTATTCTGGAGTTCACTTTATGTCACCTGTGACATATTAAAGATTGACTATTACGGTACGCTATTTTGATACTTGTACCCTTTAAATTTTATTATTTTCATGATCAATATCGCATATCACATTCAGATAATGCAATCGTTTTCTGCGGCGTAGTTCGATCTTGTGCAGACTTTACTGGTACAATATGTGGATCTAAATTAGAAAGATTAGATAAATTGTAAGCTAGTTCAATCCATCTTGGTAGGTACCACCCATTAGATATTCTACCATTAAACAGCAATAAATGTTATTGTATTCAAGTTGGAAGGGTGAGTGAGCCAGTGTAACTACAGGCACAAGGAACAAAATCTTATTGGCCAAAGTTTGTGACGCTTAGGCTAAGAACTCACGGAGCGGTTTTATCCCGTGCCCGCCGCGGTTATGGATCTGCGGTTTTATTTCTAAACTCACGAGA
This sequence comes from Nymphalis c-album, assembly GCA_963151315.1. Classification (NCBI taxonomy): domain Eukaryota; kingdom Metazoa; phylum Arthropoda; class Insecta; order Lepidoptera; family Nymphalidae; genus Nymphalis; species Nymphalis c-album. The sequence goes on from OY720610.1 coordinate 7,965,532, forward strand.
CAGGTGATTTGCGCGATCCCGTAGCCGTCGCGGTTGAGATCATAGCCCGCAAACTTGGCGGGCGATTTACTTGGTGGTAGAGCTTTGTGCAAGCTCGTCTGGGTAGGTACCACCCACAGTACTGGGCAGTACTGGGTACTGTTGTGTTCCGGTTTGAAGGGTGAGTGAGCCAGTGTAATTACAGGCACAAGAGACATAACATCTTAGTTCCCAAGGTTGGTGGCGCATTGGCAATGTAAGCGAGGGTTACATCTCTAACAATGTCAATGTCTATGGGCATTGGTGACCACTTACCATCAGGTGGCCCACATGCTCGTCCGGCTTCCTATGCAAAAAAAAACCCTAACCAATTGAGCATAAATCAGGGTTTGGGTCCCGGGACGTCTCGTGTCTCGAAGTCCGTATTTTATATATATTATATATATAGATAATTTTCGTAATTTTAGTTGTCTCGAGTCCCGGGACTTTCGAGTCGAGACTCGAGACGAGACACGATTGTCGAAATTGTAATGTTATGTCTTTTATATTTTCAAATAATTGAAGGAGCCTAGCGACGTCTGTTCAAAAACGAGTATTCTCCTTGTCAGGTAGCATTATTAGTAAAATCGGAAACAGATTGTCGGACGAAGCTGTGTTTTTTTAAAAGCCTGTAGCGACATCTATCTCGCCACATACGAACTATGAACAGACAGTATCCTACATCGCGATATTAGAGTTATCAGAGCGATTGAACATAAATACAAGAACCCGACAACAATCGTCGGGGGCAGTAGCCCACCAGACACAAAACCCGTCTGGTCGAAGGATCCTCCCTTTTCAATGGTGACCCCAAAAGCCTATTTTAATAAAGCCCTCCAGACCGATTTCCGCCACGGCGGCCAATCTCACGGGATATTAGCCAACTGCAGAGGAAATATTATAGTGCACAAGTGTGTGCGCAAACACAGGTGCACTCTCTTTTCCTTAGATCTCATAATCCGATGGGACGGCTATCCGGCAAGACCGGAAAGAGTTCAGGCGCAGGACCAATGGCTTAACGTACTTTCAGAGGCATGGGAGTGTACACACTTCCAATTTCCAGACTCCGGGCTGCTACTGAGAATTTTCTGACAGAAAATCCCAATAACTATTTATTGGTCCGATTTGGGAATTGATCCCAGGACCACCGCGGCTGCGGCCTTTTATCTAGCCACTAGACCAACGAGGAAGTCAAAAGCCTATTTTATTAAATCATCAAGGAAGTCTATTTAACGTGATAGTTAATTATTTAAAAGACTGACTAACTGACAGAATTGAACTATAGGATTCAACCGCTTAACAGTAAATCAGTGTGTGATTAAAAGAAATAAAAAAAGCAATTATTAAGACTGAAATTAACGTTAAAGTTATTAAGGATTAATTTTCTGTTTAATAAATTTTGTTTTTTGTTAAATACCTTTTTTTAATACGTTTCACCAGAAATTAACTCAATTAAAATTTTACAAAAACGCCCTCTTAAAAAAAACTAAAACAATGCTTAAGTCTCGAAGTCCCGGGAATTCCCGGGACTTTGATTGTAGGCTGTCTCGTGTCCCGGGACTTTGAAATTGTCGGGAATTCCCAAACCCTAGCATAAATCCACACTATTGTTATATTATCTCTCATCGTATAAAATGAGTTTTTTTTATCAATAAAAATCAAGTCTTTCCGATTTACCAAGTAATTAATTCACAGCAAAAATATTTCTAAATAAGGAAACCAATCAACTGGTTGCTTGAAAATAATCTTCAATCTGACGTTTATTTTTAGACTGAATTTAATCATTTTCGATTACTGCTAGTACTGACGGCGTTCTGGGGGCGGCTTACCTCCCACCCCTCCACGGTGTGACCAAGAGAGACGTAATTACAGTTTCAAAAGGCAGAATGACAGCAGAATACCGGTCGAAGCGATACCGCCATCTTTGATGAATAACTTATTATTGCATGTGACAGGAGCAATTAATAGTAACACAAAATAGTTCACGTATTATGTTACCCTAACTACCCATCCCAGCTTCGCACGAGTAGGATAAGGGATACAACATATAAACTGGTGCTAGGACTTCATGCAATCTCGTCTGGGTAGGTACCAGCCACTCATCAACTATTCTACCGCAAAACAGCAGTACTTTGTTTCGTTTTCTTCCGGTTTGAAGGGTGAGTGAGGCAGTGAATTTACAGGTTCAAGGGACATAACATCTTAGTTCTCAAGGAGGCTCGTTGGCGATGTCAGCGGTGATTAACATTTCTTACAGTGTCAATGTCATAGACATTGGTGTTGGGCGTTGGTGGCCACTAACCATCAGGTGGCCCATTTGCTGGTGGCTGTCCAAGCTTGGAGTAAGCCCTACCACGAAGTGAATGACAAACCACCTATAACAACAAACCAACAGGGTTTACGTGGTGCACGCCATTACAACTCCATCTCGGCTTATTTTTAACCGACTTCAAAAAAGGAGGAGGTTATTTCCAATATATTTAAGACTTTGAATAATTATAAATTTAAACTTTTATCATGAATAACTCCAGTTGTAAAAGCCGTATGAAAATAAATTCGGTAGTTTTTGAGTCTATCAACCCCAGACAGAGACGACACGGCTTTTGTTTTATTATACACTTTACACTCCAATAACCGGCGTTCGCCGCGTAAGCCAATAGAATTAAATGTATTACGACATAAACATTTTATGTACACCATTATTTTACCCTTGCGGGACTCGTGTTAGCTTTATATAGCATCCAGAAATGAAAAATGATTTTTATAAGAACCTCGAATTCTAAATTATACAGTTTAACAAAATTCGTGTCCGACCCGTGAAGTGGTTATTATCTATCGTGAGTCGGTTCTATTTATGTAAAAAAAAAAAAAAAATTATGCAAAAAAATTACTCATAAAATTTTTTTTTTTTCATTTTCAATTGTAAATGACGAAAAATTCATGGACAACTGTGGTCATGACCTCGTCTCCGATCTACCCAATAGGTAAGAGCTATCGAGCGCTGACGCCCGCGCCTGTGTTGCAATATAATTGTCGTTATTTAGTCAAATTATTTTTTTTTCTTACTTCACGGGTCGGACACGAATTTTGTTACACCCTGTATAGCCATGTAAATTACTTACACAATCACACAATTCCAAATAACACATTTGAACACATCACAAATCACAAGTCGCTCCAATAATAATGAATTAATTTACCTCTTTCTGCATATTGTGACTTTACGAATGTGTTGTGTGGTTGATAATGTATTTACAATTATTGTTATTTTTGGAGTCGATGTCAGCTAAGGAAACACTATAATATACCTAGCAATACGGGAATCTTTTAAAAACAAACAAAAACATACACATTACAAATTGACTTTTATTCGCCTCGAAAAGTTGCGCGTGCGACACAAGCACATCTCACCTATAAGTAACTATGTATGTAGTTATAAACCCACCTTGGCTGACATCGACTCCAAAAGTAACAATAATTGTAAATACATTATCAACCACACAACACATTCGTACCTACTTTGATGAGTACAAAATAGTAAGTTAATTATCAAATTATAGAAGAATACGCAATTATTTTTTACTTTTTAGTGCATATTAATTAGTTTTCCTATGAAGTCGGTTTTTGTTTTGTTAAAATTTTTATTTATTAAAAAACGCTGTTGGTTACTTGAATTTTACAACTACTCTTAAGTTTTACTTACTTTTCGGCGTAGTATGTCAACGATTTGTAACGTTTCGGATACAAAACATTTCACTTCTCCCACGTATAGTTCACATTGAATTTTTTAATAGACTAGATTGTTCTAAGCTGAATTGTACCTAAATTCGAAAATAAATTGAATCAGTATTTAAAGATCATTTTGATCCGTATGTCTTTGAGAATAAAGTTCAAAGTAATCTGTAAATTAAACTATATCTGGCTCTCTACATCGTGATTCTTGATGCAATGTTCAGATGGTCTTAAGACTTCTTATTTCTCAGTGTTGAGAACTAATCTTCTTATATAAAACTAAATGCTTGTCCCGACTTTGTTCGGTTGTAATAAGGATTTTATTTCTTGCTATTCAGTAACCAATGAGACGAACATTTAATAAATTATACTGTTTAAGAATCTTGATAGTTGCATTAACTTTTAATTTTTCAAATATTTTCAGAATTATATAAAAACATTAAAAATAACGTATAATGAAAATGTACAAATTTGATCTGCATGCATTGTTTCAAATTTTAAAATAGTCCCTCGCAATTATTGAAAAATGTTTGAATTAAATTGAAACAAAACTGTGAGTTTATTTGGGATTGTATTCAATCCTCAAGATGACGTTATAAAAACAATGAAAGGTTCTTTGCATAATTTGTTATCTTTAATAATTTGATTTCTGTATAATATGACTTATGTACATCCCGCTTCAAATTATTGTTGAATTTTGTGACATGTATGTAAATAATATATTATTATTACGACATTATAATGTTTTGTATGGTACGTTAAAAAAAAAACAAACATATACAGGCTGTAAGAAAATTAGTGTCCGACCCGTGAAGTGCTTATTAGGTATCGTGAGTCGATTTAATATATGTAATCATTTTTAAAATACTAAGTAAAAAAATACCCCGAATAAAATTAATATTTAATTTAATTAAATGACGACAATCACATGGCAACATAGGCGTGACGACAGTGCTCGGTAAGGACATAAGGCAACAACCTCAGTTGATCAGCTGTTGTTAATACAGTTGTACGCATTATAGCACATTTGCTCCGATTTAATTTGGTCATAATTACTCATACTCAGACATATTGAAATACTCTTGATTAGAAAACGTAAAACATATCACACAAGCGCAGCCAAAATATGACCACTTGCAAGTAGCTTACGCGCCAAACTAAGTGACTACATTAGTTTAGTTTAGTCACGTGGTGACGCCCCGCAGCGTCCTTAAAGAGTCGCCGCCGCCGCCATATCTTTGGGCATGAACCGATGTCGGCTCAACAAAGAAAAATTTTTACGAACGATAAGTAATAAAATATTTAAAGTTTAGGACAGTCTTCCATCACGTTCATTAATTTATTTTTTCTTTATTTTTAGTCTCTTATAAGCTGTGTGGTTAATGCTATTCTTTGTGTTAGCATTTATTATTTATTATTATTATATTACCATTTATTATAAATTATTATGTTTTGTGCATTTAGTTTTGTTATAATGTTAAGAGACTGTCAAATGATTGTAAACACGTGATGTAAACCCCACTACAACGAATTGTTGTTGTCAGTTGAAATTATGAAATGTACAGTCAGTCCGTTCGGAACATCGGCAAGTGTAACAAGTGAATTGTGATTCTAAATAAATCTTGAAATACAAAAGTGTGTTTTTCTGGAGGCTGGTACAAAGCTCTGAGACTGGTTAAAAGCTCAGAAGTGGGATTGGACCAAGAATTGTGGCAAAATTGCTACGTTATCTTGGTTTAAGACTAAACGCCCATGAAAGTGAGTATAAACTTATTCTATTATATTTTACTATGTGATGTTTTAATTTAGATTTAAATAATTACTTTTAAGGAAAATGAAGTTACTTAATAGTAAAAATACAAATAATGAATTTGAAATTAGCAATTATATGAAATACTTGATAAGGAATCTTTCTTTCTTTATATATATATATATTTTTTTTTTTTTTTTTTTTTCCCTCTTTCTTTAATGATGTAATTTTGTTCTTTTAATTCATTTTTTTAGTTAGTTATTAATTATTGATTTCATGTGTATAATATTATACAAAACAACAGGGAAACAAATACTTTTCTGGAAATTTGTTTTCAGTATAATCATGGGAAAAGAGAAAAGAGCAAGCAAACGCGTAAATAATGTTGAGTCTGAAAGTGATTCGGAATCTTCATTATGTACAAGACGTTCACGACGCCGTAGTCGCGATTCGAGGAAGCGAAAGCGTACTCGAAGAAGTAGAAGGTCGAGACAAAGCAGTCGTAGGGACACACGTAGTCCGGAGCATCGACAGGATTTCGATGTGAATGTCAATCGACCTGCAGAAGACAATGTTGAAGAGGTACCGCCGTCAACGTCAAGACGTCGCGAAAACTCTCCAGGTATTTCCAACTCTAATACCTTAATAACTACATTTCTTGAAATGTTACAATCGATGAAAAATGACGGTAATAGCGAACGATACCCAGTGATGAATGTTATACCGGAGTTCGACCCATCCAAAAGAAATCAAACAGTAGACACGTGGATTTTGAAAGTGAATGAATGTGCTTCTATATATAATTGGTCTGAAAAACAAATAGTATATTATGCTTTGCCTAAATTAGTTGGGTTAGCTCAGAGGTGGTATCAAGGACTACCTAGTTTAATGTATTCATGGACAGAATGGCAAGATAAATTACGGTTAGCATTCCCAAGTGACGAAAATTATGCTCAGTTATTAACAGAAATGCTTGCTTGTAAAGCTCGTTTTAATGATTCTTTAGAAGAATATTACTATGATAAGATGGTATTATTACATAGATGTAACATTAGTGGGAAAAATGCAATCGATTGCATATTATTTGGAATCGAAGATAGGTCTGTAAGAACTAGTGCTGAAGCCGCACAGTTTACAGAACCTGATAAATTGTTAGTTTATTTAAGAAACGTAAAAAGTAATAAACGAAGTGAAAAACCAATACCAGCAACGCAAGCAAACATTTCCGATAATAAACGAATAAGGAAATTCCCTCAAAATAATTATGATAATAAATTTACTAAATGTTATAATTGTGGGGATGAAGGACATCCATACTTTAGATGTAAGCAACCGATTAAACGATGTGATAGTTGTCGTAAAGTAGGTCACTTATCGGCAGAATGTACGTTTCAAAAGGATCCCGCAAACAATAAAACTGTTTTATGTATATCTCAAGTTCAAGATAGTGATGGTAAATATTTTAAAAGTGCATTAGTAAATGGACACTCACTAAATTGCTTTGTCGATTTCGGTAGCCAATGTACTATGATTAAGGCGTCAGTTGCTAAACGTATTATAGAATCATGGTCAACAAAAGACTTGCCAGTATTACGCGGATTTGGTAATGCGTTAGTGAATTGTCTCGGAACATTTATTGCTTGTATTGAAGTAGATTCTGTCAAAGCTGATGTAGAAATACTAGTAGTACCTGATAATTATCTTCAAATTTCTTTATTATTAGGACAAACATTTACAGAACAAGATCACGTAGAAGTATACAAATCAAAGGATAGTTTAAAAATGACGCATAAAAATGATTCTCAACCAGAGAAGATTACTATTTATAATTCAAATCCAGTTGTTGTTAAAGGTGTTACTGAAGTTGATGTTCATTCAATTCCCGTTTATGATGGTAACATATTTATAGAAACCAGTATATGTGGATTAAAAGACAAGTCGTATGAGATTTTACAATGTATTACAGAATTAATTAGAGGGAGGGGTAAAATCATAATTAAGGGACTTACAGACTCTGGATTTAGTTTGATTGAGAACACTTTACTTGTCCGAGCTGTATCTACTAACGAAATTCAGACTAAGTTTATTAATAAAATTGAAAAAACAGAATTATCAAAACCTCCTTCTGTTATTGATAAATCAATGATAAAAGTTAGTGTAGAATTTACACAGATAGATGAATTGGTGAAGCTATTAAAAGAATATAGAGGTTGTTTTGCGTTTACTATCAGTGAATTGGGTTGTATAGTCGGGTCCGAAATGAACATCAAACTTAGTGATACCGTACCTGTAGTTTATCGACCGTATCGCTTGTCCTATTCAGAACGTCAAATAGTACGCGACATAATTGATGAGTTAAAAGAAACGGGTATAGTTAGAGACTCTACTTCAGATTATGCGTCACCAATTTTGTTAGTTAAGAAGAAAACGGGAGATTATCGATTATGTGTAGATTTTAGATCGTTAAATAGGAAAACGATAAAAGAACACTATCCTTTACCAAGGATAGACGATCAGCTAGATAATTTATCGGGATACAAATATTATACCACCCTTGATCTCGCGTCCGGTTATTATCAATTACCTATGGCGGAAGCATCAAAGCATTTGACAGCTTTTGTAACACCTGACGGGCATTTTGAATTTAATCGAATGCCCTTCGGCTTAGCAAACGCGCCGTCAAACTTCCAAAGAGTAATAAATAATATTTTAGGCAACGCAAGATTTAAACAAGCATTCGCTTATATGGACGATGTTATTATTCCATCAACGTCAATAGAGGAAGGTTTCAATAGGCTTCGTGATACGTTAGATTTATTTAGTAAGGCTGGTTTAACGTTAAAATTATCAAAGTGCAACTTTTTCAAAGAATCTATTGATTATTTAGGTTTTGAAATTAGTGAAAATGGTATAAGACCCGGTACAACGAAAATAGACGCAGTAGATAAATTTCCCGTACCTACAGATCAGCATAAAGTGCGACAATTTATTGGACTTGCTAGTTTTTTCCGAAGATTTATACGCGGCTTTTCCATAACAGCAAAACCATTGACACGACTCTTAAAAAAGGACAATAAATGGCAATGGGGTAAAGCCGAGGAAGATGCGTTTTTAACCTTAAAAAAAGAATTAGTCCAACGTCCAATTCTCTCTTTTTACAATCAAAATTTTGAAACACAATTACATACCGATGCTTCTAAAATTGGTGTAGCGGGTATTTTGTTACAAAGACCGAACAAGGAATCTGCTTTTACAGCTGTAGCTTACTACAGTAGACAGACCTCTCCCGAAGAAGCTCGCTTTAGTTCTTATGACTTAGAGACCTTAGCTGTTGTTGCCTCCCTACAAAGATTCAGAGTTTATTTATTAGGAATTTCTTTCACGATAGTTACTGATTGTAATTCGTTACGGGCAACATTCGAAAAAAAAGATATGTTGCCAAGAGTAGCACGTTGGTGGAGTATCATGCAAGAATATAATTTTAATATTATATATAAGCCAGGCATTAACATGTCCCATGTAGACGCTCTAAGTCGCAACCCTGTTTCTGACACTCAAACTATGGAAGTTAGAAATATTGATATGAATTGGATAGTTACTGCTCAACAGAGTGACCCAGAAATACAGCGTATAATTGATATTTTAAATGATAAAGAAACTGAAAATATTTTAGAAATAAGAAATAATTTTTTGATCAAACGCGGATTATTATATAGAAAAACTGATGAAGGAAATCGTTGGGTGGTACCGAAGGGAGTTAGATGGCAAATCTTAAAAGCTAATCATGATAACATAGGACACTTTAGTTTTGATAAAACATATAATAAAATTCGTAGTCAATATTGGTTTGCTAAAATGAGAAAGTTTATAAAAAAATACGTAGAATCATGCTTAGAATGTGCTCATACGAAAATTCCAGCTGGTAAAAAGTCAGGTCAATTGCATCCTATTGAAAAGGTAGATTGTCCTTTCCATACTGTACACATCGACCATTTAGGACCATTTGTACGTAGTAAAAATAAAAATTCATATCTACTTCTAATAATTGATGCTTATACAAAATTTATTATATTAGCCCCAATTAGAAGCACTAAATCAATTAATTCCATTAAGGTAATTAAAAATTATTTTCATACATTTGGTGTACCAAAACGATTAATTTCTGACCGAGCTACTTCATTCACTTCCAAAAATTTTAAGAATTTTATTAATTCACTTGGCGTAAAGCACATATTAAATGCGGTGGCTACACCTCGCGCCAACGGTCAAGTGGAGCGGTATAATAGAACTGTTTTAGCAGCGCTTAGTGCTTCTAACCATGGGAAATCTGAAAATTTGTGGGATGAATGTATATCAGAAATTCAATGGGGACTAAATAATACCATTAATAAGGGAATTGGGAAAACCCCAGCTCAAGTTCTTTTTGGGACAGATTTAATAGGTACGTCAGACTCTTTTATAAATTTAAATGTAAATGATACAGCAGGCCTAAGTAATAGTAATAACAGTTTAGAGGAAGTAAGAAGTGAAGTAAATAAACATATTAAAGAAAATCAGTATAAACAAAAATTGCGCTTTGATAAAAGTAGGAAGAAAGTAAGTTACAAAGTAGGTGATTTGGTTAGGATCGAAAGAGATATTCCTTCAACGGGCAATAGCAGAAAATTAATTTCGAAAATTCGAGGACCATATAGAATTACAGATGTACTGCCTAATGACAGATATATTGTTGAGGATACGCCATTATCACGTAAAGGCATAAGAAATTTTAAAGGAACGTTTTCGGTTGATAAGATCCATCCTTGGTTAGTTTTTAATCGAGGTAGGGAAGATTCTAATACTGATACTAGTAATGATAGTGATCATTATTGAAATGCACTTAAAAATAATTACCATCTCTAAATATGTATTTATTTCGTAAATATATTGTGCCTATAAATATTAAAAAAAAAAAATGCTTGTTATAAAGTTATTGTTAAATTAAATTAATCTCTGTTATTAGTTATATAAAATGTTTAGAATGTACAGAATTAATGTATAATATTATTGTAAGTGATTATTGTTATTACAAATTAGTTGCGGAAATAATAATGTTAAGAGTTGTTGTGAATATGAAGAGGTCACAACACCTTAAGGTGTATTAATTAGATGATTAAAAATAAGAGTTATTTGTGAATATGAAGAGGTCACAGTAACAATATTATTAGTGATGATTATGACTATTGATGTTGACATGAAGGGGCAACCACAATAGCATATTTGTTATTTGTTGTGAACATGAAGGGGTCACAACAAAATTAATTATTATTAAGATCAAATGAATGTTTTACTTAACGTTATGAAATGAGTCATATTAATTAGATGAGTAAATTTAAGAGTTATTTGTGAATATGAAGAGGTCACAATAACAATTACTGACGAATATGACTATTTATGTTGACATGAAGGGGCAACCGTAATAGCATATTTGTCATTTGTTGTGAACATGAAGGGGTCACAACAAAATTAATTATTATTAAGATCAAATGAATGTTTTACTTAACGTTATGAAATGAGTCATATTAATTAGATGAGTAAATTTAAGTTATTTGTGAATATGAAGAGGTCACAATAACAATTACTGACGAATATGACTATTTATGTTGACATGAAGGGGCAACCGTAATAGCATATTTGTCATTTGTTGTGAACGTGAAGGGGTCACAACAAAATAAATTAAGTTAAGATTTAGCTATATTGTATTTTAATAATAATTATCTGGAAAAATTTAATGATTTTTTTTTCTTACATAAATACGTTGTACATTTAGTTGATTAAATTTAAGGGTTATTTGTGAATATGAAGATGTCACAATTACTGACAAAGTATGACTATTTATGTTGACATGAAGCAGGCAACCGTAATGGCATATTTGTCATTTGTTGTGAACATGAAGGGGTCACAACAAAACGAATTATTGTGATATTCTAGTAGTAGTTGTTATGAATTGTTATTTTACTATTATTTTTCTTTTCACGGGACGTGAAATTTATCAGGAAAGGCCGAGCTGTTAGCATTTATTATTTATTATTATTATATTACCATTTATTATAAATTATTATGTTTTGTGCATTTAGTTTTGTTATAATGTTAAGAGACTGTCAAATGATTGTAAACACGTGATGTAAACCCCACTACAACGAATTGTTGTTGTCAGTTGAAATTATGAAATGTACAGTCAGTCCGTTCGGAACATCGGCAAGTGTAACAAGTGAATTGTGATTCTAAATAAATCTTGAAATACAAAAGTGTGTTTTTCTGGAGGCTGGTACAAAGCTCTGAGACTGGTTAAAATTTGTGATTTAGTTAGTCATGGAAACGTGATGGTGTACGAAAAAAATTTATTACTTATGAGTATAAAAATATTGTAAGTTTCCCTGAAAAAAAAGAAAAAGAAATTACTCGCAAATAATATCGCACAATATCGCGCAATATAGCGCTTAGTAGTAGTGACACGGCCTTACACGTGCCAGCGGCCTTCGATAGGCACTCAAAGAAGCCGCCTAACGTATCTGGTGTTGTCACATTTCAAAAATTTGCTCGATGTTGGGGAATTAGGGCATTAAAATGTGTATTTTAAATTATATTAACATTTTTATAATAATGAATATTTGACTAATAATATTATTTTTAGGAACGTCTATAACACACCAATATGCCCCTTTCGGGTCGGACACTTATTTTCTTACAACTTGTATATGTCGCGTCGAGTGTTGCCGAGACGGACATGTGCGTTATCATGGGAGTCAGACAGTAACAGTTTAATAGAATTGAAAGTAATTCACCCTGTTACAATTTAATTATCTTGTATAATCTCCTAATATTCTTATAGCAGTCTTTACGGAATTGATCGGAAACGCGGTGTTTTCGATGCCATGTGGTGTTTTACTACACGACCACTAGCTCTGTCTTTACTATTCCGACCCACGTTTATCCTCTAGTTTCAATTCCCCAACGATTTCCTTTTCTTCATTTTTCTAACTGTCACTCAAACTATCCAACATCACCATGGCGACGACCGCACCCAAATGTACTACTTGACATTTCCGTTGCATGCTATCCATTGCCAGTATGATTTAATTAATCTACAGTCTACATGAGTGAATACACAAATGTTAGGCCATAATACATAAGATCGGTAAACCTTACGGTATGTTATGAAAATTAATTTCAAATCGTTAATTACGTATTTTTTTACCAGTAGCCATGTGTGTATTTGTATGTATGTATATAAGTGTGCGTGTGTGTGTGTGTGTTATTATAGTAATAAAATAATTTATTATAATTTTATTACAGGCACAGCTAGTATATATTTATATAAGACAGAAAAAATAATGATTTACCTCTCATTCCTCTCATTTTTGTTCTGTCTTAAGTTGTCTATAAGGGATCGCTGCCCTATCGATGGCCGCTTTTGATGACGCGTAGAACGCATGAATCTTAACCGATGATCGTGGGTTCAAACTCGCTCAAGCACCTCCATGTGCTTAATTTGTGTTTATTATTCATCTCTTGCTTGACCGTGTAGGAAAACATCGTTAAGAAATCTTTCTTTTTTTTTTGTTTTCCGAAAAATCGTTAAGAAATCTGCTTGTATCTGATTTCACTGAAATTCAGCTACATGTGTATTCCACCAATCCGCATTTGAGCAGCGTGGTGGTGTAAGCTCAAACCTTCTCCTTAAAAAAGGAGAGGAGGTCTTGGTTCAGTAGTGGGACATGCAAAGGCTGTTACTTACTTACTTACATATAAAAATGTTCATTGAAACACATTTAATCTATCAATCTTATTATAATGCTTGCTTGAATTTCAGCTCGGGTTCCAACGCAGGAATGATCTGGAACAATAATTGCGAACGTGAACCAAATTAGAAATTGAATTTATTTCAAAAGAGATTACACGAGCTTCTTACCTATTCTCTTATTTTAACAAACACGATTTTTTTATTTTTTTTCATAGGAAGGCGGACGAGCATATGGGCCACCTGATGGTAAGTGGTCACCAACGCTCGTAGACGATAGCATTGTAAGAGATGTTAAGCATCGCTTACATCGCCAATGCGCCACCATTGGGAACTAAGACGTACCTACCCAGACGAGCCTGCACAATGCTCTACCACCAAGTAGACATTACAGGACTTTACTTGAATAAAGGAGATATTATAGTGCACAAGTGTGTGCGCGACACAGGTGCTATCTCTCTTCCCTAGCTCTCGTAATCTCATGGGACGGCAATCCGATACGACCGGAAAAAGTTCAGGCCTGCGTGCCAGGAACCAAAGGGCCTGCGTGCTTTTCTAGCCGCAGGAGTGTACACACTTCCAACTTCTAGACTCTGCGCTGCTACTAAGAATTTTCTGAGAGAAAAACCCAATAACATTTATTTATATTTATTTACAAACGTACTGAAATTCGTGTGCGTTTAATCGAAAAACGCGAACAGGCTGTAAATAAAAACTTCAAACATAAATAACTCTTTCGTTACTGTAAAAAAAAATTGAGCACAAGTTACACAATGGATATTTTTCAACTTGGCCGATATTCTTGGCCATTCCGCTGCCAAGTTCCGAGTAAGAAGTTGATAAAGTTTCAAAGTTTTAGTGTACATTTTGTTGGTGCACAGTTCCGCTTATTTCAATAACTTGGATAAGTTTTGAATGAGGCAAGAAAGATAATGGTGGAAGTTAAATTTGTTTTTCCTTAATGGTTATGTTGATAAGTATTTGACTACTGCAATTATTGTTTTAAAAATAGTTTTAACTGATGTTTTTAATTCTAGTCGTTTTTCGTAGCTTGGTTATTGTCGAAGATTAGCACTAAGTATTCGACTTCGCTAATTTAATACAGTCTACTTGGGAAAAGTTGATTCTATTATAAAATTCCTCAGACGTTTCTTAAAATATAATAATTTGGAATATTAGTAAATAAAGCTTATTATATAACGTATTATATTTGATTAAATATTCATAAAATACCTTGGATATATAATATTCAATAATGATTAAATATTTCATTTATATAAACTACATGTATATTTTTGATTGATGAATATGTTTTTAACATTAAATAACAATATAATTTTTAACAGAAAATTAGATTTTTTTATTGACCTGAGATATGAACCCAGGACTTTTGAAAATGCGTCCTTAATCTAACTAGACCAACGAGACAGCCAAAACAATAATAATATTTTAAATAATAAAAATGTGTTAATTAGTTTACGAAAAAAAAAAACAACGTATCCTATTTTCCGCGCGTCTATCCCAAGTGGAAATACGATTAGCAAGCAATTAGCCAACAAATACAGCTTTATTAAGACCGTGACCCGTTTAATTTTGAATTCAGGTTAATATAATCCGATCCCAGAGAGACTTGTTCCAGTTTGAACTTCAAGTACTCGAAACTTCAAATTTTTGATCCATACGTTAAGGTATATTAGTCCTTATTCGCACGGCTATAAGATTTACATTTCTTTTAAGGTATTTAAGGATATGAATGTTATTAAAATTAAGGTATAACAGTCTTTATGTGAAGAGCTGTAGAATCTACATTGGGTTTTGTACATTCGAGGATATGACTGTTATTTAAATTTTAGAACTTCAAAAGGTTTGTAATAACTTCAAGTCATATAATGTACATTTTGACACTCCTAATTTAAGCTTAAAGTTAAACATAATTAAATTCAAAATTGGAAAGAATGAAAATATTGTTAATACCTTTTACAAGTGGGAGGTAAAAATAATTAAATGGAAATAATTATTTCTATAACTAAAAGAGTGACTGAGGCTATTATCTTCTATATAAATAAAATGATAGAGGTCTGCAGTCCGCGCTTCACGGAAAAACTACTGGATAGACTTCAATGAAATTTAAATGAAAAAAAAAATTGCGATATCTTCATTTAATAAAAAGTTATTAAAGTTTCAAGAAACAACGATTTGCATATGCACTGCGTGTTCAGTGATGTATGTTTAAACAAAGTATATTTTTGCTTGCGATCTTTTTGTTGTTTTTTCCTTCGTACATAAGAAAACTTTGTTAATTTAACAAGGAACGCGGACGAAGTCGCGGGTATCAGCTATATGGAAAGGAAAATCACACTTCTTTGTTAAACTATTATTAATAATATGACTTATCCGTCTACATTATGATATATTTGTATGCAGTTACATCTCATGGCGGCTTATATAAATACATGTGTACACGTGTAAATCTAAATCACAAATTATTTTCACCCAACTCATTCAAATCCACTGTTTAATATCCTTCGACCTTTCACGTCACTGACACCCAGCTGCCCGTCTGACCCTTCCCATTTACCTAACTCTATGTCTCTATTTTACCGTGTTTTATAAAACGTTTCTTAATGTAACGTTTTATTTACCTAAATGTTTTCTATCCCACTTTTACCCGAGGGACGGTGTTCAAATAACTCGTGTTAATTGTCTGCACTAGGCTTAAAATGGTTGAGGTGTGCAGTTTATAATGTAACATCACATTTGAAGGAGTACAAATAAAACTTTAACAAAATATCCTCAAATTATATAAGAAAAGACAAATACTAGCTGCTATCTTACAAATACAAGCTTTTACGCAAGTAGTTAAAATGTTTTAAATGCGTATTCCAACTATATAAATGCGAATGACAGTTGGTTTGTTTGTTACGCTTACACGCCTAAACCATTAAACCGATATTGAAAATTCCTTAACCAATGGAAATACAGACTCTCAGCGAGTAACATAGGCCATATTTTTTATCCCCATATTCCCACGGGAACGGTAACTACGCGGGTGAAACCGTAGGGAAAAGCTAGTAAATAATTAAAAGGACGGCTTATGTAATAACTACTTTTAAGTTAAGTGAAGTTTGTCTTTATGAGAATAAATATTCTCGAAACATACATATGTAAATATGAATTAAATTCATTATTCTACCATCGTACAGGTAGTATGAGATACGATATATATCCTCATCTGTTATTAGTTTATTATAAGTTTATATGTTAAATCTACATTGATAGGGCGTTGGTGGTAGGGCTTGCAAGCTTTGGGTAGGTACCACCCACTCATCATATATTCTACCGCAAAACAGCAGTACTTGGTACTGTTGTGTTCCGGTTTGAAGGGTGAGTGAGCCAGTGTCATGACAGGCACAAAAACATAACATCTTATTCTCAGGGTTGGTGGCGCATTGACGATGGAAGCGATCGTTTAAATGCTATTAAGCCAAACTCAAAACATACTTTATTCATATGAATAAAAACCACAAATAAATACCTTTAATATAATTTAAATTCAATATATATTAGTATATATTTTGTAACTCTATTATTAATTAAATAAATTAATTAATTAATATTTGGAACCAAACCGGTATGACGATACCGTAATGTAACAAAATAAATAAATTTTTAACATTCGTGTAATTAATTAATAATTAAATTTAATGATAGGATAACTAGGCAACGATTTCGTTCCATTTTGATTGCGATAAAGTGACAATTTGTTAAGACACGTCATGTGTAATGCGAAATTGTGAGTCACGTTTGCGCAAGGTATATAATATCAGTCACTCTGGACGTATACGAGGGTACGAGGGTATATTTGAACCCAACCCGTGTCTACCCGGCTCTATGGATTCATTTACTTGCAGTAAACCCGTTCTTATTTGTCCAGACAGGTGTACTGAATCTTTTCATATAACCTCTGTTACAGTCCCAAATAATATACGTTTATTAATAAATAAGTAGGCTTTTTGCTTATATATTTATATATTTTATGTATATATATACATAGAAAAGTTACGCCAAAATATATATGTATAGGTATAGAAAATTGGCCTTACATCGATAATGCGTAACTAAATAAAACAAAACAATTCAAAACAGCAGTTCTTGGTACTGTTGTGTTCCGGTTTCAAGGGTGAGTGAGTATGTGTACCAGGGATGTTGCGAATATTCGCATCCGCATCCGCAAATGCGGAACATCCGCATAGAATTGGACATCCGCATCCGCATCCGCATCCGCAATAATCAATGCGGATTTTCATGCGGATGCGGATGTCATACAAGTTGCGACAAGAAAGAAATGGGCGGGGCCACCGAGTGGCGCGTGCCGTTCGGACGTGACAATGAAAAATTAGGTGGACAAGATCCCGTTATTGTTAAATTAAAAACAAATTAATTAACCGACACAAAGTACTATATGGAATTATTTTGAACCAAATAAAGAGGCCCATGATAAGGCTGATTGTAAAATATGCAATAAAAGCTACTCTGGCAAGGGCTGAACCACCTCGTCAAATTAACAACAACAAAAATTAATCGAAAATGTGATTACATGTCGTTTACGTCTGACATTTTGGTCGGTTACAAGCTCAAATGCTTCTTTGCTTAGTCTGACTTGCCATCGTATTGCAGAAAACTTTGATAGATCATCGATTATATTGAAATGCGAGATATTCGACGGCCGTCACACTGGTGACATAATTTCCGAAGAATTTAACACGATGCTTTCTGAATGGAGTATTAAAAAAGAACAAGTGACAAGAAAAGAACATGAGGAAGGGCGGCAATATTACTTTTTATTAAGTATAATGCTCCTATTTTTAACTTCGGCTATTTTTAAGTACTTATATAAAAATTGTAGCATTATACTTAATACTAGTTTTTAGTAATAAAAATGTTAATAATTGCTTTAACATTGTTTTAAATCTTCATTCATATACTATATTTACATAAGATCTTGAACATCCGCATCCGCATCCGCATCCGCGGATGTGAGCCTTCAAAAATCCGCATCCGCATCCGCATCCGCGGATGTGAAAAAATCGGCATCCGCAACATCCCTGATGTGTACAGGCACAAGGGACATAACATCTAAGGTCCCAAGGTTGGTGATGTAAGCGATGGTTAACATCTCTTACAATGCCATTGTCTATGGGCGTTGGTAGCCCAAATGCTCCTCCGCCTTCCTATGAAATTATATTGAAAAAAAAAAAACAACTTTGGTAACTTAGATGTAATGTCCCTTGTGCCTGTTACAATGTCTCATACGCCCTTCAAGCTGGAAGACAATAATACTAAGTGTCACCGTTTTGTCGGTATGTGTGGGTTGTACATACCCAGACGAAACGAAACACTACAAACAAGTAAATGTCTTAAATAAACTACTACACCAATACAAATAACACCCAGAGGCCTTAGCCAAGTTGACATTCTACAATTGTAAACGCTATAGAAAACTAAACAAATGTATGAGAATGACCACGTGACTTATCGTTGACAGATGTATCGGTCAGATGTATTGGTCTATAGCGTTTACGATTGTAGAATGTCAACTTGGCTAGGGCCTCTGTAATAGAAGCGAAAGTGCAGTTAGAACTGTGGAAATTGATAAATGTTGAATTTCATTGAGACTATAATTTCAACGTTGATTTTGAGAAATACTTTACATTTATTTTAAGTTAAATAATTAAAAAAATTGAAAACTTTTAATTTTATTAAATGTAATTTAATTTTTGTTTATATTTACAGAATACTTATATTTTTTATTTATTTTATTCTATTGATTTAAATTAACATAATAATGGTACTACTTTTTATATAAGAATTCACATTTTGTTTTCTTTAGTCAAACATATTTTTTCTTATTTTGTTACAATATTTTTATACATGTAATTTGACAAATGTTTTTCTAAATATATAACGTTAGCTTTCTATTAGATATTTAAATAAATTTAGTATAGTTTAATCCGTCTTGCTATCTCATAGTCTACAGTCGAGTGATTATAAGTCTGATCAATGAAAACTCTTAAGTTTTTTCTGTAAAGAAATATTAGTACCTACTATTGTATCAAATCCCGTGCCGTTATGCATCTGTCTCTCCGTTCGTGTCGGATTTCCGTGCCATATGGGAGTACGGTAATAGAGAGTGCATCTTTATTTTAAAATTCTCTTGCGATATCTCCAGCGAAGATAATTCAGTGACTTAGTGGCCTGACCTCAAAATATAATGATATAATTGCATTCTTACAATATAAAATCCTGGGACATTTATTCACACAAGGCCATCTGATCCCAAACTAAGCTGGCCTTGTACTATGGAAACCAGACAACTGATATACTACAATCATGTACTACTTTTTTTTTTAAATACATCCTTATATAGATAATTACACCCAGACTCAGGACAAACTGATATGTTCATGCACACAAATGTCTGTCCTGGGTGGGAATCGAACCCACGACCGGCGGCGTGAAAAGCAAGTGTCTTACCTACCAACCACGCCAACGGACTCGTCAAAATTCTCTAAGTGATACTGAAATTAGAATTTTATATAGTAAGTTTTACCTCTGTCATTTTGCGAGCGCTTTAACTCGCTTTATTTTTGTCTCTACAACATATTTACTGATATAATAAAGAACGTCCTTTCATCAAAGAACATCAAATTATGCAATAAAATCAACATCAAAAGCACGCGACGGTCGTATAAATTTACGTTTTGTAGCTTTTTATGAGCTTCATTTAATTATTGTTATTACCTTTCATCGCATTATCCACAGACAGACAAATGAAATTCTAGTGTTTAATTTGTCGGCGTGTCCTTTTTGGGACGATATAAAATCGGTTTAGCATTTTTTTGGCTTGTGTGACAGATGCTGTGTAAGATTTAGATTTGTTGTTTAAAAAAATATTTTACTACCTGCCTCATAGATCTTGGGTTCAAGTCTTGAGTCGGGCAAATGACAAGTTATGGGTTACCCTGTTAAAAATTCTCATTTACAGCCCGAAGTTTGGATTGTTTGCATTGTATTCAAAGTTAGTTTGTGACTGTTAAAGACTCTCAAATAACCTAGAAGTCCATTGGTGTTGCAAAAGTCTATTGGCCCCTCTTCGATAAAAAAAACATGTGTGCAATTCCCACGTGGTAGAAGTGAAACCTTTAAAATGTTGGCTTCAAGATAATAAGACGGTACGAAGCGCACAAAGAGAACCACGATCATAAGAAACACTGTATAATGCTTCCTATCTCATTTTCTCCCACGTTAAATCTTATGAATTTATGTGTCTGTCTCTTTTTACTGTCGCTTTTTCGTTTCATCAACTTTCAAATCACAGCGATGCTAAAGAAGTTTTCACTTCAAAATAGAATTACACGATGTCCCTGAAAACATAACACATTTGAAAGTTATAATATATCTGGCAGTTGGCTAATCTCCGTTGTGAATAGCCGCCATGACCAAAATCTGTCAGAAGGGCATCATGACTATCACCGTTCAATCGGTTCTACAGTTTTTTTGTGGCAAAAAACGCCAGGGTAAGAATTGAGATTAGAGAGTCCTTCCATAGACATTCCTTCCTAACCATTCTGTTTTACATAGGAATTGACTTAATTCAAGGAAAGACCAAAAATATATCCATATTTAAATTTTGCAGCGTAGCTTATACACGAACAAAATCATCTGAATATCTACCGAGCGAACACGCAGGCCATATCTCACTGACGTGACACTCACATATTGGAAAGTTCTTTTTGATATTTTTTCGTTGAAAATGTATGAAAAAAATATATATACTCGTATACTCCATGGAACGTGTTTCATTTCATAATGCGTTGAACTTTGAACTATCATCCTCAACATCGAGCTGATTGGTAGGTTATTCGTGGATTTGATGCATGTGGTGGTAGGGTTTTGTGCCCTTCTGATTAGTTACCACCTAATCATCAGATATTCTACCGATTAGTACTTAGTATTGTTCCGGTTTGAAGAGTGAGCCAGTGTAAGGCACAATGGACATAACATCTTAGTTCCTAAAGTTTGTGGTACGTTGGCGAGGTTACGGACGGTTAATATTACATACAACGCCAGTCTATGGGCGACGGTGACCACTTACAGCCAGGACACCCATTTTCCCGTTCGATTACCTATCTTATATACAAAAAGAAATGGTCTAATCATTTGGATCTCATTTACATCTATCTAGGAACTTATTTACACGCAATTTTATACAGTAATATTAAAAAAACCAGCCAAGTCGAGTCGGACTCGCGCACATGGTTTCCGTACCATTATCTATAAAAAACGGCAAAAAAATCACGTCTTGTATGGTAGCTCCCCTTAAATATTAATTGTTTTATTCTGTTTTAGTTTGTGTTGTGCAATAAAAATACATCATCTGTGAAAATTTCAACTGTCTAACTATCACGGTTCAAGAGATACATACATTCCCTACCCGTGGCAAATTAAAATTCGACAGTTCTTAAAAATTTGAATTAAGAATGTATTTAATTAGACTTTTTTTAAAAAACTTTTGGTTAACTTTTGGTAGCAATAAATACTCTTTGCAGATAAATTTCATTCGTTTCTATGTAGCATTAGTATTCTTATATATTTTTGTTTCAATCTTTTCGACTCGCCCTTGGGAGTAATACTAACTTGATATTTGATTGATTATGTACATATTTCCCTGAAAATAAAGATATTAAATGGGAGGTATTTGTTTGTATCGCAAATTTGAGCTTCTGACACCAATGGTTGGTTGGTTATTCTCGATAGAATCTAATTCCGAACCGATGGTAAAAGTAAAAGTTAATTAAGAGCTTGTGAATGGCACACTGCTGGCCGAAGGCCTCCTCGTCTTTTTTAGGAGGCCTTAGCCGAGAAAGTAGCGCTTGAAGAATCGTAAGCACTCGTAAAAGTCTATTTGAATATTAATTTATTATTTATTAAAATAAAAATAAATTTACTAAGAACAAAATCAGATTAATGTAGCAGCCACAAGTAACAATTCCTTACGTCTTAAGTGGTTGCTCGGACAATATTCTAACACCATATCCAATGCTTTGACTAGCATTAAACAATAATAATAAATAATCTCTGTATAAAACACAGTAATTAATACATGAAAAAATATAATAATAAAATTTGATTTTAGAATCACTTAATATTTCATCTAGATTGCGTGTTGTACAGGATTGTTTTTACGGACCCTGACCGTAATATCAAAGTTAGAAAAAACTTCCAGGTTGTGTTTAAAGGTCGTTGAAATTCAGAACAAAAATTAAACCATTCAACTTTCAGAGCACTTCATCGTCGAGCAGACGATTAAAACAAAGGGGCAGTTAGCCTTGGACGAATTGAGCATTAAGCTCAACCTTCAGATAAAGTTTGAAGCCCAGTTTATTTAGAGCACATCATAGCACCGCGCGATTATTTATTTAAACCTGTATTTCATGGATTATAATAGCGAGCAAGAAGAAACAGCCTGTGAATGTCCCACTGCTGGGCTAAGGCCTCCTTTCTCTTTTGGAGGAGAAGGTTTGGAGCTTATTCTACCTTTCAGCAGCATTCCACTTTGGATCAGCGTCTAATGCCGGTTGGTGGAATACACATGTGGTAGAATTTCAGTGTAATTTGACACATGCAGGTTTCCTCACGATGTTTTTGTTCACCGTCAAGTATGAGATTTATAATTACAAATTAAGCACATGAAATTCAGTGGTGCTTGCCCGTGTTTGAACCCACGATCGTCGGTTAATATTCACGAATTCTTACTACGGGGCCATCTGGGCATTTTTAGAAGAATAAGAATGTAGACGAGTTTATGAGTCATAGACACTGCGGTCAACCCTGTAACTTGACATGTTATGCTCGTGCTCGTAATTATTCCAGCTCACTTTCTGCCGCAAAATAACAGTGGGTATTTTTGTGTTCCGGTTTGAAGGGTGAGTGAGCCAGTGTAATTACAGACACAAGGGAAATAACATCTTAGTTCCCAAGGTTGCTGGTGCATTAGCGATGTAAGCGATGTATAACATCTCTTACAATGCCAATTAATGGTCGTTGGTCTCACCACTCACCATCTCGTGACCAATATGTTTATTACTTGGAATTAATATAGTCTTGGTGTCTTGCTACTGACATTCCCAGGTAGAGAACAGACCTAACTCGGTACGGAGTACGGCTCAGTCGAGTGCACTCGAGTGAGAGAACGCAAGGGAGAGCCATTTTCCATTATACCGTACTTGGATATGGGAGAAAATTATGACTGATGAGGTGTGATGAGGTTTATAATCGTGCAACTCTACCTCGTAAATTCTATTTGAACTATTTTTACCGCTATTTATGAAGTGTGCTTTTTAATTTGATTATTTTTTTAATACAATGGAGCCAAAATAACTCTGATATGACCCAGTGGAGAGCACGTGAATCTTAACCGATGATCGTGGGTTCAAATGGGCAAGTGCCACTGAATTTCATATGCTTAATTTGTGATTATAATTTGTCCTGTGCTTGACGGTGAAAGAAAATATCGTGAGGAAAGCTTTAGTCAAATTTCACTAAAATTCTGTCACATGTGTATTTCACCAATCCGCATTGGAGCAGCATGGTGGAATAAGCTCCAAACCTTTTCCTTAAAAGCGGAGTAGAGGCCTTAGCCCAGCAGTGGAACTTTCACAGGCTGTTATTAAGAAAAATCAATGGATAGGACACGTTATGGGAAGATCCCGTATTTTTCCGAACAAGCAGCGCTGAGTTTTATAGTAATTATTGTTATTCACATTTTTATAATACAGAAATATGATTGGAAGTGGTCACCACCGCCCATAGACATTGGAGAAGTAAGAAATATTAACCTCTCCTAACATCGCCAATGCTCGATCAAGTGGAAACTAAGATGTTATCTGCCTTGTGTCTATAGTAATATTAGTAATACTCACTCATTCAACATTCAAACACACATATTTATTGCTGTTTAGCTGTAAGATGTATGAGACGTGGATACTTATCCAAACGGGCTTCCACAAGGTCCTTCCACTACGTAACAGTAAAGGCGAAATTGGTGAAGTATCTTCGTGTGTCACATGCTGGAAAAACATCTAGGTGTGTTATTATCAATGCTCTGTAAAACACACAGACAGACCACAGTGACACTGAAATTGCGAGACCTCTTGATGCCCTCATGTCACAAAACCTGAGAGTTCGACCGCATGAGCAGCGACGTTATGCTCTTGGGTACGAGTCAAAAGTCATGATTACGTAATAACGAGCCAATAACGACTCATCGAACCGACAAGGGACGTGAAATTAAGGTTCAGAAAATCCATTAGCTAGCCAGTAAAATAGCGAGTTACTTGAATGTTATCTTTAATTTATTTGACACCTGCATTTAATATATAAGATACATTAAAAGTATATTTTTTTAATGAATGCATCTATTTCGAAACTGACATCTGTCACTTGATTTTGACACTAAGTTTTAACTACGTGTGAGGTGTCCAGTAGTAACCAATGATTGAAGTAAGTGAACCATTGAAAAAACAACTGAATTTCATTACTAAAATCAATCATTGTTAGTATGCTCAGAAAACATTGGAGAAATGTTAGCAGAGAAATATTTCAAGCAATATTGCTTGCGGTACACGCGATCATTATTAGAAAAGTGTTTTTATAAAACTTAATATTATTTGTTAGAATTAATGATTGCCATATGTAATTATTTTTCATTAAAATGTATCTCTGTATTACATTAGTATCTTATTACAATTAGACTAAAGAATATTTTAACTTCAATAATATAATTAATACAAAGCGCTGTCAATTTTTTGTCGGTAGTCCTCTGTTCTAAACAAATTAAAAAATATATATAGTAAGTATGGATGACATACGACAGCAATGTTATTTCATGCAAAGAAAATGTAGTAAACGCCATAAGCTTTTTAATGTAATAAAATAAAAGGAAAGGGTTGCCATAAAGATGTTTAATCTTAATTTCATGTTGGTGTGTTAAGATTAAAGGATAAGCTTAGGTACCTGAATAATTCTAACTAAGGAGACTACGTTTTAACCAACCAACCTTGGGAACTAAGAGGTTATGTCCCTTGTGCCTGTAATTACACTGGCTCAATAACCCTTCAAACCGGAACACCACAATACCAAGTACTGCTGTTTCGCGGTAGAATATCTGATGCGTGGGTGGTACCTACCCAGACGACATTGCACAAAGCTCTACCACCGAGAAAGTGGCACACATTAATTAGTATTTTATAATGTGAATATTTATTGTCTGTGTAGCGATCCATCTGTCATTTCGGATGACACATCACAAAGCGCGGGAAAAGAGTATATTACGTTACACTTAAAAATAAAAGTTTTTAAGAGTAAGATCGGTTGACGCTTTAAATTTAAACTTCTGACGTAATAACAATATCATATTCTTGTTAGTAATATAAGGATTCATCAGTCAGTGTCTGAATAATAAAGTGTTTTAGACAGAAATTAATTTAACCCATCCGTCTATGTCAAGAGTTTTTAATTAAAAAATTCTCGTGAGTCGTGACAATAAATGACATTGACGTTTGTATCCTCTGGGGAAGGACGTGGCGTTGAATTGAGCAATAATACGTTATTAATGTTAAATATTCGCAGAACTGTAACAGTCATCGATGGAACGATATACAATATTCAAATTATGTTTTCATTATACGATTCAAAAATATATAACAAAATTATATTCGAGCTCTATTTTAAGTCTTAATTAAAAATATATAATTAAAAACAAATTAAATGTGAAATATACTTTATTTAAGTAGGATTTATTTACTTAAAATTATAAAACTTAAAAATACCCAATTGCAAAATGTAAAACTTCAAAGAAATTTCGAAACGAAAGAAAAGAGGATTCATATATGAGAGACTTCAAGAAGAAGGCAGGGGTTACTCACGATATTTCTCTACACGCAGATATTACTGCACTGCACAATATATTCAAAATACAAATATACCAATATAAGCACGCGATAATTCAGTGGTTCTTGGATTGGAACGTGCAGTCTTCAGTTGAGATTTCTCTAGTCCCTGGTCTATATATAACTTTAGCGATTACAATTTAACTTTAAAACTAAATTCACTGCAATCTAGACAAAACTAGGGCATAAAGCATAAGCATTACGGCTACGTGCTACGAACCACGCCATGATATCAGTCTAATTTGCATGCAACGCTCGTACAGCACTCACGATACCCACGACCCGCACTAAGCAAGGGTGAATTTAAAAATTATACGTAAATTTTCGCAGGCATTGTGTTATTTATTTATTTAATCACAAAAAAGCCTAATTAATATTTCCAAAATCTGGAAATGGAACCTCTAACTTGTAAGGCTATGTTGTAAAATATATAATGTTAGATTTAAAACGATTTATTAAATATTTTTTAAGATTATCAGCTGTCATTTTTTATATTAAACTATAATAATCTGTATTTTTTATCTGTCAACAAGAACATTGACAAATACACTGATGGCGGGAAATTAATTCTCTTTGAATTTTTGTAACGAGCATTGCGTGGTAAAATATTATATATTTAGAATATTTTGTGTTTGCGAATAATATAATGAATCACTCGTTTTATTTCTGAGTTGAATTTAAGTTTTTGAAAACTAAGTGTAATTATAGTCACAACTCACAAGGGACATAATATCTTAGTTCCCAAGGTTGGTTGCGCATTGGCGATGTAAGCGATGGTTAACATTTCTTACAGTGCTAATGTCTATTGGCGATAAATGGACGATAACAACTGAGAAATGATATTTATTTGACAATAATTTGTTATAAGTGTTATATTTGTAAACTATTCTATGACTTCATGAGATATTTTTTAATTTTAAGCTTAAGTAGCGAAGCAAACCTTTCAAGTTGGTTCAATTTAAACTGTTCTCAACTATTTGAGTCCTCGTACATAGGTAGGCAATGCACGTATGTTTTTAACAATGAATAATTCATATTAAAAGAAAAAAATCACCATCGGACATCTCGCCAGAACGCAAAATTCCATCCTCACCACTTCGATGTCTGGAAATCCAACAGCGCGTTTCCTAAGGCATTTCCTGCCTCGCACAATCACTGTAGAACCAGCTTTCGTGCGTCGTCCGTAAACTCTGTAGGCTAAGAACTCACGGAGCGGTTTTATCCCGCGCCCGCCGCGGTTGCAGGCCGTTACCACTGTAGAATGCAGATTTATATAAGCACATCTCACGACGCGTTTTACGCCCGCGTTGTGAGCGGTTGTTTGCGGTTCACGCGCGCTCTGCGAACGCCCGTCTTGCAACCGCCCGTCTTGCGATCATTGCCCGCCAAGTTTGCGAGTGATGATCTCAACCGCGACGGCTGCGTGATCGCGCAAATCACCAGTCTCGTGAGCTTAGAAATAAAACCGCAGATCCACAACCGCGGCGGGCACGGGACAAAACCGCTCCGTGAGTTCTTAGCCTACAGAGTTTACGGACCCGCAACCGCGGCGGGCGCGGCAAATAACCGCTCCGTGAGTTCTTAGCTTTCGAGGGCCAATTTTCCGAACCGATATGACATAAAAAACTTCACGAAGAGAACGCACTCTTTCCTCAAAGTCCGGCAACGCACCTGCAAGTCCTCAGATGTTGCAAGTGTCCATGGGCGGTGGTAGTCACTTTCCATCAGGTGAGACTCCTGCTCGTTTGCCTCCTCTTACATAAAAAAAATACAAAGTGATACATAGTTAGGTTGGTTTCATTGGTTAAGTGCAGTTATTAAACTATTTCTATACATATAGACGAAACATAAGTTTAATGCTGCATCTTCACAAAGGGGTCCGGAACGCAGCATAGAGCGTTTAAAGTTATGGAATTTACAGAGCATCGTTATTGCAAAAGTTCTCTTTTGTGCAATGTACGTAATTATTGCTGTAGCGTCTCGTTGCATTGTTGAATTCTAATATACATATTATTGTTTTTTTAAAATAGATCACCTCATGGTAACTGTATGAAATAAAAAATCAATATAATTTATCTTGTGCCTTGTGCCTTGCACACAACAATCTGGAACACAACAATACTAAAAATAGAAAGAAATTCGGCTACAATAACAATTCAACAGTAACAGTATAAATAACAGCCTGTGAATATCCCACGGCTGAGCTCTTTTGAGGAAAAGATTGGGAGCTTATTCCACCACGCTGCTCCAATCCGAGTTGGTGGAGTACACATGTGACAGAATTTCAGTGAAATATGACATGCACATTTCCTCACGATGTTTTCCTTCACCGTTCAGCAAGAGATGAATTATAATTACAAATTAAGCGCATGAAAATCAGTGGTGCTTGCCAGGGTTCTTACCACTAGGCTATCAGGGCTCGATACAATAGTGGAAGGAATATACATGGTGTGCCGATACCACGCAGTGGGATAAGACGAGAAAGAAGATGTGTTTAATACTTGCGATGTTCATGTAACTTTTAAATAAATAAGTAAGTAAGGTATTTAGGTACATCTTGGCTTGAATGTTGATCTTCTTGTTACAGATCGTGAGTGTCCAGAACTGGATCAACCGGAAATAGGAGAGGATTCACTCTCCGTTACTCTGACTGGTAGACTGTTTAGCGACAAGTAAGTGAATAAAAATATGATTTTAGAAATATTTATTTATTTATTTCCGAAACCAAATAGTATAATAACAAAATAAATTAACTGAATATAACAAATACATAATAAACGGTTTCCAATAATAAAAAAAATATATAAGAAGAGCAAAAAACAAACTTTAATAAAAAGTCTTTTCAATTACAATAAATAACAATACAGGCAGGAGGAAAGAGATATGTCAAGTTGTATAAAGTTATTAACATTAATCATGCATACTAAAGATATAATTCAATTATTAACGATCATTAACGATATACATAAAACTAGCTGTGCCTCACGGTTTCACACGCGTATAATTAATAAAAATCAGCCTTTCTTGAAAAAAGGATTATACAATACAAAAATATTTTTGACGTGACAACGTCTAATAAATCGATGAACGCTGGCTGCATGCACGGAACGCCCCTTACGCTCATTGTCCCGTTACGCTGATTGTACGCTTGCGCCGCATCTATCTTATTTTTATCAATTAAATTGTAGATTTCATTTCACTCCTTCTTTGTATCCATACAGAATAATGATAATTCAATAAAAATGATATTTTAATTTTATTAATAAAAGTATGCAGTCATTTCATCAATGTTTTGTTATGACGTTGTCACGTTAAACTATCGTCCGTAAACAGACTTTACAGACAACCATATTTTTTTAAATTCGAACCTGTAGTTCCTGAGATTAGTTAGATCAAACGGATATAGATGAGCCTGGCCTTCCATCAGATCCGGAAGAGCAATAATAATAATGTGACATGTACCTAATTTGTTATCATAACTAAAATCGTGCGCGACGGTTAAAAGAATATCTTAATATAAAAATATAATATAATATATCCTGGGACATTATTCACACACGGCCATCTGATCTCAAACTAAACAGAGCTTGTACAATGGAAACCAGACAACTGATATACTTACATATACTACTTTTCTTTTGTAAATACATACTTATAATATATAAATAGATAATTACACCCAAACTCGGGACAAACAAAAATGTTCATGCACAAAAATGTCTGTATTGGGTGGGAATCGAACCCACGACCTGCGGCGTGAAAGGCAAGTGTCTTACCAACCACACCAACCGGCTCTTAATTAAAATTTATGACAAAACTACCAATAGCAAAATATATTTATGGTATGTAAATTAAACTGCTGCGGTAGGATAAGATAGCAATCTACTTAAAAGTAGAGAGGGATTGTGCCCAGCTTTGAGTCATAATAAAATTTATTTTATTACTAGCAGTTGCGCGCGGCTTCACTCGACTACATATAAATAATAATTAAAAGATAAATTATTGTTTGGGTGAATGTGATTGTGAAGTAAGCAGCATGAAATGTCATTCTAGTTAGGAAAAAGTATATTAAAGAGTTTTTCTTTAGCTATTCTTTTAATAATCATTAGCGAGCGTAAATCGCTGTAGTTGGGCTTAATATATTTTATATTGACTTTAAGGTGTCGTTTTTATTTTATTTTAGACGTGCCTTCCTATCTAAGATTATGTTTCTTAAATACCCCGGTAAATCCACGCCGTTGGATGTATTTATTACAGTAAATGAGCAAGCGTACAATTTCTTTTTTTTGCTGTTGTTTTTTTGATTAATAATTGAATTGAATTGAATTATAATATAATAATAATAATAATTTATTTACCTTGCACATACATTTGTGTTTACATTTCTTTTTATATAATAAGACATAACATTATAAGTAGCATTAAGTAAAAAAAAAAATATATTTTTTAATTATGGAACTGTAATACTGGATCTGACTATCCTTCATGGGTTATTTAAATAACCTGCAGAGGCCCTAGCCAAGTTGACATTCTACAATTGTAAACGCTAATAGAAAACTACTTAGCGTTTACGATTGTAGAATGTCAACTTGGCTAGGGCCTCTGTGTTAAGAAAATAATGTTGCCACAGTATACGATGAGTGTGGTACCTACGAAAATAGAATAAATAAAACAATTACAATTTTAGCTACTTCGTCACAGTTCTGTATCAATTCGTGTAATGTCTGAATATGCTAGGATCATAAGTTTGAACATTGCTTTACGTCTGAAAAAAAAAAAATTTTATAAGGCATAAGATAAAACTTGGTGGTAGAGCTTTGTGAAAGCTCGTCTGGGTAGGTACCACCCACTCATCAGATATTCTACCGCAAAACAGCAGTACTTGGTACTGTTGTGTTCCAATTTGAAGGATGAGTGAGCCAGTGTAATTACAGGCACGAGGGACATATAATCTTAGTTCCCAAGGTTGGTGGCGCATCTATCATGTCTATGGGCGTTGGTGACCACTTACCATCAGGTGGTCCATACGCTCGTCCACCTTTCTATGCTATAAAAAAAATATTACCTACGATAATATAATTAATTAAAATTTTTATATGTAAAAGTTAAATATCATATTTATTATGCGTTAAAAATATTATATTTAAGACGAGAGGTCTATCAGAATATCGGATCTTGGTATAAAATATCCATAAGTAAGTAACCTTTCCTTTTGATTAGAAGCTGCTAATTCTGTAACGCTACTACAATGGTTTGTCAACATCATAAGCAGAGAGGAGAACTTCCTAAAGAGAGAGAATGGTCAATTTGTTTAACCCTTTTCAAGATATAATGAAACAGATATTGACCTCAAGCCGTTACGGTATTGCAATAACGACAACAATGGAATTACTGGAATATCAGTTTCGATGTTGGAATACTTGAACTTTGATTAAACAATCCTCACTTTGATGGTCTGCATTCCTGTCTGATTAAATACAAAAACAATTTATCCAACCGATATGGCAGTGATAAGCACGCTTGCATCTTAACGGGTTCAAAACCGGTCAAGCACCACTGAATTTTTATGTTGATGTTTGATGGTATAGGAAAACATTGTCATTTTTTTTTATTGTATAGGTAGGCGGACGAGCATATGGACCTCTTGATGGTAAGTGGTCACAAAAGGCGTAATAAGAAATGTTAACCATCGCTTACATCGCCAATGCGCCACCAACCTTGGGAACTAAGATGTTTTGTTCCTTGTGCCTGTAATTTCACTGGCTCACTCACCCTTCAAACCGGAACACAACAAGTATTGCTGTTTTGCGGTAGAATATCTGATGAATGGGTCGCATCTTAGCAGTATTTGTGGAATAAGCTCCAAGCCGCTTCCTCAAAGAAAGGAGAGGAGACCAGCAGTGAGCCATTCAGATGCTGTTTTTGTTATCCAGCCACATCTTACATATAGCTATTATAATCTATTATTTTATAATCTTTATTAATTACAAGATCTTATTAATAGTCTCGAGAGTCTCATTCCTCTTAATTATTAGTGTGAAGTAAATTGGCACTATATATTGGATACGAGGCGACATATATTTTTTTACACGGACATTATTTTCAGAAGTTATTACTCGGCAACACGAATGGATCAATCTGAAGCAATTAGTGGATCAATTTAGAACAATTTCAATAAAATACGGCAATTGTATTGTCAATATATGTTGCTTTATGTCGTTGACAACAATTGCCAGTCCAGAAATTGAAGTCAGATTTATTTTTTATCTCGCTTGCACCTATTAATTCTGCTGCTCAACTGCGTCTCATTGGTGATGTTAGTGATAGTTAACATGTCTCTTACAATGCCATTATCAATGGGCGTTGGTGACCATTTACCATCAGTTGGCCCATACGCTCCGCTTCCTATGCAATAAAAAAGGATATAAGCGTAAGCATCGCAGCAGCTGGAGCAGCCAAAAACTAATTATCTCTCTCTCCCCCATACTGACGGTCTCTTTGATTCGTAATTAATGGACTATATTAAAGTATTTCAAAATCATGCGAAACGTAAAGTGTTAGAATGAAATATCATCTAAATACATCTGATCCTTGATTTTTTTGTTAACCTAAAAATACCATTATCATTTTCAAGATATTCGTGATAATAAAGAGGAACAATTACTTCTCAGAGCTGTTTACACCTGCCCGCACGGCTACCACGTAGTTGGACTGCAATCGAGAAGCTGCCAGGCTGATGGGAAATGGGCAGGTCAAGCGCCATCTTGTAAAAAGAACAGTAAGTGCAATAGACGGTACAGCCGTCTCCTATGACCGTTTTCAACTATAAATATCCTACTACGTTACTTTGTTTAACACAACAGGCGAATTTAAATGTTCACCGCGTGATTAGAATGGACGTTGTCCAATTATTTGCAGGCTTTTTACAGATTTTAAATAACCCTTCTGATATCGATTTTCATAATTTAAATGCATAATTTGTACTAATATCAAAAGACACTGTTTACAAGCTCTATGAGTTAAGTATAGGTGTTTCCAAATTATGACATAAAACATCTTTTCCTAGTATACTGTCTGCAACCACCGACCATCGAGCACGCCCGCCACTCTGCCTTGCCGGAACAGACAACCTTCGACCTGGACGCCACCATCCAATACAATTGCCACACCGGCTATGTGACGAACGGCTTCCCAAGGGCTAAATGTCTGGCTATTGAGGGACAGGCGTCGTGGTACGGGCCGGATATCACATGTGAACGTGAGTATATTATGTAGTTATATAATCGGTGTAAGTGTTTTTTTTTATTATTGCATAAGAAAGCGGACGAGCATGTGGGCCACCTGATGGTAAGTGGTCACCAACGCCCATAGACATTGGCGTTGTAAGAGATGTTACCATCGCTTACATTGCCAATGCGCCACCAACCTTGGAAACTAAGATGTTATGTCCCTTGTGCCTGTAATTACACTGGCTCACTCACCCTTCATACCGGAACACAACAATAGCAAGTACTGCTGTTTTGCGGTAGAATATCTGATGAGTGGGTGGTACCTACCCAGACGAGCTCGCACAAAGCTCTACCACCAAGTAAAAGTGTGGTGTAGGTGTTCCAAAAAAGAACAGAGTACAGACGATTAGTACAATGAGGCTAATTATATGATATGTTTTTTCGACTCTTTGTTCGTTGACTAATGAAAAACGCCTTATAAGATAAGCATATCAAAACTAAAAGGAAACTATTGAATATTCTCCTAATCAAAGTAGTTTTGCAATTCTTCAACTTCGATTATATAGTTATTATTTCCCCCAGCTCGCTCCTGCGGTGAACCAGGAGACGTTCCGCATGGTTGGGTGACCGCTGACTGTCACACCTTCGGATGCAGAGCTGTGGTGCAGTGCGGACAAGGCTTCGAGCTGGTTGGCAAAGCTGAACGTTACTGTCAAGCTGATGGGGCCTGGGCACCTAAGGAACTACCAACTTGTGTCCGTAAGTAGTCTTAATGGTTATATGTTTTAAAGGTTTCAGTGATGAGCCTGAATTAAGTAGAAGCGAAACACGAACATACTTAAGAAATTTTGATATTAATCATACTTATCATAATTCAATTAGGTCACTTTAATGGAGCATTCAGTTAATATGATATAATATTAGTATTTGGTTTAGATAGATAGATATATAGAGTCGTTGGTAATATATTTCAATAATCAGATGCTCTTAATTAGGCTCATCATTAAGACCAAGATTTCAAGACTTCCTGCGTTTGGCATTGCTTCGTGACAATGTAGTTGCCGATTTGAGTGTCGTTCATTTGGAATGTTGCATGGTTTTCGAATTATCGTGAATTATATAAATGTTTTCGGTGACTAGTTGGCATGGCGCTTGGTATTTCAATATTATCATGGCTATCACCAGCAATATCATTGTCATGACGCAATTGGATCGGATCTCCCACTTGTTTGTTTATTTCCTAAACTGAATAAGTTAAATTAATATGATCTACTAAGGTATTCACTTAAGCGATATTTGAAACTTTTTTTAATTTTGGATATTTATTTATTATTTATCTTCTCTAAGGATTTTTAAATTTTCTTTTTCCCGCTATATCTTATTAGGGTTATTAATGAAACCAAGTGGGATTTCCTCGGAAACTGAGTTGTGATTAATAAATTAAAAAACATCTTTTTTCTCCTTTCCTGCTGCTGAAAAGAAGGAGAGAAGGGGACAGTTTGAATTAATTTTGTAGTATTGTTGCAAATATAGAATTGTTATTCTATAATGTTAGTGCAAACTTTCCAAAAAAAATAATACAAAATTTTCATGGCCATGGTAACCAAATTATGACGAATATTTAACTGCCTTTAGCCTAAAGTTATTGCTAGATGATTTAATGATGTATGTAGATGAGGCTTCGATGTTGAATTTATTGTAAATTTCTATCTCTTATATCTTCTTAAATTAAACACTTCGAATTTACTGTGCTGTAGCGAAATAAAGGTAAACGATATATTATTGTTTTATTTATATTATCGCATGACGCTTCCTTTTATTTAATGCATGGGTTTAATTATGTGGAAAACAATCTTAGTATTAAACTAATCGAACCATTTGAAAACAAAAATTGCAAACAAAAAGGACATTAGTAATATCATCTTGAGTACTTACGATATTTTCATATATCAATCAAAAGCTATCACCAAGAATTAATGAACAATATAATAATATACTTTCATAACTAATTTGGCATGTTGTGATACAAAATTTTCCATCTGCGAAACGGCGAAGCTTGTGAACTAACAAGATTTAGTACAGCGCCATCTTTTGCCATATCGTGTTAACTATCAAGTTAAAGCGACGCGTGTCGCCATCTAGTGGTGACGCAGGTGCAGTGTCCGCCGCCAGAGGCACCAAGACATGGAAAGGCTGTGTACACATCTTGTGCGTACAACTCGGTGGTATCCTATGAATGCAAGTACGGATATCGCTTGGTTGGTGACGCCACTAGACGATGTGGAGCTGATAAGAAGTGGTCGGGAACTCAGCCTATGTGCAAGGGTAAGAATAGATAAATAATGTAAAGATATATAAAAATATAAAGATATATTTACGATGATGTCCTCATCGGCCTCAGGCTGTCGGCTATAGCCGACATTCTCAAATAAAATCAACAACTGTTTTGAGGATAATTATTACATGGTTCAAGGTTAAATGTAAAATTCGATTGGATGGCAATCCGACACAACCTGACAGAGTTCAGACGCAGGACCAACAGCGTGTACATGCTTTATGAAGAATTATAAAGCACATACAGACGTTCTATAAAAAGTCGATTTAAAAGTGCTAGTAATAGCCTACTTTATTTTAATCAATTCTCTGTTAATATGAAGAGATCTGAATTTAAACACAGACTGCTTCGACTCCTGACCGCTACTGTGGATTTCTAAACTAACGGCTGTTTATTAGTGATTTCGTAACAAAAAATTACAGTCAACATAAATATGAAAACATGAAGAGATCGTATGTAAATAAAAAAAATTAAACATTCGTTATGTTTTGCTAGAAATCAATTGCGGACATCCAGGACAGCTCTGGAATGGATGGCTGGAGAACATATCCTCGGGTACGGGATTAGGAGCGTCGATAATATTCCGATGTCAGGATGGGATGAGAATGGAAGGCAATGGCTCTGCGATATGCCAGAGTGACGGCACTTGGAGTCACCCTTTACCGCAATGCTTAGGTTGGTACAATACCTAATATTAACTCGTTTTATTTGTTCCATATTTGAATAACAATTTTTTTAATTAATATTTCATAACACTTGGTGGTAGAGCTTTGTGCAAGCTCGTCTGGGTAGGTACCACCCACTCGTCAGATATTCTGCCGCAAAACAGCAGTACTTTGTATTACTGTGTTCCGGTTAGAAGGGTGAGTGAGCCAGTGTAATTACAGGCACAAGGGACATAACATCTTAGTTCCCAAGGTTGGTGGCGCATTGGCGATGTAAGCGATGGTTAACATATCTTACAATGCCATTGTCTATGGGCGTTGGTGATCACTTACCATCAGGTGGCCCATAGGCTCGTCCGCCTTCCTATACAATAAAAAAAACTGATCATATTAGTTTCTAAGAATATTTTAGAAAAAATATATTTTGTTTTAGCACCGTGTGTCGTTCCACACGTATCCCAAGGGAAGGTTGTGCTAATGGAAAACAGGACAGGTGAAAATGAGACGCAGGAACACACACAAATAGTTGGGAGCTCTTCCATGGTACAACATGGTAAGCCCTTATTACTTAATAATTAACAGTTCACCTAAAAGTAAACAAAGCAAACGCAGTGACAAAATAAAAATTTTATATCGAGATCTTTCTTTCTGTTTGTTTGTACGTGTAAATATTTGAAGAACCAACATCACCAATTTGTTAAATGAATCTTAACTGATGATTGCGGTGAAAACACCAAGCACCACTTAATTTGTGATTATAATTCATCTCGTGCTTGGCAAAGAAAACATAATGAGGAGACCTGCATGTGTAAAATTTCAATTATATTCTGCCACTACATATAAGAATAAGCTCCAAACCTTCTACTCACACTGAGAGAAGACCTTAGCTCAGCTTAGGGAGTACTATTCTTTAATTTTCGTCCAAAATCCAAATCAAACGCAGTCACACTCATAACGTCAAGCCGAACAAACGCGAAATAGTAGTGAGTTTACCAATCATTTCATCGATAAAAGTATTTGGTGCCCCTACTATTGTTATTCGCATTATATATTTTTCTTCGATCTATGTGTACAAAGTATTCCATGTTTCTTTGTTTCCAGGAGAGATGATTGTAGTTGACTGCGAGAAGAATTACGAATTCCCGTCAAATAACGTCGCTGTTACGTGCAATAATGGTACTTGGACACAAATACCGAGATGCCAACCAGCTAGGTAACATAATATACAATATCACCTTAACTTTCGTCGCTTTCTGTCATTACTGATTGCATATACGAAAGAAGAGGACACAACATTGTTAAACTAATCAGTTACTTGGTAAGGCGATTAACACACGGCACCGCGCACCGCCGCGGTAGGCGGTGAAGCGGATCTCATGTCGTATTGGGGTCTAATAAATCCGTGGGTGCCTAGCACACGCACACCGACCGACCGCGCGGTCGAGCGGTGTTCTCACCGCCGCGCTGACGTCGGCGCGGTTATGCGGCGCCCCGTGTGTGAGGCGCCGCATAACCGCGCGGATCATCGTTGCTGCCACCACTTCAGCATCCATTCTTGCGAGTGTTTGTAATCAAACTGGTTAAACCGCGTTAAATCCATCCGCGCGTACAGGCGCGTAAATAACCTTACCGCGCGGGGCACCGCTACGAAATCCGTTTTACCACCACCGCCCCCGCGGCGGTGCGCGGTGCCGTGTGTTAATCGCCTAAGGCCGTAATATTTTTTCGAAAAATATAATTTCTTTGAAAATTTATTCTAATGAATCTAAAGAACAGGAATCAAGCATTAAGTAATTAAATGTAGTGAGAGTACTAAATTGGCAAATCGCATTAGTAAAGGCTATAATCATTGCTTAATACAAAAAGTGTAAAAAAAGATGGTTGACCGCTAAGTAAGTGATCTCTTCCTATTAACTAAAGACAATGAATAAACAAGCGTAACAATAATATGATCAACCTGCTTCCCGTCGCAACTTCGTATAACAAAATCAGTATCATCATCCATCTGTCGATTTAATTTGTTAATAAACTCAGACAAGGTGTCATTTTTCAGTGCGCGTATTGAAACGTCTTGCAAAATAGACAGACAAGTTAAACTAACTTAATCTTTTATTTAAATCTTATACGTTTAGACAAAAAAACGCAACATCATACATAATAATGTACTATTACCGACTTTGCTTTGAAAGTACATTGGTAATGTTCTCTCTGGTTTGATTTGTTAACGTTTTCTGTGGAAAATTTCCATGGTATATAAAATATTTCAAAACGTTTCGTATTAACAAAAGCAAGAAATTCAAGCTAATATACCTACTTTCTTAGTGTATATATTGTTGAAGTTGTTACATTAGAAAGTAATCAAGTTTCAATGACTTACCATTTAATACTTATGTACGCGATTCTTATAGATGTAAAAAAATGCCGAAGTTCCCGCGACACGGTATGGTTATAGCTCCGAAAACTGAACACGGAATGAAGGCGAGGTTCAGATGCAAAGACGGATTTGAATTACGAGGGAACCCAATCGTGGTCTGTTCGTTTGGTGTCTGGAGCGGAGAAACGCCGAAGTGTGAAGAAGGTGAACTTGAAAGAGTCTCTCTTGTTTAAAAGTCATAAGATTGATTCAGTAAATTCTTTCTTTATGTAATACTAGCTGATACTCGCGACTTCGTCCGTGTTGCTTGATAAATTAACAAAGTTTTCTTATGTACGAAGGAAAAAACATCAAAAAGATCGCAAGCAAAAATATACTTTGTTTTAACATACATCACTGAACACGCAGTGCATATACAAATCGTTGTTTCATGATTTTCTGATCAAATCTATACAGTAAGTTTTCCGTGATGCGCGCACAACTGCAGACCTGTATCATTTTATTTATATTGATTTATGTACTAAGCCTATGTCTTTTATGACTAATTGTGGTAAATTAATTTATACATAGAGATCAATATAATAAATGTTTTGTGACAAATGCTGTCTACCTATGTACCTGTCCTAGTATTACTTGATATATGTATATTTAATTAGAACTTTTTTTTTTTTTTTTTTATAGCCCGGGAGGGCAAATGACTCCACTCCACCTGATGGTAAGTGGTAGTAGAGTCCAAACGCGACGACGGCTAGTGCAGACGGGAAGAATGATCTGCACTAGCCGCCCCCGCCTTGCCGGCCCGCAAGATGCCTCTTCACGCCTCGTTTGAAGGAACCCAGGTCATAAGAGGAGGGGAACACGTGTGCTGGTAAAGAATTCCATGTTTTGGAGGTGCGACAAAGAAAAGAGTTGCCAAATTTCTTCGTTCGCGATGGAATTGATGTCACAG
Organism: Nymphalis c-album; assembly: GCA_963151315.1. Taxonomy (NCBI): domain Eukaryota; kingdom Metazoa; phylum Arthropoda; class Insecta; order Lepidoptera; family Nymphalidae; genus Nymphalis; species Nymphalis c-album. The sequence goes on from OY720610.1 coordinate 8,005,374, forward strand.
TTAGGCGGTGACATCGAGAGCCAGCACGCGTAGATTTGTGAAGGAAAGGGGAAGCAGGAATGAGGGAGAATAGTTCCTCTGAGCACTCGCCGTGATACATTCGATAGAAAGCGCTGAGTGCCGCTATCTCTCGACGCAATTGTAAAGGCTCGAGGGTGTTGGTGACCTTTACGTCGCCAATAATGCGAACCGCACGCCGCTGCAACCGATCCAAGGCCTCCAGTAAGTACTTAGCGGAGCCATCCCAGAGGTGCGAGCAATATTCGACGCAGGACCGCACCTGTGTTTTATACAACAGGAGCAGTTGTTGTGGCGTGAAAAAACGCCGCACCTTGTTCAGGACACCGAGTTTTCTTGAGGCTGTTTTTATAACAGCCTCGATGTGATCCCTTGGATTGAGGTCGCACCGAATGTCAATTCCCAACATGGCGACTTTGCTTTGTATCTCCAGCGTAGTGCCACAGAGAGAAGGAGGAGGGGAAAATGGCGACTTTTTCGCTGTGAGAGCGCATACCTGTGTTTTCTTGGCGTTAAACTCGACAAGATTATCAGAGCCCCATTTGGCAATGAGTCCTAACGTCCTATCGAGTTCAACAACAAGATCCCTTCGTCTCTCCTCAGTTTCCGCCCGCCCAGCTACTGCGCGTCCGTGGTATCCCCCGTGCACTGTACTGTCATCTGCATAGCAATGTATGTTCCCGAGAGAGAGCATATCATATTGATATGCAAAAGAAAGAGTGTGGGAGATAGCACAGACCCCTGGGGGACCCCAGCATTCACTACATGGAACTGTGAAGCACAACCATCGACTAAAACGCGAAGGCTACGCTTGTGTAGGAAGCTGGCAATCCAGGTGCAGAGCTGAGCTGGCAGACCGTATGCCGGCAGCTTGGAGAGAAGACTTCTGTGCCAGACCTTGTCGAAAGCCTTGGAGATATCGAGGCTGACAGCCAACGACTCCCCATGCTTGTCGATAGCTTCACCCCAGAGGTGTGTTATGTACGCTAGAAGATCACCTGTGGACCGTTTTGGTCGAAACCCGTACTGTCGATCATTAATTAGACAGTGATCTTCTAGGTAATGGATCAGTTGGTTGTTTAAGATCCGTTCCATCACCTTACAGAGAACTGAGGTGATAGCTATTGGCCGATAATTTGCCGGGTCTGATCGATCCCCTTTTTTGGGAACCGCGTGCACATTAGCCTCTCTCCAAGAATCCGGCACACAACCTGTAGAGAGAGACAGTTGGAACAGGCGCGTCAACACAGGAGACAGCTCCGCTGCACACTTCATCAGCACTATGGCTGGTATTCCATCGGGACCGCTAGCTTTCCGTACATCAAGTGATTGCAGCTCTGCACGCACATCACGCTGCCTGATTTTGATGTCAGGCATCGTGTGGCCACAAGAAGGGATAGTTGGTGGCAGAACGAAACTAGTGCCTTATTTACTTATGAAAACATAATAGTAGGCTACTTATTTCAATCTTTTCGTTGCAACTTAGACTTGATACATTTTATATACTTTTTTTTTAACTAATGACATGTTTCACAATAAGCATTTGTTTTCACTTTTTTTTCAGTATTCTGTCCATTTCCCGGTTATATTGAAAATGGTAAAGTACTCCTTGTTGGAAATATGGGTTTATACGATTATCGCCCTTATGTTAAAAAGGTAAGTCAAATTAATTATAACGTATTCAATGTAATATTATACAATATAACCGAATTATTATTTTTTTATGTAAGGGGGGGGGGGGCAAACGAGCAGGAGGCTCACCTGATGGGAAGCGACTACCACCGTATGTTTATTTGTTTATTTATTTATTTACTATATGTTTATTTACAGGTAGTAAATAATAAGCAAATTATGTATGAGTGTGAAAAAGGATATGTACTGTCGGAAGGTCCACCGGGAGCGACCTGTGTTGGTGGTCATTGGAGTCCCAGAGAACTTCCAAAGTAAGAAATGAATTTACTCATATAATTTGTCTATTCAAAGACTACGAAATTGTAAAGAGATTTGATTTAGTTTTTCTGACGAGCCGGTTGGCGTGGTTGGTACATATTTGCCGCAGGTCGTGGGGTCGATTCCATCCAAGACAGATTTATGTTTGCATGAACATGTCTGTTTTGCCTGAACTATGTATTTACAAAAGAAAAATAGTATATGTAGTATATCAGTTGTCTGGTTTCCATAGTACGAGCCCTATTTAGTTTGGGATCAGATGGCCTTGTGTGAATGTTGTCACGGAATATTAAAAGGATATTATTATTTTTACATTCCTCAGGTGCACACTCTATCAACATCCTCGAATAAGATGGAGTCGTAGACGGCGATCTATAACTGAACCAGAGCTACGTCAGAAACGATCCGCCTACCTGCGACAATATTACAACAAGCTTCGAAGACAATCGGACGCCTCTCAAGAGCAAATGGATGAATTATACGATAAGTATAACCACAATGGTCAAAAACCAACACTGAGACATGCAAATTTTAAACTGATGAAGAAATTTGATCTCGACATCGATGGAGATGAAGATGATATGATTGGCTCCGACGTTCCTGATGATGAAAATTTCCCAACAGCTGTTTACACTGTTTATAATGTACACGGTGAACCAATAGGACATAAGTTTTATTCATATCAACCAGTTTATGAACCAGAAGATGATGAATTGGTTCATCGAGTAGATTCGACTGAGTACGACGATTCCAGTGATTCAGAAAACGATTCACATATAACTATATTGAAAGGCGGCGTTTTCCCAGATCATGAGTTTGAGAACAATGAAATATCAGAAAATATTAACAAGTTGAAACACCAGTATTTCGAAAGGTACGTCGACAAAAGGAGGAAAAGATTTTTGAATTTAAGAAATAATATAAGGAAAGAGATTGATATTGAACTAAATGCAACTGATAGTAACATACATAGCACAACCCAAACACTAGAAGAGCCCAAACATAGAGTAAAACGTAACATAAACACGGAGGAATCTGATACTCAATTATCAACAGTAAATACAATTCCCCAAAATTCAAAATTAACTAGTGATATTGATTCGGATTTACTCAAAGTTATACCTCTACCATCAAAACACACATCCGGTGAAAAAGAAGTGGCAGTCATTCCTATCCAATATAAAAACACTAATTCCACTGAAGTAAGTAATAAAACGGATAAACGAGAAAAGAGAACGAGCAGAAAAACTGATAGATTGAATCAAACCACAGCAACTGTACCCAAAACGTAAGTATATATTTACATAATACAATATATCCAACGCATCAAAATTACGAATTACATAAATTACACTTACAGAGGCCGAGAAGGCAAAGGTGGAAGGAATAGACAGCAATCTCAGACAAGTGCAGAAGATGAAACAGGCCAAAGCGTTGAAACTAAAGATGTAGAAGGAAATAAGACGGGAAATGACAAAGGCAAGAAAGGTAGACCTAAAAGTCCTTGTGAAGCAATTGAGAGTGAGCCTTACATTAATATTGAAGTGGTTAAGTATGGAAGAGACCCCAATAACACTTTTAGTTCTGGTAAGCATTGAACATACATAATCCGTTCTGAAATAGATGCTAAAATCGTAATAATATATCTTATACCAAAGCAATCCGTTTAAAATAATATTAAGTTAGATGAAGTTCTAATATTATTTCAGGAACTATTGTCAGAGTCGCTTGCGGTAAAGGCTATGGTCTGAACTTAGAGCCTAACGCGACAGCTAAGTGTGTACGTGGTAGGTGGAAGCCAGAGAAGCCGATATGTGAAATTCGTGAGTAAAAACAGGAAATATAATTTAAAATCCGGAATGAAAACCCACGATTTTATTGTAATGCGCATGATACGTGTACGAAATTCCAAATTGGGCTCTAAGTGTTCACAATAAAGTTTCTTTTACAGTACCTTGTCATGTGCCGTCTACTGAATATGGAATATATACAATGTCGCCGACTGCTAGTCCAGCAAGCATTGTATCGGGCCTCGGCCAAGGAGACGAGAAGGAATTAAACGAAACAGATCCAGTACCTAATGGTCAGGTTGTCCATTTCTCGTGTGAATATGGGTAAGACCACTGATTCCTAATGACTATAAATTCGTTTTTAAATATATGTATATAATTTTACCTATTAATTATAATTAGACAAAATAGATAAGAATACTGTCCAGAATTTTAACTCTGCTGACTAGAAAAACTAAAACTGGACAGCGATTTCAAGGTGATATTCTATTGAAGATATAAGCCCGTCTAGTTATAGCAACCAAATTGGTGAAAATTCATCTGTCGTTGCTTTGTTATCTTTATCTTTAGGATAAGATTTGAATAGGAATCTTTAGGATAATGGTACTACTATTATACAGGATTATGTGTAACGACGCAGCAACCTCGCAGAACTAGATAGCTAACACCATAACTTTTGTTCTACGACTTTGATAATTTGTTATAATCTATTTTCATACAAAAATAAGTATTAAATTTAATTTCCCGCTTGAACGTTTATAAAACAACGCGCATCGCAAAGATCGACGCACCGCGTCGTCCTTTCCTTTATGAATGAAATATAGACCTACAAATGTTACAGTACGTCAAAAACTTTTAAAATAATTTTTTTTCATGTATTGTCCGAATATTGAGTTATGTCCGAAGTCGTAGAACAAAAGTCCACGATTTTTATTGGAAGAAACATATAGGATAATATTAAAATTTAGCATTTTTTAGGTATAACGTCCAAGGACCAACAAATCTTCGTTGCTGGCTCGGTGAATGGGCAGTAACTAGTATGCCGGAATGTGTGGCCGGTACGCTTCTATTTATTTTCGTACTTAAATTATAAGTGCACAAATTCAAATTCGCAATCGATCAGTAAAATTTAATTTTATGCATTTTCGTCTCGTATGTGTAAAATTTAGAATTTCGGTTCTAATAATATAATAAAACCTTTCAACTAAAATTTCGTCAATTTCATTTCAATTTTGTATTATTTCCAAAACATTTCATTTTAAAAGACCTTAATCCTCTAGTAAAGCCATTTTATCATTTAGTATTACACCTTGTATGTTATGTTATGTTATGCCAGCCCCATGTGAACTTCCAATCCTGCATGGTGCGACATACGAAGCAGGATACAGAGCAGGTCTGACAGTAGCACACGCATCATCCATTAATATTGCATGTGAGCCTGGGCGGTCACCGTCTGCCACATTAAACTGCCATTTGGGAAGATTGCAACCAACAGTCCTCGATTTTTGTAGACCTTTGGGTTCGTATCTCCGATTAACACCATCACCACAACATTCCTTTTTTTATTCAATAACTAAACATCTTCAATTCATTCAATGTTAAACAAGTATGAGATTTTTTTTTTATTGTACAGAAAGGCGGACGATCATATGGGCCACCTGATGGTAAGTGGTCACCAACACCCATAGACAATGAATGTTAGAAATGTCAATCATCGCTTACATCGCTAATGAGCCACCAACCTCGGGAACTAGGATGTTATGTCCCTTGTTCCAGTAATTACACTGGCTCACTCACCCTTCAAACCGGAACACAACTACTGCTTTTTTGCGGCAGAATATCTGATGAGTGGGTGGTACCTACCCAGACGAGCTTGCACAAAGCTCTACCACCAAGTAAATACATATGACAATAATATACAATACTCATAATTAAGTTAATGTAATAAGTTTTTAGATATACCTAAAATCATTACAGCAAATATGAGTCGACCTCGACCAACATCAGAATATCAAAGTGGATCAGACATTGTAAGAGAAGATATATCGGAACTGGAGCCAGATTTTCAAGGGAAAGGAGTCGTAGAGTGCGGGCCGCCAGCTAGGTAAAGGATTTTTCATGTAACCATTTAAAAAAAAAAAAGCTAAACCAGTATGAATCTTTTTGCCTCGTTGATAATATGAACAGTCATAATTTATTGACGAATAAATAGATACTCCTAAAAGGAAAAGAGATTCACTCTATATATGCAATCAATGTTGTTTTTTTTTATCAATGCGCTTTCATTGTAGCTTTTGTGTGGGTATTTTGTTTTTTTTTTACCAATGAGGCTATTAATCAAATTGTTAAACTGTACTTATTCAGGCATTTTTTGGGTAATATTACAAAAAAGCTTGTCTGATTTCGGAAAAATTGTAACCAATTATAAAAGCAAGCAATAGTACCTTGATATGTAAGCTTTAAGTGCATTGTATTGTTTGTTTTATTATTTATTGTATTATTTTTGCCTATATAGTTAATAAAGAGTTGAGTTCAAGGTGTGTTCAGTGTCTGTGGATGTAAGAACACAACTTGACAACTCAAACCATAGATACCCAGTAAAATATGGGAAGCGACAAAAAAAATAATATTTTTGCAAAGTCTGCGTTTCTTATTTGCTGGCTGGAAAGACTGAAGGGAACCCAGGCGTTCAGGGATGCCAAGCCCTGGTGAGAGCCTTCTAGGTTCGGACTTTTGCTTCTGTAACTTCATCATATTTCTGATCATCATCATCCAAATCAATAGCATCATCACTTTTAACTACTTTATCACTATCATGAAAAACGTCACCATATCCGGTGACTTCTTTTGAAATTATTTGATTTCTTCAATAACTATTTATCATACATTAAGTTTTATAGATTTATAATCTTTCACTCGGTCTTTATCGTTTCAACGATTTCGAAATCCTCAGAAGGCAGGGCTTAGTTTCGAGTTTTATGTGCGTGGAACTAATCACTAATGGGACAGCTACATCGCTGTTTTTGGCTTTTTCCTTTCTGTCTTGGCCGAGCTTGCGTTATGTTGCGTATTCACGAGTACGATAGTGCATGTTTACAGTAAATACGGGGGACTTTTTATTAACATTTTGACTATACTTTACTAAACCGATAATTTCTTAAATTTTTAACATCGACGCTACATTTAGACAATTTTAGTTTACTTTTCCAAATAACGATTTTTATTAGGGTACAAGGGACTCTTATTTACCGTGACGGGTCAGAGGTGAACGAGACCATTGAAGCGAATGGTTACCCTCATGGAACAGAGGTCACATTTAGATGTATAGCGTCTATCATGGGAGAGAAAACGACTTGGAAGCTGATATGTGAACATGGAAATTGGGTCGGCAAGAGTTTTAACTGTGGTAAGTTCATCCAATGCAAACCAAACAAGATATTTATTGTTTTAGCTTATTCCTTCGGGAATTGATTAAAATTTGAGATTGCAAACAATAAAATTATAATTATTTCACAGAAGACCTGGAAGCGCAGAGTGAAGAGCTTCTAAACAATAACAGCTGTACTTTCCGCAATGAGGAACCGCATGTCGTCTCGTTTTTCAACGACCTTGAGATCACTGAGACTGTTGACTTCCCACCCGGATCAGTTATAGTATCCAGGTATACAATCTTAAACTAAACATTAGGCCAATATAAAAAAATAATAATAGCTTCATAAATATCGACAAAGTGGACAGTATAAAAAATGGTAGTGCTTACCGGTTACCGCCAGTTGACTGAATTTCCCGTGTGGTACTAAATATGTAATTGTTCGAGCAGAAACAAAACGCAAACTTACGTGCAGAACAACGATTGTTCCATGAATTTAATCCTTTATCATTTGCCCTTATAAAAGGAATTGTTTACATCATAACGATCTTTTTTACGCAACGAACGAGTAACGCACGTATCCTTTAATTTTTATTTATTTTAAAACATTCGCTTTTATTTAATTACCAGTATCAACAATAATTATTGATGCATAATTCGAAATGGAAATAAACTGATGTTCCAATTTTAAATATATTATAATTAAGCTACTTTAGAATTGGTCCTATTAGCTATTGCTATTATTTCTTGCTAATCCATTTTTGTCTTTTAGATGCAGTGATATCGGTAAATATGCGATGGCTGGGTCATCGGTAAGGAAATGTATTGGTGGCTCCTGGGACGGTGTTAAACCCACGTGCTTTGGACTAAATCAAGAAAATGATTATGCTAGTGCGTAAATATTATAGAAACATTGACTTTATGCTGCTCTACGATCCACTTGTATCTCCGGCTTTGCAAGCTGATATATTGTCAGCGTTGCTATTGTAGTAATCAATCCAAAAGCCTTTTGGTTTCAAATAAAATTAGTTTCAAAACCATTTGGTAAATTTTAAAAAGACGTATAAAACATGCATTCTTCTTTTTTATTCTTTACTTTTGTCGATTTGCTATAAAATATTACCAGAAATATTATATTTTCAGTGGAAAAACCTCCAACAATCCTATTCCGGCATTCCCAAGGTCCGATAGCACAGACGAATGATGGCAAACTATTGGTGTACCCTGGCACCGTATTGCATATGGAGTGTTTATGGATGAGGAGGTTCGGCAATCCCAAATGGAACGTAACGCTTCTTGATCCAGAGTAAGTCTTATCTTAGGACATGTTGCTAATCTCTTACTCAAAAACTATTAACATAAATTTATATGTCATGTCAAAAAAACTTGATAAATATTCATATTATCCATCACAAGATTCTATAAATAATTGTATTTGATTGAATCTGTAATTAAAAGAATGAAAAAGAGTACTGGTTTTGACTTTAAAAGTTAGCGTGGTTACTTCATTAAATTGATCATATCTTCAGATTGGATAAAAAGTATATAGAAGGCTGGACAACAGATCCTGGTCGAGACAGTAGTCTCGAATATAGAATAAGCATATTAAACGCTGAAAAAGAAGATTCTGGAATATATCGCTGTGAAACACCAGCTCGACAGAGCCACCAAGTAGAGATTATTGTCGAAGGTGAGTGCACTTGACATTTCATTTATAGGATTTTTAATTTACCTATACGCAAACAATTTATACTACTATTAACTTTTTATTAGATATTAACTCCAATTCAATATTATCAGAAACTTAGCATTGTTCAATTCAATTTATTATACATATGGAATTCATTAGCAACCTATTACCAGAAACTACTGAGAAGTATAAAAACTGTACCATAAATTTCCCGCAGATGTTCACTGCCCACCGCTACCCATACGGCGCGGGCTGGTGGCGAGCACGGCGGACACGCGGCTCGGCACGGAGATCACGTTCTCGTGCGCCAACGGGAACGCGCTGCTCGGCGCGCACGCGCTGCTGTGCCGCGCGTCCGGCAACTGGAGCGCGCCGCTGCCCGTCTGCGAGAGTGAGTCACGAGCGATATGAGCTTTACCAGCTCTCATGTTGGTGACAATGATAAACGCTTTCAATCGCCTTACGTCATTTTAATAATTTTGTCTCAGGTGTAGAATGTGGTGAAGTTCTGCACGACGCGCCCCTCGGTGAGGGCGAGCGACGACCGCGGGTGGCGGTCGTGTCGCGCGGGGTGGGCGGGCGCGCCGCGTTTTCCTGCCCGCCGGGCTGGGCGCTCGACGGGCCCACGGAGACCGTGTGTCTCCCCGCTGCCGACTGGGCTCGGCCGTTTCCTATTTGTAAAGGTAACGTAATTCCAAAAACATGTGCCATGAAAGCATATACATACATCTATGGCTTTATAATAAATAAAGCGAATACATGGTATTCGATCTAGGCGAAGCTTGATTGAGCTAGTGTACAGGCACAAAAGACATGGTTTTACAAAGAAACTCCCTATTTTCATTCTTTTTTTTCTACTCAAATACAGTACTAAACACTGCATAACTCATTCCAGAGGTTTCATGTCCAGCACTACCACCACCGGCCTCAGGGTACGTCCTCGGACGAGCGCCGTACAGAGCTGGTGACGTGCTGCAGTTTCACTGCAACCCTGAACACACACTCCACGGAAGACCTATCCTCGTCTGTCAAGACAGCGGACGGTGGAGTGATAAACCACCGACATGTACATCTTTTCAATACGTTATCAATAACATAAATCATATGGAGTTTAATAAATAGTAAACTATTAAAAAAGATATATATAAACCTTGAATAAATAGCAAAATTTGTTCGTTAACATTTAACATGTGTGTATGTTATAATTGGATTTCAATCTGTAAATTTCGTCGCCAGGTGCTCAAGCCTGCACGTATCCGGGCACGACTATTTCCGGGCGCATGTCATCAGTCAAATTCTACTACAAGATTGGCGAGACCGTAACGTTCACGTGCGAACCTGGATATAAGCTTAAAGGGGCTCCGATGCTCAGATGTCTCAAGTATATCTAAATATTTATGTATTTTTTTTTCAAAACAATATAAAATAAATTAACAATCCATATATCTGATACTGGCAACATTTGGTGAGAAGCATAAAATGCACAAAGGTTTATAAATTATCTGTTTTTTGTGCTTGTAATACTGGCTCATGCTTCAAACACAAACGCTATTGAGGGTTTTACTGACGTCATTGTCTCGGACTTTTTAATATCACATCGTCCTCTTCACTTAAACAGATACCCTCACGATGTTCTCCTTCACTCACTTCTTCTTGCACTCCTTACAAGGATGTCACAAAATGTCACACAATTAAATAATTGCTATTAACATTTTCACAGGAATCGAAAATGGTCAAACGCAATACCACTCTGCGCTCCAATAAGTAACTACACTTCGACTGACACGCTCGCAATGTTCAACGGCGACATCGATGCCATGCTCTCGGACGAAGCCATCTTCCCGACGGATATTTTGAAAAGGCGCGAAACGCCCGCCATTTTGTCACCAGAGAGTTATAAAGCCGGTATGACACGTGTGGCCGCGACACGTATGTTAAGAAGATCTCCAATAGAGACTTATAAAAATAGAATTTTTAGAGTTAATAGACTTTTAAGAAGAGACAATGAGAGATAATCACGTGACTAATTCTTTAGGGCATTATGTGGAAATGTTTACGGTGTCGTACAGATATTATTGTGCCAATATTTATTTGAGCCAAAAATTCCGTTCAAAAATGTTTAAGGTTTTATATAAGTTGCCTTTTCATTTAGTAAATTATTATCTAGAACCTTTATGTAATAAGAAGCTAACATCAATTTCCATTAGATACAAATAAGATTTATTGAATTAACATGAAAACATTCCGTATATTTTTAATCTATATTTTTTTGGTTTTCCATAGATAAAGATATTTTTCTTTTATAAAATATAAAGTTTTGTTTCCTCAAGAAAAAACTAACCAATGTATTTAAATAAAGCCTATTTAAAAAGGCCCAACTGTATTTATAAAAATATAATCATTTGACTTGATGAGTACCGTGAAATTGACGAAAAACTCAAACTGACGACTAATTTATTTAATAGTTTTATTTGGTCTGAATCGGTAATAATCTAATAAAATTATAATTGCACATTAAAACATTAGTGAGCGGTCACATATCCGTTAATGGTATGTTACATTTTTAATACATCCAAAGAGTCCAAACTTTATTTAGTCGTCGCCAGTATTGTATGTAATCACAACACAGTTAACAACAAAAATATTGGTATTTTATTTCGACTTATGCAGCTTCAAAATGGCTTATCCGCCATTCAATAAAGCTTCAGAAATAGACATAAATACCATTACTACTATAGTATAGATCACGAGATAATAAAAAAAACTAATCTAAATTTAACACTTAGGTCTACTTTCCGGTTTTCATGGACAGATAACTGTTTTTTTTTAAATAAATTTGAGCAATATGGTGTTTGATTAAAGTCAAACCTCATGAAAGAGAGAGACAGAATATACGAGGTGATTAATAACAAAAAGAGAGAGTTATATACGCGGCAACATAAGTCAAAAGAAATATCTATGTAAAATAAATAAATTATATTTAATTTTCTTTATCTTTTTTAATTTTATTAAATACTTGTATGATTAAGGATTTGACTAAAGAGACTAAAATTATATCATTATATTAATAAGTAGGTAAATAATTTGTATAATAATAATTTTAAAATTTGTTACCTCTGAATTATTCTTCATTTTTTTTCTTAATAAATTCTATTATTGTAAATAATATACGCTTCGCCAAAGATATTAGATTATCTGTTAAATAGACTTTATATTTATCTAGATATAATAGATAATAAGCATTAAGCGAATGTAATTATAAAATTTAAGTATTTCATAAATTAATTTTTATTACAATGCTAGTTCTACAGCGCACAAATTTGGAACAATTTTCGATCTTACTTCATGTTTTAGGCCAAGTTTAATGAAATTAAAAACTTATTATCATCACGTCTATGACAAGTATAGTCTATGGTATGTCAATTTAAATAAAAAAGTTTTATTTTCATTACTCTTGGAGTAGAACACTAAAATATGCATATCAAAAGAAATAGCATATCTTAATGTATTTCGAATAAATTTTCAAATCTCAAAATGACAAATATCGTGTTTTTAAAGATATCCTAAAGATGTAATAATTATGTTCCCTATGATATGGATACAATCGCAAAAGATTTAATAAAAATATAAGAAATTATTGCTTTATTTATTTATGAACCCGCATCGCCCCTGAGAGACGGCTGAGAGGTAGGTTACTGCTGGCTACTAAAAGTAGTAGGTATTCCGGTGCACTGGAGTTCCAGATGGAGTCCCATTTTCACTACTTGAGGGGAAAAGATTAAATATGTTTTCCCGCGAAAACCATGGCGATACAATTGAATATATTCTGCAATAATGTGATCATACTTGATTGATTCATTAAAATTGGGATGTTTAAAGGAAAACCCAATTAGCCCCGACGGCCGCCATTCAACCCTGGAAGACTTACCACAATTATAGCTGATTACAAATTATCATGTTATCGGAAACGCTCACATATCAACTGCATATTATGCGACCCCGAATCGTCTTGAATCTATATACCTAAAATATAATATATTTTTTTATTGTATAGGAAGGCGGACGAGCATATGAACCACCTGATGGTAAGTTTTTTTTTTTTTTTTTTATTGCATAGGAAGGCGGACGAGCATATGGGCCACCTGATGGTAAGTAGTCACCAACGCCCATAGACATTGGCGTTGTAAGAGCTGTTAACTATCTCTTACATCGCCAATGCGACACCAACCTTGGGAACTAAGATGTTATGTCCCTTGTGCCTGTAATTACACTGGCTCACTCACCCTTCAAACCGGAACACAACAATACAAAGTACTGCTGTTTTGCGGTAGAATATCTGATTAATGGGTGGTACCTACCCAGACGAGCTTGCACAAAGGCATCAGGCAATCAAAAGAGTCTAAAAATCGAATATTATTGGAATTATTCGGTTGACATGCGTTGTAATGTGTCTTTTGTTTTTCATAAACAGTTACCTGAAACCTATTGTTGGTGGTACAATACCAGAAAACTTCACCCAAGTGTCAACAACCAAGTATACAAAGTTTTATGTCAATCGGATGTATTGCGTACGAGGTAAACAGAGAAACTGCCATTTGTACATTTTTAGCGGAGACATAATCCAGTGGTCAGAATACGTGAATCATAAGCGATGATTGCAGGTTCAAACCCAGATAAGATCTACCTTTCATGAGGTCAATTTGTGTTTATAATTTATCTCGTGCTCGGATTGGATCCGGTCGTATCGGATTGCCGTCCCATTGGGTTATGAGGGTAGGGAATAGAGAGTGCAACTGTGTTAGCGCGCACGTTTGTGTATTTTATTAATATGTCCTGCGTAGTCTAATCTCTCTTCAGATTGGCCGCCGTGGCTAAAACGGTCATAAGGACATTATTATTAATGTATTCGAGATCATGATAAAAAAAACACTCCAATGTTTATCAAATCACACGCTAAACAAAGTTAATACAGAAAGTTAAGACAGGACTAGATAGCAAATATCATAAGCAGCAACTTTTGTTCTACGACTTCGAACATAACTCAATACATGGAAAAAAAATGATTTTACAAGTTTTTGTCGTACTGTCGTGACATTTGCAGATCTATATTTGATTCATTAACGACAGGACGACGCGACGCGTCGATCTTTACGATGCGCGTAGATTTATAAACATTAAAGCGGGGAATTAAATCAATACTTATTTTTGTATGAACACAAAATTTAACAAATTATCTAAAGTCGTAGAACTTTTGTTCTTGCTTATGGTGTCAGCTATCTATTCCTACGAGATTGATGGGTCATTACAAATAACCCTGTATAAATCGAAAGTATTTAACACAAATACTCAGAATTACAATTTTCAAATCTCTCGCATATTTCCACTCCAAACATGCAGATACTCATCGCAAGAACACGATACACTGAAGGTGTTACCGAGCAAATCTCATTAGTGTACGGTCGATAATACGGCGTCTAGTGTCGCTTTTAAGCAGAATACCTGCTTCTAGCCAACAAAACCATCTTCGACACTAATTTGTAATTAACTTTGTATATATGATTAGCTTATGGTCAACTGAATGTTGATTCTAGATGGCGCTGCAGCACTTCATCGGTGCCGGATTAAGCAAGCGTGGGGCCCGTAGAAATTTCTTTCGAAGGGCCCTTGATCTCACTTTTTTTCGTGAATAAATAACTGGTGGGGTATGTGGGGGCTCAAAAAACCAACGGTATCCTCTGATGAAAGGAAATCTCTCTTAAAAATTATAAAATATTCAACATATTTTATAATTTTTTTTACTCATAACTTGCCCCTACGGGGCCCCCTTTTGCGCGGGGCCCGAGGCAATTGTTACTCTTGCTACGTGGCTAATCTGGCCCTGCACTTCATGTAATATATCGTTTATATAATCCGCTTGATAAATGATGTACGGCCGCTTTCTATATTCAATCCCAATCCCTAATTTGCTGATCGAGATTGATATTTGAATCCATTTCCTACTTTCAGTATTTCAATAATTGATCGATGGATTGTTATCCCAATCTTTTTTTTCAATCTATCTTTGGGAGGGCGCATCGGATTTTAGATTGTTTTTTTGTATGAAAGTGACAGTTAAGCGTTTTCTATAACCGATCTCTGATTTTGACAAACCGATTTTTGAAAGTTATTGATCTATAGTTGCGAACCTCAAATTTTGACCGATTGTACTTGTAGCAGTACGTCGTTCCCACGACGCATGCTGACGTCATCACTTAAAATAATGTAATAATGTAGTTCTTAAAAACTGTAGTTCTTAAAAACTGCTTAACTTAAAATAAACAATCGAATTCGATAATTTATATACAACTCTGTTGAAAGACGCCCACTTGAATTGCTTATACAACTTATTTTTAACCTGACACTTTCGTTATTTTTTATATTGTGTTACCCTTATTCCTATTGGTTTATTTTTTATTTCACTTTTTGTATATATACCCGATCCGTGTTTTAATAAAGGCATTCCACGTTATACATTCCACACTACAGCATCAACAAGAAGTTTTATTATACCAAACACCGACCGCTTCCAAATACTGATAAAGGCGTGAAAATGGAAATATTTTCAAGTGATAGTGATAATGATATTGAAGTATTAGCTCAGTTATCGGATTGGGATAGTAGCGACGGCGAACAAAAGAGAGCTGTGTCCTCAAAAACTTTTCAACGAATAAACTTCATGGCAAGTTTAACGGACGCAGAGTTCACATTCAGATTCAGAATGAACAAATCATCAGTTGAATCTGTGTTGAATGAAATAATGCCCTTTATCAAAGTGAAATCAAGACGGTAAGAAATTTGTTTGTTTGCTCAAATTAATTCAAAATATAAACATACCCTAAAAGAACGGATACCTAACTTAAGTATTATTTTCAGGAATAATGGCATACCACCATTGCATCAACTTTTATTGGCACTTCGATTTTATGCATTGGGAACAATGCTTAATTCAGTGGCTGACTTTGCTGGAGTTTCATTATCCTCAGCTTGTAGAATAGTGGCAGACATATCTGCTGCTATTGCTAGATTGTATAACAAATACATTTTTATGCATTCTAGAACTACAGACAAATTCTATAACATAGCTCAATTTCCTAGAGTATGTGGTGCTATTGACTGTACACATGTACACATTCAGTCTCCATGTAGGTATTCAAGTCTTGGTTTGTTATCAATTAATAATTTGCATTCACCTAATTATTTAGAAAGTTGCCCTATGTTTGCTACAACAAATAAAACAACTAATAAGAAATAATATTTCAGGTTCAACAATAGGAGAGGAATATAGAAATAGGAAAGGATACTTTTCGATCAATGTCCAAGCTGTTTGTGATGCAGACCTTAAATTATTGAATGTGGTTGCTCGGTGGCCTGGTTCAGCTCACGATGCTACTATTTTTAATAATTCTGTATTAAGAGGTAATATTAGGTTTATTGTCCTTTCTTATAACATTTAAAATAATATGAATTAATGATGTATCATTACAGCCCAGTGTGAAGATGGTATTCTAGGAAATCGTTGGTTACTCGGGGACAGTGCCTATCCAAATCGGCCTTACTTGCTCACACCTTTGATCAACCCATCAACTAGCCAGGAAATAAGATACAATGAGGCACACATAAAAACGAGAAACACAATTGAAAGGTAAAATCACCATTAAAGCTTTCACTATATTAGAGATTATTAATATTAAGTACCTATTCCTGGGACCATTTTTTTTTAATTAACCAAGTTCAAGAAAAACTGTATTTGTTTGTTTAGGACATTTGGAGTCTGGAAACGTCGGTTCCCAGTAATATCATTGACCATGCGATTATCATTAGAAAACATACAAACAGTTATAATTGCTACAGCTGTTCTTCACAACATCTGCAGAAATTATAATATTGAAGAAGTACCCCCCGAAGTACAGATGCCAGAAGAAAATGATATTACTGTGACATCAGAGAATTCAGACAGTATTCAAGATGATATCAGTTATAGACAGGGATTAATTTTAAATTATTTTTAATACTTGTTAATTGATTTGATTAGATTTTTATTATTACCACATAATCTTTATTATTATACCTACTTTTAGCTTCAAATTATTAAACAATGATAATTTCAGGAAATAAAATGCAAAATATATATTTTTTTAATTGTTTAATTATTCCTCTCCCTTCAGCTTCCTTAACTCTAATCTTAATTTTTCATTTTCTAATTTTAATTGTTCATTTTCTAAAATAGTGTTTTCGAATTTACTCTCTAGCAATTTTTTTTTAACATTATAATATTCAGCTATAGCTATATTTCGAGCTTTACACCCGTTGTCTGGTTTCAGTAGCTTCCGTTTAACACCACCTGAAAAACAAAAAATATTATATTTATCATTAAATATAGAAAATAAAAATGCTTAAAATTTCATCCATATTGGTTTAGCCATAAAAGCATTAGCCATTACTGAGTAACAAACATTCATAATAACAAACACAAAGTTTCACATATTATGTATTAGTAGGATATTACCACTACTTCTAAAGCTCCTTTTTTCTTGTGGTACAATGGGAGTATGAATATTTGCCAGCATTACCAACTCATCACCAATGCTATTAGATGGCACTTCACTGCCCACAGATGTATAATCCATGGATGTGGAAGGCAATGGACTGTCAACCAATAACTTTGGCGAGTCGTTATTAACAACTGGCAAAATATATGCAGTCTCAACACTCCCATCACCAATAATTTGGGGCTCAGCATCACCACCAAACCTCTCTGTGAGGCCCTCTCCAGTAATGCCCAGTAATGCTGCCACCCTATCTAGGATGTCATCTTGAGGAAAGTACCCTGGTGGCCCACCTCCAGTCTGGAACATAATATGACAAAATTCAACACATTCTGGACTAGATTTACTGTACTTAACTATAAGTAAAACATAAACATAACATCATGCCCTGTATTACCCAACAGGTTGAGCAGTGTAGTATGGGGGTACTACTGCTGCTCAACGTTTTATTTATTTATTAAGGACCATCAGCAGACACTACACAATGTAATGACAAAAACATATGTATACTTATTATATAGTGTGCAACTCTTTAAGATGGCCACATGCAATTTCAATAATACAAGGTACAATACAAATAAATGTTTTTTATATTACTTATAATAATAGATTACAACATAAACATTCCATTTCGAGAATAAAGCAAGAAATTTTATAATTAGTGCGTGAACTAATATAATCAAATTTATCACATAACATATATTAAAATAATTCAAACAACAAATAGTAAATAATGAATTGAAAATTTAAATTGAAAATGAATTGAATAATAATTTAGATTGAATAATCAATTGAATAATAATAACAACTTTCAACACATTGTTTATTAATATCTTAAAATAACATGCTAACTTTTTTTTGTAATTAAGATTCAAATAATAAACCACATTTTTTTATATTTACTAATGGGATTTTGCCAGTAATGTTTTAAGTTGCATATCAGGGTCAATCCTATTGCCATCTACATATATACCCCCTACCTTCCCTTAATCTTTTCCTATAACTAAATATTACAATAAAATAATTAAATATGTTTTGAATTTGAAATAAATTTTCTTCATTATTATTATTATTCTTTTATGATTATTATTTATTTTTTACAATAAATACTATTTTATTTCATTAATAATGTAACTTATTAAATTAAGTACATACACAAATTACTATTTGTGTATGTACTTAATTTAATACAACTATTTAATACAATTTCATCCTTACAATGTTTTTTACCTAAATCAGATATTATTATTTGTTGAATTTGTTTGAAATATTATTAATCTGTAATCTGTTAATTTTAATTCTATTTTGTATTTATTTTTTTATATATATATTTTGTTAATTTAAATTAATTTGTGCAACTTAATTTTTAAAAAATAGAGCTATGTTGCTTTGTTGGCGGGCGTTAATAACTGCACCACAGTTTTACACTATAGCAGTTATTATCGTTCACTTCTTGTTAATGTTACAATATGATGCTTAAATAAATGATTAAATATATATCATATATACAGATCATCAGTCGGTTGAACAAGCAGACTAGTAATCTAGTTACTAGTCTAGTAATTACCAGCCAGCAGGCAAGGCCAAGTTTTCTATATTTTCAATTTTAAACTTAATTTACCTTGATCCTTTCCATTCGTATTAAAGTACTGCGCTTTCGTGAGTTCTTTTTTAGGTTTTCCCACTTAAGACGCAGTTGTTGTGGTGTACGGCGACAGGTGCCCATACTTGCGTTAAAAACGTCTGCAATTCGAGCCCATTCTTCCACCTTAATTTTATTGCTGGTGGCATTCGTCTTTTTATTGTTAATTACTAGCTGACCCGGCAAACGTTGTTTTGCCATATAAATAATTTCCTAGTAATTTCTAGTGTAGACAAAAAATAGCTTACTTATTGTAAGTATGTATGTATGTTAGAATGTGTATATTGTATGTATGTAAGAATGTGGTATATGCGTGAAATAAGCATGGAGCGCTGTGAACGATGAGGAATATAAAAATAACAAAAGGCAAACATTATTTTTAAGTTATTATAATTTTATTTCTTAAAATTATATATCATTAATTAAACAATTACGACAGTAACACTATTAAACAATATCAATCTCTTAATGCTATAGCGTGAACAATATTTTTTGTTAGTCCATCTTTAGCTAACACAAACAAACTGGATGGTTTACCCACTCGAGAGCATGCCACGTATAATTGTCCGTGTGAAAAACATGGTGTTCTCAAATCTAATCCACAAACAGACATCGTTTGACCTTGGGATTTGTTGATAGTCATTGCAAATGCCAATCTAATCGGAAACTGAATACGTTTGAATTGAATTGGCACATCTGTAGGTATAATAGGAATCCGTGGTATGAGTATATTTTCACCTCTGAACTTGCCATTTAAAATCCTGGCTTCGATCACGTTTTTCATTAATTTTTGAATGACTAAGATACGCCAAGCAGCTTCATTGGAGCTGAAGTACCGACCAATTTGGTAGAGCGTTATTTCATCGTTTTTATTCACTGGAGGAGCATTCACATTAGTATTTTCCACTCTAAACACAGCCATATCACTGCCTTTATGGACATACTTGCAAATGTATTTGATGCTCTTCACAGAACAGCAGTCGTTCGCTCTCAATCTTCGCGTACATGTCGACCATGAATTGTTGACAAAGCTCACGACATCGTAAAATGACGTTGTCCAGGCCACGTCTAATCATTAATCGGTACGCATAATAATCCTTTGAGCTAACGTTCTTGTTTGTTTCAGATCCTGTAATATTTGTTCATAAAAATTAATTTAAATTTATTACGTTCAATAATTTAATTGTTTTGTTAAATGATTAATGATCAAATTAATAATCAATGAAGTACCTGATACGGGATCTCGTTGTTTTATGTTTATGCAATATCCGTCTTGTCCGTTCCAGAATATTAGCGGATATTGGAGAGCGCCATATGAACGATGTGTGTCAGCAATGAACTGAAGATTATTATTTCTTCTACGAATCACAATTTCTCGTGCAGCTGTACAATCGCCAACCATGATTCCAGCAACATCATCAACAACGGGTGCATTGAATCTACGAATATGCTCTCCAGTTGGTGTTTTATCAGGATTAATGACGATAGCGTGATTATCGCTTTGTAATTGGTGCATATGTAATTTGAATATTTTCAACAACTCGTTGTGCTCGTTCAAAAGAGCATCTAGCTCGCTGACGATGCGCCTGGCATAAAGTGAATCAAGGTTATTATAATCACAACGTGCATTCACGCGATTGGCAAGTGCGCTTCCGCCCATAAAGTAGATTTGTAAGAATTTATGTGGTTCGTTTGGCATTGGCAGCAGTGAGCCCATTTTATGATAAACTTGGCCTCTGATTTTGAATGTAGAATTGAATTGTTGACCATTTGCATTAGTATTTCGAACTATTTCTGTTGCTCCGAACGATGTCATTTGAAGCATGAATTGAATCTTCGAATTGACTTCAGGAACACGTTAGAATCTGGATCCGTGCCGATAAGTAAGCCGTTCAATGGTTCAGGTGGTGTTTCAATTTCAGGTAGTTGCACTTTTCCTGACGCGCAACACATCCCAGCTGGCTCATTTTTGAATTTCAGAGCATGACAATGCGGACATTCCTTGCCCATAGCACCAATTACCACTTTTGAATGAGCATAATATTCAATATCGGGCTCATACTGGAATGCTAGACGCAGGAATGAATCAGATATAAATGCTCGATGTACCTGTTGTCGTTGTTGGTCATTTGTTCTTCGTCTATTGACTGTGAAACGGCGTGATTGTCGTTGTTCTAATCTTTTGACTTCATTGCGTTCAGCTCGTGTATCTTCTGGCTCTTCTTGATGCAATTGCGCCATTCTGACACGTGCATCAGTATTTTGTTGCTGGATTTGTTCTTCTGTTCTTTCGGATCTACTATTTCGCAAGTTTCGAGCTTTACTTGTACTGCGGCTCAAATCAGCCCCTTTGCGTTTTCTTGGCATTGCTCACTGTACAAAACATACATAAATAGAATTAATGAAATTATTTAATGATGAAAAATGTTAAAAGTATAATTAGGGCCAGGATTTTTGCCGCAGTTTTGAAATGATTAGTTTTAATTTATGAAATTATAACAAAAATATAAGTTTTATGGAAAAAAATTTCAAACAAAAGTAAAAAATTAAATTTTATGAAAACATTGTCTCTTATAATTTTTTCATACAACCAATATTTCCATTGACATTTCAAAATAAAGATTCATAATGATTGATTTTTTGGAAACTATGAAAATCTTAATTGTTCAATTACATTTTTTTAATAAAATTAAATTAAAATTACATTTTTATAAGATCAACAACATTTTCGATATAAATAAAAAAAAGTATACTGACAACACAAAATCCGTTGTTATTGGAAGCTCGTGTCACGTGTTGAGTACTTTTGAGGTTATAAAATCACCTAATTAACTAATCGTGCAAAATACACTCAAAATTGATAATTTAATTATTATTGAGAAAATAGGAATGATTAAAAGTTAATATGAGAGTTACACTGAGATAGCAAAATAATAATTGTCAACGTTACTACTACACTTGATGCATAAACAATAATGATGGCCGACAACTGTGTAGGGAGTGAGAAAGAAAGGAGACCGGCTTCGTTCTCATCCCTACTCCGTGCTGTTTACTGGGTCAGAAGTGACACCTGTAGACATCTGGCGGGGATAACTAATTAAATGACGATTGATCAGTTTTCGACCGGAGAGGAAAAATGATTAAATTACTAAAATGGCTATTAAAAAATAAGGGTTGATCGTAGAAGGGTGAAAATTGAGGATTGTATGTATTTTTGTATGTTGTATCATAAAAAAATAGAAATTAAAAATTTTGTATAAAAAATAAAATAAAAAATTTAGGGGTGGACTACCCCTAACATTTAGGGGGATGAAAAATAGATGTTGGCCGATTCTCATAGATACCGGATAAGCACAAAAAAATTCATCAAAATCGGTCAAGCCGTTTCGGAGGAGTATGGCAACGAAAACTGTGACACGAGAATTTTATATATTAGATTTTGCTCCCCTCAATTAAGGAGAGCAGCCCTTTCGTCTCTTCCTTTGAAAGAGGTTTGGTTTTACTCTACAAACAAAAAAAACAAGCTTAGTAAATTTTGTACGAAATGGCGCGAAATGCATGCATTTATATTTTACAGGAAAAATTAATACATTTGTAGACGTGAATGTTTATTGCATAAATATTTACTTACAGTTTCTGGCTCCATTTTCACTTTTCTTCTTATAAGAATCAAACAACAAACTTGAATAAAATAAACAATTAAGCACGCCGAATAAAAATGGATGGAAACGCAGCAAGTTCGATACAGGAAGACGACCGTTCGCCACCGAGTCCTCTCCTCTTTCACAACTGAAGTGCACGAGAACGTTCCCAAAAACATCGTTCCCAGGTTTCAAATCATTATTCTTTCAACTCGGCACTTGTAATTTCCTGTATCGACCTTAATCAAGCGTACTACTTGACGTTTTTGAGAACTGCTAATAGACGGCTTTGAATATTGAAAGGGGCCGTAAATTATAGAGACTTATCTTGATTCTGCGATACGAATGTTTATTTTGAATTTTCATTTTGTCAATGTCAAACACACTGAAGCTACTTTCGATTGACTGACGTTCCGTTCCTCTTCAAGAAAACATTTATGTTTTACTAATCTCGACGTACAGTTATAGTATTATACCGCTGCGACTTCGCAATCAATTATTATTGTTACTGTGTATGCTATTTCTTGTGATTATACATAGAATAGATTAGCTTTAAGAAAACAACCTCCATTTTACTCATTAATAATCACTGAGGCACTTTTACTGCCAATGCATAAAACAAAACGTTAAGGAGGGCGCAAATTTACGACCAATCTCTTTTATTCAATGGATTAGGAGGAGAGATCGGTTTATTGAAATGCAGATTCAATATCAATCGAGAGATCGAATAAAATCCGGATCACTAGAAATCTCAAAATCACGATCGAATATTGAAAGCGGCCGATAGTGAACTGTTTACCTCTTTTTGTATGTTATCTATTACTAATATATAAAGCTGAAGAGTTTGTTTGTTTGATCCGGCTGATCTCAGAAACTACTGGTTCGATTTTAAAAAATATTTTTGTGTTGCATAGTCCTTTTATCGAGGAAGGCTCTAGGCTTATTTTTATTAATTAAACGCAGGTGAATCCGCGGGGCACAACTAGCATTTTAAGATTAACATGTTAAAAGTGTCAAGCACAGTCATTGTTTATCTATAATCTTATCTAAAAATATATTTTTAATTATTAGGTACAAACTGGCTGAGGGTGACGAAAGGTGTGTACGACCGACATTTGCAACACCGAAGGGCTGGTAGGTAGTACCTGCAAGTGCATTGCCAGCCATTAAGTAACGATCATCTCAGAAAAAAGATGTAAATCTCGACGTCCCCATGTCCTAAATCTGTGGTTACTTACCATTAGAAAACCCATTAGCCTATCCGATCACCTATTTTATAAAAAAAAAACATACCGACAATTTTTAAATACTGAATTCAATTTGAACTTGATATTCAACTATTACAAACATTTATGACTTTAGCGCAATGAATATATTCATTTCGAATAACACATCTTCAAGCAAAAACGGTAGAACCAGGCTAATAAGAAATACAGTTTGAAAATAATCTTTTAAAGTTGTTTACCACTTGGAACTATATACCGTCACAACGCAATAAAAGTTACATTATCCATTGACTATTATCAACGTAGAATCACTTAGAGTTCGATACCAGACGAGCAATGAAAAATGTTAGCTTCAAAACATTAGAACAACATAGAATGCAGTTTGAGGTTATGTCAAAGTTTTAGTTCAGTTTACCGCGCACCGCGTTGAGAAAGTGTCGTGTCGTTTCGCGCCATTCCCGTGTTAATAAACGTCAGTTCCGCGGAAAATACAGATAAAAAATAGTTTGTTTTTTTTTTTCTTCTGTAGTGTTGTGTTTCAATGGTGATAAGTGATTACGTTTACTGCGCCGATAAAGCTATAAGAAATAAAGGTACGTTATAGAATTCATATTGGTTTATTGTTTCTTCTAATGATAAAATTCCTTTGTTAATGTGTTCCTTAACTACCCGATTGTATTATCTTGTAATACCAAGTTTAATAAGTTATTTATTTATCATTTATAAAATAGTTTATGTTCACAAATTAAAGATGTATTTTTAATAGGTAACTGTTTAATAATAAAAGATGATTAAAAATACATAACACAAACT
This sequence comes from Nymphalis c-album, assembly GCA_963151315.1. Taxonomy (NCBI): domain Eukaryota; kingdom Metazoa; phylum Arthropoda; class Insecta; order Lepidoptera; family Nymphalidae; genus Nymphalis; species Nymphalis c-album. The sequence goes on from OY720610.1 coordinate 8,030,099, forward strand.
TATATAAAATAATAATAATATCGCTAATAATGAATTCGTAATAATAATACGCCATACCATACTTATCCGAATTCCAATTATTAAAATACATATATAAATTGTACATTACCTAAGAACATTTTAAAGCACGTAGTTACAGCTAATTTTACCCAACACAAAAAATCTTTGCTTAAATTAATAATGCTTGTTGATTTAAAAAAAAATACATACTGCTGTGTTTAGAAATCATATAATACTGGTAGGTATATTAGTATTTTTAATCTTTTTTTACACAAACACGAAGCGAGGTTTTTGAATGCCGCATTTAATCACGTAGTTGTTAGTCATTAATGGTTTAACTTAATTATTATTAGGTATATTATTATTGCTATTTTGATGTCTATAAATTGATTTTAAGATTTAATAAACGTCTCAATTATCTTTATTCAAGATCAGTACGTCTCTTTTTTTGTGGAAATGTTAAAGTAATGTCTGTTAGTGCAAAAAATCTGACGAAGATGGTGCGAGTCACTGAACTGGTAATTTATAAAAATTAAGAGTTTGTATTCATTAAAATATCCGGCGCCATTTATGTTAATTTCGAAACAAAATGAGTACCTATATATTTTTTTAAATGTCTTATTCTATTTTTTTTTATTTAATATAAATTGGATCCTGTTTTAAATTACAATACCACTAACTAAATTGGAAACTTGCAAAAAAAACATACGTTGCAAAATAATATCAGTAGGTACCTATCATCAATGGTCATGTAATAAAGATTAATCAAGGAAATTAATATAAAATGAAATAAAGTAAAAATTTACAGTTTTTTTATGGTTATCTTTCCACCTTATGGTTATCATCCATAGACAATGTCACTATAAGTATAAAACACATCTCACACCGTTAATGGCCTGCCAATCACGGAATATAAGATGTTATTTCTTGCTTGTGTTTATAATTACACTGGCTCACTCATCATATCAACCGGAACAAAGTATTACAAACCATGCTATTTGGCAATAGAATAAAAGTGGATGGAAATGGGCCAAATAATCAAGTATAATGTAAAATTTAATTTCAATTATATGTTATAATTAAACCCTTATAACATACGGAATATACTACGGCTTATAATATATATTGTATATTTTTTAAGTTTGTTAACCAACAAGAGTCAGTTATTAGAATTGACCAAAGTCGAGTCGATTATAATCGTTCAAATATTGAATCGAATGCGATGCCATACTTTCAAAAGTATTGCTTGCAATATTCAATTGAGTTTTTTTAAATAATATTTGATATATTAAGAACTGTGTAAATAAATAAAAAATGGCGGTGCTTATGTTACATAATCGTTACGTTTCAAACAATAGCTGTCAATGACAATTAATAACTAACAATAATAAATGTACGTACCTATAGTATGTATGTAAAGTGCTGCCAATCCATCAAATTGTTTTTCTAAAAATCTTCCCGCGATCTTGAAACTCGTTTTTGAATGTTCTCAATTAGTTTTTGTTTATTACCTCATAATACCGTCATTTATGAACCGATTTGGAAAAATCTTTTTTCGTTTGAAAGGTGCTCACTTACTTTAACTCCCATTTGGTCTTATTACTCTTATTAAGAGTGAAAAATTTGGAGATGAGATTTGATTTAGATTTGGTTTATAAGCAGATGATTATTCTGTAGTCTATTTTATGTATATATTCTTGAGACAATAATAATATAATAATATCCTCGGACATTATTCGCACACGGCCATCTGATCTCAAACTAAGCAGAGCTCGTACTATGAGAACCAGACAACTGATATTCTACATAATAATCGACTTTTCTTTTGTAAATACATACTTATATAGATAATTACACCCAGACTCAGGATAAACAGACATGTTCATAAACACAAACATTGCTTGGTGGTAGAGCTTTGTGCAAGCTCGTCTGGGTAGGTACCACCCACTCATCAGATATTCTACCGCAAAACAGCAGTACTTGGTACTGTTGTGTTCCGGTTTGAAGGGTGAGTGAGCCAGTGTAATTACAGGCACAAGGGACATAACATCTTAGTTCCCAAGGATAGTGGCGCATTGGCAATGTAAGCGATGGTTAACATCTCTTACAATGCCAATGTCTATGGGCATTGGTGACCACTTACCATCAGGTGGCCCACATGCTCGTCCGCCTTCCTTTGCAATAAAAAAAAATGTCTGTCCTGGGTGGAAATCAAACCCACAACCTGCGCCAACAATCTACCAACCACGCTAACCGGCTCGTAGATCTTCATTTGTTTTTTATTTTTATGTAACGAATGTTGAATGTTTTTTTTAATGATAACGTTCGTTACCGGATTATTATTCAAATTTATAGTCACGATGTACTTGATTGCTATGTTAAAATCACGTCACTTTTAAATTATATTAATAGAGCGGTAGTAGAATGGTATTGTACCACAGATATACATTTATTAAAGTGTTTTGAAACGCTTTTTTATATTAAACTAGCTGATACCCGCGACTTCGTCCGCGTTGCTTGATTTATCAACAAAGTTTTCTTATGTTCGAAGGAAAAAACATCAAAAAGATCGCAAGCAAAAATATAATTTGTTTAAACACATCACTGGACACGCAGTGCATATACAAATCGTTGTTTCTTGAACCTTCAATATTTTTTTTATTTAATTAAGATATCGCAATCATTTTTGTTTTTGATAAGGGCCAAGTGTCTAAGAAATAAAATTTAGAAAACTTCATTGAAATCTATTCAGTAGTTTTTCCGTGATGCGCGCACATTATATTAAATGATTTCGTATTTCACCGACACAGACTTAAGGACTACCCAATCGGTCTGGAGGTATTATTGTCATTAGCAATCTGACATGATTGAATAGACGACAGGTGTAGGACTAAAGCCTTTAAGAACCCAGACACAAGAACCACTGCGTTTCCCTGACTCCGAATAGCACTTGAAATTTCTTGACTGATAAGTCAATAGGTGACTAATGGTATCGTTCTCAAAGACAAAGATATATTATAGTGCTCCAGTGTTTTGAACCAGTTGCACTCTTTTTGACCTGATGATAGGATGGCCATCTGACATTGGAAGTTCAGGTGTAGAACTAACAATGACTATATGATTTCCTCCTGAAATCTAATTGAGCGGTTTCTAAGATATTCTTGACAGAAAAAACTCAATAAGTAAACTGGTCCTAGCGGGCTTTTGGATCCAGGTCACCTGTATTTGTAGGCTTTTAAGCAAGTCACTTAACTAATGAGGCATTTAAACATAGCTTTAATAGCTAGGTAATACCAGCAACGTCATTGACGTGGCGAGAAACTATCTATTAACATCTTCCGAACGTGATTTCGCCTGCGTGTAGGGTGATAGGGGGCCTGAGCTGGTGTTAAGTATTTAGTATTTAATATAAGGTCAACGAACAAACAAACATTTAGATTTTGTACTATAAGGAATATGTATGGGTAAATGAAAAATAGTAACTGATGAGCTGCGCGCTAAAAACATTGCCATTGTAAAAAATTGTGCGGTCGGGGAACCCCCGTCAAGAACGAAGTTCTTTGCGTTACTCTTTCGACTCAAACTGTGTTTTAAAATGTAGATTTTAGTTGATTATATATCACTGTATTTTTGTTACACCATAAAAGCACATCAATCTCCTATATGGAACTCTGTCTAATCCAAAATTAAGAAACAATTTATATTTTTTAATTGAACACCGTTAGTTAATACAGCCATGCTATCTAATGTAGCCAAGTGAAGTTAGGGTGAGTACCTAATCTATACTAATATATATAGCTGAACAGTTTGTTTGATCCGGCTAATCTCAGGAACTACTGGTTCTAATTCATAAATTATTTTTGTATTTTATAGTCCTTTTATCGAGAAAGGCTCTAGACTTATTGTTATTCATTATATTTTTATTAATTATACCGTGAAACCGCGGGGCACAGCTAGTTTTATATATAAAGTAGCAAGTAGGTGACAGTTAATTATTAAGTGTAATTATTGATATGTTATCAGTTTGAATCCGTTTTACATAAAATCTAATCAGATAACCCGATCTAACAGTATTACTGTTCCGGTTTCAAGTGAGTTTAATTACACGCACATCTTAGCTCCCAATGTTGGTGGCTCATTGGCGATGTAAGTTATATTCCTTACAGCGCCAAAGCCTATGACTACTTACTATTAGGTGGTTCATTTGCCCAACTGTCATGATATATATTTAAAATAAATAAAAATTTTAACAAAAAAAAACCGACTTCAGGAAAAACAAATTAATATGCACTAAAAAGTAAAAAAATAATTGTGTATTCTTCTATAATTTGATAATTAACTCACTATTTTCTATTCATCAATATGTAGGTACGAATGTGTTGTGTGGTTGATAATGAATTTACAATTATTGTTAATTTTGGAAAAATGGGAAAAAAAACATACAGACGAATTGATAACCTCCTCCTTTTTTGAAGTCGGTTAAAAAAACACCGTAATATATAAATTCAACATACGAAAAGTCATATGATCAGATCCGCCTACCGCCACCTTTAATAGAGTTGGCGAATTCTTAGCATAATATTATGTACAAGTGTACAAGTACAAGTGCTAATCGATGGGACGATAAATTCAATGCCAGAAAGACTCAATACGCTAGAAGAATAGCTTTAAATTCTAACCACAAGCTTCATATTAACACAGAAGACTGAAACAATACTTTTAATATAGATAAAACTCCGACTTCATTGTAGTCGCTTTACGTCACTGTGTTCATGTATTATCTATTAGATAATAACTATATTGAAGTATGTTTTCAGATCTAGACTAATTGGTCTAATTAGTTATAATTACATGTCATTAAATAAAACATTATGTATGATTGGCATAAAAAACTCGTAAGGCTACCATTTTTTTGACGTAAGCAAAAAAATTCTAAGTCGAATAATGAAATAAAATTTTCTATATAGAAAATGAAAAATTGTGGTAAATACAAATCTAAAGATAATCACAATAGATGTATCGATTATAGTATGTTTAAATTAAAAAAAAAAAGAGTTAATAATTACAGGCACAAGGAACATAACATCTTAGTTCCCAACACTGGTGGCGCATTGACGATGTAAGCGATGGTTAACATCTCTTACAATGTCATTGTCTATGGGCGTTGGTGACTTACCATCAGGTGGCCCATATGCTCGTACGCCTTCCTATGAAATTAAAAAAAATGGTTTTAGAATACATAAAACCCATCATATTTGCTCTTGAAGGTAATTTTCAAGGTATCAGAGTTTCATACCATAAACTACCATACCATACGTATTAAAATAAACCTAGTTACCTACACCTATTTGAATCCACTATCTCTGACAGTAATTTTATCGCAAACAATTAGCCAGTCAGCTAATGTGTTTAGACCTGTGTTCGTCATGACTTGCGTTTAGTAGTCTCCGTACTGCATATAAATACGTGATTAGGACCAGTTCCGTCTCGCTGGATGAGCAGTAATTGTCTTTATCCTAAGACGCCACAGGCCAGCGAAAAACGCTATAAAAGATTTTGTAGAAAGTGATGGACTTGAAAATAACTAACCAAAAAGATAATCCTGATAAAAGTTATTTAGGGAGGTAGTTAAAAACTGATATCTCTTTCTGACATTATCGATTTTACATACGAAAGAAGAAGACGTTATAGCTTAATTTCACCCCCTAAAAATATATGTACAGCCAATAATTTACTTAATTGGTATGCAATTTGTGTATCGCTTTTTTTCTGTGGCTCTTTCGATTTTAGGCGACTCGTATTTTAGCGTCTAATAAATTATATTATATATACTAGAACCAAAAAGACGCTTTCCTCAGTGTGTACCGAAGCCAAGTATCCTTTGTTTTTTTTTTTAATATAATTAACGGGACCGATTCCTGGCAAGTAATATTGATTTGTCATAAATTCAATGGTGCAGTTTTCACTAAAAATATTTGAGCATTTGTCGAGTATTTGAACATTTGTCCAAACTAATGTAAAATTTACCTTTGTACCAATTGTGATCATAGTCATCGCTTGACTAAAAGTTGTAGCACAGATGCCATTTAGTGGTAAGTTATTTTTACTTTTTATGGTGATTGGTAATTAGATATGACAACATTAGTCTATGTGTATAAGCGAAATACAACTCATCGCGAGATCTAAACTGTCCTGTTGACTTGAAAGTCAAAGTTACTCCTTCCCGACGTAGACGAGAGAAAAACGTCTTAGTGAGAAGAACGGATTTTATGCAAATCCTATCCAAAATACATTTTTCTTCTTAATTACCTGTGCGAAGACTGGACGATTAGCTAGTATTTATATAAACTGCCTCGTTGGTCTAGTGGCTACATGTAAGGCCACAAACACGGTGGTCCTAGTTTCAATTCCCAGGTCGGGCCATTTAAATGTTATTAAAATTTTCTGTCGAAAATTCTCAGTAGCCGCCCGGAGTCTGGAAGTTGGAAGTGTGTACACTACCGTGCCTCGGAAAACTCAAAAAGCCGTTGGTCCTGCGCCTGAACTCTTTGCGGTCGTTTCGGATTGCCGTTCCATCGGATTATGAAGGGAATAGAGAGTGCACGTGTGTCTGTACACACACTTGTGCGCTATAATATGTCCTTCGCAGTTGGCTAATCGGCTAAATAGCCAAAATAGGTTAGGAGGACCATTATTATTATTATTTATTTATTTATTTAAAGACGAATGATATATAGTTAAATTAACTAGTGACAATAACGTCTACAATACATTCCAAATTTAAAAAATAATGTATTATATAATATATATAGGTACGAAATCGGTATTGCTATCGCACAATAGAATTCGCGGACGCCATATTGTCATTGGAACGTCAGTATTCTCACCATAATAGTAATAATGAGAGATTTCAAGGTTATAAACATAATTTGTAAGTAGAGCGTGACATTTTATAATTTCTACGGCTTAGAATTATAACTGTTGATTATTTTAATGTAATTAATGTACGAATTATAATGAAATAATTACTTTTACTTGAACGGGATTGTTTTGTTAACGTAACTGTTATACCTATACGTTTAAATGAAATAGTATTTGAACGACCTCGTGTTATCGTTTACGAGGGCATTCGATATGGAATGCGTTTCAAGCCTCTTGCCTTTGGATATTAAGATAAAATATTTTCTATACTCTGTGGTCAGGTTTCCTTAACTTAAAACGGATGGATTTAAATATTTCCTAATATTACTAGTGTGTTTGTTTCTTACGCTTTCAAGCCTAAGCTAAGCCTAAGCACCTTAAAATCGGCTTGGTAAGCCGATTTGAAAAATCTTTCACCAATGAAAAACTACATTATTAGCGAGTAACATATGCTACAGTTTTTCCCCGAATTCCCAAGGGAATGTGAATAAGGCGGTTGAAACCGCAGGCAAAACGCTAGTATTATAATAACTGGGTGATTTGTTAAACAATGCGTCTTCTTTATTCGAATATCAAATCAATAATGAAAGAAAGAGACATGTGTTTAACTAAACAGCTAAGCTACGTTTATAGGCTGTATATCCATTATCATGTACCGAGTTATATAAAAAAAATAATTAAATATTGTTTTCTATAATTCTGTTCCAAATGAACATTATTTTTTTTCAACAACATACTATAAATTGGCTTAAGGCTTAATGTAAATAGTTCTTATGTAATTAAATCTTTGATGATTATATTAAAAATTACCTATTGTAACTGTTATTTTAATGAAATGTATATGGCGGGCAATTAATTAATTATTATTAGGGCCACCTGATGGTATCTGATCACCATTTTATTATATTGTTTATTTTACAGATCTAACAGCCTGTCAATTCTATGGTGCTGCGCATAGCAATCATGCGTTTCGTAATGTTTTAACAAAAATATATTTATTATAATTTATTAAAATTAAATTGGCTTGACGAGCCGATCGATGTCGTGGTTGGTAAGATACTTGCCTTTCACGCCGCAGGTCGTGGATTCGATTCCCACACAGGACAGACATTTGTGTGCATGAACATGTCTGTTTGTCCTGAGTCTGGGTGTAATTATCTATATAAGTATGTATTTACAAAAGAAATGTAGAAGTATATCAGTTGTCTGGTTTCCATAGTACAAGTTCTGCTTATTTTGGGATGGCCGTGTGTGCATAATGTCCCAGGATAGAAATTAATTAATTAAGTATTCATATAAAATTAATGAAGTTAAATTAAAAATATATACCTACGTTTAACGAAAATATATAAATTATTCTATTTACAAAATAGACAAATATATAACAAGAGGTAAATAAAACTTAATATAAATAGTAAAACAGCACACAAGGCCGCTGCGAGGCCGACCACCGTGACGGATGATACACGTGACCAGGAATCAACGAATTCTTAAAGGTTACTTCAGAAACATTACATCAAGCTAATATGGTGGTAGGGATTTGTGCAGCTCACACAACGCATCCCATCAGATATTCTGCCGCTAAGAATACTTAGTTAGAATACTTGTTACGTTCCGGTTTGAAGGGTGAGTGAGTCAGTGTAACTACAGGTTCGAGGGACGTAACATATCAGCTCCCAAGCTTGGTGGCACATTGACGATGTAAGTAATAGGTGGTGAACACTTACCATCAGGTGTCCCATTTGATTATCCGCCTGCGTAACACATAAAAAATATATCTTACAAGGGCTTTCAGCCTTGGTCAGCGCTTGGGGCGAGATGGAACGACGCTGGCATGACGACTGCGTGTTGTCTTCTATGAGTATAAATAGTAGACAAGCAGACGGTCTATTCTGATTCTGAAAATAACATGAAATCCATCGGAATTTTATTAAAAACTTATGAAAACATATAATAAAAATAATATTTAAAGAGCAATTTCAGTGACAAGGCTCTGAATGGAACCAATGAACTGAAAATAAATATATGATTTCCTTCTGACCGATTGCGACCACGGTCAACATCAAGAGATCAGCAAACTGCGCAGGATATTATAGAACACAAGTATGTGCACAAAACACAGATGCGCTCTCTATTCCCTAACTCTAATAACCGACATAATCGACCACTAAACCAATTTCGGGCTCAGGACCAACGGCTTTACGTGCTCTCCAAGGCATTGTAGACTTCTATCTTCCAGGTTCCGGAATGCGTCAGTACTTACCATCAAGTATGACTGTAGTCAGCCTAAACCTACAATCAATAATTACATAAGAATTTTTTTTCATATTTCAAGGATTCCATAATGCTGATGATGACACTGTCATTATCATTGTCGACCGGAAATAAGTTGTTTCACGCCACAGAGTCAAGGTTAGGACGTCAATGGCGTGTAACATGGTGTTTTAGCGATTTATTTATTTTTCTTATCATTTTCGTTGCGTTTTGGAGAGATTAAATCACCTCTCTCTCTCTCTCTAACAAAATGCTGTTATATAAATATTTTAATATTATCATTGTCGATTTTAAGGAAATTACTAATATTCCTACTTCTCCAATCAAGCGTGCAGTTTGTGTGTGAGGAGTGCCCGGTGCGAGCTGCCCATAAGCCATACGGATAAATAGTTTTCCAGCGCAGACCATATAATGCAAGTTTATCAGCAAACACAAGTGGGCAGAGAGTTCACTCTCCCTCTCTTTCATATTCCGATGAGATGGCAATCCGACACGACCAGAAAGAGTTCAGGCGCAGAATAAACCGCTTTACGTGCTTAACTTTTAACAAACCCAATCATATCTATATTTATATCTTTATATATTATTTATAGGATAGCTGGATAGCTAGTTATATATTTTATTATAATCTGCCATGGCAAGTTAATTATATGACTCTGGTGTTAAGTGCTTTGTTAAAATGTATGCTTAGAAAGTTGTGCTATCAACGATGAGGTAGGAAGTCGTTTAAGACTCGTATATGCTAAGTTTTTCATATGACAAACAATACAAGTTCAACAATACAAGTTTCACATAGTAATAAACTTTATATTGCTAATGAAAATACAATTTTAAAGGCAGTTGAACTGTTGTGGTTATCATCGAATGATGTTGTAAAAAGAGCTGAAAGTGGGTTCAGATGTGAGCACTAATTAATTTTTAGTTGCTTATTTTTTATGAACTAGCCGATATGGCCCAGTGGTTCAAACGCTTAAAAGATAGGTAACGCGGGTGCCGTGAATACATGAGGTGGGGGCCTTACGTGGCTTATTTCGGAATTATATTATATTGATCTATTGTCTGACAAAAAAATAATCGTCAAAATAAACATGTCTCTAATCTGATAAGTGTGTATCCACCAACCTGCATTGGAACAGCGTAGATGAGCTCCAAGCCTTCTGAAAAAGGAAGACCTTAGCCAAGGAACAGGCAACTGCTTGGTTTATAAACCAACACGTGTTTTAAAGGCAAACAAAAGTTTTATAGGCGGATTAAAGTCCCCCAGAAGTTTATTCACCTCGTGCATTGGGAATAAGCTCCGAACTTTCTCCTTGACCCAAAAGGGGGACCTTTAACAGCTATACGAGTCTCACGGGCTTTAATTTCACTAGTGGTTTGCAAATGATTTTTAAAATCGGTTTCCACTGATCGAGACATTTTATAAATAAAATAGATTGTGATAAAAAAATGTAACATATTCATTACATTGTAATTCAATCAAAATGGCTGCCTAAAAATGTCTGTCTAATTCCAAAAATATATAAATATCCAATACATTATATCCACGAATGGAAATATTTATTGATAAGGGTAGCTTTTGAAGTATAGACCGCCACTATAAAAAATGATGATATAAAAGCGGCGACTACAGATCTATATATAATACAGATAATAAAAAGCACTGTTTTGTTGCAAAGTACGTTTAAATAAATAATAAAACTTGAATAATGAATGCTAACGGCATACCTTTTGCATATATTAAACCAACAAGTAGAAAAGACGGTGAAAACATACATAACATGTATTTACAAAAAAGTAATGAATAACAATAGAAGAAATAAAGATGCTATTAAATAAAACCAACGGACAATATGGCTGACTAACTACTGGCTGATTAACTATTTATTGTAGTAAAAACTATTGATATAAAAGTTAGCTACCAGGGTACCAGGACACCATAAAAGTACAGGAAGTGTGCGAGTAGTGGACCCTGTGTATCGTATTAAACGTGCGTGCTATGCGTCATGCACGATCAAGCTTGATTTAAGGGTTGCCACTAGTAAAATATATGAAATCTTTTATTAAGCATTTGAAGCATTTTATCATCTTATTTCCCAAGGTTGGTGGCGCTTTGGCGATGTAAGCGATGATTGACCTCTCTTACAGTGCCAATGTCAATAGGTGATGGTGACAACTTACCATCAGGTAGCCTATATGCTCGTCCGCCTACTTATGCAATAAAAAAAATCAAAACTGTTCGTGTCAGCCTATTTGCATAAACTATTTTGACTTAAACATTGAATAGATTAATATAAGTTGAATATTAAAATCTATTTGAATATATCATTTGTTAAATATCAAAGTAGAATCAAATATCTGCACTTGTAGGTATCGACTTTGCGAAATCGGAAACTAGTTGTTACAAGTTTATGTTTACTTCTCATGTTTTTGTAAAGTTCGTCATTGTTTTCATCAAAATGCCTCGTTGCCCAGACTGATGTAGGACCCGCGAGGTCCTGGGTTCAAATTCCAGGTCAGGCCAAAGAAAAGTCAATTTTAATATTTTTTAATAAAACTTTCTTGCTGCGTCACCCCTACATTCTTCACACTCCACTTGCGCGTGCACAAATTGATCGTGGAACCTGCCGTCCCTCTCGCACACATAGCTAGAAGCAGCTATCTCGCTCGCACGTAACTGTCCCGACAGTTATTCGACGGGACCGGTGTTCAATGTTTGGGTGTTACGGAACATCGGAAATCCGATTTTTATATAAAGATCAAAGTCCTAGCAACTGTATTATATTATATAAGAAAAGCTAATAATATTTAAAAAAAAAAACATTTTAATTAAAATGAAGTCGTTGTTTTTATATTTATTGTAAACTATTTCAGTTGCTTAAATAAAAATGTGAAAAAAAAGCTTCAATCGCTTTCAACGTTTCGAGTTTTTTAAACTTATGTTTTTATTATATTTTGAAATATTCAGCGGTGAAGGTTAACATACAAATCAAAACCGTGCACGGCTTCTAGCTTTATCAACTAAAGAGTCAGGTCACTGGTTACATGCGGTACCTTCTAAAAATCTTGGGACGCTTTTAGACAATGAATGTTTTCGCATATCAATAGGTCTCCGGCTGGGAACGCAGCTGTGTATTGAGCACAGGTGCCCGTGTGGAAAAGAGGTTGACTCTTTCGGCTTACACGGTCTTTCTTGTCCAAAGAGTTCAGGGAGGCTTTTCCGCCACGGTTCTCTTAATGATATTATTAAAAGGGCTCTTGCCACCATTGACGTTCCTGCTCTTATTGAGCCTCATGGAATTAGTCGTGATGATGGCAAGAGACCTGATGGACTGACATTGGTTCCCTGGGAACGGGGACGGGCCCTTGTGTGGGACGCAACATGTGTTGACACACTGGCCCCGTCTCATATCAGGGAAACAATGTTAAAAGCCGGAGCTGCCGCGGAAAAAGCTGAAACGAACAAACGTAACAAATATTCGTCTCTTATTCCAAATTATATTTTTGTTCCGTTTGCAGTTGAAACGCTTGGACCTTGGAGTAATAGCGCCAAAAAATTCATCCAAAATATTACTCCCCGCCTTATTGCCTCCACTGGTGACAGGAGGGCTGGTTCATTTTTCGCCCAGAGAATCGGAATTGCGATTCAAAGAGGAAATGCTGCTAGCATTCTTACCACCATTCCACGTGGTCACGACTTGTATGATAATTATTTTTAAATGTTATTTGTATTTAGTTAAGGTTTTAATTTTATTATTAGTCAAATAGACCATTACGAGTACATATGAATCTTAAAGAGCTACCACCGGTTCGGAATGTGGATTCGAACGAGAACAATCGCCAACACACTTGGTAGTAGTATTGGAAAGAAACCATCCACCATCACCAGCTACATGGTGACATACGCAAACCAAATTAGGTGAAAAATTAGGCTATTAGCAAGAGAGTTCACTGCTCAGAAGGAACAGTCTCTTTCCTTCCTTCTTCCCAATTCCACTAATGTAAAACATTTACGTTCTCGATTCGATTCCGATCTAGAGGCTCTAGACAAGTTGACATTCTACAATCGTAAACGCTAATAGAAAACTAAACAAATGTATAAGAATGACATCTCTCAACGATAAGTCACGTGGTCATTCTCATACAATTTTTAGTTTTCTATTAGCGTTTACAATTGCAGAATGTCAACTTGGCTAGAGCCTCAGCTTCGACTATTCCTCATAAATCCAAATCGGTATGATGTGAGAAAGACAAAAAATCATGTCAAACTCAAACTTAATTGTTCACTTTTGACAATCCATCGAGGATGAATCGAATTGCAACTGGATCGTTGTATTATTGGAATTTGGAACCCGGACGCGGTGGTCTTGGGTTAAATTCTTAGGTCGGGCCAATGAAAAGTACTTGGGATTTGCTATTTGTCAGAAAATTCTCAATAGCAGCTCTGAGTTTGGAAGGTGGAAGTTTGTACACTCCCGTGCCTTGAAAAGCACGTTAAGCCGTTGGTCCTGCGCCTGAAGTCTTTCCGGTCGTGTCGGATTGCCATACCATTGGATTAGAAGAGCTAGGAAAGAGAGAGTGCACCTGTGTTTGCACACACTTGTGTGCTATAATATCTCGTGCACAGTTGGCTAATCTCTTCTGAGATTGAGCCGTGGTTGAAATCGGTCTGGAGGACGTTATTTATTTAGAATATGGAAAAAGCTAAACGTCAACGATTATACTTCGATTCGATTCCGATCACAATTAAGTTAGTAGAATTGCCCTCCAGTAATGCAGTGCTTAGCGTACTAAGTTATTACAAGTTATCGAATATAGTAGGTGCTTAGTGTAATATTGCTTCGCCCACAGTTTAACCTTGCGAGTTACAATGAACTAAATACACAAAACCATGAACCATCGCATCTACAGCGTTGTCATTCAATACAGTACAGTACAGTAGCAGCCTGTGAATGTACCACTGCTGGGCTAAGGCCTATTTTCTTCTTTTTAAGGATAAGGTTTTGGAGCTTATTCCACCTGCTGATCCAATGCGGGTTGGTGGAATACACATGTGACAGAATTTCAGCAAATGGAAATTAGTAGATATTTATAGAAATTATTAGAGTTATTAATAGAAATTAAGCACATGGAATTCAGTGATGTTTGACCGGTTTTGAACTCACGATCGTCGGTTAAGATTCACGCGTTCTTACCACTGGGCCATCTCGGCTTTTTCATTCAATAACGGTTCGAAAACCCATCAAAGTTTATTAAGATAACGGCGAGCGATTTAATACGAATCATATTTATTTATTAAGGTTTACCAAAAGTTGTATACACTAAAATAACACTTAATACATTTAAATAAAACACAGAATAGCGTAACTAATTATAGTAAACCGCTTGAAATCTTTACTAATATATAACGCTGAAGAGTTTGTACCAACCACTTTGTACTTTGTACTTTGTACGAACCAGTAGTTCCTGAGATTAGCCGGATCAGATGTATAATATTAAAAATTAATATTCGATTTTGTATTATGGTGTTAACTATTCATGAAAAAATGTTTCAGTTGGCGTACTATTCGTTTTTTTATTCATCAATTCCCAACTTTCGCACCCACCCAAAGCTAAACCTATACTCATATGAGTTCTATTGAAAATGACGACAATGAAACGGCTTAAAATCACTACCTAAAATTCAACGCTACCTCCCGGACTACAAGGTCTGCCCTAAGGATTTCTACGATGACCGGTGTGACTACATCGAAAGGCTTCCATCGTCGGTCTATCTAATAGGGGCCCAAGCTTCTTCCGGTTCCTTTCTACCCGTCCGGCCATCGATTCTGCGAGCGATATGCTATGCTATTTTAATAAATTTGTAGTTCATTCATTTCAAAATAAATAATAAAAAAGGTTGTTGATTTAAAATCCTAAATATGACTCAGATAAGAAAAAATCAAACCTAAGAGGAAAATTAAACAGGAAGTCAATTAACCTTGATGCTGATTTTTAAAGTATTATCCTTAAATTCGACCCGCATACTTGATCAAGGGGAAAAACTATTTAATTTTGATTTTAAGGTTGACAGATAATTAATGGACGATTGACAGAGCGTTGGAGATGTTTCATTCATTCATTTAACGTATGAGTGAGTGAGTTAATGTGAGTGATGATTTGTTTGGTTAGAGTTTAGACTAATTGCGTTTTATGTGTACTTGATATGAAATTCCATTTTTTTATTGAGGTAGGTGGAGCATATGGGCCACCTGATGGTGAGTGGTCACATACGACATAAGTTTTATAAGAAATGTTAACCATCGCTTACATCGCCAATGCAACACCAACCTTGGGAATTAAAATGTTATGCCCCTTGCGCCAGTAGTAACACTGACTCACTCACCCTACAAACCGGAACACAACATGATGAAACTGCTGTTTTGGGGTAGAATATCTGATGAGTGGATGGTACCTACCCAGACGAGCTAGCACAAAGCTCTACCACCAGTAAAAGGGTTGTGTTAAAGCTAGTCTAAGTGAATACCGTCCACTCATTTCCTTTGGAAGGGTGTGAGTTTCTGTGTCATATCGGTTTGGGAAAGTCCAGAGATTGGGAAAGCACTTGGATGGAATAACCCAAGCTTTTCCCTGTTACACAATTCAGGAGTTTCATAAAAAAATGCTTAACATTCCTAGATTACAATATTAGTATTACGATAATCGTTGCTTAAGATTCTTATTTTGAAAATTCATGAACATTTTGAATTCTTTACCAGCACACGTGTTCCCCCCCTTCTTATGACCTGGGTTCCTTCAAACGAGGCGTAAAGAGGCATCTTGCGGGCCGGCAAGGCGGGAGCGGCTAGTGCAAATCATTCTTCATGATTGCACTAGCCGTCGTCGCGTTTGGACTCTACTACCACTTACCATCAGGTGGAATAGAGTCATTTGCCCTCCCGGGGCTATAAAAAATAATAATTGGTTATCTAATCGGCTAGTATGTATTACAATTCAAAAATATTTTTTGAACCGGTAGTTCCTGAGATTAGGCGGATCAAACGAACGAACTCTTCAGTTTTATATATTAGTATAAATATAGATTATAGATGATTTTTTTATCGTTTCATCGAGGAAGGTTCTAGGCTGATTTTTATTCAGTATATTTATATTAATTATACGCGGGTGAAACCGCGGCGCACAGCTAGTTACTGATAAAACATTACACTATCGATATTTTGTATAGATAAGCGTTATCAGATCTGTAGCCGGTTTACAATCATATGCACTAGTTTTTAATGCAAATATATATTAATAATGTACTAACTATACATGGCCCAGATTGAATAGAAAGTAAATTAAATGTTTATATATTTAATTGAGCTTATTATTATAAGGTCCTCCAACCGATTTCTTGCTTGAAAGCGCTTGAACGCTTGAGAGCTTGTACTATGGAAACCAGACAACTGATATACTTACATATACTACTCTTTTGTAAACACATACTTATAAAGATAATTACACCCAGACTTAGGAAAAACAGACATGTTCATGCACACAAATGTCAGTCTAGGGTGGGAATCGAACCCACAACCTGCGGCGCGAATGGCAAGTACCAACCACGCCAACCGATTCGTAACATTATAACATCTTAGTTCCCAAGGCTGGTGGTACCTTGACGATGTAAGGGGTGATGTATGTGCATTAGTGGCAATGTATATGAGTGTAATGTGCAGACCATTTAAGATTATTTTTATAGGATAGGGAGACGGAATAGCATATGGACCACCTGATGGTGAATGGTCACCAACGCCCATAGACACTGGCATTGTAAGATATGTTAGACATAACTTACATGGCAGATGCGCCACCAACCTTGGGAACTAAGATATTACGTCCCTTGTGCCTGTAATGACACTGACTCACTCGCCCTTCAAACCGAAACACAACAATACCAAGTACTGCTGTTTTATTTTGAATATCTGATGAGTAGGTGCTACACAGACGAGCTTGCACAAAGCCCTACCATCAAGTAAAAGATTGCTTATTTGAAAAACCTGTGACAATTAAATAAATATTTAATATTGTATGGATTCTCTTTAATAGCTAGGTACTTAGTACCGGAGTAGTGCTGACTGCTGAGATTATGACTGCATCCTTGAACCGGTCGCGGCGACCTCGCGTGCTGAGGAATCAGAGCATGCCGTGTAGCTGTTACAAGAAGTGATTTGATGAGTTGTTAAATAACTGCTTATTCTTTCAATGTTAATATCGGATTTTCGTGTTCTCCTATAGTTTTAAAATATTTTGGTTATATATTTTATATATGTTATGTAATTAGTTGGCGTTTGCTGATGGTCTCTCCCATCCGATTCAGGGCTCCGAGGCTTATTTATCGGCAGTTTGCAGTCGGCTGCTATGTATTACACAAGCCTTAGTAGCATTAGAAACAAACGCTGTTATAAAAAAAAAAACGGATTATAAAAAAAAAAACTTTCTATTAATACGAATTTGTTATAAGTTTATTTTATATAAAAAAAAATATAAGAAAGCGAGTCAATCTTAAAAACGTCCAGTTAACACTTGAACGGTAACGTATTAGGAATATTTCTGTGTCGTGAATCCATACAATGACAATAGTATGTATTGGGAACGCTGACTGATCAATGGCTTAAACGGTTTTAAATCGGAGTTACAAAACCATTATTAATGCCATTTGGAAGTAAATTATACTAAGTATCCTTGTAATACATAAATAAATTTATAATTAAAATTATTTACATTTAAGACTTAGACAAACAATTAAAAATTATTTAAATAAAATTTGTATAAATTTCCCACTGTGCTGTGCACCTTGTGCCAGTGGTAAGGCCTTCCCTTTGGGAGGTAGGTAGGATACACATAATATGTCAATTTCAAGGAAATTAGACACATGCAGGTTTCCTCACGATGTTTTCGCACAACGCCAACATGAGATAAATTATAAACATAAATTAAGTATGAAAACGCCGCTGCGTCTGCGTTGTCTGAGTTTGTCTTACATTTAACCATCATATTGAGTTTTCATTATCACTCAATGACGTTCGGATAACTACAATGAATTATAGTAGATATATATCAAGCCTTTAATTTAAAAAAAAACAATTAGCTAAAACAAAACAATTAAAAACAAAAAGATAGTTCTGACTTTAGTCGAGACGTGCTGTAAATTTTTTTAATTTGTCCTCGTCCTTAAAATCGAAGGTTGAAGCCTATACAGGGGAACAGTTAAAGTTTTCAATTTATTTTCCTAATTCAATTGATGTGCCAATGAAGGTTAACATTATGAGGATACTGAAATGTGTTCACAGAATAAATAATTATTATTTAAATTAATTAATTATTATATTCTTTTGGCCCTTTAGTCCTTTATTCATATTTATAAATGTTCTATATAACTGTCTTATTTTAAACTCAATTAATTTTAGCTGCCCCGACTCGGAATTTCGCTCCAGGATCCAAGATGCCACTTGACCAAGAATAATAAATGTATTTACAAATTAATTCAACACTATACATACATATAAGAAACATATATAGTTTTATATAGTTCCGTAAACACTGCACCTGTGATTGGAATTCGATAAATAATAGATTCAACATTCCGAGCGCGAAGCTTCATTGTAGCCTTTCACAAATGCCTCGCCTGCCTCGATGGTCTATGACTACCGATCGAAAACTCCTGGGTTCAAAACGGGTCGCGACATTGCAGCTACACAATACAACAAGCTATTGATTGATATTGGTTTGTGCACTTGCGTGCCTCGAAAAAATCGTAAAGCGTTGGTCCTGCGCCTGAATTCCGTCCCATCAGATTTATTAGTGTGAGGGAATAGGGTGCATCTGTATTTACGAACACACTTGTGCACTATAATTATGTCAATATTCAAAAGCATGTACCAACTTAATTGTTGTTTTTACTTATTTTTAATTACAAGAATCACTTTCGGACTCATTAATAACGTTAATAAATTAAATTCATAAACAAATATAACAACAATTACACGTTTAGCCTTGTAAGCGTGACAAACAGACAGACTGTCGCATTTATAATAGTATATTAGAATATATGTAATATTTATCCATAAAATCTAAACACAATCATAATTATCATATCATTTCCCTTATTCAACTTTACTGTACAGGGTTTTTAGAGAACCAATTAAATTCAACTAATAGTAAATAGATAAGAATCGAGATGTCTTAGTTATACCAAGTACCAGTAGCAAGCAACACGTAATCTTAGAGTCTTTATTGTATTTATTTCATCTCGTGCGGTGCGGGAATTTCGTAAGGAAACCTGCATGTTTCGGATGATATTCTGACACATGTGTATTCACCAACTCACATAGGACTGCGTGAGTTTAAAATTACAATGAAATTTAAACACGTCATAAAAGTCACTGGCAAGATTAAAAAGACAATAAAACACATTAAAAACATAATATTGAATTGTTGATTTAACATTCGTTAATCTTTATTGCTACATACTTAATTATCATTAGATAATAGTGACAAAAATTTTACGAAATTGTATTTATTATCTTTGACATTGCTATAATTGCGCAAGCGTTAAGCTGATTGTAAAGTGTATCACTTAATGAGATCATTATAAAATAAACATTAGTCATTATTTAAAATGTCACACTTAACATGTCTGACTGCGACATTTTGTTTCAGATCTTCGCTGACGTTCGACAACCTGGAAATCGCAGTGTATAACGGTTCTATTTCCAATCGAATCAGTTCTATATTTAAAAAGTGCATCGACAAACGGAATAAACGAGTTTTATTAAAAAGAAGGTTTCATAAGAAGTGTTTATTTTAATCAGATATTTAATCTGACAGTTAATTTAAATAACGGAGTGTACGAATTTATTCGTTTTTGGTTCGAAATTTGAAATAGATGGATTCGAATTTTGATTTTTTTATTTTTCGAATTAGTGAATTTTGATGAAGCGATATTTAATGTGACCAGTGTTTGATTGTTCGGGAGTGCAAGTGCTGTGCTATTTGTTCCTGTATGATGTGTGCCGAGTATGGGTGATACTCAGCACAAGACCTGCGTGAGGGTGAACTCCGCAGACGACGAGTCACGCGACGAAGTCGACCATCAACTGCCAAAGAAGAACCCTTTTGTTAGAGTGAGTTTTATTTTTTTTAATTATGTATATCACTTTTTAAACTTATCTGTGTCACAAGTTATTAGAATAATAACCATTATAAAAAAGAGTTATTAGAATAATATCCATCTTTTTCGTATTTTTATGTAACTTTTCTTGATGGTTGGATTAGTTGCAAGCCTGTGGTCGGCCACATTCTACTAAGCTATAACGATTACGATTTGTTATCGATTCGATTCCGACCCAACTTCGACTTGATCGCAATCGAACCGATATAATGTTAACATATATACCGATGGCAATTTGTTAGTAGAATTGTCCCTATAGGTAGTAGGTACCACCTCATCATACATCTACCGCCAAACAACAGTACTTAGTAGTGTTGTGTTCCACTTTGATGCAATATTGTGGTCGCTATTATCATGTAAAATATAGCATCGTAATAGTTAAAATCGGAAATGAGTTAGAAATGTAAGATTTCGCGCCAGAAATAAATAAAAAAAAAACCATTGCCAACTTTCAAAACCTCGTCGTATTTTATCGCAGTAATAACAAAACGCGACGCTCCGCCGAGGTTGTCGCTCCACATAAGTTTTTATTGACACAGACGTACGAACAATCGCTCTCGATGCGCAAGGAATCTGCGCCTGCGCTGTCACGCGTCATCGATCAAATCTCTTGACAGAATAATACTAAATACATTATTATTTTTTCTTAATTTGTTATATGATAAAAATAGAGAACTATGTATTTCGAGAAACAGAAGGGAGACTGAAAGGCGTTTGGTTTTTGCTTATATTTGACATTATATATATTTTGTATAGCATAGATAGGAAGGGCAAATACACTACCCAATTATAAGTGATCACCGACCTTAGACATTGTCTCTGTATTAAACATCGCTTACATCGCCAATGCGCCACAAACCTTGTCAACTAAAATGTCCCTCATGCTTGGTGTGACACTGGCTCATTCTTCATACGAGAACACAACAGTCTTCCTGTTTTGCAGTCGAATCTGAGGCCCTAGCCAAGTTGACATTCTACAATCGTAAACGCTAATAGAAAACTAAACAAATGTATGAGAATGACATATCTCAACGATAAGTCTTGGTGGTAGAGCTTTGTGCAAGCTCGTCTGGGTAGTTACCACCCACTCATCAGATATTCTGCCGCAAAACAGCAGTACTTTGTATTGCTGTGTTCCGGTTTGGAGGGTGAGTGGGCCAGTGTAATTACAGGCACAAGGGACATAACATCTTAGTTCCCAAGGTTGATGGCGCATTGGCGTTGTAAGCGATGGTTAACATTTCTTACAATGCCATTGTCTATGAGCGTTGGTGACCACTTACCATCAGGTGGCCCATATGCTCGTCCGCCTTCCTATACAATAAAAAAAAAGTCACGTGGGCATTCTAATAAAATTTTTAGTTTTCTATTAGCGTTTACGATTGTAGAATATCAACTTGACTAGGGCCTCTGATGAGTGGGTGTTACCTACCCAGACTGATAAATTGTGATCTCCTTCTAAATATTTTTTGGGCCAAACTGATAAACTCAAAAGCCTTAAAAAGCTCAACGAAGTAATTTTAGTTATACGTTTATTTATCTATATATATACTAATATATAAAGCTGAGTAGTTTGTTTGTTTGATCCAGCTAATCTCAGGAACTACTGGTTCGAATTTAAAAAATATTTTTGTGTTGTATAGCCCTCTTATCGAGTAAGGCTGATTTTATTTATTTATTAAAACCGCGGGGCACAGCTAACCTTTAATATAAATGACAGACTTGTTACGTTCCCTTTAATAAAATACTTTTAAGAGAATAACGATACACTTGGATTTTAACACTTTTTGTAATAAATCGTGAGTCAGGTAACCTAGTCACCTGAGACCTAGTCAACCTAGTCGGGTCGTTGAATGGACCGTGAAATACATCGGATTGATTTCGATGGAACTTTCTCTATTCTGTTCCTCAATCGTTTGAAATTATCAAGTTATTATATCCATAGAGATGACCCAGAACGCGTGAATCTTAACCGATGATCGTGGGTTCAAACCCGGGCTAGCCACGGAATTACATGTGCTTAATTTACGGTTATAATTCAACTTTTACTTGGTGGTAGAGCTTTGTGCAAGCTCGTCTGGGTAGGTACCACCCACTCATCAGATATTCTGCCGCAAAACAGCAGTACTTTGTATTGCTGTGTTCCGGTTTAAAGGGTGAGTGAGCCAGTGTAATTACAGGCACAAGGGACATAACATCTTAGTTCCCAAGGTTGGTGGCGCATTGGCGATGTAAGCGATGGTTAACATTTCTTACAATGCCAATGTCTATGGGCGTTGGTGACCACTTATGATCAGGTGGCCCATATGCTCGTCCGCCTTCCTATACAATAAAAAAAAAATAAAAAATAACTCTTGTTTGACGGTGAAGGAAAACATCGTGAGGAAACCTGCATGTGTCTAATTTCACTGAAATACTGCCATGTGTATTTCACCAACCCGCACTGAAGCACATATCTATATAAATAAAATGATAGAGGTCTGCAGTTGTGCGCGCATCACGGAAAAACTACTGCATAGATTTCAAAAAAAAATTATTATTACTTAGACACTTGGCCCTTATCAAAAAAAAAAATAGCGGTATCATTTAATAAAAAGTTATTAAGGTTTCAAGAAACAACGATTTGTATATGCACTGCGTGTTCAGTGATGTATGTTTAAACAAAGTACATTTTTGCTTGCGATCTTTTTGATGTTTTTTCCTTCGTACATAAGAAAACTTTGTTAATATATCAAGCAACGCGGACGAAGTCGCGGGTATCATCTATACGTATATCAGCTAGTATCAAATAAAAAAGAATGATCTATGTAACTCAAAGAACGATTCATTAATGTAACAATCATTAGTGATGAATCACGGTATCTAGAATGTTGTGTTGTTGTTGCGTTTGTTGCAATTCTCGTAATTGTTGTTTCATCATTCCTTATCAATGAGATAAGATTGATATTATGAATGTAATGAATTGCAAAATATTGATTCATCCTATTTCCATTTACGATATTTATTGCGTATATAAAGATAAAATATATTAGTTTATCAGCCCAGATGTCCCAGTGGCTAGAGTAACTAAATCTTTACCCAAGGTAGCGGATTCAAATCCATTGAAACAAATTAAGATATATCTACTAGTGTGACGGCGTATACTACCTTAGTTCACAAGGTTGGGTTGGCGCAACAGTGCCCATATCTATGAACGGTGATCACTTACCATCTATCTCTCCATATTATATCATTTAAAGAAAGGTTTACTTTAATTTTACACTGCCATGAACAGAGTAAACTCGATCGTCGATCGGTCGATTAGTTCGGCTTCATATCTCTCTGGATTATCTCAGTTACACCGGCGCTAACTGTGTTTGCATACCCACTGTAAAAACAGCGGTACTCACTCAGAAGATGCCACGGGCTCGTATGCTCATGCTACCATGACGCCCCAACGTACACAGCTCACTCAACCAACCCACAAACCACATTACCTTTAAGATTTTTTTTTTCTTTTTTAATTCGTTAAGATACTTGCCTTTCACGCCGAAGGTCGTGGGTTCGATTCCCACCCAGAACAGACATTTGTGTGCATGAAAATATCTGTTTGTCCTGAGTCTGGGCGTAATTATCTATATAAGTATTTACAAAATAAAAAATGTATATGTAAGTATATCAGTTGTCTGGTTTCCATAGTACAAGCTCTGCTTAGTATGGGTTCAGATGGCCTTGTGTGATAAGTCCCAGGATATTATCTATTATTAATTTAGGTACTTAGGTTTTGCTTCTACACAAGCACGTCATTCACATTGTTCCTCATAGCTTTTTAACATTACTTATTATTTATTGCTAACCTTTAAGATACTTGTGAAAAGTCGATGCTAATATAAAAAAAATATAGGGTTGTCTGTAAAGTCGGTTTACGGACGATAGTTTAACGTGACAACGTCATAACAGATAGATGCGGCGCAAGCGTACAATCAGCGTAACGGGACAATGAGTCATCCTTTTTCGTGCATGCAGCCAGCGTTCATCGATTTATTAGACGTTGTCACGTCAAAAATAACATAAATTATTTATTAAAAAGTTAATGGCATGATTTATGGTAAATAAAGAGTGATATAAAAAATTAATTTCATTGCTTGCTTTTCTAAATTCAAGAAATAGTTAAAAGATTTTATCTCACATATCAAAGGATTTAAACAACTTTCTTTTAGATTATGTTGCAATGATAAGCCCGCCACACACCGGTAATACCTCAAACCAGAATCGACCCCGCACTCCAGCGAGAGTTTTCTTAAACTGTCGTTAAGACTTGTCTAGATAAATTTAGGGTTGTTATATATAGTTTCGTATGTTATTATTTCGTTTATATAATTAGAAAAGAGTTTTTATATTATAATAAAAAAATGGTGACAACCAGTCAAGTGAATCGATGCTATGAAGAAGTTGATGAAAGCTATGACTGAAGAACCGGGTGCTTTACCGCACTTTGGAGGCCTATGTGTAGTAGCACTTTATGATTGGCTGAATAAAGATAATAATAATAAAAGTTGTTTGTTGTCTATTTTTATAATAATCTTTATGATCTTCATTTAAGATAACATTTAGAATACAAACCTTAAAACTAAGTATTAAGTATATTGTAAAAAAAAATATTAATAAGGTTCCGAGAAACCAATAAATGTACGTTCGAATGTGACAGACATTAACCATCCTTACATACTTAACAAAAGTACAATCATTTGTTAAATATAACAACCAGTAGAATTTTACAAACTCGAAACTCACCGTGAAAACATAAGAGCACTGGAGGTTAATATATAAAGATGAAAACGGTCGTAAGCTGTCAGTTTAGTGATATGCGACATTGACCATTATAATCATAACGTTTCAAGAGTACGCGCATCAAAATAGTATATCACCATAATTCGTTTGACAAAATATACATAAGAGCCCTTGAGGTTAATATATAAAGATAAATAAAAAGACATACAACTGTAGCAGCCCTGTAATACATACTCACTTTCAAAAACACTTCCAGGTAATAACATAAGGAAAAAAATATATAACTTGAAGTTAAACGCAACTAAATGCTTAACAGTTTTTTTCCTCCATCTTGAAAGGAAAAGTAGCTTTTCACTTTTTTTTTAACTTAATCTTAGATTTCCTGTTTAACTTGTTGGTTTAACTTCGTACGAATTTAACACGTACGAAGTCGGGATGGGCAGTTATCTATATAAATAAAATGATAGAGGTCTCCAGTTGTGCGCGCATCACGGAAAAACTACTGGATAGATTTCAATGAAATTATCTAAATTTAATTCTTAGACACTTGTCCCTTATCAAAAAAATTATTGCGATATCTTCATTTAATAAAAAGTTATTAAAGTTTCAAGAAACAACGATTTATATATGCACTGCGTGTTCAGTGATGTATGTTTAAACAAAGTATATTTTTGCTTGAGATCTTTTTGATGTTTTTTTCCTTAAGAAAACTTTATTAATATATCAAGCAACGCGGACGAAGTCGCGGGTATCAGCTAGTACTTACTTATATTGTAATTGTGAAAGTGAGTTTTTTTGTTACTCTTTCACTTCAAAGCTACTGAACTGATTCAAAAATGAAAAAAAAACAATTACATACATTATCAGGGGTGTACAAAAGCACATAGGTTATCTAACTACCCTCTCTCACGCGGGCGGTAACTAGTATATATCTTAATAATATAAAACACAAACAAACACACACAAATGACAAATGGGCCTGATGTTAAGTGGTCGCAACTGTCAAAAGATAAAAATTAACCATTCCTTACATCGCTAATGGGCCACCAACCTTGGGAACGATGATGTACCTTGTGCATTTAGTTTCACTGGCTCACTCGTCATTCAAACCGGAACACAATAATACTAAGTGCTGCTGTTTGGCGGTAGGATATCTAGTCGTCGGTACCTCCCCAGACGGGCGCAAAGCCTCCTAGTAAATACTTTACATCTTATAAATATTTCCTTATATAATTGTAATTGTACATCAAACATTAGATATTAAGAGGACATAGATATTTATCAGTCAATTTCGTGAATAAGCTCCAAAAACCTTCTTCTCAAAAAGGAGAAGAGCCCTTAGCCCAGTAGTGGGACATTCACAGGCTGTTACTTTATTTATCTGTCGATATTTCAAAACAGTTTATAAAAGGCAATGAGATCGGGCGCGGTTTTCGAACTGGTTTAGTAATGAGTTTGGTAGCGTAATCAGTGTTACTTGTTTCCTTTTAAAACTATTTACTATATTTGGAATTGAGTAGTTGATAATAAAAAACATATAATTTGATAAGACATGGACATGTCGGGAATCTTGATTCAACTGAAGATAACGACTTCAAAGTACAACTTAATTTTCATTCAAAACTCGGCGGCAGATAGGAATAAATAGCGTTGAATGAACCACAACAAACTCTTGTTTTGTGGTGGTCACGACCCTCAGCATTGAGGAAACCGAAGAGAGGATTACATCTCGTGATCGTTGGTGATCAGGTCAAAATTTATTTATTGAGGACAGTGATTCCGCACCAACTAAATTATATGAACACGCGCCGGTGGTTGAGAGCGTAACGCGCTTTTTGTGTCTGGGTGATGATATGCGGGTAGCTTTGATTAAAAATATCACTACAAGAATTCAAGAAATTATGCAGAAGTTGCAAGCCCAAAAATCTCATTTATAAGTCTTTATAATGATATGTCTTCATTGTTAATTAATATTATTTTTTAATATTGTGGTTAGTTACTTATGCCAATCGTTTCTAATAATAACAATGATTTATACACTATATTTTTTAAACTTTATGGTCTCTGCTAATAAGCTGAAAAAGCGGTTGGGAATCTCTGATTTAGAACAACCAACATTGCTTTATACAGAATTTCATTTCAGTGTTCTCGCCGTAAACCTTTAGCAGGCAGACTTCTCATTTATAACATTAGTAGAGTATATATGTATATATGTATGTATGTATGTCCGGTTTTGCTAGAAAGCGGGAAGTCTCCCACATCAATGAACAATGGCGAATACCGAATAAGTTATTACACATACAAACATGCTTTCACTCGAGAATCACTTAGCGATGAATTAATTTAAGTTATTTATAACTTCCTAATAAATTGTTTCATTTGCAAATAAATAAAAATTTTAACAAAACAAAAACCGACTTCATAGAAAAACAAATTAATATGCACTAAAAAGTAAAAAAATAATTGCGTATTCTTCCATAATTTGATAATTAACTTACTATTTTCTACTCATCAATATGTAGGTACGAATGTGTTGAGTGGTTGATAATGTATTTACAATTATTGTTACTTTTGGAGTCGATGTCAGCCAAGGTGGGTTTATAACTACATACATTGTTATAGGTGAGATGTGCTTGTGTCACACGCGCAACTTTACGAGGCGAATAAAAGTCAATTTGTAACGTGTATGTTTTTGTTTGTTTTTAAAAGATTCCCGTATTATTATTGCTAGGTATATTATAGTGTTTCCTTAGCTGACATCGACTGCCATATTTTAACCCCTGACCAATAAATAGTTATTGGGTTTTTCTGTCAGAAAATTCTCAGTAGCAGGAAGTTGGAAGTGTGTACACTCCCGTGACTCGTAAAGCACGTTAAGCCGTTGGTGCTGCGCCTGAACTCTTTCCGGTCGTGTCAGATTACCGTCCCATCGGATTATGAGAGCTAAGGAAAAGAGAGTGCACCTGTGTTTGCGCACACACACTTGTGCACTATAATATCTCCATCGCTAAGTTGGCTAATCTCTCTTTAGATTGGCCGCCGTGGCCGAAATCGGCCCCTGACCTCACTCACATAACCAGCGCTCAATCTCATCTTGCTTATTATCAATAACAAACTTTATTTATTTTTGTGTTGCAAATACAAGTTCGCAACAAACTGTGAATAGCGTTAGTTGTTATTATTTTATTTCTACCGCTGAAAAGCGACAAATCAGTCGACCCGATATCAAAACCGGCTCCCTTATAATGCAATCCGTTTTTTGCGGGGTTCGATGCCCGGCCGATAATTGTCGTCGAGGTTGCATTGATGATTACATAGAGTATTTACTTACAGATAAATATTATTTATTGCATAGATATAAAATAATATAAAAATGTAACTCATATTATAAACTTTATAACTTAACTAGGTAAAAATTGGTTAATTTTTTTAATGTGATGTTTTTTAATTCTTATATATTGTTAAATGTAGTTAGTTATTTTAAATGTAATTATGAATTCAGTCACTTTTAATTATTTATTTTTCTTGGTATTGTATGTCAACGCAAATTAATATATAACCAAAAGTTATCAACAATTCTCGATACATACAATCTAGGCTTTTTGGCTGTAAAATTTAACTAGTAATTAAGTTGATAAATTAAAAAGTAAAAGCTAAGTAAACTTGTTAAGGATGTCCCACGGCTGGGCAGACTTGGCGCACTGATTGCTGATGTGTCGAAAAATTAGTAACAGAAATTAGCACGTAATGAATTATAAATAAAAATTCAAATGAAAATCGACTTTACCAACGCCATATAATGTTTAATAAATTCAAAAATCTTTACTTTAGTAATTTATTAAAGTATACTTTTAAATAGTTATTCCACGAGAACCGTTGTGTCAAGAATGTTAATACGCTACCGAGAAGAACGGGCGAGTAACGAAGCAATTACACTTCTAAATAAATATCTAGACAATTCACAGTATTTCAGTGCAACGTTTCTAGTGTAACATTTGAGTGAAACGTTTATACGTTAGATTTCACATCCACCACGTGTATTGGATTATATTATTACACACGACTATATTTTTTATTTATTTTTAAATAAAATTTAAATACACATTTTGAAGCTCTGGTTATAGCTACTCTATAAATATACGCGCCTTCGATTCATTCACGTTTGCAAACTTATTCGTTTACTGTGACCCCGATACGTCTTGCAAGAGCCAAGCCTACGTTACGTATACATCTTAAATCAATCATAAAACTTCTAACTTTACACCTTATCTCCTTATCATAAAGCTTTATTTCATTTGCCAATTAATTGTGGAACATTTTTCGAAATCAAATTTAGAACAAGCTAATTTATACTTGACTGGGTTGTCATAAAGATTAATTTTTATAGCAAAAAATTGACATACGTCGTTTTCGTTTCGTGCAGTTTACTCATTTATTCAAAGTTATTTGAAAATATTTAGTTTAATTATGATTGCGTTCTTTGTATGACTAATCGGGATTAGATTCATTCAAATACGGTAATGAATTTTGAAATAGCTTTAATGTAGCTACTGCATTTTTGAATTGGATGTTTTGAAAATGGAACGTCGTTAGAGATTGCTATTATAAATTGGATTAAATTATTATTGATAGCGTCACACAACTATTTTTTTTTAAAGACGACGCCTCTTAAGTTCAAATCCTAATATCAACAACTTGCATTGCGAAAAAACGAAATTATCGTTTTCAAATTACACAACTATAAAAATCTAATTACATATAATGCGTATTAAATAATTTAAATATAATTATCTAGATTATTACAACTGGCCCTAATTCATTTTCAACGCCCAGTAATATGAAGAAAAAAAAACAATGTGCAACAAGGAATTTATAGTCTTGCGATTTGATAATAAATTACGCATTCGCACATGTTATTTCGTAGAAATGACCTCTGTTAGTGCTATTTTTTCAATAATGTTTATTTTTTTAATATCAAAAATGGAGTAGACAAATGTCTTATAGTCTTAGCACACAATGGTTTCAACTTTTAATCGAGATTTAATTAAAAGCGTATGTATCTATCGACGGGAATAATCACTGACAACCAGGTGTCCCATTTCTCATAAAATAAAAAAAAAGTTTAAAAAAGTTATTTACAGTCCCAAAAAAATGATTTATAAGTACAAATAATTGTAATAAGTTGCGCCTGTTTGTAAAAAATAGCAATAATCATATCAATACATTTGCTTATAATATGTGAAAGGTTTTTTGTGCGTCTACCTCCTCCTTCCAAGTAACCTCTCTCCTAAGGAAATGTAATTTCAAAATATATATATATATATATAATTTTATTCAATAATTCCATCCAACGATAATATTCAGTATATTATATTTGGAAACTAGGAACCAGCAATGAAGTAGGTAGGTAGCGTGAAGGTAGCCAACATAAGTCCTTAGCGTTTTTATTCATTTACTAGATGTACCGCGACTTCGTCCGCGTGGAATTTAACAAAAAAGTTAATTAGTTTATTTAGTTTTTTTTTAGTTTTGGCATTTTTATTTTAATAATCCTTTTTTTCTTAAATAAAAGTAGCCTAAGGTACTCCTTATTACATCAGCTACCTGCCAATAAAAGTCCTGTCAAAATCGGTCCAGCGATTTCAGAGATTAGCCGGAACAAACAGACAGACAAAAATTGTAAAAAATGTTATTTTGGTGTATGTACCGCATTTATATTCATATGCATGTAGTAAAAAGCAGTTATTTCAATATTACAAACATACACTCCAATTTTATTTATATGTATGTATAGATAAAATTGGAGTGTATGTTAAAACCGCAAAACAGCAGTACTTGTTATTGCTGTGTTCCGGTTTGAAGGGTGAGTGAGCCAGTGTAATTACAGGCACAAGGGACATAACATCTTAGTTCCCAAGGTTGGTGGCGCATTGGCGATGTAAGAGATGGTTAACAGCTCTTACAACGCCAATGTCTATGGGCGTTGGTGACCACTTACCATCAGGTGGCCCATATGCTCGTCCGCCTTCCTATGCAATAAAAAAAAAATAAAAAAAGATAAAACCACAATTACAACATACATATAAAGCATTTATGGGCCACTTGCTGGTAAGTGGTCACCAACTCCCATAGACTGAAAGAAGTAATGTTTACCATCGCTTACATCACCAATGCGCCACCAACCTTGAGAACTAAGATGTTATGTCCCTTGTGCGTGTGATGAGCTTGTGACGTCACATAGTGACATATTGTTTTAAATAAAAACCGGCCAAGTGCGAGTCGGACTTGCGCACGAAGGGTTCCATACCCTTATCTATAAAAACGGTAAAAAATAATGTCTGTTGTATGGTCTTAAATATTTATTTGTTGTTCTAACGGCAACAGAAATACATCATCTGTGAAAATTTCATCTGTCTTACTATCACGGTTCAAGAGATACAGCCTGGTGACAGACGGACAGACGCGACGGACAGACGGACAGACGCGACGGACAGATGGACGGACGGACGGACAGCAGATTCTTGGTAATAAAGTTTCCGTTTTACCCTTTGGGTACGAAACCCTAAAAATTACACTTCGACTTATTTCTAAGAGCTAGCTTTAAGTTGATCATGGATATCAGCTGAATATGATATGACCTGAACAGAGACCTGGACAGAGATCTAAGGTAACTTGACTTTGCATTTGAGCGCCCCCCCCCCCCAGCGGTTAGAGTAATATATTATTTTGCCTGGCCTTACACCTACGCCTGGCTGGCCCCTAGGCCGATGCCTTGTTCAAGGCACAAATCCGAATCCCAAATATGACAAATTTTCATAATGCAAGAAAATGGCAACATCCTTTTACAACCAAATAATCTTAACGCCATCTTGTTCTAAAATTAATCAGATAAATTATATATATAGTAAATTCGCAAGAAGAATGTTATGAACGTAACAGCAATGTTCCTAACATAGATAATTAATATAATTAATTAATCGTTACTTGGATCTAACAGCGATGCTCCGGTCAGGTGCGCTGTGCGGCGGGCTTCCGTGTTGACCGCCATGTCGTTAAGGGGACGTTCTTTGAAACAATTCCAAATTCAAATAAATTTATATGATATTATATTCCTCTTAAATAACAAGGAAGCCTGGTTTTTTTTTATTAATAGACCATCGATACATAACACACATCCTATATTGTTATATTAAATATGCAATTTATATAGAGCATGATTGCAAGTAGTAAACTCTGTTCCAGGGAGCACTGCACTAATCAACCACGACGAGTTTATCTCGAAAGACATTTCATAATGAAACATGAACTTTATGGTGGACATCTTTAAATACAACATTAATTATACAAAATATATAACATACTTGGATTTGTTAATATATCACAATAATATCAATTTAAATGAAGAAAAGAAAATATTCAATTTATTTTTCCTTTGGAATAAAACCATTTCATTGAGACAAAGATATGCCTTTTTTGTAACGAGTTTAGGAGATTTCAAAAAATAATATTATTATATAAGTAGCTATGCTTTGCAATTTCACCGGCTTTAAATATTTTTTTAACATGGCAAGCATAAATAAATTTATAAGGTGATAAACGATACCAGTTGTAATAATATCGTAGGACGACTTTTACATCGAGTTATGATATCTGAAGGTCCTCTGGGACCACTCACTTGTGTATGCGATTGCCAAGAACCAAGTCTTCACGGTGACTGATTTTGAAGCCTCATACACTGGGCCTAGCAAAGAGAATGTGACTTGTTACGAGTACCTCTTGGTATATTATATTTAAAATTTGGTAGACAGATGGCTTATGAAACAAGAAGTGATATACTTACCAAAATTTATATTATATATATATGCTAAATATGCCTTACAATGCCAATGCCTATGGGCGTCGGTGACCACATACCATCAGGTGGCTATAAAACAAATATAATAAAATGCATAGTTTTTATGTCCTGTGTTATAGCAGTAATGCACTGTATTGACTCGGTGCACCGCACACAACGGTACGCTTCGGTCAGATGCGCGCCAAGCTTCCGCCTTGACCGCAACTAGTGCCAGTGTTACCATTATCATTCTATTTCTTGTTGTTATGAACTTATAGGGAACTTAATTTTATTCGGAATTATGTATATTTTTTGTTTATTCCATAGCCTGGTTTTAAAAGGGCCAATATCAATATTTCATGACAGCCTTTTAGCCTAATATTGTTGGTTATAGTGATATTAAACTTATGCCGTTTTTAATCAAATTAGTTTATTATTTCTTAAGCAATTTGATAAATGGCATACGTGGTTTACATTTCACTTAAAAATGTAGGTTAGCCTTTAAAAATCAAGAAAAAAAGACTACATATTTAAAAGCGTATATAATATTTAATATCGGCTTAAAATAACTCAATTAGCTGATGATAAATGCTCTTATTTTGTACTTTATTATATAAAAAAAAAACTAAACTTCATTTTTAATAAAAATAATTTGCTTATAAATTTTATCATTCAATTATTTGCGACAATTTATAATTAAATGAAATAATAAGATTCTTCATTTAACATTTTGTGAAGATTTAAAGAAACTTAAAACGTGTCATGTCACATTTAAGTTCATATGTGAAATAAGTATGTTACTTGATTGTTTTACATCTTAAAAGTTCGAAACTAAATTCACAAAAAATTTACACCTTGTTATTACAAAAAAATGTAATAATGTAATTTATCTTAATTACTGTTTGTGTCAAAATTAATAAAAACCTGGCCTGGCCTTAACAACAGCACTCGCTGCTTAAAGCAATCGAGAACCAAGCGAGCATTCTCCCGCGACCGCGACGGTACGCACACGTACGTTCGGAAATCGAATACTTATTTTTTGTTTAGTGTTTTGAAACAAGTGTCCGTTCGAAAAAAAAATAAC
The DNA here is from genome assembly GCA_963151315.1 of Nymphalis c-album. NCBI lineage: Eukaryota > Metazoa > Arthropoda > Insecta > Lepidoptera > Nymphalidae > Nymphalis > Nymphalis c-album. The sequence continues at coordinate 8,064,188 of OY720610.1, forward strand.
AGCTCCAATAATTTTTCACGAGAAGTATAAATGTCAAATTGACAGTTTTTTTTAATTCGTTTGTGCTCTACTTGTGCCAGTGACATAATTCACACGATTTAAAAGATATTAGTGTTAAGTGCGAAATCTATAAAAAAAACTGTTACATGTGTTTATTTCTTTATTTGAAGTTGAAAAAGGATATAAAATTATTTTATTACCAGTAAAAAGCAAATTCCATTCCAAATTCGATAAAAACCATTTAAAAAAGAAAACATTAAATTATAAATATAATTTTAATATGCATTTTTTTGTAATTTCTACAATATCTATATACATACATATATTATATACGTATACTAGGGAGGTCGGAAATATGTGCCATTATATTATATAATGACCGATAAGAAATCAACAGTTATGTTCATTAATAGAAAGGCTGTTTATAAAATCAAACTCGATATATTATATTTTCACATACATCAGGAGAATTTTTACCAGTCCGCCCAATCTATTTATGAAAAAAACTTTAATTAATTTTTAAAAGTCCTATTACATTAATAATACTCAATACATTCTTAATCAAATAAATATCTATCATTCAAAACAGATAAATATAAAAAAGACAAAATTAAAAAATGCAATAAAAGTAATTTAAGGAAAAAAACACTTCAAATTGTTAATGTGATTTTTACGGGCAACATTAAATTAATGTTACTTTAAAAAAAGTATATAATCGCTATCGTCATTCTGTCAGCCATTTTGAAATTCAACGGTCATACTTTCTTAAATATCTTCTTTGTTTTATTGGTATTTATTTACTTCACACTTTCCATTCACGAATCATTTGTAAAAAAAAATGATAAGTATATTTATTCACTATTGCTCGTGTATTTAGTCGAACTTGTTCTATTTTTAAAATAATTTGAAATTATGACCTCAGCTTATTATTTCCAGAAGTCGATAAAAAAAGTCAAATAAAAGTGGAGATAAGTTCTAACACCTTTATCCTTTATTGATTAAAGATAGTTTTAATTATATTATTATTATTGGACTATTGCTATGTTATTCTCGGATTAGTTGTGAAAATATAAGTCACTTTCGCGTTTATTATACTAGCTATATATGATTTGCTTAGAATATAATCTCGGATAGTGGTTTTAAAACTACTTATAGGGATTAAACTTCCTACCTATGTAAATATAACACAAAATTTGTAGTGTTTATGCGGATTTTTTTTTAACAATGCCTAATAGGTACAAATATCCGTAACATTAGGTATTAATTAAATATAATCACTACAATGTTCACATTTGAAGTACATAAATAAAACAAATACAAGAGTCAATGGTACATGATGTTAATATGCATATTATTTATATAAAAGTCATTGACTTATCATTTGAAATAAATTATGAACTATTGTTATAACACCTTATTTTTTTTCTCAGAAAAAATCTTGATAATATATAACGTTCAAAATTGTTTACATAACATTATTTAAAATAAATTTTCAACTATCATAGTAATCTAAGTAATTAATATGAATCATGTGAGAAAAGAAAAAACAACAAAACGGCTTTATGTACTTATAAATGTTGATTAGTTTAATAATGCTGTCCTCTTCTTTCTAATGTCAATTTTACGATGACAGTACGAAAAAAATCAATGCAATCGCTATTATAAAATAAATATTTATTACGAAAAATCGAAAATGTTTACATACATAAAAAACTTAAAATCGATAAAACTTGGCTGATTAATTTCATTGTCGCGTACATTCATTTACGTTTTATAAAAAAAATAAACACATTTAGCAGTTTAGATTATAACAATTGTTAAATAATTTCCTTTTTGTTTATTCTTTAAAGGTGATAAAAATACAAGATTTTCAGTCGAATCGTTGTCTGTTTTGTGATGTGAACTTTATAGTGACAAAAAAAAAACTAAATTGGCGCGAATATGATGAAAATGGCGTCAGTTATTATGGTGAGATGTTTTTTTATTACATAATTGTTTTTTTTTTTTTTAAATATAACATTACTATTAATAAAATTATTGGCTGCGATGCAGTCGGACTAGACAATAATTTTGGGTGAAAATTTGTTAAATCTGGTAGAGCTTGGTCCCTGCTCTTAAATATAATACTTACATTCCGAAATAATGCGCCTTTTTGAGATAAACATTTTACTTGGTAGAGCTTTGTGCAGGCTCGTCTGGGTAGGTACCACCCACTCATCAGATATTCTACCGCAAAACAGCAGTACTTGGTACTGTTGTGTTCCGGTTTGAAGGGTGAGTGAGCCAGTGTAATTACAGGCACAAGAGATATAACATCTGAGTTCCCAAGGTTGGTGGCGCATTGGCGATGTAAGCGATGGTTAACATCTCTTACAATGCCAATGTCTATGGGCGTTGGTGACCACTTACCATCAGGTGGCCCATACGCTCGTCCGCCTTCCTATGAAAAAAAATAAATAAATAAATAAATAAACATTTATAAACATTTATAACTTCGAAGTGGGTTAAATACGAAAAACATTACTGTCATTTACTGTAAACACAACATAGATTAAAAATTACAGAGATGATTTTGTAAACGTGCGATAATGACGTAAACCTCTATGGTTTATATACATATGTTTATTATTATTATTATTTAGTGAAAACCGAATCGGCCAACCCCGACTCCACTTAGTCTTATCTATCTTACCCCTAGAGTATTTTTTACGGAGGGCGGGGAGCCCCCGCCTGCCGTAACAAAGCACAGGCTCGAGCGTGAGCGGCTGAGACTGGTCGAAGTTATTTTTTTTTTAAATACGACAAGACTTTTAAAGTAATGCCTAAGTAGGTGCTTATTCTAGAACTAAATACAGATCAAAAATACAAAATTTGCAGAAATACTTTTTATTAACCGTAAAATAATAAGAATTGTACGAAATTACACACTTGACAGTTTATTGATACGATTAATAAACATTAAATGTTTCTGGCAACAATTAAACAAAATAAACTTATACCCCTATCTGTGTTTATAAAAAAATATATTGATCAAAGTTTTAACTTCAATATGGTGTACGATATGAACGTTGTTTTTAAAAGTGTCGAGATGGATGAACCTGTCAGATGAAATTCTGCTACATCTGTATCCCCAACAAGCTGGATAGGAACACGTTTAATGCATTCATGTGTTTTAACCACTGTGCAATCACGGCTTTCGAATGAATAATAAATAATGATTAAGCATCAATTTGTTATTATTCCCCAAAATTGTTAAACCAATTTAAATTGACACATACATTACGATGTCATAAGTATTTTTATAATTATATAATTCTTAAAAATAAACTTAAAAAAATGACTTAGTACATTTTAATTTACGTCGTACGAAGCGTATTACAGTGTTACATACATATATAGAAACGATAGCAATGAAAATCTCATACGGGTAACAGACCTGAGAATACAAGGTTCGTATCTCAGCCACGTTTCCTGTATATATAAATAAATACAGCCGTTGAACTGTGAAAGAAACCGTGGAGACGTTATTTGTACTAAACCTTTCTTATTTTTTCCGAACCGGTGGTAGTTTCAAGTTTGATTGTCAATAAGTAAGGCCTCCATGTTGAATAAGCTATTTTGCTTTAATTTTGTTTTTTGACGTGACAACGTCTAATAAATCGATGAACGCTGGCTGCATGCACGAAAAAGGATGACTCATTGTCCCGTTGCGCTGATTGTACGCTTGCGCCGCATCTATCTCTCTTTCACTCGATTGCCCTATGAGTGCAAATAAAAGTAAATTTATCAATTAAACTGTAGATTTCATTTCACTCCTTCTTTGTATCCAGGATAATGATAATTCAATAAAAATGATTCAATTTTATTCATAAAAGTATGCAGTCATTTCATCAATGTTTTGTTATGACGTTGTCACGTTAAACTATCGTCCGTAAACCGACTTTACAGACAACCATTTTGTTTAATTAAATTATATAGTATATTACTGTTGTATATGAAAATTGATGTTGGTATATCTGTAAGTAGTAACAGCCTGTAAATATCCCAAGTCTGGACTGAGGTTATTCCACCACATGTGGTAGAATTTCAGGGGAAATAGACACATGCAAGTTTTAAATTCGCTCAATTGTTTTTCATTGTTCAGTTGTTTTCAAGTGATTCGTATTCATTGATTGGTGAAAGTTGCAATAGTGATTTATTAAAGAAAAATATTAGTATCAGTGTGCCAATACTTCGGAATTACTTCATCAAAAATATTAACATTAATAAAGTTATTTAAAATTATTTTACAACGATTTGACTCCACGGATCGCAACGATCATTGCACTTGATTGCGTAATGTCTCTGACCGGCCGCATCGATTTATAGTCTAGTCTATCCTAGCCCAGCGCAGCCTAGCATAGGCAAGACGAGTTTTCTAATCTGCTAGCAATTTAAATTACGGAATTCCGTTTCCTAATTACTCTTAAATGGCTTGATGAGTTCTGTTTATATAAATAAATATATTCAATATATAAGCCCACACAATATATGTATTATTAATTTTGTTAAATACCTAACTTCTTAATAACTTCATCTTGGTCATCATATTGTTTTATTCTTAAATTAAATATATTTTACAAATAAGCCTCTTCTAATGCATAAAGTTTTTTTGCCTAGCCACGCTGCTCCATTATGCACCCAGCTTGGTCTGGGTTTCCTTACTAAGTTAAATAATTCACCAATAAAGCAAATGAAAAATAATTGCGCTTTGTTAAGGTTTAAGCCTGCATTTTCGATTTAAGTTACGTATTTTATCCACTTGCAGTCATGGATTACTATTGAGACTTAGGCGAAATGTAATCAGATTAACGGTTATGATTACAGTAACGAAAGTAATCAAAAATGCAAAGTGAACTGATTCAAGTAACTGTCACTAGTACCAATTGCAGTTCGATCGCTTGGGGACGGGGCGGGATCACGGACGTCGGTGTTGGGATTTATAATTGAGATGCAATATTGATTCTCACATACTAAATTGAATAAAGTTCTTAAAAAGATTGTATTTAATGAGTTAAAAGTTCAACGGAACCTCACAGAGTAACCGGTTCTCGTAACCTACTTACTTATACCGTTAAAGATAGACTATAATGTTATGGGTTTTTGGAAGACGTAGGGTATTAATTTAAGATATAATCATTGATATATATTAATATTATCAATGACAAAACTGTCTGTCTGTCACGCCTTCAAGACCATCGCCTTCTATACAACTGAAATGATTTTAATTAAATTTAATAAGCAAACTTGCGCAGGGAATCTCCTTGCTATATATTCATGTATGTACCTATTTCTATGATTTAATAATTAAAAATTACATTAATCTTTGTATCATACACAAGCTGTGCCCCGGGGTTTCACCCTTATAATTAATAATAATCAGCCTAGAGCCTTCCTTGATATACAACACAAAAATATTTTTTAAATTCGAACCAGTAGTTCCTGAGACTAGCCGGATCAAACAAACAAACTCTTCAGCTTTATATATTAGTATTGATGAACATAAAAGTATACCAAGACTAATTACTCGCCAGTGTACTGTAACCCATAAGAGTCAGTCTGAAGCAATAATCGAGAGCCACTCGATTCTGATAAGCCAAAAATAGAAGGTCGTCTCTCGCCTTCGTAACTTCCGTTCGCTTACGAAATTATTCCGTAACTTAATACCATTACAGAATTTGTGAACAGCTCGCTTAGAAGATCCCATTCCGATTCCTGGTGAGCAACTTTGACAGAACTTTATCCATCAGTGATCTGTCTGTCCGTATACCCTCTGGATATAGAATAGAAGATAGCAGAAAAGTCAAAGACAAGTCATTATTCATCCATCTTTTATGCCTCCGTTAAACAAATATCCAATTAGATTTTTTTTATTTTTTGTACAATTTGTACCTTTAATACATTAATATTTAGAACATGTTTTATTTTTAAACAAATCGTCAACGTTTCTATTAATAACTTAAAAAAAAAGCTCCCAAAACAATCAGCAGAAACATTTTTGTTGAACATTGAATATACTGTAGAGTTTTACTAGAACTTTGTGCAAGCTCGTCTAGGTAGGCACCACCCACTAATCAGATATTCTACCGCAAAACAGCAGTTCTTGTTATTGTTGTGTTTCAGTTTGAAGGGTGAGTGAGCCAGTTTAACTACACGCACAAAGGACGTATCTATATATCTTCGTTTCCAAGGTTGGTGGCGCATTAGTAATACTTCTGACATCGCCGACATGATATCTGACATGTCGATGGGCGGTGGTTACCACATAAGGCTCGTCTGCCTACCTATAACATAGAAAAGACATCAAAATGTAAAAATCCATGTTTTTGTTAACATGTACATTAAGATATTCCTATACAAGTTGCCTACAATTATAAACACATGATTTTTGTTTATTCCTCCAGTTTGTGGAAGCGATATCGATCGAGTTGCATCGTTAATGGCCAAGCATTGTCATTTGCATTGTTTTTGAAACGTGACTCGAATACGTTCCATATAAACCGTACTGATCTTGTTTGTTCTTTATTTGTATACAATTTTTAAACGAATTCAAATAAAGAATGTTTTCTTTTTTTTAAAATATATTAGGCTGTTTCTCGGAAAAGGGACTTGAATATTGGGACGATTTTAACTGTTTTCTATTGAGGTAGGTTTGAGTTCGAACGAAAACGCAATAACTACCGAACGGATTTCCTCTAATATACGGACTGATTCATGATTTCAATTTATTTATCGTTTAACGTTTTCCTATAAACGTACTTACTTCACTCATTCGTAAAAGATATATTTAATACATAAGGGCCCATTTACGACTTTCTTTTATTTCATAATATACCTTGAAGCGAATGCATCGCGTCCATACATTTAATATTTACATAATCTTTGTGTCACATGTTTTGAAACATATAATTCCGCGGCTGCGTAACGAAACCTGAATTTTCGGCCCAGTTTTATAACTCTTTATCATTAGCCGTTTTCGGACGAGTAGTCGGTTACGAAAATTTAATTATTAATGCGACTTATTAATAACATACACGCGTTTAAAAATAATATACCTACTCGATTTAATTTTACTTTTGAACGTATAGAAAATAACTTTGAACTCGATAGCCAGGGTAACCTATGCAATTGTATTTTATCATCTATTACCTAAACAAAACGTTTAAGCAAAACCTCTTCAATTATTGTTTAAAATCCTCGTTGATCTAGTGGCTACATGTTAGGCTACAGACACCGTGGTTCTGATTCCAATCCCCAGGTCGGGCCAATAAAATGTTATTCAGATTTTCTGTTGAAAATTTTCAGTAGCTGCAATTTGGAAGTGTGTACACTCCCGTGCCTCGGAAAGCACGTAAAGCCGTTGGTCCTGCGCCTAGCTTTCTGGTCGAGTCGGATTGCCGTCCCATCGGGTTATGAGAGCTAAGGGAATAGAGAGTGCACCTGTGTTTGCGCACACACTTGTGCACTATAATATCTCCTGCGCAGTTGGCTAATCTCTCTTGAGATAGGCCGCCGTGGCCGAAATCGGTCTGGAGGGCTATTATTGTTAAAAATCGTAATTGAACTCATTCAACAAATCACAATTCCCATCAATAATTTAATTCATTACCTGTCTGTTCACCAACAAAATGGCGGTTTGGAATTAGCGCGCGTCTTTTTTTTTATCAACGCGGTTCAATTGATCAAGAAATCTAACTATATATAAGTAATATACATATGTTAAATAACAAAATATTAATATGTATTATTTAAGTTAATATTAATTAATTAAACAAACAAACGTAACAAATATTCGTCTCTTATTCCAAATTATATTTTTGTTCCGTTTGCAGTTGAAACGCTTGGACCTTGGAGTAATAGTGCCAAAAAATTCATCCAAAATATTACTCCCCGCCTTATTGCCTCCACTGGTGACAGGAGGGCTGGTTCATTTTTCGCCCAGAGAATCGGAATTGCGATTCAAAGGGGAAATGCTGCTAGCATTCTTGCCACCATTCCACGCGGTCACGACTTGTATAATAATTATTTTTAAATGTTATTTGTATTTAGTTAAGGTTTTAATGTAAATTAATAAAACTTCAATATTAGTTAGTTAATAGTTTATATTAATTACTAGTTCACGCCGGGATTGCAATGCCTCTTTAAATTTATTTATAAACACTCATCCGATACAATACTCAGTTTCACAATTTTACGCTCACACAACAACGTTTTTTTAAATATTTGGTAATGAAGAAATATTATTTATGTAAGTATTTTAATTATTTGTGTTTCATAATGCATGTTTATGCTTTGTATTTGTTAAGTTTTATTTTAAGTTATAAGTATATCTTTTAATATTATTGCCAATGTCTGTTATATATTATTAAACCTACTTTCACATGCAAATCGACGTTCTTACAAATCAGCACTGCATAGCTAATTTGGTGATATGATTTGGTGATAGAGCTTTGTGCAAACTCGTCGGGGTAGGTACCACCCATTCATCAGATATTCTACCGAAAAACAGCAGTACTTTGTATTGTTGTGTTCCAGTGTGAAGAGTGTGTGAACCAATGTAATTATAGGTACAAGGGACATCTTATTTCCCATGGTTGGTGGCGCATTGGCGATGTAAGCGATTTCCTACAATGCCATTGTCTATGGGCTTTGGTGACCACTTACCATCAGGTGGTCCATATGCTCGTCCGCCTACCTAAATGATAAAATAAAAAATATGTCAGTTGTTATTGTCCCGTTTTTGAACGAAAATTAAACACATTCAACCTATTCGGCTTATTTCATTCGATTTCATTAAACTCTAAGCGTGATTGAGTCGGACAAACCTAGCTATTTGACAAACTTTACCCGTGGCTTCGCCTCCGTACTTAATTTGTTACTGAGAAAATAATGGCCGTTGCGTCATTGAAGTATGAAAAACGAACTAACCGTTGTTAACCCGAAGAACTTTAAGTGTATCCATGTAGTCACAGCGAGATATTTAATAAATATTTGTTTCCCAAAGACTGGAATTTTACCTGTACATACTCTCGAAAAAAACTGCATCAATACATACTAAAAACATACTCTAAAAAGCAGTTTAGAATCATTTTACAAGAATAATTAAAATTAAAAGCAATTAAGATATTCAGTTGGGACAGGAAAAAAATCAAAATATGCAAAAAAAGTATGTATATTACCATGTATGTAATCGTATTGAGAACCTCCTCCTTTTTTTAGTCGGTTAATAAAAAGATTAACGCCTCGGTGTCAACACAAGAGAGAGGTGTCATTTCTCCGCCCGAATTACTTAACAGAGCGCGACAGGTTACTTATTAGTATTTTTCGTTATCTGTTACAAATAATTAATAAAAAATACTGATATACCTTTTTATTTTATTTCAGGTGCATTTGTTTGTATATATTTATATACGGAAAAAATTAAGTTAATAGCTTAGACTGAATATATTGTGCCTTTTCCAGCTTCTATTATTATAAACTTCGATATTTTTTTTTGACGTTCGTAATAGGGTCAAATTTTAAAAATCGAATTCACATTGTTATAAACACCACAATTTTATAAGATTTAGCTTACAGATTTAACAATAAAAGTAATGTATTATTTTATTACATTAATTTGTTTTTATTTACAAGACTTATGCTCTACAAATTAACATTTAACACACTTAGCACAGATTATATCACGGATATTATAAACGCAAAACGATGTCTGATAGCAATGAAATTTTACTTAAAAAGAAATTGAAAATTGATCCAAATTTTCACTTGTTTTTTAATACCCCTATCTAGCTACCTATACCTTACTCAACTACATACAGCTACATTATGTACCGATATAATAAACAAAGAAATAACAATATACCAATAAGTCCTCCTGACCGATTTCGGCCACGGCGGCCAATCTCAATAGAGATAAGCCAACTACGCAGGAGATATTATAATGCACAAATGTGTGCGCAAACACAGGTGCACTCTCTATTCCTTAACTTTCATATCCCGGTGGGACGGGATGGGGAGGCAGTCACAGAGAAATAATATTTATTCAATTAATGATGATTAAATAAACTTCTGAACAAACATCGGGTGTCAGGTATTTAAATTAAAAAAAAAACTCGTTTCAAATATTGAATATTGTCAAATCACGCGAGCCGCTTTCACTTAGATTTGGTGAGATATTTTGTAATAGCTATTTCTCTTCGCTGGTTATGAAATAATGAAATCGATAGCGTATGTTAGATAAAAGTATATAATACTTTACATAATATGCATTTAGCATACAGAATTTTTTTTTTTTATAAAAATTTCAAGTGATATTTTTAAGAGAATCCATACAAATTGAAGTAAATAACTCAGTCTTACTCTTAGAAATCCAAATAAGATAATTGAACACATTCACAAAATCACAATTCGCGCCATTAATTTTATCTTTCTGTCTACCAACAAAATGGCGCTTTCTTCCTTAGCATGCATTTTTTGTTATGGATAGAGGAGTCTCCTAAATACACATATGTATATTTCAAATTGGATGCACCAATTCGAAAAATCCTTCTTCTCTACGTAGGACGTATGGATTTTTCGAATTGGTGCATCTTATTGCAATCTATATTGCATTACCCTTAGGCATTAAAATCAAAATTCCATCAAAATCGATCCAATCGGCAGAAAGCCGTTTAGGAGATTTACACACGCACACAATCAATAAACAATTTCGATATAGTTCGTTATATTTATTTACCGTTCAATTTCATAACAAAACACAATCAAAATCCAATCAATTATGTTATTTATAGCTATCGTAATAGAACTCAATTATATCCGCACGCAATTAATAGAAACTTGAGTAATTATAATAACAATTCGACATTGAAATTTGTACATAATACGACTTGTTTTGCCTTTATAATATAACGCATGAACCCAACGCACGTGTTCCTCTCCTCTTATGACCTGGGTTCCTTCAAACGAGGCCTGAAGAGGGATCTTGCGGGCCGACAAGGCGGGGGCGGCTAGTGCAGATCATTCTCTCTTCTCGGTCGTACTCTTCATTGCTGCAGGTCGTGTCCACTCTTTTCCAGGGTCTGGGTTACGTTCTTTGCAAGTTTCCTCCATTCCGTCCTGTCCTCAGGTTTTCTCAGGGCTATGGTCACTTGGAGATCATTCTACCCGACTGTAATGGCGGTTTGGACTCTACTACTACTTACCATCAGGTGTAGTCATTTGCCCTCCCGGGTAAAACAAAAAAAAATCTGAAACATTATAATTGAGTATCAATCAAATTCTATAAAAAAAACCCTTTACTTTATCGGATTAATTTGTTGTCCAATATTATTATTGGTATATTATAGTAGTGAGTATTATTAATTAAACTTTAAAAAAACACAAAGCACGTTAACCCGTTGGTCCTGCGCCTGAACTCTTCCGGTCGTGTCAGGTTGCCGTCCCATCGGGTTATGAAAGTTAGGGAATTGAGAGTGCCCCTGTGTTTGCGCACACATTTATGCACTATAATATCTCCTGCGCAGATGGCCGAAATCGGTCAGGGGGACGATTATATCTTTATTTTCCCATACAATTAAGTACAGCTTCCGTTTGGAGTGGGGACGACAGTATCCCAAGAGGTCCAGTCGAACCCGCGATCATAACACCGCCAGCCGGCTCATGAACCATTGCACTATAGACGTTTAAACTTGTCCGATAACACAGACGTGAAAGGTGTATGAGATGATTGAAAGTTGATGCTGAGCTTAATGATATTTGAGGCGACGATGACTTTGATGAAAGTAAATACATTAAATTATATCAATTTTAATCTAAGTAATTATATATGTATATAAATTAATTTTATAAACATAATTAAAATTTTAAAATGATTGGTTTGTTTGCTTTTAATTGGTGTTTCAGCTCGATACAGGGCTACCTGTCGGGGTTGGATTTGTGAATTTAGAGTAATTTTAAGGGCGAATAAATAGAGACTTCCTAAAGTTTTTTTACCTTGAACACGATTTGAATTATAAACACAACGCACATGAAAATTATGTATGTGTTTGAGCCCGCAAGCTTCGTGTAAAACTCATAATATTTAGGGCTTCATATTAACATGGTTCGGCTAGCGATGTAAAAGTAACAATTTCAATCCTGTTTCCTTGGGCTGTTGTCGTCTCCACACTTAACACAAGCCGTACTTAATAGGAGGGGCAATAATATATTAGTAAATCCATTGTTCGAGCTTAAACATAAAGTATAGCAACAACGAAACGCAAAACTGACGTCAACGACTGCGATTGGTCCTTCAACGGAATATTAAATTATAACGACACGAACCATCACTCGAGTAAAGCGCATATATTTAAAATCGCTTTTTATTTTAACTCCGATCGTTAACACCATAAATAACATTGCTATTATCGAACACAATTTATTTATAAACCATATAATGACAGCTAATTAAATAGATCACGTAGCAAAACAACATAAGTCGTAATTAAACGAAATCAACGATTCCTACCTATTTCGAAATGTCTATCCCGTATCTCGAGCGAAAGCTGGCCTAACTCCAAAAACGGTAAAAAACTGGCTATCAGGTTTTCATTACATATTTAATTACGCCCGTTTGTACGAGATAAGCCTGTAATTGAGTAAGTAATTGCGTTCCGAGGCGAAAGTAGAGAATGACCATGGAACATCCGCTTTCTAATGCTCACCATACAAGTCATAAGTACTAAATATTCTTAAATCATTTATTGTATTTTTATTTTCAATGACTTTGCCGATTCTAAAAGAAGATACTTCATGTCCTACTGCGGGGCTCAGGTCTCCTTTTCGTTTCATGGTAAAGTTACAACTCAAATATAAAAAGCTTATATGTGGCAGCCATTTTGAACTAAGTATATCTTGAGATATTGTCCAAAATTACATTTTGAGGTTATGTGGAAGTTGTTTGTATTCTATTGCAAGATTTGACTTGCAATTTTTTGTACATTAATAGTTGAGCAGTCTATTAAATGGTTTCGGAGCGTCACGGTAGCATGCGCAAGCGATCCCGTGGCGCTCCCCTTAAGACGGGAAGGGTACCGTGGTGGTTTTAGTCGGTAGGAGTCCGACATAACCCTCCATTCTACATCACATATGGAGAGTATCCATGATGGATTTCCCCACGAAAAAAAAAAAAAGTCTATTAAATGGTCATTTCTACACATAGATAATAATATAAATATAATATTTCTTACAATATTATATAGATAATAATATATATAATGGGCAATTGTGAACTAGGGTGTTACTTGTGCCGTTAAACAGAAACATACAAACATAAAAAAAAAAAACAAACCAACCCGAGTCGGCTGGTACAAAGCCCTTCCATATACATCCATACATACATACATAAATACATACATACATAAATACATACATACATAAATACATACATACATAAATACATACATACATAAATACATACATACATACATGTGCAGGTGCTATTTTTCTTTTGAGCCATGAAACTTCACAAACATACATTAATGTTTTTTCAATTAATAATAATACAAATGGATTTCCTTACTTGGGAAACTATTAACCTGTCATTCCTTTTATCTACTTACAGCGCCACTCTCTGTGGGCGGTGTACCACTTACCACATTTATTTGCCGTAATGACATTTGCAAGAAGTCTGGATGGGCAGCTAATTCCCGTCTATTGGCTGAAAGACACTGCAAAACTCGATAGCTTGGTCGCAATAAATATTTATCTTTACAAATTTCTCTTTAGGATATTAAAGCCGAAAATATAAAAAAAAAATGTTAATGAATGTATTGGAATAAAAAACAACATTAATACAAATCGAATTGTATAATAAATACAAAGAATATATAATAAACTAGCTGTGACACGCGGTTTCACCCGCGTATAATGAATAAAAATCAGCCTAGATTCTTCCTCGATTAAAAGGACTATACAACACAAAAGTTTTTTTTTTTTTAAATCGAACCAGTAGTTCCTGAGATTAGCCGGATCAAACAAACAAACTCTTCAGCTTTATATGTTAGTATAGATATATTTTTTTTTATTTATTCATTTAAGTCAGACAGGTGTCCATAAAGTGTTAGTAACAGTATCCTTAATCAAGATAGTTATCTTGATTAATATTTAGTTAAAAATTGGAGGACAATTCCGGTTAATTGGAGGACAATTCCGGTATGTCCTAAGTTATCTAATATACCATATGAACAAAGGCAAAGGCAAAAATCGAATATTAAAAAAAAAAACAATATATTTTGATCACATACATCAAGAATATAGACATACATCAAGTAATAACGTTAACCGGTATCTCAACACACATTATCACATTACCAAATAAAGAACAGGTTATACCGAAGATGGAAATAAATTATCCTTCGAAGTCCATCCATCTTTAAAACAATATCTATTAAACAAAATAGGATTCTTCGATTGACCTTCGCAACTTGTATCAATAAAATAACATTTATTCTTAGTATTGCTTATATATCTGTGTCTATCTGTGTATGTAAGAAATGTAATGTTATCGAAAATTATGACTTTAATTCCTCATGTTTTGAATACACTCAGTTATTTATAAAACAACCTCTATTTCGGTTACCAGCATTTATTTCAAGTCACAATTCCCGCCTATTTTTCTAATGACGCCATTTTGTTTTTCTTAGATAATAATACAAGATGACACCTGTCACAATAATAAAAACATACCTAATAATAAATTTACATTCTGTCATTATTGTATATTTGTAATTTCTTAATAAATATTCATAAGACTAATTATTTAATTATACATATTTCTTATAATGAACAAAATAAATATTTAAAAGTCAACTGTTATTTGATATTTATGTTCCTTATAGCATAACAATTAATAATTGACGCTTACTAACACTTGCGTGTAACCAAAGACTTAAGGAACATAAGTATCTTAACTTGAATTTCAGTCATGGCGCTCGATCAGTATATTTTTAAACACATAATAATTATAGTAATACTTAAATTATCGCTGTTGTATCGAACCATATTTAAATTGATATCGACTTTATTTCCTAGCGTATCGCCCGCGGTTTCAAGCGAGTAGTTCACGTTCCCGAATACGAGGACAAAATGTAGCCTATTTTATTCGCTGATAAAGCAGCTTTCCATTGGTGAAATAATTTTTAAAATCGGCTTAGTGGTATAGGCCTGAAAGCGTAATAAACAAACTTACATTCGCATTTATAATATTAGTAAGGATATATGATAAGGTTGTCTGTAAGAGATAGCTATTTAGCGATAAGCTAATGTGGAAATGCTTAATATGTTATTGTAAGGAAATATTTTTTCGTATCAAGGTTATCCAATTAAATGCAATAGCCATTAAATTAACAAAGAGAAGAAAAACAATAGCATTGCTTAATAAATAATTGAACATTTGATACAAAAATCACTGATACAAATCGAGAACAGGGTATTGATATTGAATATGGCCCTTATTACGAACGACATAAGGGCGATAATGTAGTATAATTAGGTTGTGTTAGAATCTTAACTATTTGTCGAAAAACAATGGATTCTGTAATACTATATGTAGTTGTATATAATGAAGATTGCAATTTTGAAAGTATCGTCTATTTATGGGTTGCGTCGAATTTTGGATGGATTCTAGAACTTACACTCACTTTTGAACCCTTATTTTAAAAGATTACTTAAATTCAATGATACCACCGTTTCGAAATTTAGAATCTTCCGACAATAATCGGAAACTCAGTAGTTTAATGACAATCAAGGTACAAAGATAATTAAATTAAATTGAATTATTACTTATCCTCTATGGAAATCAACGGATACTGACTTTTTCCTGTTGGTGTCAACTCAAAAGGAGAAGCCTTTTGAGTTGGGCACTTATTCCACTACGTGGATTACATATCATGTGGAAGCTTATCATTAGACACATGCAGGTTTCCGAGTACTGAGAAAAGGTACCATGCGAGGTCTCAATTGGGCGAATCCCTCCCCAGGTTGTATACTGTTACTAATCTTCAAACAGTGAGGTTGCCTGAAAGAAAAAACATACAGGTACATTAAAAATGACGTAAATCTAAAAAATTGCTAATTCAAAATATACACCATAGACAATACTACTATGGAAATATTAATCATACAGTCGTGGTACTAATAAAAAATGTCTCCAGCGAGAGCGCATCGGCTTCGGACGGTGTCGGAAATGATGAGATATGCGGCGTGTGTACGTTCGTCACTTCCGTCGACAAGACAGCCTCCGGGTGAAGGTTTCCGCTGGTGAAGACTATGTAAATATCTGCAGCTGTTTATAAACCACAAATATTATCAAAAGAATTCTACGCAAAAATTTCAATTACCTATATAACTTATATTATTCGCCTTAATATACGCCTTTTGAAGTAATATTTAAAAAATAAACAAATTGATATAGGATCTTGCGTTCGCCTGTACCGATGCTGACCTAGGCATCTCAATGACAAGCGTTCCATGACCCATATAATTCATACAGCAGATGCACTCAATAATACTTACTCACGAAAACTAAAGCTATTGAAGATACAAAACATTTCCTGATAATTCAGGAAATGTTTGCATAGCGAAACCATCCAATCGTTAAATCACCCTAATTGCTTCAAAGGTCAAAATTCCTTTTTTTTTTAATGTATAATATATACAAGTAAAAATGAATGTATATATATTTGTTCTCTTCAAAGAACGTGAGCACGAAAAGGTTCATAACCAAAAAAATATTATCTTACGGCCGAATACTGAAACGTCATTCAAATATGATTGGGACTTAATTATTTGGAACGTCATTAATTTCAAAATTTAGTATACGAAATTTGAAATTAATGGCGTTCCAAATAATTAAGTCCCAATTAATATTTGAAAGACGTTTCAGTATTCGGCCAATAGTGTCTTTGCCCTTTTATATAAACGTTACTCATACTCGTACCTTGCGAAACCGAGACGTATTGCTAGTGGTAAATAAAAATAATACTAAAATTCCGTAAGTACAAAAGAATGCAAGCGTAATTTATGGTATGTAATTAAATTAACAATTAAGATATATATAGAGGATCGACAAAAAGTACTCGAATACAGAAACGGCAACTCGATCCTGACGTTGGAGAGAATTCATCTTAACATAAGCCCTTTTTAAGATAAAATGTGTTAAGCATTATTTCTTCATCCTCAAAGTACGAAAGATATCAATAATATATTTACTACCCAATAAGCCTAAGGGTAGGTACCACCCACTAATCAGATATTCTACCGCCAAAAAGAAATACCTACTTACGTATTATGTAATGGTGAGTTAGCCAGTGTTGGTGGCGTATTGGCTTTGTAAGATATAGTTAATATTCCTTGCTTCGCTAATGTCAATATGGTGGTGACCACCTACAATCAGGACCCATTTGCCTGTCTACAACTATATCATAACTATATTTGTAAATAACTTGTTTGTTACTCTTGACTGAGTCACAGCAATGAGATCTAATCTCAAGATACGTCGCTGAAGCTAGCCGACAGAACTAGCCGACAGATGACATTCCTAAGCCTAAACTTTTCTACATGACTGTACTATCTTGAAGCTTCTATAACACTTGAACGCGTCGACTTAGAAACTTGGAATTTTGTATATTGCTTAATTAAACATATCTAAAAGAGGTAGTAATCACAAAAGTACGGCGCAGAAATTTTATGTAATAGTTTTTTGACATTTTCTGCGGTAAGGGGAGCGCCCGCTATTGGACACGTCTTATATGCATATTTTTCTTGAACGCGTTGACTTAGGAACTTGAAATTTTGTATATTGGTTAATTAAACATATCTTAAAGAGATAGCATTCCCAAAAGTATGGCGCAGAAATTTTAAGTAATAGTTTTTTGACATTTTCTGCGGTAAGGGGAGCGCCCGCTATTGGACACGTCTTATATGCATATTTTTCTTGAACGCGTTGACTTAGGAACTTGAAATTTTGTATATTGGTTAATTAAACATATCTTAAAGAGATAGCATTCCCAAAAGTATGGCGCAGAAATTTTAAGTAATAGTTTTTTGACATTTTCTGCGGTAAGGGGAGCGCCCGCTATTGGACTCGGCTTATATGCATATTTTTACTTGAACGCGTTGACTTAGGAACTTGAAATTTTATATACTTGTTAATTAAACATATCTAAAAGAGGTAGTAATCACAAAAGTACGGCGCAGAAATTTTAAGTAATAGTTTTTTGACATTTTCTGCGGTAAGGGGAGCGCCCGCTATTGGACACGTCTTATATGCATATTTTTCTTGAACGCGTTGACTTAGGAACTTGAAATTTTGTATATTGGTTAATTAAACATATCTTAAAGAGATAGCATTCCCAAAAGTATGGCGCAGAAATTTTAAGTAATAGTTTTTTGACATTTTCTGCGGTAAGGGGAGCGCCCGCTATTGGACTCGGCTTATATGCATATTTTTACTTGAACGCGTTGACTTAGGAACTTGAAATTTTATATACTTGTTAATTAAACATATCTTAAAGAGATAGTATTCACAAAAGTACGGCGCAGAAATTTTAAGTGTTCGTTTTTCGACATTTTCTGCGGTAAGAGGAGCGCCTGCTATTGGACACGTCTTATATGCATATTTTTACTCGAACGCGTTGACTTAGGAACTTGAAATTTTGTATATTGGTTAATTAAACATATCTTAAAGAGATAGCATTCACAAAAGTATGGCGCAGAAATTTTAAGTAATAGTTTTTTGACATTTTCTGCGGTAAGGGGAGCGCCCGCTATTGGACTCGGCTTATATGCATATTTTTACTTGAACGCGTTGACTTAGGAACTTGAAATTTTATATACTTGTTAATTAAACATATCTAAAAGAGGTAGTAATCACAAAAGTACGGCGCAGAAATTTTAAGTAATAGTTTTTTGACATTTTCTGCGGTAAGGGGAGCGCCCGCTATTGGACACGTCTTATATGCATATTTTTCTTGAACGCGTTGACTTAGGAACTTGAAATTTTGTATATTGGTTAATTAAACATATCTTAAAGAGATAGCATTCCCAAAAGTATGGCGCAGAAATTTTAAGTAATAGTTTTTTGACATTTTCTGCGGTAAGGGGAGCGCCCGCTATTGGACTCGGCTTATATGCATATTTTTACTTGAACGCGTTGACTTAGGAACTTGAAATTTTATATACTTGTTAATTAAACATATCTTAAAGAGATAGTATTCACAAAAGTACGGCGCAGAAATTTTAAGTGTTCGTTTTTCGACATTTTC
This sequence comes from Nymphalis c-album, assembly GCA_963151315.1. Taxonomy (NCBI): domain Eukaryota; kingdom Metazoa; phylum Arthropoda; class Insecta; order Lepidoptera; family Nymphalidae; genus Nymphalis; species Nymphalis c-album. The sequence continues at coordinate 8,083,528 of OY720610.1, forward strand.
TGCGGTAAGAGGAGCGCCTGCTATTGGACACGTCTTATATGCATATTTTTACTCGAACGCGTTGACTTAGGAACTTGAAATTTTGTATATTGGTTAATTAAACATATCTTAAAGAGATAGCATTCCCAAAAGTATGGCGCAGAAATTTTAAGTAATAGTTTTTTGACATTTTCTGCGGTAAGGGGAGCGCCCGCTATTGGACTCGGCTTATATGCATATTTTTACTTGAACGCGTTGACTTAGGAACTTGAAATTTTATATACTTGTTAATTAAACATATCTTAAAGAGATAGTATTCACAAAAGTACGGCGCAGAAATTTTAAGTGTTCGTTTTTCGACATTTTCTGCGGTAAGAGGAGCGCCTGCTATTGGACACGTCTTATATGCATATTTTTACTCGAACGCGTTGACTTAGGAACTTGAAATTTTGTATATTGGTTAATTAAACATATCTTAAAGAGATAGCATTCACAAAAGTATGGCGCAGAAATTTTAAGTAATAGTTTTTTGACATTTTCTGCGGTAAGGGGAGCGCCCGCTATTGGACTCGGCTTATATGCATATTTTTACTTGAACGCGTTGACTTAGGAACTTGAAATTTTATATACTTGTTAATTAAACATATATACAAGACATAGTATTCACAAAAGTACGGCGCAGAAATTTTAAGTGTTCGTTTTTCGACATTTTCGGCGGTAAGGGGAGCGCGCACTATTGGGAATGTCTTATATGCATATTTTTAATTGAACGCGTTGACTTAGAAACTTGGAATTTTGTATATTGCTTAATTAAACATATCTAAAAGAGGTAGTAATCACAAAAGTACGGCGCAGAAATTATAAGAATAAGTTTTTTGACATTTTCTGCAGTAAGGGGAGCGCGCGCTATTAGGAATGTCTTTTATGCATATTTTTAATTTTTAATTTTTAATTATTTTTAATTTTCAACGCGTTCAAGTAAAAATATGCATATAAGCCGAATCCAATAGCGGGCGCTCCCCTTACCGCAGAAAATGTCAAAAAACGAACACTTAAAATTTCTGCGCCGTACTTTTGTGAATACTATCTCTTTTAGATATGTTTAATTAACAAGTATATAAAATTTCAAGTTCCTAAGTCAACGCGTTCAAGTAAAAATATGCATATAAGCCGAATCCAATAGCGGGCGCTCCCCTTACCGCAGAAAATGTCAAAAAACGAACACTTAAAATTTCTGCGCCGTACTTTTGTGAAAACTATCTCTTTAAGATATGTTTAATTAACAAGTATATAAAATTTCAAGTTCCTAAGTCAACGCGTTCAAGTAAAAATATGCATATAAGCCGAATCCAATAGCGGGCGCTCCCCTTACCGCAGAAAATGTCAAAAAACGAACACTTAAAATTTCTGCGCCGTACTTTTGTGAAAACTATCTCTTTAAGATATGTTTAATTAACAAGTATATAAAATTTCAAGTTCCTAAGTCAACGCGTTCAAGTAAAAATATGCATATAAGCCGAATCCAATAGCGGGCGCTCCCCTTACCGCAGAAAATGTCAAAAAACGAACACTTAAAATTTCTGCGCCGTACTTTTGTGAATACTATCTCTTTTAGATATGTTTAATTAACAAGTATATAAAATTTCAAGGTCCTAAGTCAACGCGTTCAAGTAAAAATATGCATATAAGCCGAGTCCAATAGCGGGCGCTTCCCTTACCGCAGAAAATGTCAAAAAACTATTACTTAAAATTTCTGCGCCATACTTTTGTGAATGCTATCTCTTTAAGATATGTTTAATTAACCAATATACAAAATTTCAAGGTCCTAAGTCAACGCGTTCGAGTAAAAATATGCATATAAGACGTGTCCAATAGCAGGCGCTCCTCTTACCGCAGAAAATGTCAAAAAACTATTACTTAAAATTTCTGCGCCGTACTTTTGTGATTACTACCTCTTTTAGATATGTTTAATTAACAAGTATATAAAATTTCAAGTTCCTAAGTCAACGCGTTCAAGTAAAAATATGCATATAAGCCGAGTCCAATAGCGGGCGCTCCCCTTACCGCAGAAAATGTCAAAAAACTATTACTTAAAATTTCTGCGCCATACTTTTGGGAATGCTATCTCTTTAAGATATGTTTAATTAACCAATATACAAAATTTCAAGTTCCTAAGTCAACGCGTTCAAGAAAAATATGCATATAAGACGTGTCCAATAGCGGGCGCTCCCCTTACCGCAGAAAATGTCAAAAAACTATTACATAAAATTTCTGCGCCGTACTTTTGTGATTACTACCTCTTTTAGATATGTTTAATTAAGCAATATACAAAATTCCAAGTTTCTAAGTCGACGCGTTCAAGTGTTATAGAAGCTTCAAGATAGTACAGTCATGTAGAAAAGTTTAGGCTTAGGAATGTCATCTGTCGGCTAGTTCTGTCGGCTAGCTTCAGCGACGTTCTCAAGATTGATGATTTATTGTGATACTCTCATGGAAATGAATAATGCGATCAGAGTGATGGTAACAGAACAGCCAACCATAGTTTAAGGTGAGCAAAGGTGTATAACAATTCCATATGGACATTCACTTCACCCTTTTTTATTCTCACCTAAAACCCCCATAATACGCATCATTCTAGCTTGCAACCTACATTAGAAATCAGTCTATATCTTAATAAATATATGATTATAAACACATCGTCAAAGTCAATCACAAAACAACACATCCATAGCTAATCGTTGAAAATAAATACAACAACAACATTTCGTAATAATGTTGACGCGTAATTACTATTCGGACCTCCTTTAATGTAAATGTCAAAATGACATTTGACAAATGACAGGTTGTGAAACGGCGTTTGCAACGTGTAATCATCTTGTTGCAATGCCATAACATTTTATTGCATGTCGTTTAATTTCCAAGATCTGTTTATAGAGTTGTTATAATTATGTGTTTGTGCTTTGAAAATATTTTAATTAAACCTTTTTGTAAACTTGTGGCATAATAATAATCTCATTATTATTTTACTTCTAAAAAAAAAGTTTGAAGTCAATGCCATTGTTAAGGTTATTGACAAAAAAAAAGTTATCAGACGACTATTACACAATACGATAGACTATTTGAAATTTGGTCCGCGTGACAGACGTACTGTCAAATTTGATAAGTTTCCCCGGATTTTCCATTTTTTTTTTAACTGTTTTAATTTTTCTTTCCCATAAAAAATACAAAGAGGTTCTGTTGTTCTCAAATGATGCTGTTACCAACGAACAGTTTATTTTGTTTTTTAAATAGATTAGCCTCGACCGATTAATCCTTTGCCCTGGTGACACAAATATAACCCATTAAAACATATTTAAATCGAATATAATTTTAAATAAAAACAAAATTATTCTCACAAAGAACTGACAAGAAATTCAATTGTTACGAATAATCATGAGCAAAAACCGAATTAATTAACGAGATCCAGCAATCACTGATTCCATTCTTGACTCAAAGAATAAATAAAATATAATAATGATTCAAGTTCATTTAAACTAACTGATTGTGAACTTTTTTCAATCAAGAATATAAATATTGATTAATACGACAGAAATGAAAAAAACCAACATTTATTATATGTACCAATTCGCTTTATATTATTTACATTAAAACCTTAAACATTAAAAACAATTGTGATACCATTGACCCCAATACCTCCCCCCCCCCCCCATTGGCCCCAAGCTGCAGGCGGAAACATGTTAAGAATCAATCACCCATACAATAAAAGAAAATCATTACATAACAACCCATAGCGGTAACAACAGTTATAATAATCATAATGCCATTATAAACTGCGTCCAGCTAATTGTAATGGCCGGGTATCGAACCTGCTAGGGCAACATAACGGTGCAGCGATACCACTACCACTGGTTGGAAATTACTCGCGTTGGCGATTTTAATGTGCGAACTCGTGGTAAGATTATGTTGAATTTTATTATTCAATGTATGTAATATTTCAATTGTTTAAAAGGGGTTATGTTTTATATATGTATGTGCACGGTAATGTTATATATTTATACTGTGGTTTCGGCTTGGATTTTATATAATTAATAAATATATAAAGAAAAATATCTGACTAGAACCTGGGAATGGAATATTTGAGTGATTCGATTCCGACGCATAATCAACGTGGAAAGATTTAAAAAACAAAACAAAATACTTTTTTTTTTCTAAATATGGCAAAAACTGATATATGTAAAGTTTAAAATATTCTCATAATTATTTTTATACAAAAATATAAATTGTTACTTAGGACACTTTTGCTATATCGTTAAGTAGGTTCTGTACTACTGATTTAGTTATTTCCTTTAAGTGGGCTAATTAATTATTTATTAATCACGCACCGTCCGTTTGCGGTTCATTCATTGTAACTTAACTTTCTCGGTATTTATTCTAGAAATTAATATTTGAAGACATGCGTAAGGAGGTCGTGTGTAGGCCTAAAGCGACGACGAAGGAGCGGTATGACTTTGTATATGTACAGATGAATTGGCTCAAAGATGCGTTTGTAGTATTTCAATACACAGTTGACTTAAACTGGAATAAACCAGTTTGATCTAGTTGCCACTAGCCTCGAATTCTCGCATAAATAGTGTTAGAAGTAATAATTTTGTCTATCATACCGTCGGCGCTTAGGCGTGTGACGGGGTCTGTACACAAATAGTTTCCTCGTTCCAGACGACGACGACGACGACGAGGTGTACGATGGTGCCCTAAGCCGAAGTTCGGTCTCACAGGAATCGCCCTTAGAATACAGTTATTCTGAGCCCTTAAGTGGGCTTCCAAAATCTGGCTGAGTATCTTAAAGACTCGCCTCCCGCCCGGCCAGTCTATTCGAAAAAAATAAGTCTATCATTATTGTCTGTGTAATTAGTTTATGACGGGGTGATCCATAACGAACGTTTAGGTATATGATTAATTAATGTTTTGTGTTCATTAGCTGAATAAGGATGATCTATGAAAATGTCGCAAAAAAATCATACCTATTGTGAACTTTACTTGCGCCGCGTAAAGTATTAAAGATATATGTATTACGATTTAAACGATTATATACGTGAAGCTATTATATAATAAAGGTATGTACTTGATAAAAACTTTGTATTATAAATTGACGATCGTGATATGAAACATGGCGGCCAATTTCATTAATAATAAACACAAGTGTTTCGAATTTATATTCAATTTTATAATTTACAAGCCGGGATGGCCCACTGGTGCTTAATTTGTGTTTATAATTCATCTCGTGCTTGAGGGTGAAGGAAACCTGCATGTGTCAAATTTAACTCAAAATTCTGCCACATGCGATTTCCACCAATCCGCATTGGAGCAGCGTGGTGGAATAAGCTCCAAAACCTTCTCCACGGAGAGGAGAAGAGGCCTTAGCCCAGCAGTGGGACATTCACAGGCTGTTACTTTACTTTTTTTTACTTTTTATAATCATTAATAAATGAAATTGCTGTGATATGTTATGTAGCCTAAACGTCGATTAAGGCGAGTAAACAGATTCGTAGTACGATATAGACTTAACTAACAGTTATTTCTATATGTCATCATTAGAAATTCAATAAAGCGAACGGTACCAGCTGTATTGTGAAGTCCATTATAGTCGGTTTATTTATAACAGAATAAAAATACCTATATATGTATAAAGGTCATGAAATAAGTAAGAAAAATTATTAAAAAAAAAGTCATCATTAAAAATGATATATGTGAAAATTACATCGAAGAAGGAAAGTTAAAAATTATCGCATCAATATTTGCCCAAAGTTTTCTTATATAATCATATTAAAGGTTAAGAGGCATAATAGTTAAGGGTTATGTTTGGTAGGACCACGCCCATCGTCTGCTATTTCTTTTTGTTTTTTTGCAAAAGACATAAAAAAAGACAAAAAAAAATCAACCCGCTGAGTTTCTTTCGCCGGTTCTTCTCAGGGCTGGGTGTTTCTTTTCCGAACCGTTAGTAGTTTCCATTTTTGACAATCAATAAGTAAGTGTAATACTTCAATATTGAATAAAGTATTTTGAATTTGAATCACACGTGATAGGCACATTCCAACGGTATAAAAATACAATTATCAATGCGAAAAACTAACAGCCAATAAAATAACGTTTAAAATACATCAATGTTACCAGCCAACAATAACAATTAATTCTTAAAACCCAATAGTGTTGCCATGACAATATCAATTACCACAAAGAAAGCTGAATTACGCAACCAATTACGCGTTCACAATATTTATGGCAACACCATACAATTTAACATTCCGAAGGCTTTTGAATTTTCTAAGTGAAATGGGAAATGGATACACGTCAATGAATTTAAAACAGCTATTAACATGTCATTGGAGCTTGTAACGATTATATGTAGTTCATAATTACGTGCGCTGTTTTTTCTTCGTCGATTTAATTAGAAAGGTCATAAATAATTGAACATTGATATAAGTGGATATTATATTATGTCAAAATCAAAAACAAAGTACTTTTTTCAACACGGAAGCTTTATACTTGCTTATTGAAAGTCAAATGAGAAACTACCACCGGATCGGAAAAGAAACACCCAGCCCTGAGAAGAACCTGCGAAAGAAAATCTGCGGGTTTTTTTTTACATTATGTTTATCATCAATAAATTAATTAATTGTATAATAACCTCTAGCACACAACCGTTTTGAACGCTACCTGAGATCCTGTTGTAGTTTCTGGGATCCTCTGTTAGTGACATCTCGAATGATTAAAATATGTTTATCAGTTATTCTAAATAAACGAAAATTAAGATGTTAGTAATCAGTGGTTTTTCTGTTTTTTTTTTTAATAACATTGGTGTCGATGTCAATTTTTATAATAACAAGGGTTTTTGAAGATGGATTTTTTGTTTTTTTTTTTCCGGGAGTGTAAGTTCAAACGAATTTAAAAAATATATTTTTTTAAAGTGTAAAAAATACAAAGCTCAATAATTTAACATCTATTACCATTAACAAAAAAAAAAACATTAAACACATTTGTCGCCCGAACGACTGCAATCACAAAATTGGCGCGAAATCAAAAGATTATGCCGCCATCTTGATTGTAATCAGTCATGGCGTCAGCTGTCAACAGAGCATTTTTTATCTCTATGTTATGCAACCATTCAGCCTCATTTACGCGTTTAAAGTAATCGCAGAGAACTGGTTAATTGTGGCAATTTTCGCAGCTTACATTTTATTCTTAGGTCATTTCGTTTTTAAATAGCGTTCTTGAATCTTGTATTTTGCAATAAAATGGCTTCTGTTTACAAAATATTGTTGAATTTTATCGTCTTGATATAAAGTATACATGATATAATATATCAAGACGATACTTGATGTAAGATATTTCAATCGGTGGTAGAGCTTTGTGAGACCTCGTCTGGGTAGGTACCACCCACTCATCAGTCATTCTACCGTAACACAGTAGTATTTTGTATTGTTGTGTTCTGGTTTGAAGGGTGAGTGAGCCAGTGTTATTTCAGGCACAAGGGACATAACATCTTAGTTCTCAAGGTTGGTGGCGCATTGGCGATATAAGCGATGGTTAACATTTCTTACAATGCCGATGTCTATGGGCGTTGGTGAGCACTTACGATCAGGAGGCCCACACGCTCGTCCGCCTACTTATACAATAAAAAATAAATAAAGGCAAACCTTCTATTTTTAGGTACCTTATTTTTCGCCTGGTATAATAATATAAGATGGATTGTTCTCATTCATTACAAAATAAATTAAAATATGAAAACTCTAAAGAAAGATTTACAGACTACGTTAAATGTTTCCTGTCTTTATATAATTTAAACGAGATAATGGCGCCGGTTTTCTCGTAATGTTTTTCCGTCCACTGGATGAATTGTAAAGAAAAATAACTCATAAACGCATCGTGCTTCGTCCGGTTCGAACTCACGACCTTAGGTTCATTTCTGCTATAATAGTTTTGCTTATTACGTTCCAATTCCTATTAAAATTCAACCACAATAATTAAAAAAAAAACGACCTCATTAGTTATACTTTTGCCGCGTTACTTTAATTTTACCTCAAATGATTAATTTTCTGTTCGGAAATTAATTTAACAATACTTTAAATAGTTTCTCGGATGTTGTTAAGTACAACAAAATTAAAATAACACATTTATCAATCGAAATTACATCCTCAATTTGAGGCATAATTACAAAACCAACAATCGATTATAATCGATGCGTGTGCAATTATTTTTATCATATAAACACTCGTTCGGAAATATATCAACAGACGACACGCTCCAAAAAGTCGATAGTAATGCACATTCGCATATTATGCTAAATAAACGCACATCCCTACTTAATATTCTCAACTTACACTTATTATTGCTTCTCTTCACTCGAATGAAAAGAATTTAGAAATTTTTAGCGTTCATGACGTATATAACTGAGTTCTAGGATTATTAATAAGTATATAATAATAATAATATCCTGGGACATTATTCACACAAGGTCATCTGATCGCAAAATAAGCAGAGCTCGTACTATGGAAACCAGACATCTGATATACTTACATATATGTACTAGTTTTCTTTTGTAAATACATACTTAAATAGATAATTACACCCAGACTCAGGACAAACAGACATGTTCATGAACACAAATGTCTGTCCTGGGTGGGAATCGAACCCACGACCCGGGTCGCGAAAGGCAAGTATCTACCAACCACGCCAACCGGATCGTCAATTAGTGGTTGAATCATAAGTTGCAAAGTCAGGGGTCGGGTTTAAGGGAAAAAAACGTTATTAAGCTTTGCTGTTATAAAATTGTCAAGAGCAACATGGCGCTGGTGGTGACACTGGTTACAATCCCGTGTATCGAGTCACGTGAAGCCTCCGATTGCGTCCCATCAGATAAGTGTGAGGATTGAGTTCGTCTATGTTTGAGTTACATAGACATATGATAGTGCACAAATATGCGTAAGCACAGGTGGAGCGAACAGCCCTCACACTCATAATCCGATAGGATGGCAATCCGACACGATCGGAAATAATTCAGGCTCAGGAACAAAGATTTTACATGCTTTCCGATGCGAGTGTACACACATACAACTTCCAGATTTCCGGCTGTTACTGATTCTTGGATAACCAGTAACTTTTTATTGGCCCAACCTGGTGACCATTAGACCAACGCAACGGTCCAACTTCACATATAGATTATGTCAAGGGACGCCGTCAAACCTTTACGAGTATACACATATATTTTCTTTCACTTAAAGTGCATTTTGATGTATGTATCATTTCTACGTCATTGATATTCCAAACACAAATACGTACGTGGAATGTTTAACATTCAATATATCAACTTCCTGCGGCGACTATGTTTTAACATTTTTTTATAAATTAAAAAAAAAGTCACGATTTTTTTTTAATTTAATTACTTTACTTAATATATTATTTTTAATCTGTATAGGTTTGTTTTGGTGGGAGCGGGTGACAGAGTTATGCGAGGTTACGTGGGCGCCATCTTTTATATAAAATGTTTGTAAGCCGAGATGGCCCAGTGGTAAGAACGCGTGAATCGTGAGTTAACCGATGATCGTGGGTTCAAACCCGGGCAAGCACCGCTGAATTTCATGTGCTTAATTTGTGATTATAATTCATCTCGTGCTTGACGGTGAAGGAAAACATCGTGAGGAAAACTGCATGTGTCAAATTTCATTGAAATTCTGTCACATGTGTATTCCACCAACCCGCATTGGAGCAGCGTGGTGGAATAAGCTCCAAAACCTTCTCCTTACAAAGAGGAGAAGAGGCCTTAGCCCAGCAGTGGGACATTCACAGGCTGTTACTTTACTACTTTACTTTGTATTTAATAGGTTTCGACACCTTTTGACCTATCGCCACGAAAGTTGAAACGTGCGAGAAGGTTTTTGTGATAGCCGCCGTATTCTAAGCCGCCATTTTATGCTATATATTCCAGTCGAAGCAGAAGTAAGCCACACACGTTAGATTTTCATGTTCGAAGCATTTTTTTTATAACTCTGCGATATAATACACTAAAAACTGTTTTTGGTTTATATATATTTATTTATAAGAAGTATACGCTCGCGGCTTGGTCTGCATGTTGGGCGCGTTTGGTACAAATATATATTATACCCTTTCTTGGGACTGAAGCTATCATCATGCCAAATTTCATCAAAATCGAATTAATTGTTTAGCTATAAATACGTAACACACAGACAGTAACTTTTATTATATTAGTATAGATAAAACATTATTAACACTCAATTATTTACGCGAATAATCTATACATATAAATAAAATTGGAGTGTTTGTTTGTAATATTGAAATAACCGCTCTTTACTACATGCATATGAATATATATACGGAACATACACCAAAATAACATATTTTACAATGTTTGTCTGTCTGTCTGTCTGTTTGTTTGTTCCGGCTAATCTCTGAAATGGCTGGAGCGATTTTGACGTAATAAGAAGAAACTTAGGCTACTTGTATTTTAGAAAAAAAAATGATAATAAAAATAAAAATGATTAACTTTTTTGACAAATTCCACGCGGGCGAAGTCGCGGGTACAGCTAGTTCATAATATAATAATTATAATTCCTCACGAATATTGTGTCCACACTCCACATTATAATTTATTCTGTTTTATAATTTAAATAATTTATTTAAATTAAAATTATATAACAAATATGTAGTCACTTCAGATTTCCTTAAATAAAACTTACTAATAATTTATAATGTTTTAGTAATGCAATATTTATAACATAAATATGTCTGTATTTAGTAATATATTATAAATATTACATTACAAAACAATGCTGTCTATCGATAATAGCTTCCATTTTGAAGCAAGGGAATACCGTTATGTCACAGATTATATTTTCTCATAGCTGTCACGTGGTATCTATATAACTCTGGTTAGATTATCTGTGGTAATTCGCAACAATATTGAAATATTATTCCAGTCCGAAACGTCGTAAGTACTTCTACTGTTGTAACCGATTTTGATACTTAAAGTTTCACAAGATTATAACATTTCGTTCCAGGGTCGCTTATTTACAACATCACTCCTTGACACCTCACGTATTAACCAACGTTTTGATTACATTATATTATATAAATATGGCGCACGATTATGGCACGTGGCTTGTGAAATATGAATGCATGATATTTTGATTGCAATTCTTTCAAATGCTTTTTTAAGTTTAAGATAAATCTTAAGGAGATCAATGGAAACGATCTACCTTAACACGATTACAATAAATACATAGTCCACTTTTATACTATACAATAGGTACCAAATTTGAAGCTTAATTGTCTAGGTACAACTTGTCTGCAATAGTTTTTCTATTGTATCTTACTCTATTACATTCTCGTTTTCAATATGTAATATTCGAAAAAACATTTCTGACGCAAAAGGCTTTTTTGTATCACATGTAATCATTTGTAAACACAACGAGTTTAAGTAATAGCGATTTATATATGCGTACGATATATAGTTAATTAGATTTTTAATCTGTGGCAATAATAATGGTGAATGTTAAGTACAACACGCGTAATAATTTTACCGGAACAAAAGTATTAAAGGTTTTAAACGTTTTCTGATAAAATATTGATTTGATTTATAAGTTCATTAATTAAGAGCTGTTTTTTGAATTAAGTATAAATAAGTAAAATAAATAAAATATATTTTTTTGAAGTTCTCTACTAATATATTGTTTAGAATCTAAATATTATATTTATTAATTTTGTATAACATAATATGTTATAACTTTTTTTAAAACAGCTTTGAGGCACAGATTTGTAATTAAGGCAGTCCGTTCGGATATATGTTTTATTTATTCCCACTGGCAACACAGCTCGCAATTAATTTAAACATTACAAAACGACAAAGTACATTGCGATGCAGTATATAACGAATGTATGCGTGGTGAATACCACTTGCATATATTATATTATGTCGTAACGTAATTATGTCGTAAATTACATACCTATCGTTATTTAAAACACATTCAAAACTATGCATATTATAAAACTATAGCGACTCGTGTCTATACTTTAGTCTAATTAATATTTAAAAAAAAAAACTTTTAAAAAGTTACTTTCTTTATTATTTAATCAGAATGCCATATTTCTACATTGGTTACAAAATGTATGGATTAAGGATTCAATACTGCGACCGTCGTTTATTTAATGAGCCGCAAATCGTGGGATCATTTGGCTCAAAACTGACAGATGCTGTCACAGCAACTCGTGAGGTAGCCTTACTGTTTGATAGAACAATAAATGATAGTTGTAGGCTGTTCAACTACATGACTCTTTACTCAAAGCTCTTTTCGACTGAACGAAAACTCACTGTAAAAATATTAAAAAAATAATTGACGATGATTATAAGTTTAACGTGACAACGTCATAACAGATAGATGCGGCGCAAGCGTACAATCAGCGTAACGGGACAATGAGCGTAACGGGACAATGAGTCATCCTTTTTCGTGCATGCAGCCAGCGTTCATCGAATTATTAGACATTGTCACGTCAAAAAATATTTTTTTATTAAACTTTTACCGAAACGGAAATTATTATTTCGTACACTTTGACTCTCCCCGTTAATAATAATAATAATATATTTATTATTCAGCCATCGTTAATGTTCTGTTCTAATAATTTAGTTAATTCCTTTAACTAGGCTAATTAAATATTTACTACAGACCGTCCATTCGAAGTATTTTATTGTACCTTTCTCTGTAGTTAACCTAAAATATCGTAGGAATTTTAGTAGAACTAGAATAAAATTGATAGACATTTATACTGCTCATTTCGAAGATATTACTGTAATTCTATTCATGAAATTTATAGATAACTAGCCGTGCCCCGCGGTTTCATCGACGTATAAAAATAAAAATATAATGAATAAAAATCAGCCTAGAACCTTCCTCGATAAAAGGACGATAAAACACAAAAATATTTTTTAAATTCGAATCAGTAGTTCCTGAGATTAGCCGGATCAAACATACAAACTCTTCCCCGCGGATCGCGCATCCGCGTATAATAAATAAAAATATAATGAATAAAAATCAGCCTAGAATCTTCCTCTATAAAAGGACTATAAAACACAAAAATATTTTTTAAATTCGAACCAGTAGTTCCTGAGATTAGCCGGATCAAACAAACAAACTCTTCAGCTTTATATATTAGTATAGATAATATCACCATTGATTTATGCTTGTATTTAAAGGGGCTTTGGGTATCATGTGTTAAATCAGGGCTATCATGTCAGTCGAAGCGTCATAGCAGCATGCGCAAGCGATCCCGTGGCGCTCCTCATTAATACAGGAAGAGTACCGCTGGTGTTTTAGTGTGTGTTCCAATTTTTGGGCACTCGCCCTCTTGGACACCGGTGAGCCCCACATAGCCCACTGTTCCCTTGTGGGAAACGCGTAATACTTTTTCGGTTAAAAAAAAAAGAGATCAGAGAGCATCCGCATACTCATAATACACGTAAATGCGTTTTAAGTACATAGCTAATATATCTAAGTTTATAACATTAAGTACCTTAACTAAATAATAAATTAGGAAGACATTCCTTACCGGTGATATCAAGAATCAAACAATTAATCATCTACTGCAAAAAATAATAACATTCATATAATTGTAAAAATATATATAAATTTTATTACATAGCCACCATCTACCCTTTCTATAATATATACACATAATCCAGGACTTCGAAACCTGCTACCGTACAAATTAACCACTAGACCAACGGGTGTACGATTAACGAAATCAGTATAATAGTGAAATACCACTGATACACTTGTTCAGTGAAAGCTGATACACTTTAACGCATCAATGCTGCAACCAGTAACGCGCATACCTCTGTCACTTACAACACGTGACGGATTCCGACGAATAACGATGTATCATTACTTATTAGACGAGCCGGTTAGGGCCGGTAGACACTTGCCTTTCACGCCGCAGGTCGTCGGTTCGATTCCCACCCAGGACAGACATTTATGTGCATTAATATGTCTGTTTGTCCTGAGTCTGGGTGTAATTATTTATATAAGTATGTATTTACAAAAGAAAAGTAGTATATGTAGCATATCAGTTGTCTGGTTTCCATATTACAAGCTCTGCTTAGTTTGGGATTAGCTTAGATGGCTGTGTGTGAATAATGTCCCAGGATATTTTTATTATATACTAGCTACCCGTGTTGACTTCGCAATTCGCATATATATTGACGGGCAAATATAAAAAAACTGGTTACCCATCATAAATTCTACCGCTGAGCACGAGACGATTTGCTTCTTCGTTTCTGGTACGCAACGCTAAGGTTTGGAGTATATTTCCGTCCTCCGTATTCCCCACCACCTACAATATGGGTACCTTCAACTGTAGAGTGAATAGGCACCTTCTAAGCAAGCGCGCTCCACCTTAAGCTGTATCATCACTTTCCATCGGGTGCGATAATAGGTGGACAAAAAAAATGTAGTTTAGTAACTATGAATCATAGTAAAAATTAAGTTTAAGTTTGTACTAATTATGTTTTTCTTTGCAGGGCTCCGACCCTCGCGTGGCGACCTGTCGTGGTCGTCTGCAGACACGTCGTTGCCAGCTCAACCAAGAAATCAACAAGGAACTCCGGCTACGAGCAGGCGCTGAAAACCTGTTCAAGGTAATCACTTAACATCATATGATAAATTCCTGAGTAGTTCTGGCCACAATACCTGTTTGCCCCAAAATGCGCAAATATTACAAGTCATTATTGTGCGCAAACGCAGGTGTCACTGTTATAATGCGATGGGACGGACATCCAGCGTTACCGGAGAAAGTTGTATTAGTAATACATAATGTTATATATGTACGAAAGATTAAAGATATTAGTGATGTTCTTAGAATATGTAATACTCATAACATTGGTACAAAGAACAAATATAAACTTTTTCTTGGGCAATGTATAAGGTTTCTCAACAGGATCCCAGAAAGCGTTTAAACTGCCTCGAGTGCTAAATTAAAAAAGGAACGCTTGTGTGCAAGAGGTTATTATACAATTAGTGAGTTCATGGATAGCACACCATGGGAATAAGACGGTCGCCGCCTAGCTATTTCTTTGTTATATTTAAAATTGGTAATCAAATACATAATTTGAAAACACCGTTGAATTATTTCGCTGGGTCGTCTAGGATATTTTCTTTTACGAACCGGTAGTAGTTATATAAATAATAATAAATGATATCGATTTGATTACATGATAAAAATATTTATTATAATTCTAGTTATCTTGTAACCATTTTGTCTGTCTGTCTGTATTATTTTACTATGTATTAAACCTAACGTACAATATTCGATTCGGCTGAGGTCTTTTTTGTATATAAACCTACATAATGTTATCGCCATGATTAACAATGCATATTTGCGGTCATTGTGGTATCAATTGGAATTTGACCACCTGATGGTGAATAGTCGAAACGCATGAGTCGCAACGTTAATATTAAGCATTTTAGAAGCATTGCAATAACTAAACCCGTAAATACTACCACAGGAACGCAAAAGATAATACTGACTTGAGAAAGAGCGATTTTGACGTGACAACGTGGAATAAATCAATGAACGCTGGCTGCATGCACGAAAAATTGTCCCGTTACGCTCATTCTCCCGTTACGCTGATTGTACGCTTGCGCCGCATCTATATCTCTTTCACTCGATTGCAGTCATTTCATCAATGTTTTGTTATGACGTTGTCACGTTAAACTATCGTCCGTAAACCGACTTTACAGACAACCATTTTTTTTTTCTGTCTGTCTAGTCTGGGTGTAATTATCTAAATCAGTATGTATTTATACAAAAGAAAAGTAGTATATGTAGAATAGTCTTACTTAGAGCTTTGTGCAAGCTCGTCTGGGTAGCTACCACCCACTCATCAGATATTCTACCGCATAACAACAGTACTTGGTATTGTTGTGTTCCGGTTTGAAGGGTGAGTGAGCCAGTGTTATTACAGGCAAGGCTGGTGACGCATTAGCGATGTAAGCGATGGATAACATGTTTTACAAGTTACGATGCTAATGTCTATGGGCGTTGGTCACAACTTACCATCACCATATGCACGTTCGCCTACCTATACTAAAAAAAAGTAAATAAATAAAAAAGAACCTCAATATTTGTATGTTTGTCTCGATCATTCATTTCTTAATCAGGAAGAGTTTGCCACTGTTACACATAACAGTAGTAATATTTGCACTATATATGACAAAACATAATATGTCTGTACGTGTTATGCAAGTAAAGCGAAATGTAACTCGATGTCGTAGAATGTAAATGTAGTGTTGACAATTTGAATAAACGGCTTGAGGTAATTGTCACACGATCGCGAACACGGAAGAGTCTGTTAAATACTTTCGCCGACAGTGTGAGACAACCCTAGCTGTATAAAATGAACAGCAGGCCTAGACAAGTAAGTGGCTTTAACGTTGATTTAATCGGATAGAAAATAATAAAATCAATTCATCCAAAATATTACTCCCCGCCTTATTGCCTTCACTGGTGACAGGAGGGGCTGGTTCATTTTTCACCCAGAGAATCGGAATAGCGATTCAAAGGGGAAATGCTGCTAGCATTCTTGCCACCATTCCACGCGGTCACGACTTGTATAGTAATTATTTTTAATTTTTATTTGTATTTAGTTAAGGTTTTAATGTAAATCTATCGTATAATAAATATAATCCAATTGTTTTATTAAAATCAATGTATGATCGCGTTCGACGTTTCGAGACGTTTCGAGTCGAACGCAAATGTCAATCTCATACATTGATTATTATCTTCTATTCTATTCTATTAACGCCAAAGCCGCTTGTCTCGAGGGGCAGAAGCAAATTCCACTAATGTAAAACGTTTATTAATGTTATCGATTCAGTGGTGCTTGTCTGGTTTTGAACCCACGATAGCTACACAAATCGTGACCGCGTTTAATGGTGGCAAGAATGCTAGCAGCATTTTCCCTTTCGCTCTATTAATGTACTCGGATCGCACGGCTCCTTAAAACTGTTTTTAGATAGATGTCTTTCCATAATTCTCATGGAAAGAAAAGTAGCAGTGGCTTCCCGTTGCCAGTTCTTTTAGAGGTTATTTAGACCTCAAGGCTGTTTTAGCCTCATCCTCTCTATGTAGTGTAGGTGAATGGTTATACCACCACTAGTGACACACATATGTATATAGTCTTATTAATTATATAATTCATAGAAAATAACATACCGGATGGAAACCACCAATAACAAACGCCAACAATTGATTCTATGTAATTATGTGGCTTGAACCAATTGTTCTACTTTCTCTTTGATAATACCTGGCCCTGGGGGTAATCGTATGCACAAGGTTGTAACTTAAAACGAAAAGCGAAGATAATGTTCGGTTATTACCAGGGTTTAAAGGCACAGGGCATCAAGCCCTGAGGCATCAGAAGGAAAGGCATCCATGTCACACAAGTATTTTTTATATGAACGCATAATATGGTTGTGTAATATCAGAAGGTGATTTATTTATTTATTTGGTTTGTTAGCGTGTTTGGACGAGCCCGTTGGCGTGGTTGGTAAGACACTTGCTTTTCACGCCGCAGGTCGTGGGTTCGATTCCCACCCAGGATAGACATTTGTGTGCATGAACATGTTTGTTTGTCCTGTGTCTGGGTGTAATTATCTATATAAGTATGTATTTACAAAAGAAAAAGTAGGTAGTATATGTAGTATATCACTTGTCTGGTTTCCATAGTACGAGCTCTGCTTAGTTTGGGATCAGATGGCCGTGTGTGAATAATGTCACAGGATATTATTATTATTATGTTACATAATTAAACTATATCTTACTTACGCCGATTTTAAAGCCAAGACAAGCATGCATAGTGTTCTTGCGCCGATAAATATTAGTTTAAAGTTTTTAAATGATATTTAAACAATATTGATATGCGATATTAACTAAGCTAATTTTTTTTGTTATATATATTTGCCGAGAGTTGGTTGAATATGAAAATGGATGGTACACACCTAGACTTCCACAAATTCCTACCACCAAGTAAATAATGCATCACCGAATAATAAGTCATTTCTGTGCGGCTAAAGCGAATACATTCATCTTATTTGATAACGTCGACGTTAATTTGTATGGAATAATAACAAACGTCTAGTTGACAATAATCGGAATTCCATACAAATGACAATTAATGTCCTCGCTACGGAAAAAGTTAAAAACTTTAAGTAAAGGTGTCTTGTCCGTTGATGAATCAGCCACAGATTATATAGAGCAGCGTGATTGTCTAATGATTGTTTTTTCTAGACCATAAATCTTAAATAAATAAGATAATATAAATAAAAGAACTTATATGTCAAGTTAAATATCATCTTCGTTTTAAGTGATTTTTATTTAATACTAGCTGATACCCGCGACTTCGTCCGCGTTGCTTGATATATTAACAAAGTTTTCTTATGTACGAAGGAAATAACATCAAAAAGATCGCAACCAAAAATATACTTTGTTTAAACATACATCACTGAACACGCAGTGCATATACAAATCGTTGTTTCTTGAAACTTTAATAACTCTTTATTTAATGAAGATATCGGATTTTTTTTTATACGGGCCAAGTGTCAAAGAAATAAAATTTAGAAAATTTCATTGAAATCTATCCAGTAGTTTTTCCGTGATGCGCGCACAATTGCAGACCTCTATCATATTATTTATATAGATTAGCAATGCCCCTTTTTAAAGATTTACTAATGCATATAATAAGGGGTCAAAATCGATCCTGAGATTTTTACATCGCTAGGCTAAACCATTGCCCCATTGACGCTTCGAAGTCAATAGTTTAATGGCATTACTTAAGAAATCCGCCAAGGTCAAGGGTCAGGAACCCCCATGCTAGGGGACCACGGTTCGCTGCGCGCCTTCTTTTGTTTACCTTACAATAAAGTCAATGCTCCTTCGGAAACGGAAATGATTCATAATACGCAAATACTATTACATATACAAAACTTCTTAGAAATTTCAAGATATTGGAATTTTCGTATAGTTCTGAAATATTTAAAAATAATAATGAGTCAACACACTAACTACAAACATTATATGTACTAAAATTATATTAAAAAAATCTCTTACCCGTCTTATCCCGTCCTTTTCTTTCGAATGTCAAATCATTAATGTCAGAAAGAGAGAAGTCAGTGTTTAACTGATCAATCGATTATCATTTACAAGTATGATAGAACACGGTTCATATTTCATTAACAACCCGACTCATCTCCGTCCTGGTAGAATAAAGGATATACAATGGGATCAACGATTGAGGAATGTATGCAGGACAATTATATATGGCCAAATACTGAAACGTCTTTCAAAATGAAGTGGGACTTAATTATTTGGAACGCCATTAATTTCAAATTTCGCATACTAAATTTTGAAATTAATGACGTTTCAAATAATTAAGTCCCACTTCATTTTGAATGACGTTTCCGTATTCGGCCGATAGACATTCAGTTTTATTTATGTATATATACATATGATATTATGTATATATACATATGATATTATGTATATATACACTTTGGTTTGTATTAGAACTACTTATACATTTTGACGTGACAACGTCTAATAAATCGATGAACGCTGGCTGCATGCACGAAAAATTGTCCCGTTACGCTGATTGTACGCTTGCGCCGCATCTATGTCAATATGAAAGACTAAGGAGGTCAATAAGATAGACCGTATTGTTTAAGTGAAAGGGTTGTTTTGTCAATATGAAAGACTAAGGAGGTCAATAAGATAGACCGTATTGTTTAATTGAAAGGGTTGTTTTGACTGATTGGGTGTTCAACCGGCGTAGCGTGCGGGTGTGCGTCATCGCTCTGTAGATATAGCGGTGTGCCTTAACGTGCATTTTACAAGTGGTTTTGTGGTCACATGATACCTCCATTAAATTGGAAAATCATGGTACTAAGATGCTTTCCATTAAATTGGAAAATTGGTACAAATGTATTCCATTAAATTGGGATTTGTGGTAATATGATACCTCCATCTAATTAGTAAATCATGATACTAAGATGGCTCCATTAAACTGGAAATTGGTTTAAAGGTACCTCCATAAAATTAGTAAATCATGATACTAAGATGGCTCCATTAAATTGGAAATTGGTTTAAAGGTACCTCCATCAAATTGGAAAACATTCACCAATAGCTCGAATGACACGTTTATACAATGCAATACCAACGGTGGATATGGGTTTCGACACATTTAATTCTTTTAAAAGGAAATGTTATGCCTTCTATTCGATGTTATAATTAGCGTTAGTGTTAATCAGTCTCTATATTATATATATTAGTTATCAGTTATATTTTCACTTGTTTACTGTTAAGTTTACTGTTTTAATTAATTTTAAATATTTGTAATCAACACTATTCTAGAGCATGTTGTGTTCTCCAGTAATCGGGGGTACATCTAACCATGTGTAAATGCTTGTACCTTCCGTATTTTTATGTGTACTTCTGTTGGAGTTCCTTATTAAATAAATAGATTACCTTCGCGCTGTTGGTCGTGGGTTCAATTCCCAACCAGGACAGTGTAAAGGCCTTGTGTAAATGGTGTCCAAGTTTATTACATTATTATTGAATTATATTAACTGCCTCGTTGGTCTAGTGGCTTGGTATGGGGCCGCGGACTCGGTGGTCCTGGGTTCGATTCCCGGGTCGGTCCAGTGAATACTTGTTGGGGTTTTCTGTCAGAGAATTCTCATCATCATTCTTTATGCGTGCACTCCCGTGCCTCGGAGGGCACGTTGGGCCGTTGGTCCTGCGCCTCCTGAGCTCCTTCCGGTCGTGTTGGATTGCCGTCCCATCGGATTGTGAGGGCTGGGGAGGAGAGAGTGCACTTGCGTTTGCGCGAGCACTTGTGTGCTGGAATATCTCCTGCGCGGTTGCCTAGCCTCTCGGGATTGGCCGTCGTGGCCGGGGTCGGTCTGGAGGACTTTATTAGTTATATTAACAATATACATTTTTAGTCGATTAGGTTTCCCCTAATATATAACAGCAGCTAATAGTCGACAATGTAACCGCGAAGTTGAGAGGACAAATCGCGACATATTAAAAGTTACAAGGAAATCACCAACCAAACTATTATTTAAAAGACAAAATTTCAACTCTACAAGACTTAAATAATAATGAAGATGACACTGAGGTCAGGGACCGGGATCAAGAACAAAAGTAAAAAGAGAAGGGGTATGGAGATAAGAGTGGGAATGCACGGGATGCAGATTTGAATGAAGGACAAAGTATAAGTAAAAGAAATTAATAAAACAAATAAATAAATAAGTTATACCAAATTAAAACGCCTCATACCGTGGAGAAAGCAAAAGATGGAGATATAGCCCTCAGAAGCGAAGAAACTGGACTATATTGCATTTGGAAAGAATTGAAGGCGAATGGATATTTATTCAAGGAAAGAAAGCTTGGAATTATGATATGGAGTAAGAGTATTCGTAATCAAGACAATGATAAAATATGACAGAGTAAGTAAGTGTGAATTATTGAATTCTAATGATTATTCAATTTTCAATAAGGAAGGGATGTAGTGTTTGTATTTAATAATAACTATAGTAATAGTTATTTACACTGTCTCATGATCACCTTATGGTGGGGGCGAACGCCGAACGGCATTCAAGTGAGAGCCATTGGCGAGAGCGGACGTGTCGCTTGCGCGTACGGTGTGTTGTCGAGCCAGTGAACCGTTAGTGTAGTGTACAGTATATAGTGAACACTACAATTACCAGGGTTTAAAGGCACAGGGCATCAAGCCCTGAGGCATCAGAAGGAAAGGCATCCATGTCACACAAGTATTTTTTATATGAACGCATAATATGGTCGTGTAATATCAGAAGGTGATTTATTTATTTATTTATTTGGTTTGTTAGCGTGTTTGGACGAGCCCGTTGGCGTGGTTGGTAAGACACTTGCTTTTCACGCCGCAGGTCGTGGGTTCGATTCCCACCCATGATAGACATTTGTGTGCATGAACATGTCTGTTTGTCCTGAGTCTGGGTGTAATTATCTATATAAGTATGTATTTACAAAAGAAAAAGTAGTAAGTATATGTTGTATAATACTTGTCTGGTTTCCATAGTACAAGCTCTGCTTAGTTTGGGATCAGATGGCCGTGTGTGAATAATGTCCCAGCATATTATTATGTTACATTAACTATATCTTACTTACGCCCATTTGAAAGCCAAGACAAGCATGCATAGTGTTCTTGCGCCGATAAATATTAGTTTAAAGTTTTTAAATGATATTTAAACAATATTGATATGCGATATTAACTAAGCTAATTTTTTTTGTTATATATATTTGCCGAGAGTTGGTTGAATATGAAAATGGATGGTACACACCTAGACTTCCACAAATTCTTACCACCAAGTAAATAATAATAAGCGAAATAACGCATCACCGTATAATAAGTCATTTCTGTGCGGCTAGAGCGAATTTATTCAACTTATACGATATCTTCGACGTTTATTTGTATGGATTGATAACAAACTCTAGTCTAGTTGACAATAATCGGAATTCCATACAAATGACAATTAATGTCCACGCTATGGAATAAGTTACAAACTTTAAGTAAAGGTGTATTGTCCGTTGATGAATCAGCCAAAGATTATATAGAGCAGCGTGATTGTTTTTTCTAGACCATAAATCTTAAATAAATAAGATAATATAAATAAAAGAACTTATATGTCAAGTTAAATATCATCTTCGTTTTAAGTGATTTTTATTTAATACTAGCTGATACCGCGTTGCTTGATATATTAACAAAGTTTTCTTATGTACGAAGGAAATAACATCAAAAAGATCGCAAGCAAAAATATACTTTGTTTAAACATAAATCACTGAACACGCAGTGCATATACAAATCGTTGTTTCTTGACACTTTAATAACTTTTTATTAAATGAAGATATCGCGAATGTCAAAGAAATAAAATTTAGAAAAAATAATTGAAATCTATCGAGTAGTTTTTCCGTGATGCGCGCACAACTGCAGACCTCTATCATTTTATTTATATAGATTAGCAATGCCCCTTTTTAAAGATTTACTAATGCATATAATAAGGGGTCAAAATCGATCCTGAGATTCTTACATCGCTAGGCTAAACCATTGCCCTATGGACTCTTCGAAGTCAATAGTTTAATGGTATTACTTAAGAAATCCGCCAAGGTCAAGGGTCAGGAACCCCCATGCTGGGGGACCACGGTTCGCTGCGCGCCTTTTTTTGTTTACCTTACAATAAAGTCAATGCTCCTTCGGAAACGGAAATGATTCATAATACGCAAATACTATTACATATATAAAATTTCTTAGAAATTTCAAGATATTGGAATTTTCGTATAGTTCTGAGAAATTTAAACACTGTATCAAGTCAAATAAATTATATTTTAAATTAAAATTTAAAAATAATAATGAGTCAACACACTAACTACAAACATTATATGTACTAAAATTATATTAAAAAAATCTCTTACCCGTCTTATCCCGTCCTTTTCTTTCGAATGTCAAATCATTAATGTCAGAAAGAGAGAAGTCAGTGTTTAACTGATCAATCGATTATCATTTACAAGTATGATAGAACACGGTTCATATTTCATTAACAACCCGACTCATCTCCGTCCTGGTAGAATAAAGGATATACAATGGGATCAACGATTGAGGAATGTATGCAGGACAATTATATATGGCCAAATACTGAAACGTCTTTCAAAATGAAGTGGGACTTAATTATTTGGAACGCCATTAATTTCAAATTTCGCATACTAAATTTTGAAATTAATGACGTTTCAAATAATTAAGTCCCACTTCATTTTGAATGACGTTTCCGTATTCGGCCGATAGACATTCAGTTTTATTTATGTATATATACATATGATATTATGTATATATACATATGATATTATGTATATATACACTTTGGTTTGTATTAGAACTACTTATACATTTTGACGTGACAACGTCTAATAAATCGATGAACGCTGGCTGCATGCACGAAAAATTGTCCCGTTACGCTGATTGTACGCTTGCGCCGCATCTATCTCTCTTTCACTCGATTGCAGTCATTTCATCAATGTTTTGTTATGACGTTGTCACGTTAAACTATCGTCCGTAAACCGACTTTACAGACAACCATTTTTTTTTATTATAGTAGTTCGATTTCGAGAAATAATAATAAAACATATTAAAATGAACTATACATAGTTAATATCATATACATATCACTAATATACATAAAAATGTAACGGTTGAAGTTGTGTTATAAAAAAACACATATAAACATAATTATACACATATGATAAATAAAAAAAAAATAATAGAGCAGCGTTTGACCGTTGTCTTGCCTGTTGTTAACCATCGAAACGGTCTGCGATGTAGCACGCTTGCTTAGAAAACTGAACTCTAGATTTGAACACACCAACTTTATCTGAAAGATAATTAACAAGACTTTATTTTTCAGGCAACAACAAACAGAAAACTTCGCGAGACGGTCGCTCTCGAGCTGAGTTTCGTCAACTCGAACTTACAACTCCTCAAGGAGCAACTAGCCGAACTCAATTCATCGGTGGAGCTGTACCAGAATGACAGGTGAATATTCTACTCAAGATTGCAGCATGTAACTGTGCCACTACCCTATGCCCTCATAACCCTTTGTGAAGAAGGTTTGGAGACCACCACGCTTCTGCAATGCGGACATTTTGGGCACTATGTGTGTCCAAAATAGCAAAATATTCATGTGAAATTTAAATGCATCGTTAAGGAACGCTTTTGTGCTAAATATGACTTTTTAGATTACCTTACTTGGAAGAAGCGATCGCCGCCACTTCATTTTAATTTGAAGAATTTAATTAAAAAAGACAATGCTATTATTGTTTATTGCTTAGGAAGATGGACGAGCATATGGGCCACCTGATGGTATGTGGTCACCAACGCACATAGACAATGGTATTGCAAGAGATGTTACTATCGCTTACATCGTCAATGCGCCACCAACATTGGAAACTAAGATGTTATGTCCCTTGTGCCTGTAATTACACTGGCTCACGCACCCGTCAAACCGGAATACAACAATAACAAGTACTGCTGTTTTGCGGTAGAATATCTGATGACAGGGTGGTACCTACCCAGACAAGCATTCACGAAGCTTTACTACCAAGTAAAATTTCACCAATTTCTCACATCTAACAACTTGTACTTAACAACCCAGATATTCTACCGCAAAAGAGCAGTACTTGGTATAGTTGTGTTCTGGTTTGAAGGGTGAGTAAACCAGTTTAATTACAGGCACAAAGGATATAACATCTTAGTTTCCAAGGTTGCTAGCGCATTGGCGATGTAAGCGATGGTTAACATTTGCACTGCCAATGTCTAAGGATGTTGGTGACCACTTACCATCAGATAAAAAAAATATTTAAACAGCTTCCGATGTCAGTTTACAGATGAATTAAAAACACAAACATGTAATACGATGAATAATCTCCACCGCGTTTACACTAACCACAGTAATTTCGCTCAATTACCGACTTTTTGTAACAATTTACGTTTATTACGACACTTATTTTGTGTTAAACTTGTTATTTTCTCGGTTCACGTTCGTTAAGAGCGAGACATTTTTAAACAGGCGAGGTTTTAATGTAATCTCAGAAACGTTTTTTGTATGTTTCTTTAATAATAGGATACATGCATTTGAAGTCGTTGGATATTTACGTAAAAAGTATAATTTAACATTGTATGTCACAGCCTGTGAATGTCCCACTTCTGGACTAAGGCTTCTCCTCTTTTTGAGAAGAAGGTTTGGAGCTTATTCCACCACGCTGCTCCAATGCGGGTTGGTGGAAGACTCATGTGACAGAATTTCAATGAAATTTGACACATGCAGGTTTCCTCACGATGTTTTCCGTCACCGTCAAGCACAAGATGAATTATAAACACAAATTAAGCACTTGAAATTCACTGGGTTGAACCCACGATCATTGGTTAGATTACCACTAGACCATCTAGGCTTTGATTATTGATTTAACATAAGATATTACAAAAACAATGCTTAGATAATTGTTTTTTCTCAAAAATCCCGTTTGATTTAAACAGTTCGTTGATATAATTAAAATTAGGAAACACCGTGTAACTGGTACAGTTTCCGCCATTGTTGTTCTTTCCCGCGCTAATGACTTACAATGGCGTGTTCGGTTTGTTATTTAGAATATATAATAGATAGTTAATAATCTTCAATTCATAGCTTAACTGTTTGAGAATATATATTGCGTATAAATCGAGTAATAATATTATAAAATAAATTATTCCATATCAAATTACAAAGTTGACATACAGACAACATGAATGCAGTCTTTGCTCGGGGGAAGCATTACTTGTCGTTAGTTTTAATGTTCTTGATTAGTATTTATAATTAATCTCGTGCTTTGGCGGACACATCATAAGGAACCTCATAGCCTTTTTTTATCGCTGGTAAAATGCATTACGCGTTTCCCCCACGGGAACAGTGGGTTTGGAGCTCCGGTTTCCCAGGCGCCGAGCATCGCTTGTGCATGTAGCATGGAGGAAACTCATAGACTTCTTTTTTATTACGCTGAAAAAACGCATGACGCGTTTAAAGGATAAGGTTGGGGGGGTGTATGTGGGACTCGCCGTATGTCCAGGGCACCAGTGCACCCCGGAAATCGGAATACCCACTAAAAAACCAGCGGTACCCTTCCCGTCTTAAGTGGAGCGCTTGATCGCTTGCGCATTCAACCGTGACGCTCCGACTAAACTCATAGCCTAGTCCAATCACAAGAGGATTAAAGATAAATTAACTATGACATTGAATTGACGAGCCGGTTGGCGGGATTGGTAGATACCCTGCCTTTCGCGCCGCAGGTCGTGGGTTCGATTCCCACCCAGGACAGACATTTGTGTGCATGAACATGTCTGTTTGTCCTGAGTCTGGTTGTAATTATCTATATAAGTATGTATTTACAAAAGATAAAGTAGTATATGTAGTATATCAGTTGTCTGGTTTCCATAGTACGAGCTCTGCTTAGTTTGGGATCAGATGACCGTGTGTGAAAAATGTCCCAAGATATTATATTATATTGTATATTAATTAACGCGATTTCATTGGTCGAGATCTTGAATCTATGATTTTCTTTATGGATTCCCGAAAAAATATCGTCTTGAATATGAGTTACATTGTATTCGGAACTTTGGAAGTTCAATTAAAGGAGATATAAATAGTTATAAGTGTTGTACTATAAATATAGTGTTTATTAGACAGAGTTATTAGCAAATATCATGGAATATATCGATTGAAATTCTGTTGTATTTGTATCCACCAACAAGCATTGCAGCAATGTAGTGAACTCCACTTTCTCCTCGAAAGAAAGACTTCCCAAATAATGGAACATTACGAGACAGGAGAAGTCGTCATTAGCAGGCTGTTACTTACTTTATTTATATTTTGTGTTCCAGTAAAGACTGCGTAATGCCGATGATACCCTTGGGGTTGAAGGAGACCAAGGAAGTAGACTTCAGAGAGCCCTTCAAAGATTTCATCTTGGAGCATTACAGCGAGGACGCGGCGGCATACGAGGACTCTATATCAGATTTCATGGACATGAGACAGGTATGAAGATACCATATATCATGACAATTTTATATATCTCACAACAAGTGTTTCCTTTTATTTGTTAAATAATTAAAATGCCGTTAAAATGTTTGATCCGGCTAATCTCACGAACTACTGGTTCGAATTTAAAAATTATTTTTGTGTTGTATATTTTATTCATTACATTTTAATTAATTAACGCGGGTGAATATACCGCGGGGCGCGGGGCTAGTACTAAATATATAAATGTAAATGCTTCAAGACTAAAGTGGGATAAACTGGTTTTTGTTAATAAAATAATGAGTTTTGAGATTTTATTCACGCTATTGTAACGATAGAAATAATAACAATTAATAAACACTAGCTAATCGTCAAAGCTTCGCACGGGTCTACACATAAAACTCTATATCGTAATATCTACATATAACTCTTGGTTCGCCTGTAAGACTACCAGTCGGCTTGTTTTTTCGCTGGCATATTCAACGATCATCGTCATATTTCACGAAAATTACTTCACACAAACATTGGTGAAAACCGTATCAAAATTCGGTAGTTTTTTATTGGCATCGCACCTGCATGTGCTCGGATGTTGCAGATGTCCATGGGCGGTGGTAGTCACTTTCCATCAGGTGAGCCTCCTGCTCGCTTGCCTCCTTACACAGATAGATGCAGTCCTTGTTTCATAATAATTATATAGTGATAGTCATAAATTTCGCAGCCACGCAATCAACTTCCTTAACGATAAGAATAAATTTCAGTAAACAATTTTTAAAATTTAAAAACCCCTGACTCGAAAATACCTCGAAAAAGTATATATTAACTGAGACCATTCCATTGAGCTCATACACGATACCTGTGCTGTAAATTAGTTAGTAGGGTATCCTGCCGATTCCAGATGATGCCCAACATCAAATTAGGTTACAGATTAGGTACCATTTTATAATATCACCGAAGTCACAAGATTCTAAATTTATATACAGATCAGATCAGTAAAATTGCTTCAAGGAAGGATATCCTAAGCAGCTGATAAGATTATCTTTATTCATAGCTAGAAACCAAATCAAAAACGGTTCATCCGTTTAAAAGTTACGATGGCACAGACAGATACACATACAAACTTTTAACTTCACGAGGGTTTTTGAAAGATTTTTTTTATTAACAGATATGAATAATAATTAAAACCTTAACTAAATACAAATAACATTTAAAAATAATTATTATACAAGTCGTGACCGCGTGGAATGGTGGCAAGAATGCTAGCAGCATTTCTCCTTTGAATCGCAATTCAACTGCAAACGGAACAAAAATATAATTTGGAATAAGAGACGAAAGAAAGAATTGCTTATTAAAAAATGCTTTGTTCCAGGCCATACGCACCCCAGTCCGCTCGACAGCTGGCGTGGCACTGCTTTTCAAATATTACAACCAGCTGTACTACATCGAGCGGCGGTTCTTCCCGCCGGACCGCTCGCTCGGCGTCTACTTCGAATGGTTCGATTCGTTAACAGGTAACCAAACCATGCATAAAGGTTAATTAAGAAAATAAAAACTTGTGTGTAATTCACGTGGTAGAAGTGAAACCTTCAAAAATGTTGGCTTCAACTGTATAATGCTTCCTATCTCATTTTCTCCCAAGTTAAATCTTATGAATTTATGTATCTGTCTCTTTTTACTGTCGCTTTTTCGTTTCATCGACTTTCAAATCACAACGATGCTAAAGAATATAATTATTATTAATTGAATTATCACTTCAAAAGTTTATATAGTATTTTTATCTATACCGTGAATGCCCCACCGATGGGCTTTGGGATGGGATGGGTTTGATCTCCTCTCCTTTATTGAGAAGGTCCACCAAGCTGTCCCAACGCGGGTTGGTGGAATACAAATGTGGCAGAATTTTAGTTAAAGATGCAGGTTTCCCCACAATGTTTTCCTTCACCGTCAACACTATATGAATTATAATCAGAAATTAATCACATGATAATTCAATGGTGCTTGCCCGGGTTTGAACCCACGTTTATCGGTTAAGATCCACCCGTTCTAACCACAAGGCATGGGACGTGCTTGTGTAGGACAAAAGTTTCTAAATTAAATAAGAAAAAGTGGATAAGAAGAAGTGGGTGGTACCACCTACCCAGACGAGCTCGCAAAAAGCCACTGTGCAATTATTATTATATATTATAAAGGTTCTATATATGTATATCTCACACGTAGCCTTGTAGCGGACTGTATCAAAGATGTTAAGATTAGATCATAGACAATTTAGTACTTTTTAATGATTTTTCCTAACAATGTATTTCACACAAGTATAAGTATGTATGTATTTGATTATGTATGTATGATAATTTCAGGAGTCCCGTCGTGTCAGCGTACGGTTGCATTTGAAAAAGCCTGCGTGTTATTCAACATAGCCGGCATCTACACGCAGATTGGCGCTAAGCAAGTGAGTTTTTTTTTCATAATATAATCTATTATGTCTAATACTTTAGCATAAGTTGAGCTGTGTGATTCTATCTAGATTTTACGTTGTTATACTACCTAAGACCTTTTAAACTAACTGACAAAGGGAGCGGTAAAAAATATTTTTGTTTATGAAATTTAATATAACTATTTTTATTAGAACTTAGATTCCGAAAATCACGCGAATAAAAAGTAAAAGTATTCATCATTTGTAGTGAAATACGATTGCCTATTTTTTAGGGAGGTAGTTATGAAAAATCACTAATTAATTGCTAAAAACTTAATACATCCAATAATAGCCTTACTTACTTAAACTTGATTACTTAAACACTGCCATGCCCACTTCTTTCGAATGTCAAATCAATAATGTCAGAAAGAGACAGATGCTTTTAACTAAACAGTCACCAAGCAATGTTTATAAGTAAGGTCGTTAGACTTTTAAATAGGCAAAGGCGTCAAATAATAAGTCCTTTAGCGAGACTATCGCTACGTATAACTGCACGTGTCCGGTTGTGTGCCAGGAGCGCGCCACGTGCGCGGGGCTGGACGGCGCGGTGGACGCGCTGCTGCGCGCGGCGGGCGCGCTGCGCTACATCCACGAGAACTTCACCAACGCGCCCTCCGTCGACCTCGCCGCCGACACGCTGCTCGTGCTCGGCACGCTCATGACGGTCGGTACACACACACACACACGACATAATACCCGCACACGCAACACACGCACACACGCAGACACACACACATGCACATGTCAAGTTGATATTGAAGCGTACAGTTGAGAGAGGGATAAGTTCTTTAAGTAATTGACAATGGAAAGCTTCAAGTCAGTTCCCTCGCTACACATTAATGTCTTTAAGACAATTAAGAGAATACAAATCTTCAATTAAAACTTAATATTGTAATTCAAGACTAAAATATTGAATACATTGCCTTCTTTACGTTAGTGTTTCGGTTAAAAATATCTAATGTTATCTAAAAAAAGGCTTACGTGTATGGAGTTCCGTAGTACATTTACCTAGTATGTAATGCCGTGACGTGCCCGCAGGCCCAGGCGCGCGAGTGCCTGTTCGAGAAGCTGCAGCTGCAGGCGCGCGACGCGTGCGGCGGGCGGGAGCGCGAGCTGTGCGACGACCTCGACATGTGCCTCGACCTCGCGCAGGAGAGCGCGCAGCTCGCGCACGTCTACCGACAGCTCTACGAGAAGGTATTGCACACAAACACACATGCATGCACACACACATACACATACACACGCACGCACGCACACGCACACACACAAACACACACGCACACACATCCACACACACACACACACGATACGCCTAGAGTTTTGATCCTGGAGTAGTGGATGCGCCTCTATCGAGTTTCTACTTCGTTCGGAGAAATTTTAATTACGAAGCTGATAAACCGACACAAAGTGAAGTGACTCTGATTGTCTCATTACAGATGCAGACAGAGGGTGTATTCAACTACGTGCCATACTCGTGGGTGTCGCTTGTACACGTTAAGACTGAATTTTACAAAGGTAGCTAACAAAACGATTACATTGACGTGTAAAAAAGTGTTCCTCGCAACATTGAGCGTATATATCGCAAATAAATACCATATTTCCATAGATTGATAGTTTTGTTGAAAAGTTGGAATGTATTCCCGTAGCGCTGGCGCACCAGTACTGCGCGACGGGGCTGCTGCACGCGCCCGCCGCGCGCGCCGCGCCGCGCCTCGCCGCGCTCTACGCGCCGCCCGCGCCCGCGCGAGCCGCCGACGGTGCGTCCCACACGTGTTCCTCTTTGTCTTTTATTAGCTTATAATTATTTTTATAATTTATTTTTATTAAATAATATCACTCAATTTATGAACTTGTCGCCTCACATCTGTGCGCTCAGTAGCTGATATATTGTAACGAAAGCCCTGTCCGACCCGTGAATGTTTACATAAATAGAACCGACTTACGATACCTAATAAACTCTTCACGGATCGGACACGAATTTTGTTACACCCTGTGTAAAGGATCAAGCTTTTACCAACTGAACTATTCCGTCGTGGGTGCAAATAGTGTGCATCGAAGGTGTTCTCTACGTCCTTTTTCATTAGAGTTAAATTTTCATTAGATTTTAACTTTACGAGTTACTTTATATGAATGCTTGTGCTTTACCGGATTATCTTCCCATTGTTATTATAATTTCAATATGTATGAAACATTTCCAGGTTTTAAATTCGACGAAGAGTTCGACAACACGGCACTCGGCCGCGCCCACTTGGCCGAGGCGATCGCGCTGTACGAGGAGGCCCTCAGGCTACAGAGAATGTGCCGGTAAGTTCCTCTCGACCATATTTTTTTTTATTGCATAAGTAGGTACTCTAATACCCATAGACACTGGCATTGTAAGAGATGTTAACTATCGCTTACATCGCTCATGCGCAAGTAAAATCCACCAACCACCAAGCCAACCACCACCAAGAATCCACGAAAGCCAATTTCAGGGACTCGCCATCAAGTGCACAAGTGTGAATGCAACAGTTTACGTGCTATCCGAGGCACGGGAGTGCAAACATTGACAACATTGTGATGACAATATAATAAGAGACTTTTAGATATAAATAACCTCGATGAGACGGTAATGTTAACGTGTGTGTGTGTGTGTGTGTGTGTGTGCAGCGAGCTGCGCAACAAAGAGGCGCTGTCGGCGCTGGTGTCGGCGGCGCGGGAGCGCGCGGGGCGGGAGCGCGCGCCGCCCGCCGACGACTTCGCCGACATCCTCGACGCGCCCGACATCCTGCGTGAGTACTCTCCGAGTGACATACCTCTGTACGTGGAGAAACCCTCAAAGATTCCCCCATCTCCGAGTTGATGGAGAGTTATAATGGACTTGACCCACTAAAACTATGTTGGTCCTTCGTTCCGCTAGTGGTTAATCCTAGCTCCTATCATACAAATTTTATATTTCTTTGGGACTACTCACCGGGGAAACTAGACGCACAGTCTAATCTCGGGGGCCTTGTGTTCGACGGCAGTCTCCGATATCCATCGCCGGTCCTCATTAGAGGAGCTGGTGAATCGCGTTATCGAGCCGCATGCGCTGTCTCTCTTTGTCATATCGGAGCTGCTGAAACATAGTTATCCCCTCTCTTTCTTTCCATCGCTTCCTTCTAAACTTAACAGTCTCGCAAATGATATTTTGATGATATATTTAATTTGATTCCCTCCTTACGTCCTATCCGTCCTCTGAAAATTGTGGGAATCACGTCCCTGATACTCTTAACGGAAGAAACAGTATATTACATTCTAATAGTTGCAGTTACTGTAAGCTAAGATAAAAGATTGATACACGTATCCGGTATACACTCATATTTCATGTCGAAAACTCACTATTCATGTTATTATGTAACTCATAATATTTTGTTTCTAAAAATATAACTCGTTCTTTTGCAGCGTCATCAAAATTTCAGTTAGCGTTAACCCCACCAGACTTCGCCCAATATCGCGTCGAAGATCTGTTCAAATCACTCGGACCGATCGCGGTGTTCTCCGCCAAGCGCCACTGGAGCGCCCCTCGGTTGATACAACTACAGAAGCCGTCAGAAAAACGCAGAGAAACGAGAAGAGACCGACGAAACGGAAGGAAAGACGACGAAACGAAGATCGAACGACGACAAAGCGACAAACGAGACAGATCGGAAGACAACACGACGTATTACAACCAGATCATAAGAAGCGACGAAAAATATTCCGACGACTACGACAAACATCGGGTCACGAAAAAGAACGGAGTCTACATAAACAGCTTCGATAATGATTATCATCCGAAGGTGTTGGACGACAAATACGGATACAAGGATAGCTTCAAGGAGTATGGGAAGACGAAGAATGGGAAGGAGAGGGTTAAGGGGGAGCTGAGGAGAGTGGCCAGCGAGTACAACGTGACGAATGCGAACGATGACGAAGGCTTCGGGTTCTCGGTGAGAGGAGACGCGCCCGTTATGATCGCTGGCGTCGAACCCAACTCTCTGGCTGATGTGAGTTTTGTATTTACTTTTAAACGTTTTGGTCCGCAAACATTTTCAGAAAATTAGCAAAGAGATCGTGAGTAATCAAATTCAATTAAAATCTGACACATAATTACTCCATCAACCCGCATTGGACGTGGTTTCCACCATGCTTCCACTAAGCTTCAAACCTGGAGGGAAGGCATTAACCAAATTGTGGGACTTATTCAATCTTAGGGTAAAAACCTTTCCTTAAACCTTAAACCTTAGGGTAAAATCCTTGGGTTAGGATAATAACCTTTCAATTCTATTTTTGGGCAAAATTCTAAGAAACCCCCAATCTTCACCCCAAATCTGAGAAAGACGGTTTGGAGTTCATTCCGCCACGCCGGTCCACTGTGGGTCGATCAAATAACCTTCAGGTAAATCACAAAGTCGGTTCGGCAGATCGGGGGCATGCGCGAAGGCGACTTCATCATCTCGATCGGCGACCGCGACGTGAAGTGGAGCGCGCACGACGACGTGGTGCGCCTCATCCGCGCCGCCCCGCGCGCGCTCGCGCTGCGCCTCGCCTCGCCCATGGACACGCCCGCCCGCGATAAGGTGGGCGACGCACGCCGATCACTTAGTTAGGTTCTGAGTGACAAATGTAACCTCCTCCAATGTTTCGTTCCTAGGCGTCACCCGAGGCGGCCCGCCAACCGAGTTCGAACCAGGGCTCCGTCTCCGGCGCCTCCAGTGCGTCGAGTGGCTCCACCGCCCTCACGGCGCGCTCGGGACGTCGGCCCCCCTCCTGGAACCCCTTCAAGCGGCACTCGCAGGTCCCCCGCACGGAACACACCGTGCACAGTAACGTCATGTTCCGCTAGACCGCGGAGTGAGGTCGCCGCCGCATCTGCGAGGTGCTGGTCGCGTTTGTGAACGCCGCTTAATGCTTTAACGACTGAAGGCGATACCCTTCGATTGCTGACCTGCTATCATGATATTACACGTAGCGATCTATCTTTGCCTCTTATCAAAATAAACAGATGGCAACATTTACAAAATGTAATTCCTAGACTGAATAAATGGATCGGTTAATATTTACATATGATAAATGTATTTCTATTGATAATACTTTTATTTGAAACTTGGAAAATATTAGAACTTTCGTCCCGTCTCTGACCTGTTACGTTTTTGCGAATGAAATGGTGATCGTTTTGACCTAATGTTTGCATCTATTATATATTTAGATTCTAAATATATAATTAGGCTAAGGAATTAAATATGGCTATGACATTCCAAAGTTTTCATAAATATGTAGTATATTTAATTGTTTTATATAATATAATTTCACTCATTAAAGACTGACCACTGAGAGAATGCGCTTCTGGGCGATGTAACTTTAAACTCTCAAAGAACTTGCAATAAAAACATTATATCAATTTACAATAACTGTAAAATGTCTATTATATAAGAAAACATTTTTTTTAAATCCATACTTCGCTGTTTCAAGTTTGTGTCAACTGTATTAGTATCTAATGTATAATCTATGGTCAACTGTTTATTATCTTTAGTCAAAACCACTTGACAGATGTCAGAAACGCATTCTCTTAAAGGGTCCGGCCTTTAGTATATTAAATAAATTATATTTGTAGGAATATACCGATTGGTGCTCTAATATTATTAAATGTCAAAGTTCTTTTAAAAGTATTATATTATCATCCGTCAACATGTGTCATTTCGTACTTAAATTAATTTATATTTAATTATTGTATACTTGTTATTATGTTATGGATTTTTTTTTTAATCTATTTATTTTTTTTAAACTGTCACATCTTTATCTCGTTCAAGACGTGCACAGTTATCGAAAAAGGAAATCGATTTAAACGCAACTTTTTAAATAAAGCAGGTAACACACATTGTAAAAATTGTTTCTTTATATTGTACATTTTTGAATTTTAATTTTCGTTATTGATTTTTAATAATGTATGAATGATTGGTATTTTGGTTGTGATCGATTTAAAAATATTCAATTGTATTGATCGCACCCAAAAATTAATTCTAGTTCTAAAGTTTAGTATAAAATGTATATCAATGTATAAATTCAATGTAAGTTAACATAATCACTAGTGTTGTAAAAAAGTAAATATATTTTTTGTGAATTAGTAATTTTATTTTTCTTTACTCTCAAAACGAATTAATTATATTTTATTATTATGTCACCATTCAAAATAAAATAAAACTGATTACTGAATTGAACCTGGTACACAGTATTCATTAATGCATTATCGATAAAAACTAATATGATTGTCCGCATTTTTCCACACGAAACAGCTCTCAATTGGAAACTCTTTCCGTATACATATAACAAAAATGTAACTAATCGTAGTCTGTACATGGAAGATATATTAGGAAAACTATTATTAGAAATCTTTTTCAACGCAATAGAATATACATATATATATAATAGATTTTAGATCTCGACCGATTATGTCATATTAATTCAAGCTTAAACCTTTTTATTTACTATTATATAAATATACAGACAATTAAATAATAGTCAAACTTCTTTCAACATTTATTAATAAATATTTATTTATAAACTTTAACAATTTAACTATAAAATCTACGGACATAAAATTTATATAATCTATAATTAATATTCGACACACATGACGTCTGTCGACGAGCGGCCGCGACCTTGTCCTGTGTTACATTAAATGCGCCTCACATTAAACAATAGCAATGTTGTAAAAATACCTATTTTTGCAATTTAACATAGTACAACAAATATGTATTTAACAAATACTTTTGTATAGATAAACTATTGACTTTATTATTAAGACTGCAATTGCAATTATAAAATTGTCCGTCCTTGTGTCTGTGCGCACATCACATAGCGTATAAGCTATCTGTCGAAGTACTTTTCGAAGACTTTCTTCGAGTGTTCGTAGATGCCGAAGAAGACGAACCCGCCCACCATGAAGGCGGTCATGCGCGGCGCGACGCCGGCGAACAGGCCGCGCAGGCCGGCCTGCAGGTAGATGTCGGCCAGCACGGGCCGGATGCGCACCTTGCGCGTGGCGGCGTAGTCGTCGGCCAGCATGATGCGCGTCTTGGCGAGGTCCAGCGGGGTGGTGGCCGCCGCCGCCAGCGCGCCCGCCACCGACCCGCTCAGACCGCTCTGGAGCGTAATGATAAAAGGCGTACAGACGGATTTCGGCCACGGCGGCCATTCTCAAGACAGATTAGATAAACTGCGCAGGAGATATTATAGTGCACAATTGTGTGCACAGACACTCTATTCCTTAACTCTCATAACCTGATGGGACGAATGAAAAACTCGAACTTTTTATTGGCTAGACCTAGGATTTGCACCCGGGAGCTAGGGGTCGGGTAAGCTACTAGAGTACAGTCAATAATAATAATAGGTTCAGGATGGAAGCAATTATAATTATGAAATATTATATTTATAAACAAAAATACCTGAAAACTTGTTATCTGTCCATCGTTCCTGTCTTTGATGAAGGTCTTGAACAGCTCCCACAGCGGCAACTCGATGAAACTGAACGGCAAGTCTCTCACAACGGTGGACAAGAACCCACGATAAACCCCATTACGGAAACCATCAGTGTGAAAGGCCTGAAATTGAAAATTTTTTTTTTTTACCACATTGTTCATGACCTGATCTGATCCCAAACTAAGCAGAGCTTGTACTATGGCAACTAGACAACTGATATACTACATGTACTAATTTATTTAGTAAATAAATACTTATGTAGATTTTATACCCAGACTCATGACAAACAGACATGTACACAAATGTCTTTCCTGGGTGGGAATCGGACCCACAATCTGCGGTGGAGTGGCAAGTATCTACCAACTGGTTTCCCTGTTTTGGTTTGGCGTTCCACATTCGGTTTCGGTTCTTAGTACCACGACAAAGCGAGCGAAGAGAAAATTACGAATCAAGAGGGCAATATTGGTCGCACAGAGACCATGTGCGAATTGCAGTTCATGAGCAAGTGTACAGCTGGCTTTACAATACCCATAGTCCATCATCAATAGGATTTAACCAAGATATGGTCTGTGCCCCATTTGCCAATTTCCCTTTTTAAAATAAAAATAAATAAAGTTCACAATGAAAGTACATACATGCACAAGTATCCGGATACTGCTTCGCTTCTCAGAGCCGGTGTATGTTTGCTTCCTTTGTTTTGCTATCTCCGTTGGTACTCTGATTATACAGGCTAACTGAAATAAGTTAAATTACAATTGTTATTATTTTATTATAATATATAGACAACATAAATAACATTTTAGTTCTCTTAATTGTGAGCATTGGTGATGTTAGAGAATGTTCACATTAAAGGTGCAAAAATCTATGGTCTGTGGTGATCATATCATTCCCACATGTCCAATACTGCCAGTCTGAAGTATTTTTTCAATTAATAAAAAAACTTTAATAATTAAGTAAAATAAGTTACATAACATTACATATTAAATACTATACAAAACACATAAATATTAATATTCAATACAATATGAAAGGATAAAACTATGACATTGTTTGTGAAAATTATATATTGAAATAACAAATTACCACTTCTCCAACACTAGCTGCTAACATATGCACAAGTGGGGCGTACTGCGTCTTCACCATCGGTTCAAATGCTTTCTTAGTGGTTTCATATGACATGAAAAATAATGAAGTTGTCGGTATAGATGTCGTTGCCACTGTCAGTAAGCCTGTAACATACCAAACATTAGTTATTTTATTCAAAATTGAAATGAGTGTATATGAAGTTTGATAGAAATAACAATGGATACAAATAATATTTTAATTGTAAATAAGTATAAGCTGCGGGCTTAAACCGTAGCCAGTACCACTAAATCATATGCTTTATTAATACAATAATAAAAAGCTCTAATATTACATTTTGAATTGTGTAAAGACACTCTTAAACAGCCAACTTTAAAAATATTCCCTTACTTAAGTGTACTTCAAACAAATAAAAATGTACTAATAATAGATTTCTTTAAAATTAATTAATTTATCTGTACTCTGTCTCATAGTGGACTAAGAAAATAATTAAAGCTCTCATGCTGTACTTATGTAATATTGTGTAAAAAAACCAACAGGAAATCTCGATAAATATTGCCTAATTAAACAGAACTATTTCACATACAAAAAAAAATATCAAACTTGTTTTATCATTAAAATTATGATATAAGCAAAACTGATAGTAATATTATACCTCTATATACTCCAGAAAAACCTCCAGCTTTATAGAATCCCTGCTGACTCTGTAACCGAGTCTTGAGCGTGTCCAATGGATACAGGGTCACATCCACTGAAACACCGGCTACAGCTCCCGCCTGGAAGTAACACAGCATGTATTGTGTTCAATATTCTTAATTTAAATGCTATAGAGTAATAATTATACCAGATAATGCAAATATAGAATTATCTTTAAGTGGTAGTTTTCAGACAATCTATGATAAATTAAGTTTATAAAGGAAATAGTATATTTATCATTATGTATTCCTCAAAACTGGACAATTTAATTTCAAGTTTAGTCATATTACAGTAAAATTATGATAAAATAATTCATATTATTTGGTTTTGCTATAGAAATTATAATTTAATATGCACAATTTTATAAATTTATAATTACAATAAAAGATAATTTTATATCAATAACAAGAAATGTAAGCTTTATATTTATATTATATTATAATTAACAGAATTCTAATTATTTATATTATTAAATATCAAACGAAAAAGGTGATATGTGATAAATGAAAAATAAATCTGAAAATTATTATTTGCATGAAAACTTTACTTACAAATAATGGCGCGAAATAAGACTTTCCATGTTTTGGTTTTCCTTTATTTTCCATGGCACTGAATTAGTATCACTTTAAAATTTAATATTTATTATAGTCAATAGAAAAAATAACCTATTTCATAGTTATGCAATAAATATCACACTGTGTTCACCATATCGTCTCCAGTGAAATTTATGTCAAGTAAATAAGTAAACCATTTCGCTAAATTAACTGAACAACTAAATGAATTTTATATTTACTTTTGTACATTTTTAAAGGTAACTGATAACACGGCCTTAGTGTTGCACTTAAACGTCACTCAATAGTCATATCATCGAGTGACGAGTATCGATAGATAACATATCGATACTCGTCCGAAAACGATAATATTAAACGAACAATATAATATTAAAACGTATCTATATAATCGATAAAGAAATATTTCTACGTTCATTTCAAAATACATAATTCAATATTGAAGTATTACACTTTCTTATTGATTGTCAAACTAGAAACTACCACCGGTTCGGAAAAGGAACACCCAGCCTTGAGAAGAACCGGCAAAAGAAACTCAAAGGGTCTCTTTTTTTATTTATCATGTATTGTTCTAAAAAAAAATAGAAATAGCCATGCGGCTTCCATAAAATCCTTAATTGCATAATAACTTTAGCACACAAGCGTTCCATTACATTTTTTTTAGAATTTAGCCACAGAGGCATTTTGAACGCTTTCTGGGATCCTATTGTAGAACCGTATACATTGTCTCATAAAAGAGTTACTGACTCTATGCAGTCGAGTAACATTCTTATTGAATGGAGATTTTTTAGTCAAGTTAGATTAACAATCACAAATTTTATAAATATTTTAAGCAATAATTTATGCTCAAGGTTTTAAACATTGTAAATATAAAACAACTATTAACGTGCGTTGAGGGTAAGTCTGACTTGTTTGTTAAAGCGGCAAAAGCCATGATGATCTCTTAATGCTACCATGCTGCCTCTCCACCGCTTACAGCGCCAATGCGCCACCGATGGGAACTGAGATGTTATACCCCTTGTGCCTGTAATTACACTGGCTCACTCACCCTTCAAACTGGAACACAACAATCCAAAGTACTACTGTTTTACGGTAAAGCCCTATCACCAAGATGTACATGTACTTCATACCTATTTATTGGCTTGCTTCAGTTATTAATTGTTTCAGAAATAATTACACCGTTACATCTGATAATGAAAAAAAAAGACATTTCAAATTATCGACAAATTTTCATTCATAAATTACAACACTAGTTTGCACAGGTATTATTTACTTTTTTTTAATTGCTGTCCTTAAAATGATATCAAGTATATAATTTATTCATCTTAAGTTTAAATAAAAATAAATAGGTACAAATGATGTAATTTTACGATTAATATTGTATATTTGAAGTATACATTATTAAAGTGTTGAAATTCAACAATAAAGTTTGAGACAAGACAACTGCTGAATATAACAGAATAAAATAATAATCTTATCATTTTATTATTTTGTTTTTTAAACTATTATTAACAGTTTAATGTGATTTTTTGCACCATAGACACAGATGCTTATAATGATAACTAAATAAAAACATTTTGTTTCCACGCAACGAAAATACATTTAAAAGTCACGAGAACGTGTTGAATTATTTAATTTTTGATATTTATTTAATTTACAATATGCCAAAAGCATTGAAAAATTTTCATGAAAACATTAAATACCATTCTATAAGTAAAGGCGAACCGGGCTGTTATCAATTACACAGGTAAAATATATCATTAAAATTATACAACATTGAATTTATAGAAATAGGTATTACCATTAATTTAGTAGATAAATAATAGATATTATTTAATGATAAATATATAAATTACGTAAAAAATGCATAATATAAGTTTTACAAATGCATTTTGTACTTATTTATAATATCTTAAATATTGTAACCCTGCGTACCCTGTATTCGGGTGGTGTGGAAACCGCGGAAAAGAGAATTCTACGGGTATTCTGAAAGAAAACACAAAAATGAAAACAATGATACTTTTATGGCAATATAAGCTATGGCTATATATACCAACAAGTTTCTGTTCCTACTTTCTAACAAAAAAATGGTTATTATAATTACATTTTTAATTTATTCAAAAATAAATAACAGTAAATATTTCACTTATGGGCAAAATTCCTCTCTTCTAGAGGAAATTGTTGAAGTTTATTTCGCTACGCTGCAATATGGATTATATAACATATATACAAGACAATTTTATCAAACACATTCATTTCTTTTATGTTAACACCTCTTTGCCCACCTTTCCCTTCCTCTTTGCCCAAATTCTCCACTTCCTAGACGGCGTAAACTCAGGAGTTTCAGGAACCAGGTGTCTTCTTTTGTCGACTTCCACGCGGATTTAGTACAAAATTTTTAGAAAGGATGTAGAAATGTACCTAAATAATAAATAGTTAAGAGTAGCACTTTTTAGATGTAAATTTTTTTTTTTTTTGGTTCATCCTTTTTTAAAGTTTCTTTTTTTATATTTATGAATTGTTTTCCATTTTTTTAATAGCAGGTTGTGTTTACTCGTAATTGATCTCTACACTTAGATAATAAGTTTGTATTCATTGTTTCTGGAAATGTGTTTAAGGGATTGTAAGTAAGCATAAAAAAGAAATACATTTTCAGTTAAGATTTGCCTGTACTATTGAGCCATATCGACTGTAAATATGTTTATTAAAATTAAATAAATAATTTTGATTTATTTTCATGTATCATCAGACCGTCGGAATGTCGCCTCAAGTTCCCAATCACCAAGCGTCCGATCCACAAATGCGAGCTCCCAAAACACGAATACACGCTCGTTCCTCAGCTCGGAGGCTGGAGGAATCTGCTGATTCCGAAGACCTCACCCAACTATTACCCAGCTGTTATGAAGAAGAGTGAATATGAAAGATTTAAGAAACAGGCCAAAGTTTGTTTCAGTAGAATAATTTATTCAAGCACTTCTGATTCTTAATTTATTAAAAAAAATCATTCGAAATGTAGTTTCTGCCTAGAAGAATCGGCAGAAAGTCACTATGATTCTATTTCACCCATGACTTGCCTTTATTTCAATGAACACTTAATTCATAGAAGACAAAAAACAAGAAATATTTAATTACACAATAACAATTAAAATGGTTTCGATAATACACTTCGTGTCTAGGAAATGTAATTTAGATATTTTTGTACACTAGATAGTAACCCAAGAGGAGCAAATCCAAGCTATGCACGATCAAGAAGCGGCGATCCAGAAAGCGGCCAAGGAGTCCGAAGAAAGGAAACAAAGACTGAAGGAACAGCTCAAGCCACAGCCTGGTGCAGAAGCCTCCGGTGCCACAGACCCTGAGCTCGAGGGACCTGATCAAACCGCTCATACATTATCAAGAGCTGAAAGTAAGTATACGTTAAAGAGTAGTGAATTAAAGATTTAATGGAATACGCCATCGTTTCCCATACATACGAAATATTTTTTAATTTAAAACTTATGTTTTTGCTAGTTCTCCGAGCAAATAATTACCAAGGGCCAAGATTATGCAACCGCATCATACTCGCTTCAAAGTGTCACGCCATTCGTGACGCGCAGATCGCTGAAAAAGATCTCGTCAAGAAGGAACTCGATGAGGAAGAACGAAGGTGAACAAACTAGAAATTATAGTATAGCAATATATTGGGTTATTTGTAATGACCCAGCAACCTCGGAGGACTAAATAGACACTAAATAACATCAGAAGCAACAACAGTTTTTCTACGACTTTTGTTAATTTGTTAGATTTTATTTTCATACAAAAATAAGTATTAATTTAATTTTCCGCTTGAACGTTTATAAATCTACGCGCAACGCGAAGATCGACGCTTCAAGTCGTCCTGTCGTGTATGAA
Source organism: Nymphalis c-album (assembly GCA_963151315.1). Classification (NCBI taxonomy): domain Eukaryota; kingdom Metazoa; phylum Arthropoda; class Insecta; order Lepidoptera; family Nymphalidae; genus Nymphalis; species Nymphalis c-album. The sequence continues at coordinate 8,127,390 of OY720610.1, forward strand.
TGAAATATAGACCTACAAATGTCACGACAGTACTACAAAAACTTGTAAAATCATTTTTTTTCGTCGTAGAACAAAAGTTGTTTCTTGTTATATTAGCTATCTAGTCCTGCGAGGTTGCTCATTGCTGGGTCATTAAAAATAACCCTGTATATCAATAATAAAATATTGATATCGATTATAGGGCAGACTATTTTGCAACCACTAATATATTCTACTGGTAAATAGTACTTAGTATTGGTGTGTTCCAATCGAAAGGTCAATCAGATGAAACAGTGATGTATGACTCCATGGTGTCATAGTTTCGTGGAGCACGTTGACTACGTCTGCTAAATGACATAATCTTAAGTTAAATAAACATTACCTTCCAAAAGACTAATTCTTAAATGATTTAGATTTTAATGCTTCTGGTAATGCTTTTTTTTTAACCAAGACTGGATGCAATAATGGAAGAGAATCGGCAGGCAGCTGTTCATCGAGCTGAGGAAGACGAAGAGAGAAGACATCAACTCCGTTTGCAAAATCTAGCAGCCTTGAAGGAGCAGATCAAAGCTCATGAGACCTCTAAGGTTAGGAACCCACCATTTAGAATTCGTCTTGATCTGTCGAACTAAATATAGCCGGCGACTTTTCCGATATGACATAGAAACCTTTAAGAAAATAGCCTACTCGTTCCTTAATAACTGGCAACGCACCTCCAAGCCCTCAGGTGTTGAAGATGTCCATGGAAGTTAGTTACTTTCCATCAAGTGATTCGACTACCCCTTTTCCCCCTTTTTAAATTAAAAATTATAGGTCATACTTCTTAAATAAATATTTAGAGGTAGAGTGGCAGTATAATAAACCTTCTTAGTAATATATGCAATAGAATCTGTTGCAGTTCGCCGATTGAGGTTGAATTAAACATTTTACAGACAATTTGATGATAACAATACTGTACTAATGTTAGTCATTAAGAATGGTTCGGTTTATTACAATTTAAATATTATTTACATCAACCATTATGTGAACATAGACCTGTTTTAATATTAACACAACTAAAATTTTATCGAAAGAAAGCTATTTATTAAAAAATATATACATTTCTTTATATTAGATAATGGAAGCCGAACGCATAGAAGAAGAAAGCATTAGAGTGAATCAATCGAACATTGCGATGCAAATCGATGAGGCGCAGAAGCTCAAAGAGAAGCAAGGGAGACAGGCCAAGCTTAAGGAAATTCTGGATCAAGGTGAACGTTTGCGCCACTACTAACAATTAGTTATTATGTCCATTGTGGGTGTAGTTACACTGGCTCACTCACCCTATATATTATAGTGCACTAGTGTTTGAACTCTCATAATCAGATGGGATGACAAATCTAACACGACCAGAAATAGTTTAGTCGTAGGGTCAGCTACATTACGTGCATTCTGAGGCACGAGAGTGTACACACTTGAAACTTTCAAACTTTAGGCGGCAACTTAGAATTTTTCGACTGAAAATCCCAACCCAACCGAAGGATCCGGGACCGGTATCAGCGGCCTTATACCTAACCAATGAGGCAGTCAAGGCAGGCGTGTGTAAATACATATCTATTAACATTTAATTAATTATTATATTTAACACGTTTACGTAAAGGCAACGCGGAACTGCTCTACTACAAACAGCTCCAGAACGAGGAAGAACGTATTATGGATCTTCGCATCGCGAACTTTCTTAAGCAGAAACAAGAACGCGAAGCGAAGAACAGGGCGGAAGCGGAGGCCGTTAAAGCGGCCAAACAAAAAGGCATCGATCATATCGCCAAGGCACAAAAGGTAGGTTATTTACAAGGTTATCAGGTTAAGGGTTACCATTACGATTTACTTGGTGGTAGGGCTTTGTGCAAGCTCGTCCGGGTAGGTACCACCCACTCATTAGATATTCTACCGCAAAACAGCAGTACTTACAATTGTTGTGTTTCGGTTTGAAGGGTGAGTGAGCCAGTGTAATTCCAGGCACAAGGGACATAACATCTTAGTTCCCAAAGTTGGTGGCGCATTGGTAATGTAGGTGAAGATTAACATCTCTTACAATACCAATATCTATGGGCGTTGGTGACCATCAGGTGTCATCATCTCGTCCGCCTTCCTATGTATGATACAAGAGTTAAACGATGTACGTACGAAGATATTGAAAGTAGTTTTTTTTTAATTCTTTTTTTTTTCGTGTAAGTAAGCGGACGAGCATATGGACCACCTGTTGGTAAGTGGTCATCAACGCCCATAGAAATTGGCATTGTAAAAAATGTTAACCATCGCTTAGGTACATCGTCAATGTGTTACCAACCTTGGAAACTAAGATGTTATGTCCCTTGTGCCTGTAATTATTCTGGTTCACTCATCCTTCAAACCGGAACGCAACAATACAAAGTATTGCTGTTTTACGGAAGATGGGTGGTACTTACCCACACGATCTGCCACAAAGCTCTACCATCGAGTGAAATACTTCACATAGTTACAATCAATAAAGTTATACTTACGTTAACTTGGGCTGATGTCGCTGTAGGCGGAACAAGAACTCAAAGAGGAGTTGGAACGAATCCGCAATCTGAAGATCCAGGAAGACGTGGAACGTGAGTACAGACGGAAGGAACGGGAGGCCGCAATGAAGAGGAACAGGGAGATGAAGAGGCTGCATGAAGCGAGAGTGCAACAGGTGATGAACATATACTTTTTAGCACATAACTTTATCCCATTTTATTCTTATTAGTTCTTTAATTTATGGAGAAATTCTTCATAACTTTAAATATGATGATACAAATACCTATTATATTATAAATAAGGCACAAGACATACTAACAATACATTCTCATAATCTCCAACTGGAATACGGCCTTATATAATTGAACTATATGTGTATCGTTCGTTTTTTTTATGCCTAAAAATTGTTTATTTCCGTTTACAGATTACCGATATCCATCGTTTAATCGCAAGAGAGATAGCGAAAGACGAGCAGAGCTTCAACAACGCGGCCCGACAGAACGAGGAGTTTATACGCAAGGAGAAAGAGGTAACGTAGCCAGCCAATGCTATCGATATAGTCGAATTAGTAAGTAGAAGTGGAGTGGGCTGGTCACATGTGTCACAGAACCGACAACCGATGTAGACGTCACGACCGTACAGTTCGGGAATAGGTCTATCATTATGGCTTTACTTGATTTTCGAGACACGGATGACACTAGTACTTATTCCTTACTCCAGGCTGTTACTTAGATTTTTGGGCAAATAAACACAATCACTTAATATTTATAATATAGGCGGGCGGCCCACCTGATGGTAGTGGTCACCATCGCCCATAAACATTGACACTGTTACGGCCGAATACTGAAACGTCATTCAAAATGAAGTGGGACTTAATTATTTGAAACGTCATTCATTTCAAAATTTAAAATGCGAAATTTGAAATTAATGGCGTTCCAAATAATTAAGTCCCACTTCATATTTGAAAGACGTTTCAGTATTCGGCCATTAGAAACATTAATAACCGTACTAAGATATGTCCCTTGTGCCTGTTGTTACACTGGCCGAGTGACCCATCATAATGTAACACAATAATATTATTGCTGTTTGTCAGTAGAATATCTACGATTGGTCTGACCGAGGCTTAAATCCATGACCACGTAGTGTACACGGTACACTCTTTTAGCTACCGATAGACAAGGATGCGATCCAGTTATACAATAATAATGGTCCGTGTGCGTTAAGCCGTTGGTTTTTTTTATTGCATAGGAAGGCGGACGAGCGTATGGGCCACCTGATGCTAAGTGGTCACCAACGCCCATAGACATTGGCATTGTAAGAGATGTTAATCATCACTTACATCGCCAATGCGCCACCAACTTTGGGAACTAAGATGTTATGTCCCTTGTGCCTGTAATTACATTGGCTAACTCACCCTTTAAAACACAACAATAGCAAGTACTGTTGTTTTGCGATAGAATATCTAATGAGTGGTTGGTACCTACCCAGATGAGCTTGCACAAAGCTCTACCACCAAGTCGTTGGTGCTAAAATGGTGGCTTATATGGTTACAGCTGGACGACAAACGCAAGGCGCGCATCGAACAACATCGCCAGGAAATTATGAAGCAAATCAACGATAAGGAACGTGCTCGGTAATAAAAATACACAACAAAACACAGGAAATTAATTAAAAGAAAGAGACATATACAGACAAAAACCTAATATTTTATAATAAATCTAAATAAATGAGGACAAATCCTACTAATTAATTTCATATCAATCAGTTGTAGTTATAATATTATTCATATTCTAAATATTATTCATAGTGCCGAACTTCGTGAAAAGATACACAACGAAGGCGTCGCCTTACGCATGGAGCAAGAGCAACAAGAAAAGTACGAGAGAAGGGTCATCAAGCAGAAGGTAAGATTGTATCTATTATTATTATAATCATCAAAAAACTTCTCGGAAATTCTATGACAAGTTTATATTTTATTAAAAACATAATTTATTAGTCTCAAAAAACGGTAACTGTCAAATTTTAAGCCGTTGTTATGGACGCTTTGAAGACAAACTTTCTGCTACCCAAAATGCCACTTCGTAGCGTGGCCGGCGTTCCCCAGCGTATCTTAACTACGAGAACAAGAGAGACGGAGAATGTCGCCAGAGCCGACAAGCTACAAACTAAATTGGGGACAGGCCCCACTTGGAATTGGCACACGAAATCTTTAAGAACTGCGCTTCTATGTAACGTCTGTGTTCATTGCCTTAACTGAGGTCACAGCTGTAAGCTGTTACTATAAAGTACATTTCAATTTTCACACTATATAATATATATCTATTCTATACTACACTATATAAACATAAAGCTAATTATTTTTTCATTATATTTTTATTAATTATACGCGGGTGAAACCGCGGGGCACAGCTAGTATTAAATATAATTTTAATAATAAAGACAAAACTCCTTCAACAAACAATTAGGAAAAACAGATATATAATTTAATGTTACACTAATTATTTATTATACCAATCAACTGCAGAAAAAAATATTTAAATATGTACAGTAATTTGTCATTTATTATATATTATTTATATTATTATTAAAATTATTTTATTGAACAGATAATAGCGTTAGTGCGTTACCTTGTTACATAATTAATATATTGATGTTAAAAAAATGACCGTTATTTTCAGGTGGCGGATATGAGACAACAGAAAGTGTCTGAGAAGTATGTAAAGGAAGTGGAGCAGACGCTCGGCAAACATGGATACTGATCATCATTTTAATATTTTCTACTAACGCGTGTGACACTGCTTAATGATATTATCTAGGTTCTAGAAAGTTTTACGAACGGGTTAGGCACTATAATATACTATTAATCTATAAAATTCGCTTAAAATCAATATTTAACGGCTGATTTTTTTCTGTTATAATATATATGAACAACAATTATATAAAATTACATATTTAATACTCCATATTTAGGGTAAAACATTGTTATATATGTTTCATGCGTAGACCGCGTCACATACTCAGATTTTTAATCTGTCACAGAGCACATAACCATTACGGTCTTGTATGTAGGTCTTACAACGGAGCCCAATTTCAGTGGTGAGAGGTTGGTAGGATCGTGTCGTAATTTTTATTTCGGGTCAACGCCGCTGTACGTCGTTGCTATCGATGGGTGCGGTCACGTGACACGCGGTACGCATGCGTTACGTATGATAGAGACAGAATGCTATTGTCTTCGTTGCACAGCACACCCATCTATCGTCATGCGTCTGGCGGCCGTAAATTGAACAGATCAGCACAACCGACGAAGCCCTATGTTGTTGATAGACCTGCGTAAAGACCGCGATAACTGTAACTGCGGCTACGACTTAAAACTTTGTAGCTTCTATGCAATTTTTGTTTATAATTTTTTTTAATTAACTCTTCTATCTGGATTGTCTTAATATTGCTCTCACTCACAATTGTAGTGTTAAAATAGCTGTTTTGGTCCAGTGAAATCAATTCATAAATTTTGTAATCATTCTATTGAACTCGGTATACGAGTGTTTGGCATCGTCTAACGTCTGACGCACCCAGACGAAGTACAATTCGACTCGAGCGTCGGGCGCATGGCATCCAATGTTTACTTAATATCCACCACTGGAACTCAAAAAGAAATACTCAACAAAGCAATTATGTTAAATTAGTATGTAGCTAATTTATTTATTTTTGATTTATAAAATTCATTAAGTATGTATAATAAACGATAAGACTATACAAAATCTGACTTTATTAATTCAAATTTAATACAAATGACAGATTTATTGGCAGAAAAACTAAGCTGACATTACAAACTTACAATATTTTTACTGAATCATAAGCCGAAGGTAACACCACTTTCTGCCAGATTATAATAATTTATAGAAATAGTAAATAATTTTTGACAAATGTCAAAATACTAATTGAGCAGTCATATTTATATCCAATCAAGATTTGTCATATAAAAAAGTCTTAAATGCGAAAGTTCTATCCTAGTGTTATTAATAAAAAATCAATTATTAATTTTAATGAAATAATTATTCAAAATATATATTACAAAACAAATAGACAACACACAACTACGGCCATAACATTAAAAATTAGTCAAACACAACACACAGCATTCATATAATTAGCATACACATTTGATAAAAAAAAATCGAAAGATTTTAAACTATGTACCTTAATATAACTTAATTTTGTATATAACTGTATATAACACGTGTAACAAAAACCCTTTTCGACCCATGACTAGTTTTACTTTTACTAGGTATTGTTAGTCGATTTTATTTATGTAATCATTTTTAAAATTCTAAGCACTAAAGTGACTCCGAATTCTCTGATTACAAAAATAGAACCGACTCTGCAATACCAAATAACCAGATTTCCCAAATAACTTCACAGATCGGACAGGGCTTTTGTTACACACTGTATGTAGATATTGTAATAATGCTAAATAGAGTACTCTCCATCTTATCTACCACACAAAAGCCCTTTCTGGTAGCAGATTAATGATGTTGACAAATATAAGATTCTATTTCAATTATTTTGACAATGGGTATTGCTCATGGGCTCTTGCGCAAATTATACACATTAAACCTATTGGTTTCACATTGCTAATTAAGAAACTGAAATCTAAACTGAGAAATGAAAGCAAATCAAATTATTGTCCAGCAGAATACGAGAATATACCAAATAGAAATTGATAGCAAAAAAGTATGTTATCATTAGTCCAAACTCACTTTTATATAATTATCTCTTTGTTTTATAAATTAATGTAAGATAGATAGATAGATTTGACAAGCTGTTGAAACATTTCTGTTACATATGGATTATTTAGGTGGGCATATTTATTAGTTAGACAGCTTATACAGATATGGTTAATATTGTCTACGGTCGTACTAATGAAGGAACTTTATTCACATGACTTTAACATACAATTAAAGGACTTAATTCAATCATAATCATAAATTTAATAACTATGTCAATTACCTATAGTATACAATATCATTTCATTTTATAGCCTTCTCTCCGAGCTTGACAACCTTATCAAGGTTATCTTTAAGTGTTTTGAGCTGATGCAGTACATTCGAGTCCATGAGAGAGAATGGAATGTACGCCTGCGACTGACGGAGCTGCCTCGGCTGTAGAGAAAGCATTGTGCCGTCCTGAAGCATGATATTGCAGTTGGCTCTTTCATCTGACTGCATCCTGGAATTGTATAATTGACATCAATTAGTTCTATTACTATTTTATAATACGTATAATTTTTCAATACAAAAAATTAAAATCTGGTTAATGGTTTACTTGGTGGTAGAGCTTTGTGCAAGCTTGTCTGGATAGGTACCACTCACTCATCAGATATTCTACCGCAAAGCAGCAGTACTTGGTATTGTTGTTTTCTGGTTTGTAGGGTGAGTGAGCCAGTGTAATTACAGGCATATTTACAGTGTAAATACAGTCACATTACAAGGAACATAATATATTAGTTCCCAAGGTTGGTGGCGCATTGGCGATGTAAGCGATGATTAACATCTCATATAATGCCAATGTCTATGGGCGTTGGTGACCACTTACCATCAGGTGGCCCATATGCTCGTCCGCTTACCTATATTATAAAAAAAACGGTAAAGTCAATAGTCTTGTTGGTTGGTTTTACCAACTTAAATAAAGTATATTTTGATTTCATTTGAGATAAGAACAAGTTAGTGGGGACACCGACGTGCACACGGAAGTAGCCATGACGGGCGAGCCGGACATCGACAGCACCATCTCCCCAGCGCGCGGCTGACGGAGCACCGCCAGCGGAGTGTGCGGCGTCACCTGAAATATTACCATATTAATAATATTTATTTCTAAGCGAGTCAATCACATGAGTAAACAAGGATTGTATAGTGGTTTACATGCACGTAAGGTGAAATTCCGTCACATGTGCACATCAATCCGTGAATACATGACTTATATAAATATTGATTTGTATTCAGTGCCTGGGTATCGGTGGTGGCGCGGTACCTTGGGCGTGATGACGGGGTAGGTGACGGCGGCGTTCTTGCTGTAGGCGGGCGTGCGGTACACGGAGCGCGAGCGGCGGCGCTGCGTGCGCGGCGCGGGCCGGGCCGAGCGCGCCGACGCGTCCGCCGAGCGCGAGCGCCGGCTGGCGGAGCGGCTCGCCGACGGCGGGGCTGCAAGCACAGGACGATGTTATCTTTGGAGCAAACTTTGGACACACGACGCGATGAACACAGATACCAAACAAAGGGAAAAAATTCCCACTTCCGTTGAAGAATAACTAACATGAATTACCCATAAGCAATAATAATGCCTAAAAATATTTCTTAACTTGAAAACTTAGCTAGTAAGATATTACAGAGAATAGATAAAAGATAGATAGTTACATAAAGGTAAAGGCCATGAATGAAATAGTAAAGTTAGGATATACTCAAGCGGACTTACCCAAATAACTTTTCTGAGCGCCTCGTTCGCCGGAGCCCTGCGATGAGTTCTCAGTGAGGTACCCTGATCCAAAGCACCCGGTTAGTTGGAGACGTTGCATGTTGTTAGATGATGATTGTGCAAGATGTCAAAGAAACTCATTGTGTGTGTAATGAAATTTATATTCATTAGCATGTTTCAAGTATTTATTTTATAAAGTTGGAAAATGAATTTGAAGGGAAAAGAATTTATAATACATTTTTTGTTTTAAACACACCCAATCAGAGAAAATATTAAAAAATTAAGTTCAATAAGCCATCTACTTTCAAACTATGTATTTAAAATACTCTTACATAATTTCAAACTACTCTTGTTGGTACATAGGAAGAAAGCTTTCTAATATTTATCAAGGATTTCAATTTAAAAATTATATCAAAAAATTGCAACAGGATTTCTTAATTCATGTCATTAGTATTTGATTTTATTATTATGTGAACTGTAGATTGTACCTATACCCTATTCCAATGGGAATAGAAATAAATGTAAACACACCGTAGATTAACAAATTGCGTGCGATTGTCAAATCCTTCTGCATTATTATGCACTGTAAACAGTTCTTGATTAATTTACCCTTATTATATAACACTATTCCAATTAACTGGTTATAACCACATTAATTTAACTTCCAAAGTTCCGAATACAACTTCGCGGACATTGAAAACACCATCTTTTCGCGTATCCATAGTGAATTTCATAGATTATTCAAGATGTCGACCAATGACATAGCGTCAATTGATATCGATGACCAATGATATCGCAATAATTCAGTGTCAAATTTGTTTATTTATGTTTATTCCTGTTGTCGTTGGAATAGGCTATACCTATACGGACAGAAATAAGCGAAGCCCTTTTATGAAGTGAATTAATTAATAAAACAACTTCAACACCATTTCTATCATAATCATATTGTACAGTGTTGCAATTAGAGACATAATTTTCAATTTAGCTTTAGGAAACTATTATTTATCTTTGTTGATAAGCCATTGAAAACTCATAAAATATTTACAAAAATTACATATTCCTCTATTTATTTAGGCTACGTAATGACCAGTGTATTATATATATAAGAAGTTGATTATTATCAAGATGTATTTGAATATACATACCGTCGTCGTGTGAAGCCGCTCGGCTCGAATTCCTGTTAGTAGTCCTTCTCGTTGGCGGTTCTTTGAGATGTAGTTCTGTTTTCTGTGAAAATATAATCATACATTATTGTAAATTTTCGTTACAAAAACATATACATAAAAGAAATACAAAAGTCCTGAACCAGTGCCAGATTTAGACACTGGAACCGATTACCCCCACGTAAGGGTAACAACAGTATTGTTACCTTATGACAATGTCAGGTATATCTTGTCGTCAGGTAATTACACCCTTTAAGACTTTTTTTTTATTGCATAGGAAGGCGGACTAGCATGTGGGCCACCTGATGGTAAGTGGTACGTATCCAGTCAAGCTAACATCAAACCCTACCACCAAGTATTTTAGAGATTTGCAATGTTTTTTTTTTATTTTTGAGTACCCATTAGCTCAGTAACTCAATATAAATACAACATATAAACAATTAAACATACCATACCTATATTAATAGTACAATTACCTATCATCATTGCACAAATTCAATCAGTATCTTAGACAGGAAATATACGGCTTTGTTGTATATGTGAGTGCATTTAATTAATTAAGTCATTGTCTTTTGCAACTCAAAGGTAGTCTATAGTTATATTTTATCGTTTTACTTACCAACTGTCCAACCGTTTTTTGTAAATATGTATTGCTGATTGAACCGAGAAGAATTTTAAATGCTAGTTCCACATTCCTCAATTCCATGTGTGCGCGTGAGTCGATTTTGTTTTTCTGGTCGATGACTGTTTATAAAAAAATATATGATATGAAAGTTGAAGCATATTCATAGAATTTATTACATAGTGATACTCTAAAATGTTTTGAATAAATATAAGAATTATTGTTCAAACAAATATTGTACACTAAGACACGACAATTATAAAATAAATACCAAGTTTATTGAGTTTCTTCAAAGCATCGTCATTTTCTGCAATTTTCTCTTGTTTTCGTACTGGTCGTTTTGTTCTAGGCATTTTGGATGACACAAACTTTATTCAATTAATTTAGAGTTCAATGATAAGCGAAATAAGAATTTAAATGTATTTTGTTTATATAAATTACAATACAAAGATTCTTTCAAACAAAATACAAGCAACCGACATTTTTGATTTTTTGAATTACCGACAACGATCGGATACTTGCGAGAAATAGATAAAAATTATACCTTTTTTTACTTTTCTCATTAAAAATAGTAAAGATTAAAAATTTAAGATTAAAGATTTACAATGTATTAAAGTCATAAACACTTGTTTATATATCATCGTGAAATTAAAATATTTATTTTCTATTATTTCATGTTTTAGTAATAATTAAAAAAAAAAGATTGTTAAGTGTGTAACCTACCTTTCTTCATTTATTTGTTCACATATTTTATTTTCTGTATCCGGATATGGATGAATTAGGGACTTTTAATCTAAAAATGTATTTTATTTTACATTGTTCAGAAATATAGTAACTTATGTACTGTATATTTTCAAGTACACTAATAAATAATTCCCACAATCACTCCATTAAAACTTTCGTAAAGCGTCACTCAACTGACTCCTTATGCATTGTTATGATGAACGAAGAATGGCGGACGTTGTCATAGTGCGATACTTGTTCACATTTTTACTTTTAAATGCTTGCCATGGTAAGTAAATGTGGTTTTAAGCGTTTAATTCAAAGTGGAAACTTGAAATATACAATCTGTGAAAGTTTCAGCGTGGTACAATTCATGGAAGTCATTAAAATCACTTGGCTTCTGTAAAGTGTCTTAAGACAGGGTTTTTATTATTGTTTTCTGAACAGACGCAAGCTCATACCTACTGTTTACTTACCAATAATTATTTATCAACGTAGTATCATAGATTTTTTATGAATTTATTGTATGTATCATTGATAGTAACATATAATTTTTAGTCGACATCAAAACATACGGTTTCCTTACAAGCGTAATGTTTTTTTAAATACTAAACATTTTTAAAACCTTTCTTCCAATCAACATTATTAAAAAAAAAACTTGCGTATGTGTGTTTTAAATGTATGTATGTATTAAACTACATGACATTGACCAAAAAATAATTGAAAAAGATTATGATTCTGCAATATTTTTTTTTTCTAAAATAAGCTTTTATTTATTTCAATTTATTATTTTGTATACTAGACTGTAATGTTGCTGGAAACAAATGTGGGCTATCGGTTGTCATTGACAATTAATACTAAACTATTTACTACATAGTTAATCGTTATATCTTTAAAGTAACAGTATAAATCAAGTTGTCTATTTAAATTTCCAGCAGGACTTCCAGGCTTGGACAACCTGGAGCAAGACGGAGCATCGATCACACAAGCCGACAATCACATTAAAGATGATCCCTTATCTGTGGATAAAAAGATGATGGTTCATCAACCGAGGTGAGATACCGAACCGAGATGAATTATTTCAAGTGAGCTCTACAAAAGCTACTATTCCAGTGCATACCAATCATATATCACACTAGCTGTGCTCCGCGGTTTCACCCGCATATAATTAATTAAAACAAGCCTAGAACCTTCCCCATTAAAAGGACTATACAACACAAAAATATCTTTTGAATTCAAACCAGAAACTCCTGAGATTAGCCTGATCAAACAAACAAACTCTTCAGCTTTATATATTAGTATAGATAAATGCAAATAAATAGATATACTAAATATTCTTGTGGATACACACTGATAAGTTTGTTAGCCAGTTTAATAGGCATAAGTAACAAAAAATCTTAGTTTCCGAGGTTACAGCGGTCAATCACAAGAGAGATTATTCAACTGTACAGGAGATATTATAGTGCACAAGTGTGTAGCAAAGCAAACACAGGTGCACTCTCTTTTCCAAAAAGAGTTACTACCAACTTCGAGTTTTGAAAATATTAGGGATGATTATTATTTTGTACAGTATTGTAATTACTATGGGTAATGGTTATCACTTATTTATATGTCTGAATTCTTATTTAAAAAAAAAACAACCTTAATAAGTTATCACAAATAATAAACTTAAGTAAGTAAATATCTATGTATGAATTAACATTTTTCATCAACTCAAATGTGTACTATTTTCTGTTTTTTATACATATAATATCTTCATATACAAATATAATAAATTAATAATATATAAATTAATAGTAGTAATATTACTATAATCTTGATATCTGCAGAGAATGGTACAGACTACAGATGCGTGTTTGAGGTAATGAAAACATTGAAATATATACATAGATCTATAAATCTTAGATGCTATTTTTGTCAAAGAATATTTATCAAAATAGCTTCTTAAGCTAATTAAATAAGCCAAGTAACATCTCTAAGGATTTTCAAGTCGATGAAGAATTCTAGACTCTGTGACATTGAAAGAAAACCAATATTGTGTATACAAATGAATACCAAACAGATTTTGAAAAATAAGTCAATAATATTAAAAAAAAAGTATAAATTGAAATTTAGTAGTTATTGAATATATACAGCCTTATTTATAAACATTGATTTGAATCTGTTTAGTTAAAAATTGATTTTGCTCTCTCTTTTATTATTCAGTTAACATTTGAAAGAAGGAGATAGCATTGTTTAACTAATTATTTATATGCTAAACAATTCACAAGTAAGGCTGTAAGTAAAACCAGAGATTTCTTTCTAGTTTGTAGAATGTTTTTTCTTAATAATAATAATAATAATGATATTATCAAATGATGTTTTTTTACTCATATATTCAGTACTGAGAAAATAGTTTTGCACTAGTTTAGCCATTTGTCAATGATTAAAGTAATTTTGTAATTTATTTTCTTGCTGCCTATAGGAGGAAATTTCAAAAAAGGTAATGTAAGAATTATTTTTGAGTTTTTTTTATAAAGTACTAAGAGACATGACTACCTCGTTTGTCTAATTGTGTGTCTGTCTACGAGATCATATAAGGTCCTAGGTAGATACACATGGTGATGATGTGAGCCAGTTAAAAGATGTCTAGTTTTTAGCCTGGACTTTAGAAATTGATGGTCGATGAATCTTCTTCCTATTGTGTCTGATTTAGCACACATACAGCATCCGACTGTTAGAAGGTCATACCCTGTAACAGGGTTATGTTTTACCACTGCAACAGTCGGAAGCCGGAGGTGACCATCCACTGGCCTAACGGAACCTAACGAGGCCATTGTAACCGTTCCAGATACAAGTGCCACCAGTGCGAGTCGCCGGAGTGCGGCGCGGAGGGCGCTGAGAGCGCGGAGGGGCAGGTGTGCGAGGAGGCGCTGTACTGCTTCAAGTCCACGGTGCGCGCGTCGGACGGCGCGCTGCGGCACTCGCGCGGGTGCTCCTCCAAGCGCGACCACTACCAGTTCACGTGCCGCACCACCAACAACGCCCAGAGGTGAACCTCGCCACGGTGTAACGGCCCCAGTGGGTACCACTCGTGACCGAATATGGGGGGTCCCTCCAAACGAGCAACCGCATTGAACAGCTATCCTTACCCTTATGATGAGAGAAGGCCTTCCAGCAGTTGAATATTTATGTGCTGTTACTTTATTATTACCCCAGGCCTCGGAAACGTCACGCCGGCCAGCTGAACATCACCTGCTGCCAGGGTAACATGTGCAACGACGGCAGCTTCCCGTCGCTGTCGCCGGCCGATATGGCCATGGAGCCGCTCAGCTCGGGCACGTGGAAGCTGTGGCTGAGCGTGGTGTTGTCGGTGCTGGCCGTCAGCGTGATCGGTGCCATGGCGATAATGTTGCTGAGAAGGAGCCATAGGTGAGCTTGCTTATGGTTTATATGATTACCCTACCATGAGCTACCTGTCTAGGCTTTATACAGAGAATACGGTAACAAAATGTAGCCTATGTTACTCGCTGATAATGTAGCTTTCCAATGGTGAAAGAATATTTATAATCAGTTAAGTTTAGGCATAAAAACGTAACAAACAAACAAATTCACATTCGCATTTATATCATTAGGATAAATAATATAACTATTGATTTATACAACAAACATACCATCATATTAAACAATGATAGTGATATTTCAGCCAATGAATGCAATACCTTAATTAATTATACAATTAAACCTTCAACATGAATTACTCCGTCCATTGGTGAAAACTATAAAAAAATTCCATACAGACAGATGCAGTAATAGTAATAAAATATTATAAATGTTTTCAGGTTACGTGTGTCACGTGCAGCGCAGAAACTAGGAGCGGATTCAAATTATTTCTCGTCTAATATGTACAGTCCGCATGTAACAAGCGCTTATTATGAAGGTATGTAATGTAACAAGAGCATTGTATCTTTGTTGCTTTGGTACATTGGTATGATTATCTAGTTGAAAGATTAGCTGATGAGTTTTATGAGTCTATTGTCGATTCTGTTTCTTCGTTTCAAGTTGAAATAGGGTTGCCGGGACCTGATGAATGAAATGCATGAGTTGAAGGCCTCATATGTTCTGGCTCAGGTATTGATTTATGCTCCAACGATGAGTGCAAGGTGATAATCAATTTCTGGGAACTGGTTTTCCCTCAAAACATGATGTTTTAAGCGAAATTCCTGTGAAAAAATATTAAGTAATCCAACTGTGTTTTCTTTATGTGAAATATGAATGTAATGGATACTCTTTTTTCTAGGTCTAGAAGGATCACAGAATGGAGCTGGTCTGCTTGCTGTCGCTGCAGGTGACTCCACCCTCAGGGAATACTTGGAATGTTCAGTGACAAGTGGCTCCGGTTCTGGGTTGCCGCTCATGGTACAGAGGACACTGGCCAAGCAGGTGTCTCTGATCGAACGGATTGGCAAAGTCAGTATTGTTTAAATGTGAAAAATTTTGATATAATGAAACAGCTCTGAAAGAAATGTTAAAAGAGTTAATATATTCAGACAATGGAGACATTGGTAATTAAAAAATGCTTAATATTTCATACAGCTTCTACATGATGATAACAAGAGCTTCCATTACACGAAGTGGCATGGCACTTGCTCGTTGTATGATATCATTTGCTATCAAATTAGTGATATAAGAAATGTCCAAGTTTCATCATGTCAACCCCTCGTCTGCCCTTGAGGAGAAGTCGGTTCCCAATGTTTTTATTCACCAAAGAATATGTGATAAATAAAATTAGGTAATTTAAATATCAGCGGTCATATTGTTAGTATATAAATGATGATGTTAACTCTCAGGGTCGATACGGCGAGGTGTGGCGCGGTTCGTGGTACGCGGACAGTGTCGCCGTGAAGATATTCTTCTCGCGAGACGAGGCCAGCTGGAGGAGGGAGACGGAGATATACAGCACTGTCCTGCTCCGGCACGACAATATACTCGCCTACATCGGCAGCGACATGACCAGTCGGAACAGCTGTACGCAGGTATGTAGTGATAAATACAAACACTTGGTCGGACCAAAAAACTTACTAAGAGTTTTCTCAGAATTTAATAGGCGGATTTGGGCGTTGGTAGGGTTTCACTACCATGGTTCGGAAAATATAAAGCCTTTGGCCCTGCACAGGAACACTATGGTCCGTTATAAGTTGTACTTCTCTTCTCCGTTTTATGAGTTTATAGAGAGGGCACTCCTATGATTTTATTAGTTTATTTACTTTGGGAATTACCAATCAAGATTCTGACTTGATTTAAAAATAATAATAATATGAGACATTTAACTCTTTACCGTTTTACTAGATGTTTATTTTTGTTTTTGTATTGTTTCTACTTTTGAAAACTCTTGTATATAAGAAAACTACGACAAAATACACATAAACGTTTTAAATTACTTCAGTTGAAGCCACTAAAGGTAGAAGATTTATAAATAAAACTCCATTATTTTTTACTTTCTATTATGAGTCACTCGAAATAAATATTTTTTTTTCAACAGTTGTGGTTGATCACACACTTCCACCCGCTCGGCTCGCTGTACGAGCACCTCAGCAGGACGACACTGACGAGGAATCAAATGATGTTAATATCTCTGTCCATTGTTAATGGTCTTTTACATCTACACACGGACATACATGGGACACAGGTACGTTATTTACTTATTTATTTGGTTATATTTAACTTGTCTCGTTGGTCTAGTGGCTAGATATAAAGCCGCAGACCCGGTGGTCCTGGGTTCAGTTCCCAATTCGTGCCAATAAAAGTTATTGGGATTTTCTGTCAGAAAATTCTCGCTTAGCCTGGGAGCCTAGAGTACGCCGGAGTTTGGAAGTTGGAAGTGTGTACACTCACGTTATGTTGATAGAACTTTAAAGCTGTGTTCTTATATGGCTAAGATATCATTAAGACTAATACAATGCAATACAAGAAAATTTAAATTTTGCGTGAGTAACGCTTTAAAATATTTATTTATTTGTAATTTTCGTATTCCAGGGAAAGCCGGCCATAGCGCATCGGGACATCAAGTCGAAGAACATTCTGGTGAAGGTGAACGGCGAGTGCTGCATCGCCGACCTGGGGCTCGCCGTGACGCGGCGCCACGTGGCGGGCGGAGGCCTGCGCGACGCGCGACAGGGCACCAAGCGCTACATGAGCCCCGAGGTGCTCGACCAGAGGTAGAATAGAATAGAATAGAATATGCTTTATTGTACAACACATACATGATCAAGGAAACATACAGTTATAAATACTATTTAAGAACAGTGTTAATGCACAAAAGGCGGTCTTATCGCTAAAAGAGCGATCTCTTCCAGACAACCTTTGGGTAAAGGACACAAGAAAAATAAAGCGGTAAGGAGGTGCACAGAATCTAATTTTACGTTTAAATAAATATGTATAATAAATATACATACATAGTATGATATATAAATAAATAAAAATAAATATATATATATATAAATAAATAAATATAAATTAAATTATATATATGTATATATATACATACGTACATAAAAATATATAATGTGTAACAATAAGTAATTAAGGTAATTATAATAATAAACAGCAATAATGCGTCAGCTGATAAGACAACATCACACTATGTAGACAAATAATAAGCCTTGAGTCGGATTTTAAAAATGTTTATACTCTGAGACCGTCTTAAGTGGAGCGGTAAGGAATTCCATAGGCGAACAGCTTGTACAGAGAAGGAATTGGTATAGAAGGAAGAAGAGTGAGAGGGAATTTTAAGGACAAGATTATCACCAGATCGCAGAGATCGGCCGTGCGAGTCCTTAAGAAACTCGAAACGGTGTTTAAGATAGTGAGGAGAATTTGGATGAAATAGTATAGAGTACAGAAGAGAAAGAATATGAGTATTCCTGCGAAGTCGGATTGGGAGCCACTCGAGTTTTTTGCGAAATTCAGAAATGTGGTCATATTTACGAAGCCCGAATATAAACCGAATGCAGAGATTTTGAATTCGCTCGAGTTTATTTAATTGCTCCTCTCTAAGATCAAGATAGCAGGTGTCGGCATAATCAAGGATGGGCAGGAGAATAGTTTGAGCTAACGCAATTTTGGTAGGAATTGGTAGAAAATTACGCAGTCTGCGGATGGATCCGATCGAATGAAACATTTTCCTGCTCACTTACCAAGGTACCACCAGCCTTATATTCATAGCGTCACATCTATCTTTAAACGGCTTCAAGAAAGGAGGATGATCTCAATTCACTCGTATTTTTATTAAATTTTTATTTATGTTTCTTGCCTCTTTCATTCTGGAGGAAAAAATACCACCCCTAATAAATTTATTCTACTTTGGATCATTTTATGAAGGGATTTTTTATGGACTTGAATTTCATCTGATAAAATGATGACAAATAAGGATGATTCTTATATATTTTCTAATGGCAAACTGTAGTACAGGCAAAAGTGGCATAACATTGCCAATGTCTATAATGATGATCCCCTACCCATTCTTGTGCCTCTCTAGCTATTTAGTAAAATATAAGCAATGATACAAGAACAGGTCTTTAACCTTTATAGTATTAACGAACTGTAGCAAAGACATGACACTTGTTTCAGTATGAACCTGCAGTGCTTCGAGTCGTACCGCCGCTGCGACATCTACGCGCTGGCGCTCGTGCTGTGGGAGACGTGCCGGCGCGTCAGCCCGGCGCGCGAGCATAGCCCGCCGTACCACGACCTGGCGCCCGCCGACCCCAGCTTCGACGAGATGCGCAAGATCGTGTGCGTCGACAACGAGCGCCCCGACCCCCCCGACGATCCGCATCCGGTAGCTTATTTTTTTTTTTTTTATTGCATAGGAAGGCGGACGAGCATAATATGGGTCACCTGATGGTAAGTGGTCACAAACGCCCATAGACAATGGCATTGTAAAAGATGTTATTGTAAAAAAGTCAGTCAAGTCATGAATAAAAAATCATCTATGTATTAACCTAAATACATAACAAGGGAATATAAAATATCAATTGTTTTATTAATTTATTTTTCAGACAATGGTAGGAATGGCTAACCTCATGCGTGAGTGCTGGCATCAAAACCCATCAGTACGGTTACCAGCTCTACGTATCAAGAAGACATTACTGAAACTAGCTGCAAACGACAACTCAATCAGACTCAACGAAGACAATGAAGTGTATGTGTAGTCGATATGACAGTGTTGGTGCGGTGTAAAGGAACTGTGGTTCGTCATTAACATATTATAGTACCGAGTGTTGAAGTTTGTGTTACGTAACGAGGGCTGGTGGGTATGATGTGGTGTTACTCGAGATGGTTTTATGAAGAATTTAGCACATGTTATTGTACAATCATGCACGATTTATGATTAATTAATTGTTATCGATGGAATGTAAAAATCAAATATTAAAAGCTAACTTAACAAATGGTTTGATCAATATTTTGTTAATTCGATATTATCGAGAGGTATATAAAAATATATATGCAATCAATCAATCAATCAATGAAATATGGATTGTTATTGTAAAAGATTAAATGTGAGTTAACACTGGTCTCCGATATAGATTATACTGAGAAACTCAGTAAATGCTATCTTCTGACAATTAAATAATATTATTGTTTATTATAGATTGTATCACAATGTTATTTATAACGAGTACATATTGGACGATCTTAGCTAAACTGACGATAGAAAAATTAACTACAGAGGAAGATAAGTTGTGGCAACCCTTTGAAAGTTAGCATTTAATATTATACATACTTATAAATATTATAATCAAATTGTGTAAAAAATATAACTTGTAAAAACATATAGAAAAGTAAAGTTAATGTATATAAAATATATAAAAAAATAATATGAAATAACTTCAATAATTTAACAATTTTTTTTTATTTTGTGCCATTTATAGCATTTTAGTAAGTTTACTATAAGATATAGCTTCTATTAAAATCATTAATAATAAACTATTATATAATGGTGTGTATAACGGGATGCTATTATGATATTTTATAATTCTGTATGCAGAATATTTCCTGGAGCAAAATGTTTCATTAATTCTGAAATTTCGTACATTATTATGTCAAATCATCTAATAAAGCAACAAAACTAGAATATAAAGTAAGAGTTGGTATTATGTCCCACTACTGGGCAGGAATCCTCTCCTTATGTGAAGGTTATTATTTAATGAGTTTAACATAATGACTAAATTTAACAAATATTTATCTCCACGATTCTCCATCACTGCTAGCTGCTTTTATTAAATTAAAAAAGCTATGATTTGATTTCTTTAAATATATTTAACAGATGATTTTTAATGGAAACATAAGTATATAACATAAAATTATGTAATTAAAATCAATGTACATAATATGTACCGTGTAGTTTTTAGTAAACAGGTTGTAACAAATTGAGTGTCCGACCCCTGAAGTGGTTATTAGGTATCGTGAGTCGGTTCTATTTGTATAAACATTTTTAAAATATTATGCAAAAAAAGTTACCCATAAAAAAAATATTACTTGTCATTTTCAATTGTAAATGACGAAAATTTCATAAATAGAACCGACTCATGATACCTAATAACCACTTCACGGGTTGGACACATGTTTTCTTACATCCTGTATGTATTGCTATTAACGTTAGCATACAATAAAGTGCCGATTAGTATTGTAACTATGTAATATAGAATGTATATAAAGTTTTTAGTTATAAGAGATTAATTTTGTTGTCATGGTGGCTCGACCGTTAGATTGGTTGATCTACCAGACTACAACTGCATTTTTAATATTTAACATAGTTTTTTCTTTCCTCGTTTATTTAATGAATATTCGGATTAACAATGAAATGTATGTATTATGTATGTATGTCTGTATAGAATGTATACTAAATATTTACAGTATGAATTTATTAATATTAAACCAAATGTTATTTATGAAGGAATGACATTAGGTAGATAAAAACAAATTATTGAATTGCCTTTTAATCCAAATTTTACAAAATATGTTTAAAGATATTGTATGATATGTACTGATTTTATTTTAATATATATTGAGTATCCTGAACTTATGATCAAAGCTAGTTTGAAATGGCTGAAAGCACTATATATCTTTTCAAAATAACTTCTTCTACAGAATAATAATCCTTTATATTAATTTTTTATATGTTTGTTTAATGTTTGTAAATTGATGTATGTGTCTTCGTTTTTTTTAATTATCTTCCAGATATCAATAATTAAATTTAGTAAATGCAGTAATCTCTGTAAATCTATGCTAATATAATAAAGCCGAAGAGTTTGTTTGTTTGACGGATCAAAGCCGTTAGCCGGAGCTATTGAATTAAAAAATTATTTTTGTGTTATATAGTCCTTTTATCGAGGAAGGTTCTAGGCTTATTTTTATTCATTATATTTTTTACTAATTATACGCGGATGAAACCGCGGTGCACTAGCCGGTATTGTATAACCTCGGATGTTTGTAAGTATTTATTTATTGTAAAACTTGGATTGAAACGGCAACAGTTATGTAGTCAGTGATCTAGCTTTAATATCATATATATTTTTATTTGAATCTCTCGCTACGAACACTCGTTAATATAACACGAAAGCTGTTGTTGATTTTTAAGATTTTTTTTTTTTAATTTTAAATTTGCATTTATGTTGGACTTCATTGATATCGCATTTTATTCCTCTACTCTGATTGGTTGTTATGTTAAATGGTGTCAGTTCTGACGTGTTGCTGGTCGTTTAATATATTATATCGTCAATTCTAATGACAGGAGTAATTTAATAAATAACGATTTTTTTGCAGTTTTAAACAGGAATTTATGTTCATATACGACCTTTTTCAACTTTAAGTATTTGTTTCTTTTACTCTGTCATTAGACAGCTTAAAATTTACAAGATTAACTGTAAGTTAATTAAAAAATGCATCTTTGAATTTGAAAAACAAATTGATTATAAATATTTTTTTTATGTAATATTGTAGTTATATAATGTGATATCATTGATGACTCGATGTTAGATTTAAAAGACAATAAATGTTCAATAATAATCAAAGTGAAATGTTTTGATGTTTTTTTTTTTAATAATTTCATCTAAACCCTAGGTTGCATACCTGTTTTTATTGTGTTCAAGTTATTGTAAATATTAAGTTAGATTAAGATCGAAATGAGGCAGGTTATATGAAATAAAATATTTGTCTATTATTTGTTTTTTTTATCGCTTATTAAAATAATTAGACCAGTTTTTTTTTAATAAGCTGATTTTATTCTTTATGGTATATTAATAGTTTTTGTTTTCGTAGATCTCGGCAAAATAAAATTGGATGTTTTGTTTAAAACATTTATTTATAAATTAATATATAAAAGCATACAAGACAATATAACTTATAGTAAGAAATGCACGGATTGGTACGTTCCCATCGTTTATCGAATACAAAAAGACTTCGAATAATAATACTATTCATTATAATAAAATACAATAGCACATCGCCGACCGGTCACGGCGCGGTGACGAGTAGCAGTGCGAGATTAGCATCTGATCTGATCGGACAGCGGAAAGACACTTTGGTAGTTTTAGAAAATGCACTCGACTTAGCCTCTAAATTTCGTTTGAAATATATAAAATAGAATATTTGAGTTTGATTATAAGCATCTCCAGCCTTTCAAATCAGTCGTGGTGCTCGTCCTGAGCGAGCTCCTCCATATCTTCCTGGTCGAATTCCGTGTCGTCCTCGGCGGTCGCCTCCTGGTACTGCTGGTACTCGGAGACAAGGTCGTTGACGTTGCTCTCCGCCTCGTTGAACTCCATCTCGTCCATACCCTCGCCGGTGTACCAATGCAAGAACGCCTTGCGTCTGAACATAGCCGTGAACTGCTCGGATATTCTCTTGAACAACTCCTGGATAGCTGTCGTGTTACCGATGAACGTGGAGGACATTTTGAGGCCTTTGGGGGGAATGTCGCACACGGCTGTCTTGACGTTGTTCGGGATCCACTCGACAAAGAAGCTGCTGTTTTTATTTTGAATGGACAGCATCTGCTCATCGACTTCCTTCATGGACATGCGACCACGGAAGATGGCGGCGACGGTGAGGTAGCGGCCGTGACGTGGGTCGCATGCCGCCATCATGTTCTTGGCGTCGAACATCTGTTGTGTGAGTTCGGGCACAGTGAGTGCACGGTACTGCTGGCTACCACGAGACGTCAGCGGGGCGAAGCCGGGCATGAAGAAGTGGAGACGTGGGAACGGCACCATGTTCACGGCCAGTTTGCGGAGATCCGCATTCAATTGACCAGGGAACCTGAGACAAGTCGTGACTCCGGACATGGTGAGTGATACCAAGTGATTCAGATCTCCGTATGTTGGGTTGGGCACTTTGAGGGTTCTGTAGCAAATGTCGTAGAGGGCTTCGTTGTCTATGCAGTAGGTTTCATCTGTGTTTTCGACTAGCTGGTGGATGGACAGGACTGCGTTGTATGGTTCGACGACAGTGTCGGAGACTTTAGGGGAGGGGACGACCGAATACGTGTTCATGATTCTGTCGGGATACTCTTCTCTGATCTTGGAGATGAGGAGGGTTCCCATGCCGGAGCCGGTGCCGCCGCCGAGGGAGTGCGTGAGCTGGAATCCTTGGAGGCAGTCGCAGTTCTCGCACTCCTTGCGGACGACGTCTAGGACGGCGTCCACGAGCTCGGCCCCCTCGGTGTAGTGTCCCTTGGCCCAGTTGTTGCCGGCGCCGGACTGGCCGAACACGAAGTTGTCGGGGCGGAAGAGCTGCCCGTAGCCGCCGGAGCGCACCGCGTCCATGGTGCCGGGCTCGAGGTCGAGCAGGATGGCGCGGGGGACGTACTTGCCGCCGTTCTCCTTCGTCGCAACTGTTCACAATAACATCGATATTAACATTTCAATATATAATTAATATTGCGCATTGCGTACCCGTGAAAGTCGATAAGGTTGGATTTGTTTTATTGCAGTCTGAGTGCGCTTACAAGGATAGCCATCGGAACAATTTCCTATATAATATAGTATTTGGCATACTATTACTAAATGTGCTGCATTATCGAATTAGGAAAACCTTGTCCTGTAGTTTTAATTATATGTACAATTATGCAAAATAAATAAATAATAATTACTAATGGAGTCATTTTGTTGAAAAGGAAAAATTTAATGCCACTTGTAATTGGAACGTTATAACGATTTTTTTTCAATAACCTTAAATAATGTGGAAATAATACATTTTAATCAATCATTGCATCGTATTATAATTATTGTCTGAGGTCTGTTTTCGAACTGGTGGTATTTTTGGCAATCAATAAGTAAGCTTCTAAATATTTAATAAAGATTTTTGATTCGATTACAATAATTACCATAACTTGTTAAATTTATTTGTCTTAAATATTGTAATAGAGAATTACAACGATTTAAAACATGGCAATTTTATTTGAGCAGCTACATAGATACCGGGCTATGCTTCATCTGATTAAAACAAAGATGCGGGGTCGTTGAACTGGTTATCGGGTTAATTGTAAGAGGGTTTATGACCGGCGCTGTTTTACGTTCTGTGAAATTAACGCATTCATTCTAGTTCATTCTTTAAACATAACTCAATAAATCTTCAAAACATACTTTGTGTAATAAGTCAGTCAAAGCTGACATTTAATTCAATACTGTAACATGAGTTTAATAGTGCTCTTTTGGGACTACTTAGAAAAATAATAATTTGATTGATTGAATTAGTTATTGGTGGTAGAGCTTTGTGCAAGCTCGTCTTTGTAGGTACCACCTACTCATTAGATATTCTACCGCAAAACAGCAGTACTTTGTATTGTTGTGTTCCGGTTTGAAGGGTGAGTGAGCCAGTGTAATTACAGGCACAAGGGACGTAACATCTTAGTTCCCAAGGTTGGTGGCGCATTGGCGATGTAAGCGATGGTTGAAATATCTTACAATGCCATTGTCTATGGACGTTGGTGACCACTTACCATCAGGTGGCCCATATGCTCGTCCGCTTACCTATGCTATAAAAAGCATATTAACTTTTCGCTATCCTTTTTGTGTTTTCTTACATTTCGTTAGCGAGCTTAGATATTTATTGGCAGTTAAAATACAGAATAGTTTTTATTTACGATAATAGATGGCGTTAGAAGTAATCTCTGTTACGCTCCGCCGCGCAACGAGAGTACAGTTAGGCGGTTACACGATTCTGCAGTTTCAAGAAGGTATTTTATATTTTTTTAAAAACTGGTAAAGCGTGAAACGGAATCGAATATTCATTTTGTATTTAACTGTTTTGTACATTTCTGTGAAAAATTTGATCAACGATATTTTAGTACTAATGTTATTAATAGTTACTTGCTGTAATTGTTTTTGTTTGTACGATTTTTAATTAAAAATAAAATGTATACATATTAAATGCGACTTATTTGAATATCTTATATCAATACGTACGACTTGTTCTTAAACTTCGAATGTTATTAAGTACTTCTGTACCTATCTTTCCTACAAGAACCAAGGCTGTAAAGACTGACTCTGTATGTACTTATATCCTATACAACGTCTTTATATGATGCATTCACAAAAAACATTTGAACTTTGACTATTCTATATTTATTCGGATCGGAACCGAACCTATATGATGTTAACATAATTATACCGTTATGTCAAAACCAAACTTTATTATTAACTTTTATGCCAATAGTCGATAATAAAATTAAATAATATGAAAACGGATAAACGGTAACGAGCACGCTTCGCATCGATTGCGATAATGATACAATTTGTTAGTAGAATCGGCTCCCATGACTTTATGGGTTATTTGTAACACACCAGCAACCTCACAGGACTAGATAGCTAACACCATAAGCAACAACTTTTGTTCTACGACTTTTGATAATTTGTTATATTTTATTTTCATACAAAAATAAGTATTAATTTAATTTCCCGCTTGAACGTTTATAAATCTACGCGCAACGCGAAGATCGACGCGTCGCGTCGTCCTTAAGTGTATGAATGAAATATAGACATTCAAATGTCATGACAGTAATGTATTGAGTTATGGCCATAAGTCGTAGAACAAAAGTTGTTGCTTATGATGTTAGGCTACCTAGTCCTGCGAGGTTGCTGGGTCATTAAAAATAACCCTGTATTGTAACGTCGATATTAGACGCGCATTAAGTCAAGTAAAAAAATAATGTTAAAATCTTTATCTAAAAGTCTACACCATCAAAGTCGACACACATTTCATTGTAACTCAAAAACAATAATTATTTTCTCATAAAATAAAACGGTCGTGTTAGAAGTTAAACCGTAAAACGACATTAAATTTTATATTTCCTTATATTTTAAAGATTGCTTCCTCTGACGAACAAACGAACAACCGTTTTAATTTATTATTTCATATCAAATTAAGAGGAATTTGTCATTTTATTGCTAGCTGTACTCTGCGGATTGAGTCACGTTAAATTTGTTACGAAACATACTATTATTATATTCAAAAAATGTCTCTAAATCATTATCAATGCTTTTTTCCTCACCAGCTAAAACTTATTAAAATCTAACCTCCTTCGCTATAGTATTAGGCTGACGGCCGTATACTGAAACGTCATTCAAATATGAAGTGGAACTTAATTATTTGAGACGCAATTAAAATTTCGCATAATAAATTTGAAATTAATGACGTTCCAAATAATTAAGTCCCACTTAATATTTGAATGGCGTTTCAGTATTTGTCCATAAGTAATTAAGCAAATGCATACGAGTGTATGTTTGTATACATACCAGAGGCCTCATTGTAATACACGGAGATGCGTTCGAGTTGCAGATCACTTGTCCCGCGGTACACGCCAGCTGGGTCGATTCCGTGCTCCTCAGATATTATCTCCCAGAACTGAGGACAAATACATTTATATTACTAGCTGGTTGATAGAGGTACAGGGTTCATATTATAGTACGGCTCGATAGTAATTATTGAGTGTATTTAGAAAGTTTTATCAGTGGGTTGTACAAAGTTTAAGCCGAGATATAAAGTTTTAGCAGTGGGTTATAGAAAGTTCAAGCCGATGGCCCAGTGGTAAGAACGCTTGAATCGTAACCGATGATCGTCGGTTCAAACCCGGGCAAGCATTTTGGAGCAGCGTGGTGGAATAAGCTCCAAACCTTCTCCTTAAAAAGAGGAGAAGCGGCCCTAACCCAGTAGTAAGACATTCATAAGCAGTTACTGTAATGTAGAAGGTTTAGGTTGTAGAGATTTAATCGTGCCGGATTGCCATCCCATCAGAAGAGTGATTAGTGAGTGTTTAACTGTTTAAGGACCAAGGAACTTTACCTCTTGTGTCTTTTTGTATAAAAAATCGATGTATATTTTATTATATAAAAATTTGGTATGAAGCAGTCTTGAACTTCCAGGATGTATATATACATAAGGCTACTATGTACTCCTCGTTAGGTTATAAAATAAACTGTATTCCCTTTTTGTATAGCACATTGGAAATATGTTTTCTCTTTATGATGCAAAACAGTAGTACTTGGTATTGTTGTGTTCCGGTTAGAAGGGTGAGTGAGCCAGTGTAATTACAGGCACAAGGGACATAATATTTTAGTTCCCAAGGTTGGTGGCGCATTAGCGATGTAAGCGATATTTAACATCTCTTACAATGCCTATGTCTAGCGTTGGTGACCACTTACCATCAGGTGGCCCATACGCTCGTCCACCTTCCTATGCTATAAAAAAACAACAACAATATTAAATTTAGATTTCGAATTTTCGTGACGTCATTGGTAAAGATCTTATATATAATCTATGTAATTTATAATGGATTCCTGAAAAGTGGGCATAGCTTTCATGCGAACCTGTGCAAGTACAATTAGTATATAGAGATGTAATATAAATGAAGATATATTAATCAAGAACTGTTTGTGCATAATATAGCAGAGATATATAGATAATATGTCATCTATGATTTGTCATTACACTGTCTACTATAGGAATATATAGATACAAATGAGACATACAGATAACAGTTTATCTCTGCTTATGTTTACCAGTTTCCTGAATCAATATATTATATTCTCTCTGGGCGAGTGTGTTTTGTTTTCCTTATAACTTCATAATATGGGTAGTATATTTTATATTCAGGACAGACCTGTATGTATTTTCCTTAAAACCAGCTGAAGCTTCTTGGAATAATGTAGTATATGAAATAATTACTGATAACAAAAAAACAATGAAAACTATGTTCTTTATCAAGGTGATAGCAGATAAATTAGTATTTGTTTCGCATTAACAAGATATCGACGCTAAAGTCGGACAGTCTATCTTAATCGAAGGTCGGGATTTTGTTAGAATTAGATAGAGAAAGATGCTCCACAATAATAATAATAATAAACAGCTGTATTGCACACAGAAAATAAACAAAATACAAGAAAAAAAGCTTAAAATCAAAAACACTACAAAAGTATGCAAAGGGCGGCCTTATCACTAAGTAGTGATCTCTTCCAGGCAACCCTACTGAAAGAGACTTACAAGAGAAAACATAGTGGGCTAGTGCATTAACAAATTAAAAGTAAATATACATACACACAAAATACAATAGACAATACAACAGATAGGTGCGAGCATACTTAGCTGCTAGTAGTGAAAGGGTTAGAGGAGGTTTAATTTATTGACAGGTAATGCAATTTAACGCGGGTTTTGAATAACTGAAGTGTTGGAGACTGACGGACTTGAGTTGGTAGTGCATTCCACAATCTAACCGCCTTTGCCGTGAACGAATTCATGTAGGAATGGGAGTTACAGGAAGGTACGCTTAATTTATTATCACTCTGAGAGCGAAGATTAAGGTGAAGAGTAAGGTTACCAAGGAAGGAAAAACGTTCTTTCAAATAGGACGGGATTTATCACAACCTTGAAATAAATCACACAGCTAGCCAATAAATGTAACTTGCAGCTGTAACATTCGAATTTAAGTTAATGCTTATGTATAAGTGTTAAAAAAAAACAGAAAATCACTAAAAACGTGTAAATCGCACTCCCGTATTTTGACAACTGGGTCCCCCCCGCCCGCTTCATATATTCATAGATTATTTGATTCCGAATTTAAGCTCCGGAAACCATCATTGAATTTTCATGTGGTTAATTTGTGTTTATAATACAATAACATTCATAATTGTAAGGGTTGTTCGGTTCAACCCAGTTCCACCCTCGTGTGAGGTGGGGAGACCAGTGTGATATTGTACTTATATTTCCTTTTCTATACCCCTGAGAATTTATATATACAATTTCAATTCAATACGTTGAGTGATTTTTTTTTATTACATAGGAAGGTGGACGAACGTATGGACCACCTGATGGGAAGTGGTCACCAACGCCCATAGACAATGGCATTGTAAGAGAAGTTAACCATCGTTATCAGCGCCAATGCGCCACCAACCTTGGGAACTAAGATGTTATGTCCCTTGTGCCTGTAATTACACTGGCTCACTCAACCTTCAAACCGGAACACAGCAATACAAAGTACTGCTGTTTTGCGGCAGAATATCTGATGAGTGGGTGGTACCTACCCAGACGAGCTTGCACAAAGCTCTACCACCAAGTGATATTGTACTTATATTTACTTTTCTATAGCCCAGAGAATTTATATATAAAATTTCAATTCAATACGTTGAGTGATTAAGTCTTGAAAGCATAACAAATAAACTCACTTTCGCATTTATAATATTAATAAGGATAGACACAACTGTCAATGTCAATGTCAGGTGTCAAAGAAAGCCGTAGTAGTGGTCACTAATCGCTTTAGATTGTGTTTTCCCCATCGCACATGACATTGGCGACATTATCTATGCCCTATTAGCACAACTAGAAGCTATTAAGCTAAATGTTGTATCGCTTTAGAACCAGTTTTGACTAGAAAATAAATGACGTAAAGTTGAGCCTTATAAATACGAAATAGGGGTTAATTTTAATTGGCAAAACATCATCGCTACATATCACATTATGGACGTTGGCGAAATCCCAAGATATTACATTTGCATTAAAGGAACTCATGGGTTTTTATAATCATCATCATTGTGTTTCGAATATATAGCAGACATACAGCTAAATAGGCCAATAAGTATTATCTATCTATACATATAAATTGGTCCTGTAATGTAGATCATTAAGCTCTTAACATAAAAGACTTCGGCAATTAAACTGACTCACTCTTTATACAGAAAGATGATGACTTTGATAATGTCCCCCCCCCCCCCCCCCAACCCCACCAGTAAAATGTATCATAATGACAATGATTAGTAACGGAGACTCATAATAATCATGAATTGAATTCCGAGATATCGCGAGAAAGGTGTTTGCATCCCTTTTTCCAAGTTAGCGGCCGGAGGACAAGGTCTGAAACCCCACAAACTTGGGGTTAATCTACTATTAACCCCCACACATGTCCAAAAAATAAAATTGCTACCCTAAAAATGAAATATTAGGTCCTTAAATTGTAACATTTCAATGGACTATCCGTATAATTTGCTATAGTACATAAGTATATATATAAACAATTGGCAATCGATTGAAATGTATATAATTATGTCAATATGTAGCGACGTATCAGCGAGTTACGTGTAGTGTCAGAACCTCTATGGAAATACATATGAGCCAATTTAGTGATCGTCCAAATGATATTGAAATCTACAAAACAGATAAATAAATTAGTTTTCACTGCACTCAACGCTTTATTTATACATTAATTATGACATGATTGAATGATTGTGTTAACAGTGTCAAGCTGACGTCATGTGACGTCACGGCTCCATGTACTGATTAGTTTATTACTGGTTAGTATAAACTACATGACATAATATAAGCCTAATAAATAATAATGCTAGATAAATAAACATATTTGGATACGATAAAAGGTAATTTCGAAAATGGAATAATAATTAAGGACTGCGTCACAAATTGAATTCTGATAACACTACTTTAATTAAATACAAGATTGTTAACTATTTATAATTCGATGTTTGGTCGATATATTTAAATTGGTTACAATTGACACATATAATTGAACAAATTGTACATCTCCCATACTTACCAGGATTGTATTGTTTATTTCCAAGTGGTTTCCTTAAGGCACTTGTGTTTTATCAATCAATTAAACGCGGTATCGTTTTGTAGCACGTTTACCGTCTGTAACGTCGAGTTGTACACTGACTCATACGAACATAAACAAAACTATTTTTGTTTTTCCTTCAAGATAGCGTGTGGCGATTTTAAATATAATTAACTAATGGACACCTATTGGCGTTGGGTGTATTATATCAATGTATAAGGAACTAGTTAATATTTGATATGCATTGTAATTAATTACATTTTATTGAATTAGTAAGTGGTCACCAACGCCCATAGACATTGGTAATGTAAGAAATGTTAACCAACGCTTACATCGCCAATGCGTCACCAACCTTGGGACCTAAGATGTTATGTCCCTTGTGCCTCTAATTACACTGGCTAGCTCACCCTTCAAACCGGAACACAACAATAACAAGTACTGCTGTTTGTGATAGAATATCTGATGATCGGGTAGTACCTACCGAGACGAGCTTGCTCATCATTGCACAAAGCCCACTGTATTCTGACGTCAATATCGTTCTATCAATCAATGAAATCTCATGATGAGGAACGGGCGACGCTCGAGAGAACGTGCTCAGACCCCCTATACATGTGACAAGGGTCCGTCCGGTTGTCACCGACTTCAATACACATTGTCATGTAAGAAAAAAACGAGTAAAAAAATATCTATACGTACAGATTTATTATCTGTATCTTGTACATAGTTATTGAAACGATTACATACATTTATTGATATGCTGTATATATATTTAAATTAAAGTTTATTAATATTATTATGTTATTTATAAATATTTAGTTTTCATCTGTGGCTTCGCCCGCATGTTCGGGGTGCACATTAGTTAGCAATAGCCTATTTCATTTATTGTGCTGCAAGCTTGCTTCATACAAAATTTTATCAAATCAGCTTAGTGGTTTATCCGTGATAGCGTAACTAATAATAATAATATTCGGGGACGTTATTCGCACAAGGCCTTCTGATCCCAAACTAAAGTACCCGTCACGAGAAGCTATAAATTATGTAAACAAACATCTTTTACTAAGTAAACATTTTATACTGCGAGATAATAATAAATTGACCATATTCAATCGACATGAAATATAGACGGGTTATATGAAAGTAACAACCTATTTAATTTAGTCGGATCATATTTTAGCGACGCAAAGCGCTATCGTTTGTGTTTTTTGGTACCGGAACGCGTCCGTCGCAGGGGTTGTAAACTATCGGGACGCCAATTTGAAATAAACGCGTCATTCGAGTTTCGAATGCGTACGAGTTTGTTTCATTAATCAATTTATTTATTTCAATCTGACGAATAATTATTCATAAATAATATATGTTAATTAATATTTGTTACTTAATAATTTATTAAATCTTAAACAAATTCATTTTTTTTGTTGGTCCAAATGTTGTGAACTCCTGAACACTTGTTTACAAAATTTCTAGCTTCTCATGACGGTTACTTTAGAGCTCTTACTACGGAAACCAGACAACTGATATACTACATATACTATTTTTGTTAATACATACTTATGTAGATAATTACACTCAGGACAGCCATATTTTCACAAAACCTTGCATATAATATTTAATATTAATTCATTATACTATTATATTTCAAAAACATATTAATAATTAATTCAAAATTCTTTATTTGCATTGTTGTAGATACATTTTTGATGGTACAATACTTTAAATCTTGCCACAACAAATCTATAAGATAATATGAAAATGTCATATAAGTAATAGTACTTACTGATCTTATACATAAAGAATGATTAACTAAACTTACGAAAAAAGTTACTATTTTTTAAAAAAGTTACGTAGTTTAGTTAATCATTCTATATGTATAAGATCAGGAATCTTTAACAAGTCATATGACTTGTTATATGAAATTATATTTCACTTACTACTTCCAGGAATATTATATTAAAAAAAACCTATTTCATTTAAATTCTATATGAACAAGACTAACTGAGTTGATTTAATAATTTAGCAAATGATATTTAAAATACGTAGGTACAGGCAATTTTTATAACACGAGGGGCCCAGAACCCTTACTGAGCTATTGTGTGACTAACAATGAGGCTCCACAGTCTATTCTGTCAGATAAAGCAGGTTAGGACATGTTTTAACGAGAGCTCTGCAGGAGTTATTATAAATGGGACAAACTTATACTCAATTCGGATGTACATGCAGATGCACTACACATTATAAAACAAAGTCCTCCGCGGTTCCTGTCTGTCTGTATGGACGCGATAAACCAAAAAACTACTGAACGGATTTTCAAACGGTTTTCACCAATAGACAATATGATCCAAGAGGATGATTTACGTGTATAATTCATTAATGTTTTCTGTAAATTTGTTGAAATGTGACGATAATTGTTGAAGAAGTCGGAAAAAAAACGAGCCGATTGAGAGCTTTCATCGAAAACGCTGTAAAATTCCTTTGAATTATAACAAAATAATTACTGTGGCAAAAAGCTTATACAATACTACGACAATTTTTTTTAGAAATATGTACTCTGCTACTCGGGCGAAGCCGGGGCGGGTCGATAGTAGTATATAAAATGGAATAAATGGATATACTGCAAATAAATATTGTTCAAGCTCAATACTACTTCGGTAATAATAAGGCGAATTTATTATAGATAATAAAATAATGTTTAGTTAGCAATTTTTTTAATAGCATAGGTATGCACGGACGATCATATGGGGCACCTGATGGTCAGTGGTCACCAACGTCGATAGACATTGGCATTGTGAGAGCTGTTAGCCATCGCTTACATCGCCAATGCGCCACCAACCTTGGGAACTAAGGTGTTGTCTCTTGTGCCTGAAATTACACTGGCTCACTCACCCTTCAGACCGGAACACAACAATACCAAGGACTGCTGTTTTGCGGTAAATAACTGATGAGTTTATGGTACCTACCCAGACGAGCTTGCACAAAGCTCTACCACCAAGTAAATTGTTAATTTTATATAAGACTAGACTTTTTGCTCGCGACTTCAAAATATCCTCTTTCCTTCTTTGAGATTCAAAGGTCACACCATATTTTATTAAAATCGGTTTAATGTTTTTCGTGAAAGCGTAACCAATAGTTATCTTCGTATTTATGATATCAGTTATAAATTATATAGTAGTTTATATACTTTACCATATATTATTACATTTACTATATATTATAATTTACCTGAGTTTTCTCGGTAACATCTTAAAAATTACGACTCAAAAAAGCTTATAAGAACGTCATAATAAAAAGGTATAAAACATTTTTTTTTTCTATAATTTAACTTAAAATAATGCGTTCGAAACGTTCTTACAAGTGGTCCATTGATCAACTTTGATTTTAAAATTTAAACATAAATAATGTACGACTACACGATTGCAAAAATAATATTCATATTATTGATTACAGTACATACACACGTTCGACGTGTCAAAGATCGATTTTTTCATTGACACAGATAATAAATACGTTTTTTTTTTAATCACTCGTCTGATATTATCTGTAACTAAATTACAGTTTGTCAAACATGCGACGTCAATTTGATTGTCGCGTGCGGCAGCGTCGTAATGGCGGTCGTAGTTACAATTTTGACGCTTTCGAAAATTTTACTAGAGCAGACTTCGAGAGCAGATGTTATGTATAAAAAATACGCCTATGTTTGTTTTTAATTCAAGCTTGTTTAATACCGAATTTAATTAAAATTTAATGGTTGAGACGTTAAATTCTAACAGACAAACAGACATAATTACTTTGCATGTTTAATATCACTCACTTCAAACCGAGCAACAATACTAGGTATTTCTGTTTAGCGGTATGAAATGTGACGAGTGGATGGTACCTACACCGACCGGCATTGTACAAGCTCTACCGCGTGACTACCTGGTTGGTTATATATCTATACAAATATATAAAGTTGAAGAGTTTGTTTGTTTGATCCGGCTAATCTCAGGAACTGCTATACTGGTTCGAATTTAAAAATTATTTTTGTGTTGGATAGTCCGTATATCGGGGAAGGCTCTAGGCTTATTTTTTATTTATTAAGCGCGGGTGAAACCGCGGGGCACAGCTAGTAAAAGAATAAAAGTCAGTTGTCATTGTCAAAGACGTGATGTTTTTTTAATTTTAATAACGAACTCGAAATTCACCGCAGATAACTTTCGTGAAATGTCACAAGATGATATGCCACATTTAACACAATAATTATGATAGATAGAATTTTTTTTTTTAATTCGAAAGCTTACGTGTGATATGTGAGAAAAAAAAAATAACAAAACTCATTCTAACAACATTCTGCTTGAAATAAATGCGTCATAGATGTTATTGTTATTTTCTTCATGTTTTAAAAGGCTGTTATTTTCAGGTGGCAATAACGGAACAGCGCTGATAAGTATCGCTAGCCCCGTTTTGCAGCCATTTTTGAAATATGGCCACTTCCTGTTTATGAAATAACGGTTTTTATAAACGCGAACAATATATTATTAAGTTCAACTATAGTAGGAAAATTTGATGGTATCTGCCTCGTTGTTCTAGTAGCTAGATTTAACCCCAGATCAGGCCAGGATAAAGTTATTGGAAATCCTGGGAAGTCCAGAGTCTGGATTTTGGGTGAGTATATTCTGCGTGTTTCGGAATGTATATTAAGCCGTTGGTCCTGTGCCCGGTCGTGTCAGATTGCCGTCCCACCGGATAATCAGCGTGAGGAACTGGAGTACACCTGTGTTTGCGCACACTTGTGCATTATGTCCTGCAGTTGTGTAATCTCTTTTGGTCTATCAAGATACGTCCTACATTGGAGTCAGTGCAATAGAAGGCATTGTCACTTTTATTTTCTTGTGATGGTAATTTATTCGTGCACATAACGGCCGAATACTGAAACGTCATTCAAATATTAAGTGCAACTCAATTAATTATTTGAGACGCCGTTAATTTCAAATCTCGCATACTACATTTTAAATTAACGGCGTCTCAAATAATTAAGTTGCACTTAATATTTGACGACAGACGATTTAATATTTTAAGACATTATTCCATTATATTTAGTTCTTGAAGTTTTAAAACATGAGAGCTGAAGGTACCATCATGTGTCTGGTGACTTAAAACGTTCATAGTTGTAACAAATTCAGGAAGTTTAAAAAAGTGACATAGCACCTTCTTTCACTTATGCCTTCAATAAACAAAAGCAACATAGTTTTCGTACCACCCAAGACCACGATGGTATGCGACATTGACTAAAATAATTATAACATTTAAAGTATATACGGATAAAAATAGCATATCGAAGTATGTGACTTGTAACATAATGCTTTTATTATTTATCTGATCAGAATCACAGATTAAGATTTAACATTCAGAGATTAGTCACATTGATCGAGCAATCGGGCTCAATTTAAACCTATTGTCGGTCCATTATTGCCAGAAGGGTCGTCGATTCGATTCTCAAGTAATTTATATAAGATGTTTGGGTTTTAAA
The DNA here is from genome assembly GCA_963151315.1 of Nymphalis c-album. NCBI lineage: Eukaryota > Metazoa > Arthropoda > Insecta > Lepidoptera > Nymphalidae > Nymphalis > Nymphalis c-album. The sequence continues at coordinate 8,164,466 of OY720610.1, forward strand.
TTCAATTATGTACCTACCTATATACATTTGTTTTCACTGTATAGGCAAGAGTTGAAATATAGATATGTAAATGAAATTACTAAGTAAATAATGTGGTTATTTATTTTTATAAAATCAAGCGTTTTTATTTATATATTAAACGCTTTAAAGGTTTGGTTTTAACCGGCGACACTTGGCGTTCATTTTTTTTTCAGCTACTCATGTTAAGATTGTATATAATAATTAATTAATATTTGGAAATTATTATTTAATTATCATTTTATATAATAGTTTTATAATATCGTTCAACACAAACGTTCGTTAACATCTTTTTATATATGTATCTAGTTGATATAATATATTACATAGTCATATTGAAGTTAGTCTTATACTTAAATAAACAAAATTAAAGTGTGACACAGTGTGATTTTAAAATATTTGCCTTTTTATGTTAATTTGGCTATGCTATACCAAAACAATTGTTTTTTATACAGGGTTATTTGTAACGACCCAGCAACCCCGCAAGACTAGATGGCTAACACCATAAGCAACAACTTTTGTTCTACGACTTTTATAATTTGTTAGATTTTATTTTCATACAAAAATAAGTATTAATTTAATTTCCCGCTTGAAAGTTTATAAACCTACGCGCAACGCAAAGAGCGACGCGTCGTCCTTTTGTTTTGAATGAAATATAGACCTACAAATGTCACGACAGTACGACAAAAACTTTCAAAATCATTTTTTTTTTCATGTATTGAGTTATGCCCGAAGTCGTAGAACAAAAGTTGTTGCTTATGATGTTAGATATCTAGTCCTGCGAGGTTGCTGGGTCGTCGAAAACAACCCTGTATTTGTCTGTGTCTGTTGGTTCGGTGCTATCTATAAAATGACTAAAAACTGCAGCTACAAATAAGCTTTAAAAACGGACTTACGAAGCCAGACAAGGTTTTAAACACTAAAACGTCACCCCAACATCGGTTTTATTACAAAGCTCTAATTAAAACGGGTTCCTAGAACCTGAAAATCGATCGACTACATAAAAACGAAAAAACAACTCTTATTACAAACGAATAAAGCTCAAATTCCAATAACCAATCACACAAAGGTCAATATATTTTTACACATAAAAAAAATCTAATTACAGTGTAATAAGGTTCAAATTTGTTTACTTCTCGTGTGTGGTCAGTGGTCAAAACGGGCTTCCCTAATTACGGGTCAATTGTTACCATTAAAAATTCACCTTTAAGTTTAATGAACTAAGATCGATATTTCAACGGCGATGTTTTGATGACGTGTCGGCGACGGATAACCTAGACTGACTTCTAGACGGGGTACAAATTACATATCTGTCTACTTTAGGTATAATTTGTTTTAGCCTCCCCTATTCTCTTTATACAATCATGTACATATACCCTATTCTGGGAATAATGGGAATAGAAATAAATGTAAACACCGTAGATTTACAAACTGCATGCGATTGTCAAATCGTTCTGCATTATTATGCACTGTAAACAGTTCTTGATTTATTTACCCTTATTCATAACACAACACTATTCCAATTAGCTAGTTATAATCACATTAATTTAAGTTTCAATGTTCCGAATACAATTTCGCGGACATTGAAAACGCCATCTTTTCGCGTATCCATAGTGAATGTCATAGATTACTCAAGATGTCGACCAATGACATCGCGTCAATTGATATCGATGACCAATGATATCGCATAAATTCGCTGTCAAATTTGTTCATTTGGGTTTATTCCTGTTGTGGTTGGAATAGGCTATACTGTAGGTGTAATTTGTTTTAGCCACCCCTATTCTCTTTATACAATCATGTACATAATGCAGTACATGACAATGACAATGTTGCGAATAAAAAATGACGATCGAAGTCTGACAGTGCGATCTAGCTCTCGACAGTCTGGAGTGTAACGTACGATAAAGAATGTTCCAAAAAATATGTAAATAAATATATATACTTGGTGGTAGAGCTTTGTGCAAGCTCGTCTGGGTAGGTACCACCCACTCATCAGATATTCTACCGCAAAACAGCAGTACTTGTTATTGCTGTGTTCCGGTTTGAAGGGTGAGTGAGCCAGTGTAATTACAGGCACAAGGGACATAACATCTTAGTTCCCAAGGTTGGTGGCGCATTGGCGATGTAAGAGATGGTTAACAGCTCTTACAACGCCAATGTCTATGGGCGTTGGTGACCACTTACCATCAGGTGGCCCATATGCTCGTCCGCCTTCCTATGCAATAAAAAAAAAAAAAAAATATGAATATTTATTTATTAAGTAAATAACAATGACCTCCATATTGTACGAATCGACTTATATATTTAAATTTTTACTTTAATACATTTAGCCGTTAGAATGTTATTTATCTGTTACAGATAGACAAACACGCATTCATAATATGAGCAAGATCTATGTTAAATTAATGATACAAGACACGTTTTGGAAAAAGTTTTTTTTTAAATTCAATAACGTATTTGAACTGTAACCATTGTTCTCCACTCTAATAGTCTAACTATTGTACTCTCGGGTAGACTGTGTATTGATTCATATGAAATATGAATATTGTATTGTCCTTCTAATATTATTATAAATCTTTGTTTGTCTTTCACACAAAAACTACTAAACGGATTTTGATGAAATTTCGAATACAGATAGCTTATATCCCCACTAAACACTTCGACTAACTAACACCCACCTAGGAGTAGCTAGGCTAGTAAGCAATTTTTATTTGTAGGTTATTATAGATAGAAAATATCAAAAAAGTCGTTTTTTTTTTTTAAATTAAGAAATTTCATACAAATTTTCATCCCTTAAATTACTATCTAAATTAAATAAATTTTCAAAAATCCTTCCGTAGTGCTAACCTATGTGTACAAAATATTCATCGTGCTAGCCCAAGTGTTTTTGACATGTCAGTCAGCTATTCTTTCATACATAAAGATGAAAAAAAAATAGCTTCTAAGTAATTTATACAGTAAGTTGAGTTTTTCCGGTTCTATCATGGCGTAGTTCCCGCGTTTACCATAAATATATTGATTTCGAATGTACTTAGAATGTTTTTCACGACATACAGGCGCCAGAGAGAGTAGACGCGGACATTTCATAAACAATTCACAATTGCCGCCTTTTATCGACGTTATGTTAAGCAGATAATATATTTTTGTTTCATAATTTATTATATATGGTATATAATATAAAAAGAAATGAAACAAATTGGGAAAAAATATATTGATAAGCATCTACACTTGAGTATATTTGTCTTGATTAGATACTAGCTGTGACATGCGTTTTCACCCGCGTATAATGAATAAAAATCAGCCTAGAACCTTCCTCGATAAAAGGACTATATAACACAAAAATAATTTTTAAATTCGAACCAGTAGTTCCTAATATTAGCCGGATGAAACAAACAAACTCTTCAGCTATATATATATTAGTATAGAGTATAGATGATAATCAATTATATATTCTTTTTAATTATTTCACTTAGTCTTCCAACCTGAACGCAACAATAAGTTGCTGTTTAGCGTTTAAAATATCTGATGAGTGCGTGGTACTCCAGACGGGCTTGGAAATAAGCCCTACCACGAACTACAACGGACTACCACGTACTAAAACTAAACCTAAAACTTGTACATGTTCTTAATAGTTTTATTAATATAATTGAGGCAACAGAAATCGGTCGAATTTTTGACGTGACAACGTCTTATAAATTGGTTTGCCGGGTGACACTTCAAGAAACTGCGTTACGCTCCGCTCACGTTATGCGCTCACAATGAGAGCGAGTGAGAGGCACGCGTCCCTTCCACTCGGGCATGGTTAGCCCGCCTAAGAGCGAGAGAGACAGACATAAAAAGTGAAATTCAGTGCGAGATTCTTTGTATAAATTAATGTTTTAAATATAATTCTTTGTATAAATAAATGTTATAAATTGTTACTATTATTTCATCCTTCTTCCTACTATACGAATGAATATTCACATTAAAATTATTTTACCACTCAAAGTCGTTGTCACGTAAAACTTTCGCCCGTATACCGACTTTACAGGCAACCAATTTTTTTCTATAAAAAATAGCATAGTATTTACAGCATACGTTATGATAAAATCTATATAAAAGTTGTAAATATTGGTTTCTATTCAATAATTATGACGGAAGTCACACGTTTCCGCTTTTTAAAGTGAGAATTATTTAAAGATACAATTAATAGTCTATCCAATTAATTTATTTTAAGTTTCCTGTTGAAAAAACTAATACGAACATTAAAAAAGTTTAATTATGAACCGATTTCAATCAATTTAAATCAAATATAAATTGTATCTGAGCGGCCATGATGCACAAATTTGTATACCTTTTTTGGTCGTTCACGAGACGGCTGCGATTTGAAAATAGAACACTAACTTTTTCTTATTGCATCGCTGGATGGCCGTTGACATCCGAGTGCATTATTTTCGGCCAGTCTCCCGGAGTGTTGCCATATCTGGATGCATTAAATATACGACGAATGCATCGCTGTGGCGACCAATGGTGTATTGTTATTTATAAAAATATTGTATTGTATTATTAATTCATTTAAGTGAATTATTATTATGTTAAATTCCGAAACATACATCAAATTACATGCTATTATTAAAAAGTTTTCCTCGTGAACGCGACATGTGACACTCCGTCAACGTAGCAAAACATAAAACGTTATATTTCAACGGATATAAAATATTTCTCACGCATTTTTATGATTTACTAGTTTCAGTCCGCGACTTTGCCTCGTATTTGGAGGGGGGAGGGGGCGTGGTCATTAAGTTAGGTACATTAATTTTAGGTACGGCGGAAACAAAAGCACGTAAATCGTGCATTTGAACTATTTCCGGTCGTGTTGGATTCATCCCAACGGATTATGAGAGTGAGAAAAGAGAGTTCATCTGTGCTCGCATACATAATTGTACCTACTGTAAAAATAATACATTTGGGCCATAATGGCACCCTGTGACTCAATTGATCTTTTAAATGCGTTTATTTTATGAAAAACATATTATTAAAAATATTATATCCAAATACCAGTCTCTGCACGAGGCTTTGCCTGCGTGTGCGCGTGTGTGTGGGGGGGGGGGATTAACGAAACCCTCACAACTTGTACGCAAAATTTCATGAAGTTTGGTGAAGTAGTTAAGACATAGCAGCGTAACAAACCTATTTTCCCTTTTTAATTAGTTTATAAGGTCCTCCAGGCCGATTTCGGTCACGGCGGCCAATCTCAAGAGAGATTAGCCAACTGCGCAGGAGATATTATAGTGCACAAGTGTGTGCGCAAAGACACGTGCACTCACTATTCCCTAGCTCTCATAACCCGATGGGACGGCAATCCGAAACGACTGGAAAGAGTTCAGGCGCAGGACCAACGGCTTAACGTGCTTTCTCCAGCAGACTCCGGACTGCTACTGAGAATTTTCTGACAGAAAACCCCAATAACTATTTATTGCCCCGACCTGGGATTTGAACCCAGGACCACCGCGTCTGCGGCCTTATATCAAGCCATTAGACCAACGAGGCAGTCAAAAAATTAATAATTAGTTTAACTTGTAATATAAAAGGGAAAGTAAGTTTGTTAATATTATAAGTTAAACTAATTAATCGACTTGATAGTATACATATAAAACTATTGTAGCCTTTGCCTTTGGACTATCAATTTCATAAACTCAACCTAAGAAGACCTTCGCACCTAAACTATTAAAAATTAACGATGTACTTAAACTTAAACAATTGAAGTGGATGTTCAAAGTGTAAATGATCTCGTGATTATAAAATACACCAGATGTTGTCAGTTGAGCTTTGAAACGAACAAACTAAATATAGACACGGTAGAACAGACATAGCATCATGGAGAATGAATTTCGGCGACTTTTGTTTGATGTTAGATTAGATATTATATATAGATTTTCATATACAAAATTATATTATATTAAATACATACAGGTGTAAGAAAATAAGTGACCGACCCGTGAAGTTATTATTAGTATCGTCAGTCAGTTCTATTTATGTATTCATTTTTAAAATATTATGCAACAAAATTACTCATAAAAAAAAATGGTTGTCTGTAAAGTCGGTTTACGGACGATAGTTTAACGTGACAACGTCATAACAAAATATTGATGAAATGACGCATAGGCCAATCGAGTGAAAGAGAGACAGATGTGTCATGTGGCGCAAGCGTACAATCAGCGTAACGGGACAATGAGTCATCCATTTTCGTGCATGCAGCCAGCGTTCATCGATTTATTAGACGTTGTCACGTCAAAAAATCCTTTTCAATTGTAAACGACGATTTCATGGATAACTGAGGTCATGACCTCGTGTCCAATCTACCCTAGTTAGGTAAGAGCTATCGAGAAAGAAGTATATGCGTAACGTTGTGATTAGTATTCCGATAAGTATATTCTATGTGAATTTAAAATAATTTATTTGAATTTTGCGTATGCCGAACGCTTAATGCGACAAAGACAAAACATCAGTTAACATTCTACCGGCTCTGGAAGCGCACGCGTGTTTGTGTTCGGTGCGCCCTCGATATACAGAACGAGATAACAAATCTCAGTCTACGATGACGTCACAGATATTTGTTTTGGACAAAAATAACTTGCCAATGGATGTTATCCTTTACATGGGCAACTTTATGAGCTTCGTTGATTATCGAAATTTTATCAGAGCCCTATGGCCTGATGGCGATGAGTGTGACGTCATTCGAACGAAACTTTGGCGGATGTCAACTCATAAAATGATAATTGAATTCATCAACGGCAAAGCGTTGGAAATTGAATACAACTTCGACCCGTCGAGACCTAAGAGTGATCGAATCCTTTTGAATATAAAATCGTTGTTGCCTGTATTCGGCGGCGCTATTCCTCGATTGGACATCGACTTCATTACCGTATCCAGAGTTGATAATTTTATGGCGATGCATTGCCATTTTAATATGTGTTCTGGACGCCAGTTCGTGTCATGTCAGTGTCACCGCGTGAACAGCAACAACCGTGACAATGAAACCGTCGTACCTGGTGAAGGCCCGTGCAAATATCGCCATTTCCATCATTACTGCTCATCCCACGTGAGATCCTGGCTCAATTTGTTCGTGGCTCCGTCTATACTGCTCCGGGAGACCGGCGGAGAGTACTTAGATGAGTATACGACGACAAAAACATTATATTTCCTACGTAACACAGTCTGCCTTCCTTATCGTCCAAGTTTACAACCTGATCAACGAAGATTGGACTAGTAATTGTAATGCCCGTCGAACAAATGTAATAAAAAGTTTTAATAAATGCATTGTCAAATACGAAAAATTTTCAGGATCACACATATTTTTAATATTTAAAGCGGTATTTAAATTTTTAATATTTTTATACGAAGAAAATACTTAGAATTTGGTTCATCATTTAAAACTAAGTTCCTGATAAAGGCAATAATAGACAAATTGTGGTGCGTGTGTTATAATATTCTACTTACATAGTTTTATTTTTTTATTACTCTGTTCTTTTCTTTATTTAAGTTATTTATGTTAGTTATTATAATAGAATTTTTTTATTAGAATAAGTAATTTATTCCATATTATTTTTATGTCGTCTAATAGTAACTGTGTATTGCTTGAATGTCCCATTTGTATTGATGGAAAATGTTACAAGGGTCTATCAATCCATTGCAGCCGACGTCATATTCCAAATATTCTCCTAGAACCAGATGAGAAACTAAGGTCAGTCAATCAATTTAATCTTTTTAATGCGGAGAATAACGAGCCATTAAGCAATACGCCAATATGGAAAAGACTCGCACTTCTTAAACAAAAGAATTTACCAAATCCTAAATATATATATATAATAAGACACATCCTTCTGCTTATCACACCAACTTTATAGAACAAAAAGCAAGCGATGGAAATGTCAAAAAGCGCTACAAATCTATTATTTTCCGATGATATTTTTCATCATCAAGATGTATCATCAAGATGTTCGGAATGCGTTCAACTCGGTTGATCGGGGAGCTATGTTAAAACAAATTCAAAAAGAAATTACAGATATGTGGAAATGTTATGGTTCCCCCTCAAAATTATTGTTTGGAGAACATGAAATTAATTCATCAGTAGGTCAATGAAAATATAGGTCTTAATTCAAATTATAGTAAATGTGAAGTATATTTTTCAGAAAGTATTTCTCATTTGGAAGAAAAAAAAAAATATTTTAAGTGATTTAAGCCTTTTAATCTCAAATATTGTTACGGGGATTCACCCCGTATTAAGCTTACACACAATTTGCTCATTTCCCAGTGTACCACAGGTACGGACCGTGCAAGACTCTTAGCCGTTTCTGAAAGAGAGTTAGGCCACTGGCTTCAGGCTCTTCCTTCCAAAAATCTAGGGACAGTACTTGATTGGACAACGATTCGCATCGCCGTATGCCTTCGTTTGTCATTCGCAACGCCATGGACTCAGCTGCCGTAAAAGCGCTGGCCGTGCATATCGCCATGGATCCCTGAATGACATACTCCGTCGTGCTTTGGCCACAGCATCGATTCCTGCTACATTAGAACCGAACGGTTTAAACAGAGATGATGGCAAGAGACCTGATGGAGCGACTTTAGTTCCATGGTCGATGGGACGTGTTCTTGTGTGGAATGCAACTTGCGTAGATACGCTGGCAGCATATCATATTAAGAATACGTCTCGTAAAGCCAGTGCATCTACTGAAGCTGCTCAAATACTCAAGCGCCGCAAATATTCTCTATTATTAAACGAATATGAATTTGCGTGGCTGGGTATTTAAATATTAGCTCCATGGTCGTCTGATACTAAAAGATTTATAAAAGATCTCTCCAAGAAACTGGTCCACACTTCTGGTGAACCAAGAGCTGGCGGTTATTTAGCCCAAAGGTGAGTAGCGGTGCAGAGTGGCAATAGTGCTAGCTTCTTGGGTACAATGCCACAAGACAATCTATTAGACGGCGTGTTTTTTCTTTAAAATTTTAATGTGTTTTATTTTATTAATTTTTCTTTTTTATTTTAGTTTTAAATTATAATATTAGTTGGATGTAAACGTAATATGCTTATATATAATGCAAACATGCGAAAAAATTAAGCATTATAAAAGAATAAATAAAATTATTATTTTAATTTGAACTCTTCGACTTTTAGGAGACTGTCTTTATGTACATCCTAGTAAACCACGTGGTCCAGTTACGACATACTACTTAATGTACATATGTAAACCTCACATAAGTTTCTTTCATTGTATTTCATTTACCGATTTTCTTTGTTTTTTTTTTTATTTTCGTTTTTATTTTAGCTTTTTTAAAATATTTATTGTTTCTCTAACACAATTACATTATGTAAAAATTATTAACCAAATTATTGATGTTCCAATACTGTTTAATCAATGATGTCAAAGTAATGCTATTGTCTTTCCGTGGAGTGGAGACCTGGTGATCTGTAATACAGACATTCTAATGCCTAACTCAGACACCAGCTCTTCACACATTCTAGACTATAAATGTATATCATAGTTACAAATTACCACCTAATAATTATAATAGTGATAAAAAACAGAGTCATAATAATAGGCGAGGGGTGCATACTGGTTATATATATCAATAAATATATATACGGGAATAGCTTTATATATAGAATGTTAGGTATCCTATGACCTATTTCTGTATCCCTGACAACACGCATGCAAAGTGAGAGAAAGAGAGAGACAGAATGGGTACCGCTGGTTCATTAATAGGTATTCTGGCGCGCACAACAGTGAGTCACATACCCCCCACTTAGTAAAATACTTAACAAACTCAATATCGCATTTATAATAGGTTTCTTGCAAATTCATTACGATAAGGTTATCTATCTTATCATGAGTATGGAGTCCTCCCCGCCCTCTCCCCATGCACAGTCCCCGTCTAATTATGTATTACCGTAAGATAACCGCATTTTAACTTAATGTAATTAGCATAGTTAATTGCACACATTGTAACTCGTTAATGAGATGTGATTATCATACAAATATTGTTTGAAAAGCTCGGAGCAATTGTGTATACGATTATAATGAGTGATAACTGGGCTTGTATAGGTAGGCGGCCGAGCATTTGGGCCATCTGATGGTGGTCACCAATGTCCATAGACAATGGCATTGTAAGAAATGCTAACCATTGCTTGCATCGCCAATGTGCCACCAACCTTGGGAACTAAGATATTATGTCCCTTGTGCCTGTAATTACACTGGCTCACTCACCCTTCAGACCGGAACATAACAATACAAAGTACTGTTGTTTTGCGTTCGTATATCTGATGAGTGGGTAGTACCTACCCAGACGAGCTTGTACAAACCTCTACCACCGAGTGCTCTTATCAAACTTTGATTATAATCTAATCAGTTAGGTATAAAATATCCTAGAAGGCGCAATTAGTGAATGTTAACTGTTGATTGTAGGTTCAAATCCACGTAATCTCTTAATATTTCTTTAGTTGTTTTTTTTTGTTTAATTTATGAATTGATTTCGGTTTAGTTTTCAATTAGCAATATGATCATATATCGTTAAGAAATGGATGATAACTCTTTCTACCCCATCCCCATCTATATCTTTACTAATAATAATCATCTATATCTTTACTAATAATAATACCCCATCTATATATTTACTAATATATAAAGCTGAAGAGTTTGTTTGTTTGATCTGGCTAATCTCCGGAAATACATGTTCGAATTAAAAAAAAAAAAATTGTGTTGTATAGTCCTTTTATCGAGGAAAACTCTAGGCTTAATTTTATTTACATATTATATTTTAATTCATTATATCCGGGTGAAACCGCGGGACACAACTTGTATATATGTATAATACAAACACGTCAAGAAGTCGTGTCGTGTCACATAGCGATGTCGTGCCGTTAAATCAAAGTTATAAAAACGTCAAAATATGTAAGGTGTTCATACTTTGCCATAGATAAATACTCTATAAATCTGTAATGGGTCTCCGACGCCAGGATATCTACCTCTCAATTTTTTTTACCCATCTCCCAAGTTAAGGACGTCTGCGAAGGTATAATAGGGGTTTAGTGTATAAAGCACCCTTACAGACAAACGCTGTTTAATTGTCGTTGTTATCGACTGTGGCTTAGACATTTCGAGTGCATTTACTTCCGGCACATTCTTTCGGCTCAATTGCCCGTATTTATGTCCTATTCTATATATCCTACTTATATTTAAAACGTGAGTCTGTTTATTTGTTACGCTTTTACGTCGTAACGGTTTAAACGGCATGAAAATTTTAATAGACGTTATCAGGTGTTCCCCTCCCCCCTCTTCACACGAACTCTTGTATTTTTTTTAAACTAAGTATATATTTTTCAAAGATATTAAAGGCGTTTTAGTAAGAATAGTGTTAAAGCTCTAAAATACTTACATTTATCACATATTTTTAAGATTTCTTTATGAAAATATAACAAATGACAAAACCTCAATTTTCAATCAAATTTAAACATCGAATGGCCCTTTTGAATATCGAATCAGAATAAAAAATAAATTCGATAACATCGATGGATATCAACTTTAAATATCGAACAACGAATGTAATTTTTTTTTTATTTTAAAAGTCAGTCAAGTGCTCAACACGTGTATTAATGTTATAAAGCCGAGCACTCACGAGTGTATTTAAAAACAACAAAAACACTGGCCGTGTTGATATAAACCGACTGGCTCTGTGTAAACATTCCTCAGACACTTATGGTTGAAAATAAAAGCGGAAGTTAACAGATGTATTCGTGTTTTTAAAAACTTTTGTGTTAATCTGTTTGCTTAAATACTAGAATATGTGGAGAGGCATAAGTTTATAAACATATCAGATTGGTTTAGTCCTTAATATAGATATTATTGAAGCTAAATTTAAAAAAGTATAAAATTATGTCGATTTTCTTTATCTTTTAACTAATATTAAGACTTAAAATATTGCGATCTCTTTCTAAAAACTAGATTAAGATATAACGGACAACAAAATCGGCATAATTGTTTATCTGTGAAAAATTAAGATCAGAATGAAAAAACTTAAATAAAATCAGTAATTACTGAATCAATATCATAATCAGACGGGTTAATGACCTGAAGAAGATGGCAGGCCTGGATGCGGAAGGCAGAGGCATCCTGGAGATTTGGAGCACCTTGGCATATGATCTACCAGTGGATGATGAGAAGCAGAACATATTATGAGAATTAGTATGTATCTTGTAACGTACAAACACATCATTTTTAATATATAATGAGTGTCACCTCTTCCGCCATATTAAATTTCTAGTCACATTATATTATTAGTGCTTAGAATAAAAATACATATCCCCAAAAATTCGTAAATAACATTTTTAAATATAAAAAAATAAGATATTTAATGTATCCATACTTATATATAAAGCTGAAGAGTTTGTTTGATCCGGCTAATCTCAGGAGCTATTGGTTCGAATTAAAAAAATATTTTTGTGTTGTGTAGTCCTTTTATCGAGGAAGGCTCTAGGCAAATTTTTAATCATTATATTTTTATTAATTATACGCGGGTGAAACCCCGGGGCACAGGTATATTTTATAATCTATACCAGTGTTTCTTAACTTCTATAGATTCTATACATATAAATAAAATTGGAGTGTCTGTTTTTAATATCGAAATAACCGCTTTTTACTACATGCATATGAATATATATACGGTACATACACCGAAATAACATTTTTTACAATTTTTGTCTGTCGGTCTGTTTGTTCCGGCTAATCTCTGAAATGGCTGGACCGATTTTGACGGGACTTTTATTGGCAGGTAGCTGATGTAATAAGGAATAACTTAGGCTACTTTTATTTTAGAAAAAAATGATAATAAAAATGATTAACTTTTTTGTTAAATTCTACGCGGACGAAGTCGCGGGTACAGCTAGTCGTCAACATGATTCGAATTAAGTCTTCGATGAATGAAATCAATGAATTATATTCATTTATTAAATATCAAATAATAACAATTATTCCATTACGTTGACTTGGTGATTATTAATTTTATAAAATCCCAGTATTTGCGGTACAATAATAGCATCACAACCGCAACAGGAAAACAATCGTTGACGGACGGATAAATAAATACGTACTGCATGTCGGTCGGTGACCTGACGCCATGCGATTTGCACAGATTATAAAGGAAAAAACGTTGATTAATTCCCAGCGAGCGGATAGTAATTACTGTTTTTTTTTTTTTGTAATTTCGACAGCTGATAAGGTGTTCGAAGATGTAATCTTGCTTATTATTGTATATTTTATAATCGAAATATATTTTTGTCTTATCACTCCTTTTTTAATTAAAGATCGTTAAATAAAAGTAGAAATTAAAGATTCTCAATGTTTACAAACGAAATCAAATTCTTTATTCAAATATATTTCACATTTATTTAGTTTTCTTATAATAATATTCTACAGAGCCTAATATCGTCTCTTTCTGTTATCATTGATATGACATGTGAAAGAAGAAGACACAAATATAATTTATCACCCCCCTAAACAATTATACCTAAAGCCGTTAATTATTAGTACATAATATAGTACTTTATATTTATTTTAAGGTTATCGTCTTGCTGACCATATCTTAAATGCTTGGCATTCTTAAATTAAACTAAAACTTTTGTAATAGTTATATAATAATATTAACGTTATGTACAATTAGTATGTATGGATTACCTTTGTAACATGTTGGTACATAAAATAAATAAATCTTACTTTATTTTGTGTTTTTTTAATTTGTAAGTTAGTATGTTTGTGCATCTACAATAAGCTTGATTCATGAAAAAAAAAAACTTAGTGCACTTGACATTGACAGCTAGACATAATAATATTGTATATAGGTAGATTATAATTAATTATTGTGAATAATAAAGAACGTTTCTACAGATAACATAAATTGAAAAGCATACTTTTTACATTTATTAATTTAACCCAGGCATGGTAAATAGACTACCCGATGTTAAGTGGTCTGTACTGGCTCAATCACCTTTCAAAACCCTAGTCAAGCTTGACTTACCATTCAAGTAAGATTATGAGAGTATGCAGGGATTCTTTAAAGCTGTTGACATGACTACTTCAAAGGGACTTGATTAGACTCGAGCAGGACACCGCGTTAAGCAGTTCCAATGAGATCATGAAGGAAATGACATTAATGTAGTTACCTAACAAGACATTCGTATCTAAGTACCGCAATCAAAAGGCCCGTGAAGATCCTCCTGATGGGCACAGGAATCCAGTTCTTGTTAAGAAGAAAACATTCATCTGATTCCGCCATATTGCTTATATACCGGTAGGTATATCAAATGAAATGAATATATTTTTAGGAAAGAAAAGTAAAATATCAATTACGAATTTAACAGTTCAAATTCAGTAATAGCTATAAAAATCATTTACAGATCATATCGATATCTTTACACAGATAACAATTACGCACGTAAAAGGTTAATAAAGAAAAAAACGAAACCCGTGACAGCTACGATATGTATGCTGCCAGTGCTATCCACAGATAATCAATAACAATAATTATATATTCTTAACAATCAAAAAAGGAAAGTGCATAGACACTCGTCTCAGAGCCTGATTAATTGTTACTTTTTGGCGCGAAGTTCGAATGCTTCGAACAGGCAGTTACGAAGTTGGTTTTTGTTTTTAGTTTTTTTTTTTATAAAGTCAGATAGTTACTTATATATTCTTTTTTTAAATATCATTAGTACATACTCGTTTATATAATTTCAAATATCGCTTTCTGACATATCACGGTCATTTTCTGCGATTCATGTTTCGAATTTGTTCATGCAGAATATATCTACGGACTAAAAGATAGCTACAACTTTTTGCAGTGAGCTAGGCGTAGAACGATACCTAGACACGTCCAAGGTCGTCTACTGACCTTAGACTGAGATACAATGAGATAGGGAAGCTTTGGAACATTCGAGAAGTGGTACTTTTGATATTTTTTATGCTTTATTTGCATTGTGAAATTTTTTCAATAGTTATATTTAGTTTATTCTTGCATTTTATCACTATTGTGTTTTCAAAGGCTTTTTTGTGTTTATTACCAGTTTCCGCCAGCAACTACGAGCACGTTTGAGAGAAGGGGTATTAAATAGCATATATGTTGTGGATATATAAACTATATCTCTTCCAAATTTTATACAAATTCGTTTAGTAGTTTTTGCGTGAAAGAGTAAGAATGATCTATCTATCCATCATCAAACTCAAATTCAAAGTACTTTATTCAATATTGAAGTATTACACTTACTTATTGATTGTCAAACTGGAAACTACTACCGGTTCGGAAAAGAAACACCCAGCCCAGCCCAGAAGAACCGGAGAAAGAAACTCAGCGGGCTTCACAAACATTCTCGTTCATTATATGTATATCATAACATGTATATACTGATATACATTATATACATATTATATACGATTTACGAAGTTAAGCCGAATAGTAGTAGACATAAGATGAAATAAGCTACATATACCTTACGCCTCTAACTTAATACATAAGCTACCAAATGACTCCCTCCCCCCACGGGCGAAACCGTGAAACCTCATGTTAAATATCACTTAACACACACTCAAACATTAACTCCAAGTTAAACAATAACTTAGCATGCAAGCAAAGATATTGATAATGCACATACAGACAGAAAAATAAATAGAAAAAAAGTTTTATATAAAGTGTAAACGCGGTATTATTATTATTATTTTGTATATCTTTATTGCATACAATTTACAAAACTATATAAAAGAACAGAGTATGCAAAGGCGGCCCTTACAGTGATCTCATCCAGACAACCACTATAAAAAAGTTTTTTAAGGCAGGAATATTAATCGGGCGTATTATTGAATAAAATAATAAGCAATAGAGGTATAGACTATTACAATCGAAGAAGTATAATAACATACGCATTCCATGAGCTAATAGCCGTTATATCATGCATTACATATAACAATCTTTATTTACAATACAACAGTATTCATATAACTATTTACATCTACTTAAATTAAACTTTCAAAGTTCCGATAACTTCGTCAACTTCGATTTTCAAAACGCAATCTGTTTTTAATCCCTAGTGTATACCATAGATAATAAAAATCTTGACCAATGATATCGCGTCAATAAGATATCAGTTGTTTAATTACTATTGTTTTCGTTCTTCTTCTGGTTGGAATTTTGATATTTAAAATTCCGTAAATTGTGCGCCAGAAATGTTTCACTAACTTTGCAATCGACATTAACCCCATAAATATATGATCTCTTTTGCGTATTTAATTATCTGTTATATTTTCTTAATTATAACAACTAGCATTAGGTTATTTTTTTATAAATATGTAAGCTAGCGCTTGACTGTTGTCACACCTGATGGAAAGTAATATTTAACTATCTTATGACATAAAGCCATCAAATACTTTTGTCCGAAGCGAATAATCACGACTGTTATCTGTGATTCAGCTAATCTGTAATTTATATTTCAATTTCAGATAACTTTTCGTGAAACTGAAATGACTAACAATATGATTCAGCGATTATATTACCGGCGTGTCTAGACAGAGAGACGTTATTATACTTTTTATAATGGCTTTTAGAAAGTTAATAAAATGATACATTGTAGACAATTTATTTTTATTATCATTTTATGTTACATTCTTCACTAAATTCGAGTATGTGTATGTGTGTGTGTGTGTGCATAATATCTATGACTCTTATTTTCAATCCCTAATCCGATGGGTTGACTAATACAACATTATCGAAATGAGTTCCTTTCCAGGATTAAAGGCTTTATGTGCTTTACGAGAGACGCAAGTGTGTTCCAAGTTAAGATTTGTTTTAGAGTATAGACCAACGAAATAGTTTCCTGTAAATATTACTTGTAATTTGAGAATTCAAAGGTCCCTCCTTTAATGTGGTAAGTACCATATAACCTTTTCTGTGCCCCTGACGAAGTATATAAATTAGCTAACTTTTAATAATTCAAGGGACATGAATTAATTTTTTATAAATAACAAATTTGACAATTCAAATTGACACAATCACTTTTTATAAACATGTGCATACAAATGGTACCATAATATTTTATAGCCTAGAACTTTCCTAGAAGTATCATGATTATTGTGGTGACAATGACAAGACGCGTTCATTCAAAGTTCAAACGTACAGGAAAAACAAAAGAATATTAATTATTTCAGTCAATTAAAATTACCAAACAGCCTCTAATCTAAATGATTCACCATTCAAGTTAAATTAAAACACACATAATTTTTAATGATCAAGTATAAAATATGAACTTAACGGAACGAATAACGACGTCCATTTTGAAGTCCGTGTTTAAATTAAGAACATGAAATGTCAAGACGTTTTCAAATGGATAGTTTCCTCGCGACGGACCGGCGCATCTCCTTAATTAGAACTTTCACCCCCTCTACGTATTTATTTTGGTTAAAGGAGGAATACCAGAGACAAAGATCGGATATTTATTTACGTTAAACATTGGGTACTTGTCTCCGGTTTTGGAAGAGAAATATTTATGAAACAATTCTGTATGTGCACTTCATGGCCAGTGGCAATGTCAGAAAGTATTATCTATATTCTATACTAATATATAAAGCTGAAGAGTTTGTCTGTTTGATCGGTCTAATCTCAGGAACTACTGGTTCGAATTTAAGTTTTTTTTTGTGTGTTGTAGTTCTTGTTGTCTTTTTATCATTAATTATATGCGGGTGAAACCGCGTGGCACAGCTAGTTATATCCTCATTAACGTCAGTCTTTAAATTTTTTTTAATTTAAAAAGAACATTTACGTTTGCTATTCCGCTACCATTAAAACATTTAATTGTTTATTACGAAAACCTTCTTACTTAGTGCGATAATATTTTATTTATAGCATAGGCAGGGGGGGGGGGCATATGATCCACACCCATAGACATTGTAAGAGAAGATTTATGTCCCTTGTGCCTACACTGGCTCACTCACCCTCCAAACCGGAACACAACAATACCAAGTGCTGTTTTGGGGTAGAATATCTGATGAGCCTACCCAGACGAGTTTGCACAAAGTTCAACTACCAAGTTAATTTTACACAAATTCTAGAACATTCTTAACTAATTCTAGTTATCCTATAATGTCAGTTTGTAAATATTATATTATATATATTTAAAAAGTAAGGTTTTTATTGTATTATGCAAATATTATTTAGTAAGTCCCACCCATAAAGCCATTCTTTTCTCCTTTCTGGCTCTTTTATTCCTTTACTTATAGTGATATCCCCATATAGCCGAAACATATTTAATTTCAAATTGAGAACGTGTACAAAAATTAAATAGAGTATGCCGCCAAAACTTAGTTACAACTGTTAACTTTTAACCTTATGTAATTTAACAAAATCCATTTATAAGGTGACATACGGTCTTAAAAGGTAATCTAGATCACATTCCAGCTCCTTATCAAGCGTTAATTGATCAAATTAAGACGTCAAAAGTCCAAATGAGCCGTATGTGGCAGGATATTCGTCACAATAGAAGCGTATATGGCCGGCCGACCGCCATTACTCCGCTAATGTAATATTCGGCGCACGACGGCGACTTCCATGCGTGAATCACGCTATTGAATTTGAAAATCGAATGTTATGTTTTTAATTTTTATGGACGTGACCCAAGATGTCGCGTCGGTGATAAATATTGATTTGCTGTGTTTCATATTCGCTTAAATATTTGCATATAATGTTGTTTTAATTTGTTTAGTTATAACTTTAAATACCTAGCATCATGCTTACTTTTAGCCAATCAATAAATAATTGAAACCTATATTTTTTTATTTGTCATTATCGACAAAACTTCAAGGTCCATCAGTTTAAGTCCAAGTTAAATTGATTAAATTATTATTATATTGACGTCTGTACATAAAGATTCATTTAGCTGCCTTTTTGACGTACATAAAGATTCATTTAGCATTTTAGCAGCCAGTTTGTAATACACTTAAATATGTATCAGTTAAAATTATTTTTAAGCGTCATCACTGCGTTTCTTGTTTGCCTATACAGACATCTGTCCGCCATCATAGTTTGGTATAAATACTCCTTTGTGGATCGGGAGCGTGTAATTTTTTTTTATATTCGTTCGAAGAGCTTTTATGACCACTTTTTACTATAACTTCGAAATTGTCGGATTAACGTTTTAAAATGAATAAAACTCATTAGTATTTTTGACTGCTATAAATATAGCAATTTTTGTATCAGGTTTTGTTTTGACTTGAATAGCTATTTTGTTCTTAGGCATAAAGCAAAATTTCATCATCACCCTTCATATCAAGTCTAATTAAAAAATACGCTCACAATTGTCCATTTGTATTTAAAAGCACTAATTGTATCAATAATTTGAACTAAACAAACAAAGTTTTCTTGTATTTTAGTTAAACAATTTAAATCAATAATAATATTCTTTAATAGAAAACTTTTATTCATTTCTATACTCCGTATAAAAATTAAATTCGAGGCAGAATTATAAGTTTAAATAATTAGATAGACAATATAATTAAATCGATAATTATTGAGCATTTGGTCAGCAATGTCTATGACTAAACTTCCGACAAATACAATCTACATTTCCTTACATGATCGCATATATGACAAATAAATGATAAGGACTTGTCATTGCTCAGAATTCAAACAACTAAAAACAATAACACAGCCCATGAAGAAGCTTCATTCATAGAATGCGTTCTACATTTAAATCTTTATTCGCATTTGAAATGTAATCGCTAGTTCCATATTCGAAAGTGTTCTGATGATAAAATAACGGTCGCTAACGGTCAGACGCTTCTATTTAATAATTCTTTTATCGCACTTGAACCCAATGTAAGGGCAATTATTTAGCTACTTATAGCATGATTCGTTTTCGTTGCGAACATTTTGTTTCGAAGGTATGTCATTATTTTCGAATTATTGTTCAACGTTGTATATATTATTATATTATACTATATTTAGTGCATTAAAATCTTGACGAGTAAATTATAAATGTAACTCGTCTGGTTTATTTTGACTTTTTCTTTTGGATTGCTCTACTCTAGTGCTCTGTCAGGCTAAGATAATTTCAATGTTGCCATTTATATAAATAAAAGAATTAAGTAGGTTCTACTGCCTAATTTTTTTACTGAAAATGTTTTAAAATAGTAGCTACGAAAATCGGAGACGTACTTTGCATAAATATTAGAAAAGAAAGGAATTTAAAATATATTCGTGCAATTATTAATTATTTGATTTAGATTCATTTATAACTTATAACGCATACCTTGTACCACCGGAAGTCGTGATTTGGGTGTTGACTTAAATTGTAATTAACAAAAAACTTAAAAAAAAAACAGATAGTTCTGTAATTGATATGAGATAAATTATCAGTAAGATCTTAATTATACCATACTTAACAGTAATGAGAATAAATATTCATGATCATACATCCATCAAAATGAACTAGTGTCTATCCTTCTCACAAACGATGAGTTTGAATGAGACAGGAAATATCAACCCATCCAGATCTAGAACACAAAGATACAGCAAAATTTAAATAACTGCATTTTATATATAAATTTACTTTTATCTGTTTCTAGAGTAAATATTTCTTTTTCACCAGCTCCCATAGTTGATAGTCGGACTAAGATTAAGAGACAGATAAGTATTGATTTTAAAAGTATATAATTATAGTGAATTAACGTATAAGTAGGTACCTAAATAAACAACCAATTTATGACATCATATTATAGTGTATTACTTACAAGTTTTGCCTAAATAAGTAAATAATACAGATTACCTACTTTTTAATTTAATGAAAATATGTTTATAATTGTTAGGTTATTCTTTATTATATTTATTTAAATAAATAGGCCTATGAAGATTTAAAACGGATTGTCTTTATAAAAAAATCGTATCGATTTACCGTAAAATCGTACTTTCACCGGTTATTCAATTTTTTAATACAATTTTTTATACTCCATTATAAGTTGGACCGAAACCCAGCTAGTCTAGAGAAAGCATATCATTTGCTTTGCTCCAATAAAAATAATCGTAGTTAGAATCACGCTCGTCACACTTCGATACATGAAAACGGATTCTAACCAAAAAGTTTGAATATAACCTTTTTTTGTGGCTCATTGTTGTAATATTATATTATAATTTGATTATTTATTATTAAATTTGATTATTTATTATTAAATTATGTTTTCTTGATTTAAAAATTAAATTTATATTAAATTAAATTATATAAATGAATTATATAATTTCATGCACCTAATAAATATAAAAAATGTCTTGTTTTGTAATTACTTATGATTAATTTATAAATGGAAACTGTTTTGGTGTAAGAATTGTTTTATATTTTTTTTATTTTATTGTAATTATTTCACTGTTTGTTTCCTGTACACTAAATAAATAAATAAATAAATTATAAACAAAAAATACTTCTGATTTTCAACCACTATTGACTCATTCTTTAAAGTATAAAAGAGAATATTTTATTGTCAAAATGCATTTAATAGAACTATATTTAAAAAAAAAAACAATAGTGTCATTCCAAATTGATCTTTTTTCCTTATGGGTTTATTTATAATCTGTTTTAAAATCGATGAATAGAAAAAGTTTCAGTTACAATATAAAAGAAAAAAACACGTTCAATATAATAGACGTAATAAATTACTTTTAAGTGATTATGAAATAATTGCATGTAAGTTGACACGAAATAATATCCAGCATAGTCGGCAGTTTTAATTTCAATTGACAATGTATTAGTACACGTTGACAAAACCACCGCACATTATATAAAATATAATTAATATTTACAATAACTAATAATAACAAAATAAAGAAGGTATGTTTAATAAAGAAATAAAATTGTTCTAAGTATGAAAGACTTAGGATATTATTTAAACTTGAATTGAAAAAGTTTAAAATATTTAAACGCGATATAGTAACCGGCTGAAAAAAAACGTTGCAAATTTAAAAAAATAAAATGTCACTTACTTTGGCGCCAATCTGGTTACCGCACTGTCCGGCCTGCACATGCACAATTTCCCTCATATTTGTGTATTTATTTAATATATTAATAAGTTAAAAGTAATAATTTGAACTTCGTATCACGTCTGCCACAGCCCGCTGACTGAATGGCTAATGCTCGAATGAAGCGAGCGCTGTGAAGGAATCGTCGAGTGAACGGGAACGAACGATGTCGCTCGGGGTGGGAATGTGGCTATGTTAAATATTTTGCCCATTTCAGGGAAAATACTTGTAACTTTATATAGGTTGCTATTTTTGATTTTACTTAAAATAATTATCGTATTATATTTTCTGAACATTCGTGGTACTTATAACGTTGATTTTTATACTAATTATTGTATGTTTTAACAATTTATAATACGACAAAAATATCTTTTAAGAATATTCATATTTGTGATACTAGATAATTGCTTATTTTTGTGATTTTTTTTTTCAAATAACATTGTTTTTTTTTTTTTTATTCTTAACATTTTTTTTAAGATAGCAACACAGTGACCATGATTCACCGAGTTCATGCGCCGACATAGCCATAAATTAATTCAAGGACTATCTAATTGCAGTTTGAAGATAAGTTAGTGCTTTGTCCAATAGTACCATATCGAATAGCTTAGCTTTTTATTTAGTAATGGCTTTTTATAAAGTATTTATTTATTATAAAAATATAGATATATGTATAATATCTTGTATGGTAACAGTTATGTTCATGTTATTAACATTCATTATGTGTTTCGCAAATTTTTATCTATTAAAACTGTAAAAATACCTATGTTTTGTTTATTTAAACCACAGATGAAAACTGAAAAGACCTAATCTATTTGCAATTCAGCGTACTACGAGCTTTGCGATATGTTTTTTTGAATTATGTACTGATCATATTTACTATTCGGCGTTTGCTAGATATACAGAGTAACTGAATACCGATATTTTTTTTCGTTAAGCCGAGTACTCTGCTTACTTTGGTTAGGGGGTCAATTCTGCTAACTTGCAACGGTTACAATTCATTTTTGATTCAATTCCTCGCAAAAATAAATCTCAAGTCGAATCGTAATTTGGGAAATTTCTCAAGTCCTTAGTCAAAGGTTGTCTGGAAGAGATCACTCTTTTAGCGATTACGCCTGTACATACCATTGTTTTTGTTGTATTTGTATCTGTAACTCTTTTGATGTATAAATAATTCTATTCTACTTATTTGGTACAAGTTCAAGCTGGTCTATGACGCGAAAAGGTTTAATAAACGTTTCAGATATAAGTCTTCTAAAAGCCGGGAATATGAGGAAAAATTGGACTCGTCACGAATTGAAATTTATTTTTATTCAGTGCAGGAAGAGCGCCTCGCATGGCAGACATTTCAGTGAAAAAAAAGGTCAACCGCCTTTCCTTCCTTCATATGGTGGAAACGCGTAAAAGCTATGGCCTCGTGATAGATGTATCTCACCCATATACAATTTCGGTCTTGCGCCGCCACTGTTCTTAATTAAATTACAATGGAATAATGGAATATTGGAATATTTAAAAATATTTAATAATGGAATATTTAAAAATATTTATAAGTTTTCTGTCACGTGTATTCCACCAACACGCGTTGAAGCAGCGTGGTGGAATAAGCTCCAAAACCTTCTCCTCAAAAAGAGAAGAAGAGGTCTTAGCCCAGCAGTGGGACATTCATATGCTGTTACTGTACTGTTATACGATAAAGCATAACATAGTGTGGTATTAATTGCACACATTAAAAAAAATCTCTTATTATTATTATTTTTTCGTAGTTTTTATTAATTTATTTTAAGCCCAGATGTAGATAGTTGTAATAAATACTTCATATTTATATTGTCAAAATATGTATTCTTCTTATATTTATTCTTTGTTTTAGGGTATCTGTATTTTTTTCAGATTATAGTGTTATGTTCATGACTTTGTTCATTTCATGTCCGCCTGTTCGTTCTGTCTAACATTTTCAAATGAAACTATTGAACTGCTAAGATGTTATAATGCACAAGTATGTACAAAAGCACAAGTTCACTTTATTCTCACTCATAATCCGATGAGACGACAAATCCGACACAACAGGAAAGAGTTGAGTGCAGTACCAAACTCGCTTCACGTTATTCGAGATACGGGATTGTAAACATTGCAAAAGCTGTTACTGAGAATTTTTTGACAGATTTTTTTTTTCTCTTCGAAGCCCAGTACAATGGAATATTCAGCCTTATAAAGCCACAAGACCAACAGTAGTAAAAAATAAAAATAATGTACTCGTTTGTACCGAAAGTAAATATTTATTTAAGAGTACATCTTAAACGTTCCCACGACACATATTACAGCTAATTATAGTAAATTCTATTCTATTCTAGCCTGAATGAGGGCTAACTGTACTCTTGATATCTCTAATGACCGTCGATTCGTCAAACAATAGGTTGTATTCGCAAAATCGCTATTTTTACTCACAATTTGACAGAGATCTTCTAGGGTTGTCATATTAAAAAAAATAATCAAATTAATTTGGTAAAAATGAATGAGTTGTAAACAAAGAAACATTATAAAAGGTATTTAATTTCATCTTTTTCTTACTTACTTGACTTATTTTTGGGTTTGTGGAGTTTTCTATGTAGGATCATATCAACTTGATTATTCACCATTAAATAAATTTCAATATTGACAATATTTTTATTATCTTTTAAAGTAATATTAATTGAATTTACTATTCAACAGTCCTATCACACATTTTTAAGCATTCTTGACGTTTTAAGCTAATAAACTTAAATAACTTTGTGGTATAGCTTTGTGCAAGCTCGTCTGGGTAGGTACCACCCACTCATCAGATATTCAGCCGCAAAACAGCAGTACTTTGTATTGCTGTGTTCTGGTTTGAAGGGTGAGTGAGCCAGTGTAATTACAGACACAAGGGACATAACATCGTAGTTCCCAAGGTTGGTGGCGCATTGGCGATGTAAGCGATGGTTAACATTTCTTACAATGCCATTGTCTATGGGCGTTGGTGACCACTTACCATCAGGTGGCCCATAAGCTCGTCCACCTTCCTATACAATAAAAAAAAAAAAAACGAGAAAAAACGTTTTAAACGTTACACAACCCTATATTTGCCTCAAAAAAGCACGCATTAAAAAGTAATCTCCACTTCAAAATGGCAGCCGCGCTAGACAGAAGATGAGACGGCTAATTACGATACGGTCAATATGAATAATAATAAAAAAAGTAAGTACGGACCTACTTACACATTATATTTTATTGTTAGATTATAATTAACATAATAAATCTCTTTCAGCTAACAAAAAAAATTGTTTTATTAATATCAGCGTAGTTAACTTAGACTTAGACATTTTGCGTCGTGGTCGAGGCATATACACCACTTCATCAGAACCATTTAGTTGGTGGCAGAGCGTTGTGCAAGCTTGTCTGGGTAGGTAACTAGGTACCATCCGCTCGTCAAATATTCTACCACAAAACAGCAGTACTTGCTATTGTTGTACACCAGTATGAAAGGTGAGTGAGCCAGTGTAATATGTAATTACAGGCACAAAGGATATACCTAGTCTTGCCATAAACACCGAAACAAAGAAAAAAAAAATTTTTTTCTATTGCAAATAGCATTTATTACTTTTACGGCGCATGGTGGCGCATTTAAAGTGTTAATCTTATACATAAATATAAAACAATTAAAAATATAAAAAGGTTATTCGAAGTGGTATCCATTGGCTACAATACAGTCGCTTAAACGTTGAGGCCAGGTATCAATAGAAGCACGCACTCTTTCCATGGGAAAATTCCTCACTGCCAATCGTGCGGATTGTTTTAGGGACTCCAAATTATCATGGCGTTTAGAGCAAGCCGTACTCTCTAAAACTGACCATAAATCATAATCCGGCGGATTAAGATCGAGACTAGACGACGGCCAGTCTTCAACTCTGTTGAAGTCCGAAACATTCGTTTCCAACCAAGACTGCGTAGACCGAGCTTTATGACCCGGCGCCGTCTTGCTGGATAGACCATTCTTGGTTATTGAACATGGTTTTGTTAAGGGGCTTCACTACCTTCTCAAGATTGGTATTTTGATACACTTGTGCCGATATTTTGATACCTTTTTCACAAAAGTATGGCTCAGTCACTCCTTCATAGCTAATACCCCACCAAACCATCACTGAAGTCGGATCGGGCCCACGTTGCACTCTGTCGACTAATTGGGAAGCTTCCTTAGACCTTTGAGCATAAATACGGTATTTATGGTAAGACTAAGTAATATCTAAGTTCCCAAGGTTGGTGGTGCATTGGCGATGTAAGCGATGGTTAACATTACTTACACTGCCAATGTCTAAGGAAGTTGGTGACCACTTACCATCAGGTGGCCATCAAAAAGCTAGAGCCCACGGAGCCTTGTGGTATGAAACAGACCAAATGTATTTTTAAGCCCTGGTGTTACTTTGCGACAATTTGAATCAAATTACAAGATGCTAGATACTAAAACCAGTTGTAAAAGTATTGAAACAGTGTACAACATTTCATCTCAATCATTTAAGTGCAACTAGTTTGTAATATAGTTATAAGACAAGCTACACATAATATACAAATAGGTGAATTAAAATAAAGGCTTGTAAAACACATTTACTTGGTGGTAGAGCTTTGTGCAAGCTCGTCTGGGTAGGTACCACCCACTCATCAGATATTCTACCGCAAAACAGCAGTACTTGGTACTGTTGTGTTCCGGTTTGAAGGGTGAGTGAGCCAGTGTAATTACAGGCACAGGGACATAATATCTTAGTTCCCAAGGTTGGTGGCGCATTGGCGATGTGAGCGATGGTTAACATCTCTTACAACGCCAATGTCTATGGGCATTGGTGACCACTTACCATCAGGTGGCTCATATGCTCGTCCAACTTCCTATGCTATAAAAAAAAAAAAAAAAAAAATCTACAGTGCGACAGCTTTTATGCCTCATGTTGATAATTTAACATCATTTTACAGCAGTCTTCTGTCGTAAAATACACACTTACTAAAATAAGTTGTATAATAAAACTGAGTGCTCCATTGACGTATCAATTTTTTTTTAATAAATATCATAAGATTTATTTTTCGATAAACCTTTATCGGTTATTTCCCTTATTTTATTTTGATCTATTTTGGGACATCGCTTTTTAATATATATTTATATCTTCTGAATAATATTCAGATACTTGTAATAATATATTTAAAATATGGCAACATTCAAATTATATTATTTTGGGAATAATTTCGACGGTAAATTATTTTTTTAACTAATTATTATTAGAGTAAATTAATTCACTTCAGAAGTAAATTCAGAAGTAATTCTGATTTTAACATCTAATCTGATATAAACATAAACAATCCCCCATAAGGCGATTATTTAAAAAAAATGGTTGTCTGTAAAGTCGGTTTACGGACGATAGTTTAACGTGACAACGTCATAACAGATAGATGCGGCGCAAGCGTACAATCGGCGTAACGGGACAATGAGTCATCCTTTTTCGTGCATGCAGCCAGCCTTCGTCGATTTATTAGACGTTGTCACGTCAAAAAATAAATATACAAAAATAATATTGACCTTTTCTGTCATCACTGAAATAATCGAGTTCCATATAATTTTGATTAGTTACTTTTGCGTCGGAACAGAAATGTATATATATACCTATAATTATGATAATATAATTAAAATAAATATGAAGTACATTATTTGTTTTTATTCTATTTTTGAACGTGCACGCTAAACTTATATTTACGGTCTTATTCATAATAAGTTAGTGGAGCCTTAAAACCTCTCTAAAAGTAGATCGTCAAAAAGTGTCATTCATATTGTCTCAGAAACGCTAAAAGGTTAATTAGCGCTCTACTAAAGTGTCTTTGATTTAAACAAGCTCGGACCCTACTTTAAGCCTATATTAGCAAAAAACATGGCCGATTTTGGTCAGCTGACGTTTGCAGTGACATTTAATTTCTATCTGAATTTTCAAAAAACAGAACCGAAGTACATTTATTATTATTTTATTGTGTAAATCAACTCAACTATATTAATACATAATTACAAATATATGGGTGCTCGACTGTGCTGCCATCTGGTTTCAATGTAAGTAACATATTCAATTAAATATATTTATCTGTAAAGTGCCATCTATTAGCTTATTCGGGACTTAAATAACAGAGGAAATATTATTAGCAACTTTTTGTTATAAACAAAATGTCGAATAATACGTTGTAATTAATAATTTAGAACCAATTCTAGATAATACCAAGGAAATTTTTCTTATTTAAATCATTTTGGTATGTAGACTGAATTAAGCTAGTCACTAACATAATACAAAATAGTAAATACTTATAAAAAAAAATAGTCACTTAATACTTATAAAAAAATGTCGGCAAAACTATTTTCGTAAGTTAGGAAATAAAATTAAAGTGGATTTAAGTAGTTAACTGAAATATTGTTGTGTTACAAATGAAGATATATTAATCAAGAATAGTGTGTTGTGCATTATATAGCGGAGTTATCAGCATCTACTCTTCTATTCATCTTGGAATATTGAAAAGTATCGTTTGTTTACATTTATTTCTATTTTCATTGGAATAGAGTATATAACGTTAAAACTTGATCTCTGGACAGATTACTATGATAAGTAACGAATTCAATTAATTAATATTTAATAAACGCTTTGGTTATGTTTAATTATTATCAAATATTATTTTAAGAATTTAAAAATATAAATATGACTAATTGTCACAAATGTGTAGACTGACGTGATACTTCCGCAGCATTTTTATTTTATTATTAATAAATAATTATTAACGATAAATTAAAGAGAAAATATAATTCAGTTTATTCCTATTGAGTGTCTTATTTTCTCATGGATCCTGGAGGGAATTCTGATGGGGCACCAAGATATACTACTTTTCATTTGTAAATATGTATATACTTATATAGATAAATAAGTAAATGTAAATGATTAAATAAAACAAAATAAGATTTAGTTTTATAATATATTTTTGTAATATTAAATTTTCTGTTTTAAGAGTACTGCCTTTAATATTAAATTTTTACTTCTAATCTTCTCATTTTCCATTTGAATTGCATGCAGTTCCCTCTTGTATTCAAGTTCACATGCAGCAATTTGTTCTGCAGGTGATTTTAGTCAATTGATTAGCAGATCTGTAACACTGCGAATTGAAATATTTTAGTATTTAGAAAACATAAACATTGTAACCTAGGTTTAAATTACATTTAATTTTTCTAGGTTTTGGACGCATTTAAGAATTTGCAGGCTTTGGAGGTGGTGATGGATCCAACAATAGTGAGACCGAAGGTATTGGAGGAGGTGGTGCCGCTAATGTGTCCACAATAATCTGAAAATATGAAAATGTATTGATAAATAAAGTGATATCCGCGTGTATTCAAATTTATACAATAACATACTGCTTTAACATTGTTTGTTTTGTTTTCTTTTCCAAACTCATTCTAAAAAAGATGATTAAATCAATTGATTCCATTATTTCACTACATCCATAATAAAAATATTTGAATTACACTTACCATATAATTTGAGTTACCGCTGAGTTTCTTTCGCCGTTTCTTCTCAGGGCTGGGTATTTCTTTTACCAACCGATAATAGCACCCAGTTTGACAATCAATAAAAAAGTGTAATACTGAAATATTGTATAAAGTATTTTGACTTTGAATTAAATTTTCCGCAAGTGGAGAGATGTAATGATGATGTCCTGTAAAGATGAATTTTCATATATAACGTTACACAATAATATTTCTTAAATAACTAATTGCAAAAAGCATGAGTGATTTGTATCTCATTAATCAAGATAGAAATTCCTACCTTGTCGAAACAATGGGATGCAATATAAATTACCTGATTTATATTATCAGTCAATTGCATTCTAGTCAATAATGAACTCGTTAGGGGGCCAACTACTTGTCTTTCGATCCTTTATCAAATCTATTAAGAAAATTTTAAAGCAAAAACAGTTAATTTTACAAATGCATGCATGAAAACTAATGAAATATTCTAGACTTGCGAATATAACAAAATTGTAACACTAACCTTATCTTCCTCTATCCATTTTTCACTTCTCTGCCTTTTTTTTGAATTCGTTTTCATTTTAAAACTCTCCTCGACAGTAGAATTATTATAATTTTTTGATAAGATTAAAATCATAATAATCACATACAAGATGTTTGATTTGAAACAAGATGCAATTTTTTTTAATTGTATCTGTCCACAGATAAAAACTCGTTGAAACCATTCTATAACATTCATTTCATTCATTCCATTTTACCATTTTTTTACGAAATGGCAATAATGTGTACATTAGAGGCATTTTAATTATCGGAGGTTGTTACAGTTACTATGAATACAAATTTTTTTCGACCGTTTGATAGGCTTAAATGACTCGATTACAAATATAGCACTAAGCATTCGATTAGGGTTTTATTATGAATTAGACCGTTACTCTCCAACTTCTTTTAACACGCATGTATCGCGCACACAATGACTGAAGATTATTATGCCACTGAGAATTGGTGCCAGTATCCTTTTTTTCAATTATTATACCTAATTATTTATTACGAAATTATTATATTTTGTATAAAGATAGATGGATGGACAAATAAAGAACATCTTGTATTATAACTTTTTAGTATTATAGTCGAATATTTGCATTTTTAAAAATTAAATATTTTTTCATAAAATTCTTTTCAAAGGAAATTACGCTAATTACTTTGTAATAATTATTATAGGATCGAGCTGAGTTTGAACGGAAGATGGTAACAATTTTAATAATAGACAATTTTTATTTAACTTATAAACAACCATTTCAATAAGTAGATACCTACGATAATTACACAATATTGAATTATATAAATATAGGTAATTTAAGCATGGTTTTTTTTTCAAAATCTTGAAAAAGTATATTATTTAAATGGAATACAATTTTAAAATTATAATAATTCGTATTGTTCATAAAAAATGCTAACATATGCATCTACGAATATAAATTAAACAGATTCATCTATCCGTTGAATTCAAAGTAATTCGTTAAAAATAAGTGCACAAAACGTTTTAGGAAGGCAAGCTGAGCGAGACAGATATTATTTCACGTAAGTACCTTTTTTATATATTCGCAAATTATGCCATTTCATGATTTCAGTATAGCCTGAGTACAACGACAAGCCGTTAGTCGCAGACGCGTGGGCAGTCCGCGAGACAAGATGCTCTCTTCATTAATCCTTTTTTGAACGAGTTTTTGTATATTATTTTTGGCCATTTTTATTATAAAAATATTATATTAAATCTCAAAATATTCACGCATCTTTTCAGTAGATTATTAAATTTAGATTTAAAAATCTTAAATGTGTCACTTTAGTTTTTTTTATAGCAACATTTATTACTTATTTGATAATTATTTTGTTGTTAATTTACAGTAAAATTATTACTTTAGTTTCCATGGAACTTTCTTTATTTTCATTTCTTTAATAAGATCATAACTTTCACTATTTATAAAATACCTATAACAAGGTTTAAGCTAGTGCTAGAACATTTGGCGCGGCGCCAAAATGTCGTTGACTCCAAGATGGCGGCTCATCCCCGTTGGGAATGTTAAGCTCGCGTCCTGTCGCCGTGTGATTCACAATATTGAAATATATTTAAAATAACCATCAGTGGAGCAAGATTCTCCCGATTTCTTAGGACTACTTTTATAGAATGAGATTAGGAACAAAAAGCAATTTCATTGTATTTATTCTTTACGGTCTGTTGAATTAAATAAATATAAGTATATTTTTTTTAAGCTAAACTGGTTCAGTGGCAGTCGAAGGTCGATGGTTAATGATCTTAATGCTTTGATATTTTATCTCGTGCTTAGAAATAAAATGTGAAAAAACCTGCATCCGTCATATAAAGTTCTGCTAAATGTGTGCCAACAAGTCTCAATGGAGGAGTTGGCGAAATAAGTTACTAACCCTATTCTGAAGTTGTCAGTTTTTTTCTTTAATACATAAATATTATTAAACTTATTTTAAATCATTCAAAAATAAGGATAGATATGCACGTAAGAAGTAACTTAGTATGTAACTTCTATTTATGTAATAAGTACATAATTTTCTTTCGATTTTTAAATATATTTTGTTGTGTAATTAATCATTTAAGCGGAAATTGCCCTGGTTTCCTTCCGATAAAATGATTTACAACCACTAACGGTTTATATTTCAAGGTCTATAGTTCATTAGCATCAATTGATCCGAATATTTTTAATATGGCTAACAAATCTGGTATCACATAATTAAACGACAAGCTCAAGAAAAAACATTATATATCGACAACATGTAATACCTAAGAGAAGGAATTGCGATCCAAACGGGAAATGCTGCTAGCATTCTTGCCACCATTCCACGCGGTCACGATTTGTACAGTAATTTTTATTTGTATTTATTTAAGGTTTTAATGTAAATAAACATTGTAAATACTTAAGGTAGGAATTTCACGGTTGAATGCGCAAGCGATCCCGTGACGCTCCCCTTAAGACGAAAGGGTACCGCTGGTTTCTTTAGTGGGTATTCCGATGTCCGGGGTGAACTCGTAGCCCTGGACATACGGCGAGTCCCACATACACCCCCATTTTACCCGTGGGGGAAACGCGTCATGCGTTTTTCAAGCGTAAAAAAAAAGTATATCTAAGAAGTTGTTATTTATCTCGTGTTATGTTTCGTACTATATATTTCCTTATACTTACCACTAACTATACTGACTCACTCGCTTTTTAATATGGCTGAAAGTCAAGCAAAACTAATAAGCTTAAAAGGTTCAGGTAATTTTTCGAAGGTTAATTTTATATACAGGCGAAAGGAACAGCATCTTGAAGTTTTCAGCGTAAATGCTGGAACGTCTTTTACACGAGCACTAAGTAATTACATATAATAAGACAA
Organism: Nymphalis c-album; assembly: GCA_963151315.1. Classification (NCBI taxonomy): domain Eukaryota; kingdom Metazoa; phylum Arthropoda; class Insecta; order Lepidoptera; family Nymphalidae; genus Nymphalis; species Nymphalis c-album. The sequence continues at coordinate 8,197,503 of OY720610.1, forward strand.
TTGTCTCGGACTGCGTGTTTGGTAAATAAGACCACAGATTCCAGGACCTGGATTCGTCTTAGTAAATCTGACCAAACAGAAAGTTGTTGAGATTTTCTTATGTTGAGAATGAAAGATACAGGTGAAATTGGTTGAAGACATCTTCATCATCATAGTCATGAAGGCAAAGACATCTACCTCATCATTATACAGTCTTTTGCTTGCGTTCTGATGTTGACACGAGCTGAAGCTCGAAGACCCTGAAGGTTTAGGTGATTGACCGATGAATACATCGTAAATTAATAGATTTCTCTATAAACATGCAAAGGTTGACTACCTCGCAATTACTGCTCGTAAAATAGTTTACGTGTTTTCGTTCTACGTAAACGGAAGCCATGGGTTAACAGTGTTCGAAGTTTTTCAGTTTAAAAAAAATAATCGTGTTTTTACAGTTCATTGGCTGAAATCAGGGCAAACGTTTGGTAAATAAGCAGCGTGGTCGCTTCAATCAATAAAACTATGATATCTGTAATATTTTACTCGGTGGTAGAGCTTTGTGCGAGATTCTACCGCAAAACAACAGTACTTGCTATTGTTGTGTTCCGGTTGGAAGAGTGAGTGAGCCAGTGTAATTACGGGCACAAGGGACATAACATCTTAGTTCCCAAGGTTTGTGGCGCATTGGCAATGTAAGCGAAGGTTAACATTTCTTACAATTACATTGTCTATGGGTGTTGGTGGCTAACTCACTCACTACTTTCACACTGGTAGATTCATCATCGCCCAAACACATGGATTGGATCTAAAAAGCTAATTTGACATCGAGGCTTATTATGTAGACAAGGAACAGGGGTGGATTTTCCGAAATTTCTGCGGAAAGGTTCGAAAGGTCGATTCTTCCGCGAAAGACCGGCAATAAACTCAATATAGTTACTCATTTGAAATTAATTTCACATGTGTGTTATTAATAAACTTCATTTTAAACATCATGCAAGAAAATAAACATATAGGTACTTACCAATCTCACGATTTTATCATCGCTATTCGCAACCTTAATGTATAAACATTTTGTCTTTTCAGATTTGTAACATGTTAGTAAAAATAATTAATTTAAAGAGGCCTTAGCTCAGCAGTGGGACATTCACAGGCTGTTACTCTACTTTTTACTTTGTGTTATTTATAAGCAAATGTAAAATAGTAGGCAGAATTTCATTCTGATTATAGCAATTTTATTTAAAACACACAGACCGTCGAGGTAGACATGTAAGACTGTTTATTTAGGACAATTTATGGCGCCATGACGCCAAGACACCATTAAAGTATTTATACTAAATCATTAATAACAGTAATTGTTTTTACAATTAAATAAAGGTATTATCGGATAAAGTAGAGGGTTTTTAATCCGTCCTACATTTATTTTTATAATGTAGGACATGCAGTTGGACCACCTGATGGCAAGTGGTCATCATCGCCCATAAATATTATTTGGGACTAGGATGGACTAAGATGTTATGTCCCTTATGTCTATGGTTACACTGGCTTACTCACCCTTCAAACCGGAACACAACAATAGGTAATCTAAAGCTCTTTAGAATACCTGGTGAATTGGTGGTACCCAGTGGCGTAGCATAGGTCACTAGCACCCGTGTCGGATTCCAAATTTGCCGCCCCCTTTTTGCAATTTATTATAAAAAATTTGGGGCATGGTAAAAAGGGTACTTTTATTGAATAACACTAACCTGAAAAGTGTAATTAAGTTTTTTGTTTTTAAATACATATTTTAATGTTTTTTCTCTGTGGCCCGGTGCGGACCACACCCTCCGCCCCCCCATGCTACGCCACTGATGTGGATGTGGTGGCGGCCTACCCAGACTGTACAAATGGGACAAAATGTTCTTCTGTTTTCGAAGTTCGCTTTTTTTCAACGTTTTTAATTCGATAGGTATCTGAATAATGTTTCCGATGGGATAAACTATTGGTTACAAGGCTAGTTGTGATTATAAAATCTTAGAATAAATCACCTCGTATGATTAATTTACTTGTTCTACTAAGAGGTAAATAACACAATAATTATAACGACATAGACTATTCGCTGGAGCTATTAAAATATAAACAGGTTTCGACCTACGACAATTTATATACTTACGAAATTAGCATATACTTTTTTTTTTTTTTTTTTTTTATTGCATAGGAAGGCGGACGAGCATATGGGCCACCTGATGGTAAGTGGTCACCAACGCCCATAGACATTGGCGTTGTAAGAGCTGTTAACCATCTCTTACATCGCCAATGCGCCACCAACCTTGGGAACTAAGATGTTATGTCCCTTGTGCCTGTAATTACACTGGCTCACTCACCCTTCAAACCGGAACACAGCAATAACAAGTACTGCTGTTTTGCGGTAGAATATCTGATGAGTGGGTGGTACCTACCCAGACGAGCTTGCACAAAGCTCTACCACCAAGTGAACTTATGTACTACATATTATAATATACTTTGTTGATACTTTTTATTAGATTATATTGTTTGGGAAATTATGAGATATTATGTTTGGGATCAATGAAAAACTAAAATAAGATAGATACGTATTCATTTAAAAATAATTTATTTGCATACATAGTCTCAATACTATATGTATATAATACTAGCTATGCCCCGCGGTTTCACTCGTAAATAATTAATAAAAAATATAATGAATAAAAATCATCTTAGAACCTGCCTCGATAAAAGGACTATACAACACAAAAATATTTCCTGAGATTAGCCGGATCAAACAAACAAACTCTCCAGCTTTATATATTAGTATAGAAGTATAGATTTAGTGTGAAGGTAGTTAAAAAGACAATTTTATCGAATTCTCTGTTATATAATCTGGCTCGGACGAGCCAGTTGGCGTGGTGGCGTGACTTGCTTTTCGCGCCGCAGTTCAAGGGTTCGATTCCCACCTACAACAGACATTAGTGTGCACCCCAGTCTGAGTGTAATTATCTATACAGGCTGTAACAAAATTCGTGTCCGACCCGTGAAGTGGTTATTAGGTATCGTTAGTCGGTACTATTTTTGTAATAAATTTTAAAATGTTTAGCAAAATTTTACCCCGAAAACAAAATTTTTGACTAAATAACGACAATTATATTGCAACTCAGGCGCGGGCGTCAGCGCTCGATAGCTTTTACCTATCGGGTAGGTCGGAGACGAGGTCATGACCTCAGTTGTCCATGAAATTTTCGTCATTTACAATTGAAAATGAAAAATGAGTTTTTATAAATTTTTATGAGTAATTTTTTTGCATAATATTTTAATTTTTTTTACATCAATAGAACCGACTCACGATACCTAATAACCACTTCACGGGTCGGACACGAATTTTGTTACACTCTGTATAAGTATGTATTCACAAAAAAAAGTATATATATTATATAAGTTGTCTGGTGGAAGATTGATTGAATGATAGATAGAATGTACGAATGACCGTAACACTATAAGGCTGTAACATACGTTTTTAAACAAACAAATATATTCCAGTTGAGTTAGGTCATAGATTATTTTAACATCTGGTCCGAGGACGTCAATATAACACAAATCATGGGAAGTAATTTGTAAGGATTTAAAGTAATCTACGATATGAGTATGATTGTTCTGTTAAGACTTGTTATAAAGCCATTTGGTCTAGTTCAGATGTTTATTAGGTTTTCTAGGACAGACACAGGTGGGCAGGGGGCCAATTCCACTAATGTTAAATGTTTATTAACGTTCTAGATTCGATTCCGATCCTGCCCCTCTAGACAAGTGGCTTTAACGTTAATAGAATAGAATAGAAAACAATAATCAATGTATGAGATTGACATTCGCGTTCGCCATTTCGAGACGTTTCGAGTCGAACGCGAATGTCAATCTCATACATTGGTTGTTGTTTTCTATTCTATTCTATTAACGTAAAAGTCACTTGTCTAGGGCCCCAGCTTCGACTATTTCTTATTAAACCGAATCGATATGATGTTTCCGTATACAAAAGCGAAATAAACCATGTCAAAGACAAACATAATTCTTAAGTCTTGACGTTTCATCAAGGATGAGTCGAATCGTAACTGGATCGTTGTATTTGTAGAATAGAGAAAAAGCTAAACGTCAACGATTATGTTTCGATTCGGTACCGATAATGTGACAATTATGTTAGTAGAATTGGCCTCCAGGAATCGTTTGTCGTTATCGTTGACTGGATATATGTAGGCTGTATATATATTTTAGTATTTAGTGACATAACGTTTATCTTTGGGTTACTAAGCATATTTATATAAGGGCCCGTCCCCGTTCCCAGGGTACCAATGTCAGTCCATCAGGTCTCTTGCCATCATCACGACTAATTCCATGAGGCTCTATAAGAGCAGGAACGTTAATGGTGGCAAGAGCCCTTTTATAGTATCATTAAGAGAACCATGGCGGAAAAGCCTCCCTGAGCTCCTTGGACAAGAAAAAGAGTGTAAGCCAAAAGAGTCAACCTTTTTTCAACACGGGCACCTGTGCTCAATGCACAACAGTTTTCCCAGCCGGGTACTTAATATTTACAAATAGTTTATTTAATTGATTTACAATTTTTGATTCTTTGATTTTAAATTATATCAAATATTTAAATTAAAATATTCAACTACTTCACCTTCTACATCTGAGCCCATCTCATTATGTTACATCATTAAATTCAATGTTAAACTATTATATAATAATATATAAATGTATATAGGTCACATTTTGTACTATGGAAATAATTCTAATTCCTAACTGATTACATAATTTAGTTAAAATCTTGGCATTGAAGATTTAAGCAGTAACCGGTTGAATTTCAGTTTAAATAAAAAACTTAAGGTCAGATTATTGTTGTCTCATCTCTAGTCGTCTTAAATACATTGTTTAATAATCTACATTCAAATTATTATTTAAGTCACACACGTAACAGCATAATAACTACTAATTTAATTTATTTTCAGTGTTGGAACTACTAATTTCCAGTTTTTTTATGACTACTCCACCATGGTAGATGATGGTAGAGCCCAAACGCGGCGACAGCCAGAACAGTCGGGAAGAGTTATCTGCACTAGCCGCCACCGCCTTGCCGGGCCGCGAGATGCCTCTTCATGCCTGGAACCCGAGTATAGGATAAATATCGAAAAGGTATAATTGAAAATGATAACCAAAATATAAAAGATATTAGTATACCAAAAAACAATAGCACTTTATTTATATATATCTATAATTGTGTTAAAGGCATTACATAATATATAAACTATGCTTAAGAATTGATATAGCCGTTTTGTACTTTATATTAATTACATTAAATAACAAAAAAAGAAATATATTATTATCTCTTAATAAGAATAATTTCGAGACTGTCTTCATTGATGACATTTATATGTTAGCATATAACTTAATATTTATATTGAAATCTCAAATATGTTTTAAAATAATTTACAATTATTTCAAGTTAGTAATTGAATCAAATTTTACATATGACGTACATTTATATGACAATTAATATATATAACCAGTGGGAATAATTCTTTAAAAACAAGTTCATAGCCATAGCGGAAAACGGTTGTGAGATATCAGAAAGTGATATGCGACTTTGACCATAATAACCATAACATTTCATGAACACACGCATCAAAATAGTATATCACCATAAGTCGCTTGTTAACATTTCACGAGTGAGTAATGAAATGATTCCTCACAGAATAGCACTGCTGATATTTGAAAAAGTCAACACTCATAACAAATCAATGCGTCAGTTGAAATCATTAATTTTATTTCAATGTAACTAAAACGAATTAAGAATAAAATAATAATAATAAATTATCCAAAAAAGACACGATTTAAATTTTAATGTACCTTCAGTACATACATTTTATTATTTTTTTATACGATTATACTAATCCGTATCCGTATCCGTATCCGGAGGGGAATACGTGTGCTGGTAAAGAATTCCATTTTTCGGCAGTGTGACAAAGGAAGGAGTTGCCACATTTCTTTGTGCATAACGGAAAAAACCACTTGCGTATTAATCACGTGACCATTACTCCCGGAACGGGTAACTTAAGATAGAGCTTTAATTTACTTAGTGCCGCTGTGTTCATGTGAAGTCATATCTTCTATTTCTCTCTCCTGGCCACGTCATTTCTTACGGTCCTTCAATTTTTCAGTCTTTCTCTTGCTTGATAGGAATCGAGTCTTTGCCAAATTATATTTTATTTTTCTTGTAATAAGTTTCCTTTTAGCTTTTCTGTTACAGGAGCTAACTTCAGAGGCCAACTTATGGTACCAACACAGAGAGGCTCTACCTGGATGAATGCCAGAGAATCTGACTTTTTACTCCATTTTCACTGTTCTCTTGGTAAATAATAAATAATTTAATTTAACTAAGGATAAAATATTGTCTTCGATTTACTTTCACTTTACCTACTTATTTTCAAAAACAGGTAATTTTGGTTTCATTCGACCCTACAGGTCGTTGGCGTTTCTGGTGGAAAAGCAACTACTGCCAATTATTTTTGGAAGTCTGCTAGGAATACACATTTCTTGAGAGATCCTCCTATGAGACCATCTTTCGGGTAAACGGGTAGATTTATTTTCAGGGTAAAATAAATCGTGTAATAAAATAATTATTTTAGGTGGTCAGTTTCCGTAGAATTTCTAGCGTAAGTAGTTCGATATGTTTCATCTCTATTTTACAAGCATCTAGCTTCAAATAGATTGACTGTAAGATAACATATAATTCATTCGAAAATATGTCGATATATTATTTTTGTATATAAGTATCCATATGGACCTTGTTTCCACTTAAAGCTAGTATAAAACCAGTAATATATCGTCAGATGATATCATAAACGGAGAGTACGGGAACCACTCTTGTATTATCAGTAGGGACAAAATGTAAACTTAATTTGAACTGAATTCTACTTATCTATAACGTTTACGATACGTTTTCGATTCGATTCCGATCTGACTTCGACTGATGTATAGAGGGTTATTTTTAATGACCCAGCAACCTCGTAGACCAGACAACTGATATACTTACATATACTACTTTTCTCTTGTATATACATACTTATAATAGATAATTACACCCAGACTCAGGACAAACAGACATGTTCATGCACACAAATGTCTATCTTGGGTGGGAATCGAACCCACGACCTGCGACGTCAAAGGCAAGTGTCTCACAAACCACGTCAATCGGTTCGTCATATAGATAGATTTGTAAAAAATTATTTTGCGAGTTGATTTAGTTGTATGTAATGTATATATTTATATAGATTTTCATTACCTTCTCAAATTTTGTTAATAATTCTTCTGATTGTCTTTCAACTTAGTAGTATTTCCTTACAAATGGTGAATAGTATGTTAGTTCAACAGGCTGCTTATTTCGCCGATGTCACGTAGGAAGGAGAAAGCATGAAACGAATTTAACCTTGATATAGTTAAGATTTTTGAAAGTTGAAAGCTTTGTGCAGACTCGTCTGGGTAGGTACCACCCACTCATCAGATATTCTACCGCAAAACAGCAGTACTTGGTACTGTTGTGTTCCGGTTTGAAGGGTGAGTGAGCCAGTGTAATTACAGGCACAAGGGACATAACATCGTGGTTCCCAAGGTTGGTGGCGCATTGGCGATGTAAGCGATGGTTAACATCTCTTACAATGCCATCGTCTATGGGCGCTGGTGACCACTTACCATCAGGTGGCCCATATGATCGTTCGCCATCCTATGAAATAAACAATAAAACTTATTTTTGATAATGGTTGTCTTTAATCAGTCAATATACCATCACCAAATATTGTTTATTGACTGTCCACGATTATCAACATTTATGGTCAACCTACCATATAGGTAGATAATTAAAATATATCGCAGACATGTTTACATTACATTATAAGATCTCCCCGAGTACGGACAACTCATTGATTCAAGGTCCTATTCATTGTGCAATTTGGGAAGCAGTGAAGTTTGGAGTTTAAAAAATTAACCAATGTACCTTGTTTTAGTGAATAATTATTTTAACGGATTTATTTCTTGGATATCTGTATTTCATACGAGGTAAGTTTTTTTTTCATTATGTTAATATCTTTGAGAGCAAGGCGTTATTAATTCATGTTAAGTCATTACTGCAATTTAAAAGTCATATACATAATACATTTTTTATCTATATCGAAAGAGTTGCAATATTATATTAATATTTCTTTTATAATTTAATTATATATTTGTAAATTATGTATTATATTGCACAATATATTTTTGATTTACAAGACACTTATAAAAACAAGCTTTTTTTAAAGATATTTGAATATATAACCTTAATTTCGTTAGATTAAAATATTTAAAATTAGTAATTATAAAACTTAATACATATATATACATATATATATATATAATTTGCGTAATAATATACCTACTAATTTAATGACATTTATCATTCTATAAAAATTATACAGTAAAGAAATAATTATAGAAAGTAATTTTTATTTACCAATACTATGCTTTCGTATTGCTCGTACACGTAGAAGGATCCAGAACAGCAAATTACTAAATTATCGATGCTACGCCATGGAACAGTCTGGATGGATTCCATTAACTCACAAGTTATTGTGCCAAACGACAATAGTTTGTATTGCTGTGAATGGTTTTGAAGGGTGAATTACTCATAAAACAACTCACTAATATTATAAAGGGGGTTTTCCGTTTGTTGTGACGATAAATGGATCTTTATTACTATTTCACGCAAAAGCTACTATATTGATTTTAATTAAGTCTGCAATAGCTGATAGCCTGACCTAACATAGTTTACCTACCACCACCTTCACACGCGGGCATATCCACGGGATGAAGCTGGTATCTATGATCACCTGGTTAGTAACTCATGTTGTGCCCTTGTGGACAGAGGTGCCCTTATATTTCTTCCCCATATTTATATGTAGTAACCACTGAACACCAGAAGGCTATTGACAGCCTTCCTTACCAAAATTAATATAAGATTTCGAGAAGAGAAATATTTTCTTGATATTGTAATTGATGATATTACAATCCATAAATAGTCATATTAATAAACAATAAATAATATCACAGCAATAAAAACACTGATATCAAACAGCTTGTCTATAATTGTCTGTAATATAATTAGTGTAATTTATACTTGTATTTGAGGAATAATTATTTTACAATTTTATTACAACAAGTCAGATAATACGAACTCTTGAACGCTTGTGATATTATGCTGTTAAATGAAAAAAAATACAAACACAGGTGCACTCTCTATTCCCTAACTCTCATATTTCGATGGGATGGCAGTCCGTCACGACCGGAAATAATTCAGGCGCAGTACCAACGGTTTTATGTGCTTTCCGAGACACGGGAGTTTACACACTTCCAACTTCTAGAAACCGGGTTCCTGCTGAGAATTTTTCGACATAAAATCCCAATAACATTTTATAGGCCCGACCTGGAATTTGAACCCAGGACCACCGTGTCTGCGGCCTAACGTGTAGCCACTAGACCAACAAAAGGCAATTGTAGCGACATCTATCTCGCCACAATATACAACATTGAACATATATACAAGAAGTCAAGAACCCGATAACAACCGTTGGGGCAGTAGCCCACCAGACACAATACCCGTCTGGTCGGAGGATCCTCCCTTTTCAATGGTGTGTGTCCCGGTTCTTTATTCCCATTCATGTCAAGTCATACAGTCATTAAATATAATAATTAAAAAAAAAAGTATCCTTGGAGTAATAGTGCCATAAATTTCATCCAAAATATTACTCCCCGTCTTATTGCCTCCACTGGTGACAGGAGGGCTGGTTCATTTTTCACCCAGAGAATCGGAATTGCGATTCAAAGGTGAAATGCTGCTAGCATTCTTGCCACGATTCCAACCCGTCACGATTTGTATAGTAATTATTTTTTATTTTTATTTGTATATATTTAAGGTTTTAATGTAAATAACAGTATACAGTTTTTAATTGATACGAAGAATATTAAGATTAAAGATTTTTATTATTGCTATGCGGTAGAAATTTTATTTACTCAAATGTAATTGTTGCAAGCCAACATTGTTTAAAAAGAAATTTATTCATCGTATACTTACCTATGGTTTAATGCCTATATTTATGTGTCATTACAGTCAATGTCATATGAATTTCTGATGTTTAACGATCGTGTTTTGCGGTGAGTTTCGTGTGGATTCTTTTTCTTACAGAATATCTCTGTTGAGATCAGTGTTAGAACTTTAGTGGGTTCTAATGGAAGTTAAAATCAAACGATTTAACCTCGGAGTAAAAGTATATTATTCACTTTTGATACAGAGACACAGCGTTCGTTCGATAGTAAAAAGTTATATAAAAACAAAAATATTTATGTAGGTAGGTAAAAAATTAAAAGTAATGTAAAATGAATTAGTGTATGCGGAATTGCTATATTTATTTAGTAGGCGCTTCCTGAAGCCGTAACATCTTCCCCGCCCTTGAAAGGTTGCCTTTCAAGCCTTTAGATCGTCCACAGTAGGTAGCGGGCAGAGTCGCACTAGTGGCCGCCTTACGCAACCGGTTGTAGTAGAGATGTCCGCGACTCGGGAGATACCATCTGGTCCAGGAAATAATCGAAGAACTCGTCCAAGGCGCCAAGATAGTGGTGGCGTGTTGTCCTCTTGTAACAGAACAAGGTCGTTCACATTTAATTTAGACATATTAGTTTTCCATTTAACACGCTGTTGCAATTCGCCCAAATATTCTTTTTGCCATCTTTGCCAAAAGTGTTTGCGTATAAGTTCAAGACGTGCATATCTGCTTAATTGGGTTTCGTTAACATTCGCTAAAATAGATTCAGATACTGGTATTGCACGTAGTGGTCTTCCAATAAGGAAGTGCCCTGGAGTGAGCGGAAGGTAGTCATGAGGAGATGAGGATAAGGGGCAAAGAGGACGACTATTAAGGACGGCTTCAATTTGCGCAAAGAGAGTAGATATCTCTTCAAACGTTAGATACGAGTTTCCCATAACGCGCCTAATATGATGTTTTGCCGATTTTACTCCAGCCTCCCAAATGCCGCCAAAATGAGGAGCATACGATGGCGAAAAATTAAACTTTATACCCTCCTGAGCCGCATAATCAGATATAGGTTCAGCAATATATTTTAAAAATGAACCGATTTCTTTAGCCGCAGCTACGAAATTACGGCCATTGTCACAAAAAATTTCGATGGGCTTACCACGACGCGCAACAAATCTTCGAAGTGTCATAATAAAGGCATCCTTTGACAAGTCGCTAACGGCTTCTAGATGTATACACTTGTAACGTAGACAAACAAAGAGACATAAATAACATTTTATTGTCTTAGCACCTCGTCCCTTGCGATTTAAAATTAGGAAATGTCCCGCAAAATCTATGCCAACGGAGAGGAAAGGGAAATCAGCTGTAACTCTTTGTAATGGCAAATCACCCATTTTTGGATACAAAGTTTTACCCTGAATTCGTCTACATCGAACACAGTTGTAGACTGTGCGTCGTGCTAGACGCCTTCCGTTTAAAGGCCATATTCGTTCTCTCACAATTGACAGTAAAAGCTGAGGACCTGCATGAAGATTAGCTATGTGTTCACGATTAAAAAGTAATTTAGTTAAATGGTGAGACGAATCTAACAATATTGGATGTCTTTTATCAAATTTATAATCTGACGCATCTATCCTTCCACCTACTCTAATCAAATTTAAATTATCTAGAAAAGGCGCCAAAGATAAAATTTTACATTTAGGACTTAGGCTGCATTTATTGGCCAAAGTATTTAATTCTTGTGGAAAACTCTGTTGTTGAGCGATGCCACACAGAAAGAAAAAAGCATCATTTAATTCTTTAGTACTTAAATAACCAGTATGTCTGTTAGACGCATTTTTTAAATTATAGATAAAACGTTTGACATAAGCAATGGTTCTTTGTACTTTTGAGAAGCATGAATAATTTTCTATTTTTATAATAGGTTCAGTTGAATTAATTACAACAGCAGATTTTATTTCAGGCAAGTCTTTGTAATTAAAATTAGTAATTGGCCATTCGGATTCTAATTGATTAAGAAAAGTTGGTCCGGACCACCATAGATCGTTGTTCACTAAATTTATAGCTTGAACGCCTCTTGAAATAAGATCAGCTGGATTGCATTTAGTAGGAACATAACGCCATGATGAGATATTTGTGGTTTCTTTGATCTCGACAACTCTATTTGCCACAAATGTTTTTAATTTACTAGGATTGCCATTGATCCAACCCAGAACCACCTTGGAATCACACCAATGATAAACACGAGCTGGGTTATACCTTATAGACTTGAGGACGCTATTAGTTAACCTTGCTGATAGAAGAGCTGCACAAAGCTCCAAACGTGGTATGGTCATAGGTTGCAAACGTGCAACTTTCGATTTAGCACACAAAAGCCTTATATTAAATTTATGATTTTGGTCTACAGAGCGTATGTAAATACAAGCACCAAATGCGACTTCAGAAGCGTCACTAAAAGAATGAAATTCTATAATCGTGGGAGAATCACATATAGTGCGTCTTGGAATCTGCATTTGAGACAAATATAATAGGTTGTCATTAAAATTTTCCCATTTCATTTTAATATCATTAGGGACAGGCTCATCCCAATCAACTTTGGCCTTCCATAACATTTGTAATATTATTTTAACTAAAATAATATATGGACTGAGTAGTCCTAAAGGATCAAATATTTTGAATGAATTTGACATGATACTGCGTTTAGTTATTAATTCAGATTTTGAAACTAATATTGTAGGGAAATGCAAATTGTCATTGTTTGGATTCCAACCAAGCCCGAGTGTGTTCGATGATTCACTGAAAGTTAAATTATCTTGTTTATCCGTACTATCATTTTGAAAATTTGGCAAATTTGACTTAAATTTCCGTAGATTAAAACAACCTGTATGTAACGCTTTAATTACTGAATCCTTAATAAAACGTAATTGATTTTCTTCATCAGCACCTGTTATCAAATCATCCACATAAAAATCCTTCTGTATAATATTTTTTATTAGACTATTCTCACATTCATCACCAATCTGCCATAGGCATCTCGTGCTCAAATAACTCGCGCTTGACGTTCCGTAAGTCACGGTATTTAAACGTAAGGTTTTGAGGGGTAAGGACTCGTCTTCTCTCCATAATATAAGCTGTAAATCGCGATCAGTATCGTTAACAAGTATTTGTCGATACATCTTTTCTATGTCACCAGTTAACAGATATTTATGTTGTCTTGCACGAATTAAAATGGAGAAAAGAGAATCCTGTAGGTTTGGCCCCACCAATAAAAGGTTGTTTAGAGAAAAGCCTGATGATGTTGCAGCAGAGCCATCAAACACAACTCGCAACTTGGTTGATTCACTACTTTCTTTATAAACAGCATGATGACATAAGAAATATGAGTTTTCCGGATTTGAAATAACAGATTCTGATAGATGACCTAAATCGGCATATTCATTTATAAAATCTATATATTGTGATTTCAAAAGATAATTTTTTCGAAATCGTTTTTCTAAGGAAAGAAATCGTTTCTTAGCCAAAGTAAATGAATCTCCAAGACAATCTGGCGTATCGATCAATGGCAATTTTACACAAAACCTACCTGTGTTAGTGCGAAAGGTATTATTTAGAAAATGTTCTTCGCAAGTCTTTTCGGATTCACTTAAAACGGTTTTAGTAGGAACCTCTTCAAGTTGCCAAAATTTAGTTAATAAATTGTCAATTTCAGAATTATTATTACCTTTAGGAGTAATAGTGTGATTACAGTAAATATGTTCTTTAACGTTTACATTTATCGGACCTGCTATCAACCAACCTAACAAGGAATTTCTTAGAATAGGTAAATTCGGACCTAATACCCTTTGATCGCATTTTAATAGATTCCAAAATATATCTGCACCAACTAAAAAGTCAACTGGTCCAGGCATATAAAAAGATGGATCGGCTAACTTTAAATCTTTAGGCAATTTGAAAATATTTTTATCAATAAGAGTGTTAGGTAGTTCTCCTGTCAATTCAGCAAGTACAAAACAAGAAAAAGTTGTACAAAATGAAGTATTCAAAGATTTAATTGTCACTACACAGCTTTCGGCTATATTACTCGCTATATTATTGCCAATACCCATGACTTTAATGTCAATAGGATTAGAAGAGAGAGATAAGCGTTTTTTTAATGACTCACTAATAAAAGACGATTGACTACCTGAGTCTAATAATGCTCTAACACGTTCTGCCTTGCCCGTGTACGGATTGCAAACTTCTATTAAGGCTGTTGATAAAAGAACATTATTACTCTGCTTACTAAAATTAACAGATGAATTCGTCTGGTCCTCTGAAGTAAGTTTATGAAGCATGGTATTATGCTTACCCTTGCACTTACGGCAGGGTCCCATTCGACATTCAGCAGTAGGATGACCTTGGCGCAAACAATTAGCACAGAGTTTATACTTTGCCACATCAGCAAACCTTTCTTGTTCACTTTTAGATTTAAAAATATCACAATCGTAAATTTTATGGTTTTGATTACAAATAATACATAAAAATGCATTTTGTTTATTTTGATTAATGTGTGTAAATATTTTTTTAGTTTGTATAATAGGTTTTTGTAATTTATTGTCATTTGAAGTAATGCTATTTTGATTTTTATTTTGATTATTAATTCTATTTCTATTTACTGACTCAAGAACATCAGCACGATTATTTAAAAATTTATAAAATTGATCTAACTTCGGTACGTCATTAATGGTATTACTAAGCTCCTCCCATTTTAGTAGGGTAGTGTTGTCTAGTTTAGAAGACAACATGAATATGATAATCATATCCCAATGCTCTGTAGGCAGCCCCAGGGTTGACAGAGCTCGAATATTCTTAGTGACGTGATCAACTAAGTATCTCAATGATTTTTCCGATTCCCGTGTTATATTTTGTACGTTAAATAAAGAATTTAAATGATGGTGGATAAGTAGTCTTTTGTTGTCATAACGCTCCAAGAGTAAACTCCAAGCGTTATTATAATTCGCCGCTGACACTTCGAGATTTGAAATAATTCGCGCCGCGTCACCCTCTAAGTATGAAATCAAATAATGAAATTTATTAATTATCGGGACGCGGTCATTATTATGTATTAAAGTCAAATAGGTATCGCGAAACTCCAACCAACGAAAGTAAGCACCAGAAAATTTTTGAATTTGAATTTTAGGTAGTTTAACATTTAAATCTTGATCGAGACTACATTGGCTTTCTTGTACAAATGATTCACGCCTTAAGTCGTCTTTAGTATTAAATTTATTTAACAAAGTTTTAGCAGTTGCAATCGTCAAAATAATATCCTGCTCAATGTTGTCTCTTTCATCGATTTCTAAGTATAAATTTTCAGAATTAAGAACCTCAATCTGATTCTGCAGCTCATCAAACTTTGTTGACAATCCCTCAAATTTATTACATTTCAAAGTTAATTCAGCAATTTCAAGATTTGATAATTCAGTGAAAGTAGTAATTTTTTCCAAATAATTTTTAAATTTAGTTATTTGACCTTTAATAGAACTGCGTCTTGTAAACAAATCCTGTAAAGTTTTAGTATTCGATAATGCCATGATTATATTTTAAACTTCTTTACTAATTTATAATATAATATAAAAAAAAATATGCTTTGTATGTATGTATATATTGTAAGTAACTGTATTTAATTAAATAGGTAGAACACAGTACATAAAACAACTATTAAAAGGAATCGTCAACAAAATTAAGATTTAAAACAAAAATATTAAATCTTATCTTAATCTCCTCGAGTGACGACACTTGGGTCAGCTGGCCCTAAGCCGCTATGCAGCGCTGGCACACGATGAATCAGCGCTTCAAACCGCTACGTAGCTCGCGCAACGCGACGGCTAACGGCCGCGATCTGGAATGTTCGGCAAACACAATGAAAAAAAAAAAAAAAAAATGCAATTGTAAAATGAATTAAATTTTAATCTTTTATGTTTTTACTTATTTTTAGGTATATAATGTAATTTTCAAAAATTGTTAATTATTTTGTGGATACTATTTTATTAAACAATATTTCCTTTAACTTATTACGAAAACTATATTTTTAATAAACTAATCACTTATATTGTTAATCTAATTGTATTAAAATTAAATGTAGTTTGAGATATAACTTCTTTACGCAAATGAAACACAGAGAATACGGAGAAAATAGGAAGTAGGTATGATGGACTTTAGTGAAAAATATTTGGAAATAATTAGGCTAAGGAATAACCAGGGCACTTATCTTTAATTCCTCGTTCTTGGAACCAGGATGCGTTGCTTTGGATGCTACGCTGGCCGTGAATGATAGTGGACCCCGTTTAACCATTGACCTTAAGCTTGCTGTGCTCCAAAATTATTGTTTCTTTTATGATCTCGTCGTTTCGAATGTCACTGCAGCGTTTTCTTTTTCGTTTGCGTTTTCTTTCAGATTGGCCTTCACAATCCAAGTTCCGAAACACGTGGTGTATGAAGAAGATGATTTTAGGACTTTACTATAATATACTATTTTTGATAGTGTCCTGTCACGGTCGCCAAATGTTAGAACTTTAGTGGGTTCTAATGGAAGTTAAAATCAAACGATTTAACCTCGGAGTAAAAGTATATTATTCACTTTTGATACAGAGACACAGCGTTCGTTCGATAGTAAAAAGTTATATAAAAACAAAAATATTTATGTAGGTAGGTAAAAAATTAAAAGTAATGTAAAATGAATTAGTGTATGCGGAATTGCTATATTTATTTAGTAGGCGCTTCCTGAAGCCGTAACAATCAGTAAATAATAATGAATTATTAGCTGAATATAGTTTTACAGTAAGTGCCTGTGAGTATCCCACTGCTGGGCTTACACCTGTTCTTCTCTTTTGAGGTGCAGGTTTGGAGCGTATTCCACCACGCTGATCGTGTTGGTGGAATACACATGTGTCAGATTTTCAGTGAAGTTAGACACATGCAGGTTTCCTCACGATGTTTTTTTCACCGTCAAGCACGAGCTGAATTATAATACAGATTAAGCACACGGAATTCAGTGGTGCTTGACCGGGTTTGAACCCACGATCGTCGGTTAAGATTCACGCATTCTTACCACTGGGCCATACCGATGGGCATTTATATATATTTGAAAAGATTCTTTACAGGGTTATATAACCCTTGTTGTCAAATTCAACTTTGAATTTCTTGAACATTCCCTTTTTTATAAAAATTATAAAAAAAGTCGGACAAACATGGATTTATATTTGTAATTAAATTTATTATACAGTATGGAAAGGCTGTAATTATTTATTTAACTGTTAATAGTAGCTTCGGTCGAGTTGTTCGAAAGGTGGCTGCAAGGACGGCCACTTTGAACCTGTTATAAAAATATAAAAAAAAATATCCGCCGTTGTTTTTGATTGTATACAATTTAATGAAATGTTTCGAAAATTGTAACCCATACATATATAAATTTTAAAACTTTTTTTCTGGAGTATCAGGAGTAAAGACACGGGTTCGGATAAAAACATAAGGTTTCAGTAGAACCGGATTTACTTTCACTATTCCAAATAAAAACTTTTTCGTTTTTTTTTTTTTTTTTTTAACATTTTGATTATATGACTTTTGAATTGAATTCGGAATTATGACGCAAGCGAATCCATGCGTGAAACGATAGTAATAATTAAAAACAAATCCATTCGTTCGTATATTTCAAGACTGTCGTATTCATTAGTGTATTCGCAAACGCAGGTGCACTATCCTGCATTGGCTAGCCTTTGAAATTCGGACAGTATGACGCCTCATTACTCATTCAGGAGGCCTATTCCACTAATTAAAAACGTTAATTAATGTTCTCGATTCGATTCCGATCCAGCTTAGAGTATTCCTCATAAAGCCGAATCAATATGGTTTTTTATTTTTATTATTTCATAGGAAGGCGGACGAGCGTATGGGCCACCTGATGGTAATTAGTTACCAACGCCCATAGACATTGGCATTGTAAGAAATGTTAACCATCGCTCACATCACCAATGTGCCGCCTACCTTGGGATCCAAGATGTTATGTCACTTGTGTCTGTAATTATACTGGCTCACTCACCCTTCAAACCGGAACACAACAATAGCAAGTACTACTGTTTTGCGGTAGAATATCTGATGAGTGGGTGGTACCTACCCAGACGAGCTTGCACAAAGCTCTACCACCAAGTGAATGATGTCACCATATTATACAAAAGGCATAAAACCATGTCAAAGTTTAACTCTCGACATTATATCTAGCCCAAATCTAATCGCAACTGGATCGTTGTCTTAGTAGAATAGGGGAAAAGCTAAACGTCAACGATTATGTTTCAATTCGCTTCCAATGGCCCCCAGACCTTTCACCAATAAGTGATACCTATCTTTTACTTATTGAAGTTATACTTCTTTTGGCGCGATGGAGAAAACTGATGAGAGTGAATTTTTACGATGCGAGCGCACACCGACACCTGAATTCTACAACGTGAAGTTAGTTCTAGGTGGCATGAAAATCGATAACTATGTACAAGTTGTATATTCTAGTATTTTTTATTTAAATAAAGTCTTTTTTATCAATTTTAATATTTATCGTTAATCACTACTGCATTTTAGTTATTTTTTTTTCCATACGCCAAAGAAGTATAACTTCTAACGCGTGTACATAAGTACAGACACTCTTTTATTTATCTCAAAGAAACGGTAGAATATACTCTAAATATTTATTATCAAAAATAGATAAGGCCTATTGTTATAATTACGGTCGGTTGCTTTTAATTTTTTTTTTTTAATAAGTCTCAATGTGTATATCCGTGAGAAAGTAAGATTACCTACTAAACTTAACAAAGGTGTGATAAAATATATTGTACCATGAAAATAATTAATTTAATTTGAATAATATTCCTTTGCTTTTTTATTGCTGTGTTCAGGTTTGAAGGGTGAGTGAGCCAGTGTAATTACAGGCACAAGGGACACAACATCTTAGTTCCCAAGGTTGATGGCGCATTGGCGATGTAAGCGATGGTTAACATTTCTTACAATGCCATTGTCTATGGGCGTTGGTGACCACTTACCATCAGGTGGCCCATATGCTCGTCCGCCTTCCTATACAATAATAAAAAAAAATAATCAAACCAGATATCCAGTCCATCAGGCATACTTACTTACTTTCACCAATCGTCATGAAATATGTCACGTGGTCATGGGTACAGGGGCTGAATTCTGCTAATCCATTCTATTATATCTATTACGATACTTTGACAATTCGTTTCCGATCAAACTTTGCCTAACCTATATTTATTCGTACCGAACGAACCGATAATATGTTAACATATACCGTCGATATATATAGTCAAATAATATAGTCGAATGGTCGCTAATTAAATGAATGAATAGGAAAAAGGATAAACGGTAACGATCATGCTTCGATTCGATTTCGATAAAGTGACAATTTGTTAGTAGAATTGGCCTCAGAGTGGACATACTGTACGGAAGAACATAGAGGAAGATATTTGATTACTAGTAGATAGATATACAAAGTTACGTATTTAGAACATAATGATTAATTCTTCTCCCTGGTCCGACAGTGGAAATGACGTTATTTTTCTTGAGTTTGTTAAAGATGATGAAGTGAAACCAGTAAGGTTTTTTTCAAATTTTTGTATGTATGTAGGCTTCTAGACGATTCGATAATCAATAGCTGGACGAGGATTGAAAATAAAATAGGTATTAAAGACGCGTCACGTTGAGGTAAACGCGTTACATGAGAGAGAAGAATTATATGACGTAGAGAGTAAGAGAAAGAGAGATGTATACTTTAACAAGTTTCACTTTTATTGTGCGACATGCATAATTTTTTATTATCTGTCATAAATTGTGTGTATATAATTAAGTAAAATATTTTATTCATAATCTTTTAAATGAATGAAAAATGAAGATCGAACTGATTCTATTTTTAACAAATAATAAAGTATCCAGAGCTATTAAACAAATACTTGTCTATCGTCAATTTGTTTATGGCTTAGTGATACCTGCTTCAAATGTATAATTAATGAGTTTCTAGTATTTTTTTTGACATTCTCACGGATTAGTCCGAAGCGAACCAATATAATCTGGACAGCAACATAATAATATTATAATCCGACTAAATCAGGTTTATCTATTTATAAAAAGCATTTGGTGTATGCGTGGAGACCACAGATAACCTACAAAATTGTGATTTAAATTATTATATTATTATTAAACGATTGAAAGACGCGGAATCATGAATTTTAATAAAGAAAATATATTTTTTACTTGGTGGTAGAGCCTTGTGCAAGCTCGTCTGGGTAGGTACCACCCACTCATCAGATATTCTACCGCAAAACAGCAGTACTTGGTACTGTTGTGTTCCGGTTTGAAGGGTAAGTGAGCCAGTTTAATTACAGGTAGCCAGCTTTTTTGAGGATAGCAATACTTTGGTAGTTTTTGTCCGCTTAAAGGGTCAGTGTGTGTGCCAACACGAACTCAAAGGGCATACATCCTTATAAATGTTGTTTAGCGGGTGATTAGTAACACATTGCTGTGTCTTTTTCATTATAAGCCCTACATATCGTTCATAAGTAAAGCCGAATGATCACATGACTGGTGCCGCAAAGACCTTGTTAAGAATTATTAATATTTCTTACTGCTAATATCACCACATTATTGGTGTTGTAAGTAATAGGTGACCACTATTCCTTACAATGCCCATACGCCAAGACTGTTGGGAACTAAGAAATTTTTGCCCCTTGTGCCTGTTTTGGACATGGACTTTTCATGCAAAGAACCAAATAAAATATCAGACTTGAAGTTATGTAAACGCTATAGTTATAATATTTTATATTGAAAGTTACGACATGTTAAACTTATGTATATATATATGTATTATTGATTTGAGTCATTTAATTTTCAATTTTTATTTGTTATTCTTTAAGCTATATACTTATCGAATGTATATACTTATTTTGGAGCAATTTGATGACGAATTCGATATATTTTTAAGTTAAAAACATCTACAAAATTATCAACTAGATTACATATTAGGGCAATTTCTACAAGTACATCATACGTCACTTATGTACGAGGACAAATAAATAGAAGAGAAATATATAACTAATTTATTCATCGCTTTATAGTCTAGCTCTAGGTCTAGACAACACCGCGTGATGTCATAGCGGGGCAGCTTATGCATAAATAAATATCCTAACTTCATTACATTGTGAATTATAAGTGGACACTAGACAAAACCGTCAAAATAAAATAGCTTAATATGTATAGAAGTAAATTACTTAACAGGTCAGTAATCTGATTGGCTGTAAGAACAAACAAAAACTCGCCGCAGAAACGGTCGTAAAATACCAGAATGTGGTTTTTATTTTATTTTTTATGTAAGAGGAGGCAAACGAGCAGGAGGCTCACCTGATGGAAAGTGAGTACCACCGCCCATGGACATCTGCAACATCCGAGGGCTTGCAGATGCGTTGCCGGCCTTTAAATATGATATGCGATATTGACAATAATAATTATAACATATATATCAAGAATACGCGTAACAAAATAATAGTATATCAACATAATTCGGTTGTCAACATTTCAGATGTGACTAATGAAGAAACATAGATCACTAGATACAAGTCCTTTAAAAGTATGATTGAGGCGCGTATCGTACAACACATACACATTTGATTATGAGAGAGTCTCTCTTGAGGCAATGAAGTCTGTTAAGAGACTAAATTTTTAAAAATAAATAACATTAAGAGAACAAGACAACGGTCAAACGCTAGCCTATTATGGGATTAAAGAGTACAAAAATATATAAAAAGTAAAAATTCAAATGTGGTGGCTCTGTAACTTTGTTTTAAGTACTTAGTAGGTAATATTTGAATACAAACTTCTTTTTATATTGGCGGTTAAAAATGGATCATTACATTATTTAACATTAAACTATTCAAAATTACACTACTAAGTTGTAAAACAATATTTTTCACACTCTCCTAGCAAGCTTACACAGACTAACGACTTTCATAGATCTGTAATTATCCCAAATACATTTTATAATATCCGTTATAGTTTCGACAATCCTCTTAAATTAATTAATTAGATCTCATAAAATATATACATATATTAACATATTAAGTAGCCTGTTAAACTTTAAGCTTTCGTGATGGAAAAATCCATGTCTAAATGGATTAATAGTATTTGCATAAATCCGTTGACAAAACTTTCCTACGATAATAATAATAGTTTGGGTACAAACATTTGTTATGCCATTTAATCAAGTGTTCTCCTGGTATATTTATAGAACTTGATAAATACTGATCCCACAATCTGACTACAACCAGTTTGTCACGTGACCTCCGTGACCCTCACCTGACCTTGATTAGAATACTAATCTTATCAAGAGCACAACTATTATAATGTTTTCATGTTCTTGATTAACTGATTGGACTTAAGATTATACATATATTTATATATATATAGTCTATTTTAACATGGGCGCATAATTGTTGTTACGATTCGATTGTGAGCTACTGTTACTACAAGCACGAGGCAATCTTGTTTCCAAAGGTTTGTGGTGCATTGGCGACCTAAGGAATGGTAATTTTTTTACAATACAATTCACTGGCTCAGTCCCCCTACCTATTTTACAAAACGCTTGCAAGATTTGAATAAAACAAACATGACAAATTAAATCAAAATTTGATAAAGCTTTTAAAACTATAAAACACATCTTTTATCTTTTTCTTTCATTACTGTTTCGTCATTAGAAAGAAGAGGATAGCATCGTTTAACTAATGACATATTCACTTTGCAGAGAAATATATTTTGCTATATTTTTGTTGAGAGAGAGACGTTTGGATGTATCGCTGTTTGATGTTTAATTTTTCTGACTTTATAGTGAGTTTCATGCATGCATGCATTTGATTGTTACAAGCTATTGATCTTGTGGACTTGACAGCCATGACATGACAACTATTTATTTATTTTAAGACATGGTTTAGAGATACATGGATACCAGTTACCACTCACTCTTTAAGCACACTGGCCTTTATTTATTTATTTACTTATTGTTTCATTTGGCAATCCAACAGTGATACAATATCTTATAAAATTTAACAATTGGTTAATAATCGTCGTCAGCCATCTTGATTATTGTTTGAACTTTTGAATCATATTCAG
Source organism: Nymphalis c-album (assembly GCA_963151315.1). Taxonomy (NCBI): domain Eukaryota; kingdom Metazoa; phylum Arthropoda; class Insecta; order Lepidoptera; family Nymphalidae; genus Nymphalis; species Nymphalis c-album. The sequence goes on from OY720610.1 coordinate 8,220,764, forward strand.
TACATCTTGTACAATGATTGTGATGCTGTGACTATGGGAAAACTAAATTCATTTTTTTACCGCAAGCGTAAATCGATTCTAGCGGTTGGCCAGCGTGTAATACTATCGGTTATTGTGTACTGTTGAGAGAAACTATCGTATTATTATTGCAACACAATATATAATCTAACCTAAGAGTTATTTACGTGGAAACTGCAAAAGAAATATTTAATATTCGAATTTAATAAGTGGGTAAATAAACACAAGTAAAATAAAGTAAGATGTTATAAGTAGTTTTTTTTTTATGGCATAGGAAGGCGGACTGGCATATGGACCACCTGATGATAAGTCACCAACGCCCAAAGATGTTTTAAGAGATGTTAACCATCACTTACATCGCTAATGCGCCACCAACCTTGGGAACTAAGATGTTATGTCCCTTATGCCTGTAATTACACTGGCTGACTCATCTTTCATATCGGAACACAACAATAGCAAGTACTGCTGTTTTGCGGTATAATGTCTGATGAGTCGGTGGTACCTACTCAGACGAGCTTGTACAAAGCCCTACCACCAAGTAAACGAAAAGTTGTGGAACGAGCTATGTGCGCGTCGTCGAGTTTTTTAAATTAGTACAACCATTTTACAAGAGATGGCGATGTACGAAGTCGTACGTCGTTTTTCCTCAATTTTAATAAAATACCGTTGTTTTTGTATCTAGTAAAATAATTAACAACATTTTTATTTAAAAATAAAGAGAAACAAGGAAGGGACTAAGGCAGGTAAATGGGAATAGAAAATTGGTAGCACTGATCTTTGTTTTGGGTTTCCGTAATAATTTCATTATAAAATTTGTTATTTGCTTTTTTTCCAGTAGCTATATATACACGCCCGCACGGCGTCAGTCTGTCTGAACGCAATCAACTATCAAACGATCAAACAGATTTTCATATACTTTTCGCTAATGACTTTTTTTTATTGCATAGGAAGGCGGACGATCATATGGGTCACCTGATGGTAAGTGATCACCAACGCCCATAGATACTGGCATTGAAAGACATGTTAACCATCTCTTACATCACCAATGCGCCACCAACCTTGGGAACTCCTTGTCTTGTGCCTGTAATTACACTGGCTCACTCTCCCTTCAAACTGGAACACAGCAATACCAAGAACTACAGTTTTGCGGTAGAATATCTGATGAGTGGGTGGTACCTACCCAGAGGAGCTTGCACAAAGCTCTACCACCGGTGATTTATGAGAAAGTTTTTACAAAACATTGACACATGAATTATACAACAAAATTTTGTTTAAATTGGCTGAAATATGACGATAATTGTTGAAGATGACAAACCAATATTTATATTACGTATTACGATATAAACATTTTTATTATATAATATGTTAGATGGGTAGATCATTGCTTAATTATGGTGTTAGCTATCTAGTCCTGAGTCCGTTATATACTTACAAGTATTTATATAAGACCCATGGAACCTTTCTTTTTATATGAAATATAATGTTTTAATTCAAATGAGTTTCTTTTGTTAAACAGATGGTTTGCACGCTGAAAGAGTTGGCGGTGAAGCTGTTTGATGTAGGAGCGGTGCGTCTTGGCGACATCGAAGCAAAGGTCGGACGCAGGACGCCTATATACTTGGATCTTAGAGTCATTGTGTCTCATCCAAAGATAATGGTATTAATATGTATTTTTACTTTAATAAATTTATAAAATACAAACAAATACATATACATCTTAATGATATATAGTTCACATGATATAAATGACACACCTATGTATGTATATAAATACTTATAACTTCTCGGCTATTGATCCGCACTTTCATTTTTATATGTAAACTTGTTTATTTAACAAAATATAAGTTTATCGTATTTTGTAAAACATTTTATAAGGATTAAGGATATATAAAAAAGTAAAGTCTAACACATTATATTATATGATATGTATATTAAAAATGAAATTCCGTTTAAAATATTTATTTATTCAAATAAACATCAGACTGAAACATTAAAATGTAAGAAATCTTATTTTGTAATGGAATACAATATTTTTAATACGTACCCATAATTTAAATATACATTCTAATTTAAGGATTACATTATGATTACTTTGTTTGTTGTTACATTTTTTTTTTATTCCAGATGGCAATCACTCAACAGTTACAAATATTAGCTTCAGAAATAGACCACGACATCCTGTGCGGCGTGCCGTATGCCGCACTTCCTTTTGCTGCTGTTATGTCCGTCAATACAAATACGCCTATGATTATGAAAAGGAAAGAAACAAAACTATACGCGACGAAGAAAATTCTCGAAGGAGTTTTTGAGGAAAATCAAAAGTGCCTCGTAGTTGAAGATGTAGTGACATCTGGCGGCACACTGATAGAAACTGCTCATACTCTTCGCAAAGAGGGTTTATCTGTGACCGACGCCGTAATAGTTCTCGAGCGGGAACAAGGTGGCGTTAGTGTTCTCAAAGCAAATGGCGTCAATGTGAAATCGTTATTTACACTGTCCGAATTAGTGAAAATACTCCGAGATGCCGGCAGAATTAGCGATGAAACAGTTGAAATTGTATCTGAACACATTAAAGAATGCCAATTTGGTATGAAAGACAACTTTGATCATATTGTACAATAATTTCAGTTTTGAATATCCAAGTTTATGTATCTATTACATTGGCATTTTATTTAGTATATCATACCAGTAACTAGACCTTAAGTACCTAATATAGCTTATTATATTGTAAAATGCAATTAAGGTATTAATAAACGCATAACTCAATTTTAAATTCCGTGTATTTTGGTTACCTACTTACATTTTGTCAGTACCTACATAGTTAACGCAAACAATTCCTGTAACGGATTTTTATAAACGCTAATTAGTGACAGACTTTTCTTAATTGATTATGTAATATATTTCCGTAATGTTAAAACTAATAATAATCCTTTTTCTGTTATGTAAATTTTATAGCTGTCTACTTATGTATGTATAGTAGAACGCATGATTCAATTAATTTCCTCAGGAAATGTGGGGATTATTATATCCGCTGCATGCTAATATAATTTGTATGCGCGCATAGCTATAATTTGTCTCCAGGCAAATTTTTGCTTTATATTCAACTAATTCAATGTCTGTCAGTAAATGAATACATACATATTTGTTTAATCTCTCATTTACTATTTTTGTCAATCGCGACATAATAAACTCAAAATATACAAACGCGGTTTTTGTTGTATCGTAAAGCTGTTCTTTAAAATTTTTGGTAAGTTATAAAAGATATGTGTAGGTACAGTAAATACATACTCAATATCTTTAGTAAGGATCTTTTATCTGTCAACGATATAGCTATTTATCAAAATAAAAAGATTGTCGAAAATTAATATTTTTATTATAATTATAGACAAATAATAATGAAATAAAACAACACAATAAAATCATTGTAGTTTATTTATTCACCAGCTGGAATATAATAATTAAAAACTTTGATCGACTTCGAAAAATTGTACGACATTATTATTAGCTTTTAATTGCCAAAAAGCCAACGTTAACTCAATCACACTGGTTACAAAGATTAAAAATTAACTTAGGTATTAAAAAAATCAAGTTCAGCCTTATCAAACAAAAGATCTTCTTTTGTGTCATCAGTGTATTCACAGCACCGCAGAGGTGTAAGTGAAGGGGTCACGTCGTAAGGGGTACAACTGTTTATCGTAATAAACATTCCAGAGAGCGCCCTTCCGCCAAGAAAACACTGGGAATGTAAATACTATAACGCAACATCAGAATGTCCTGTATTAAAGGACGAGGGAACTACATCCAGAACTGTAAGAAACTTGTAAAAAACTACTGAAGCAAAAAAATGCGTAAGTCCAGACGAGGACGAGGAAGGGTTGGTAAGTGTGAAGGAGATGCGAGGGAATAGCTTGGTAGTTTAGTTCTCCTCGATCTCTTGCTCCTGCTCCTCGTCGAACTCGGCGTCCTCGTCGGCGGTCGCCTCCTGGTACTGCTGGTATTCCGAGACCAGATCGTTCATGTTGCTCTCGGCCTCGGTGAACTCCATCTCGTCCATGCCCTCGCCGGTGTACCAATGCAAGAAAGCCTTACGCCTGAACATAGCGGTGAACTGCTCGGAGATGCGCTTGAACAGCTCCTGGATGGCGGTAGAGTTGCCGATGAAGGTGGCGGCCATCTTGAGACCACGGGGCGGGATATCGCACACGGCGGTCTTGACGTTGTTGGGGATCCATTCGACGAAGTATGAAGAGTTCTTGTTTTGGATGTTGAGCATCTGCTCGTCGACTTCCTTCATGGACATGCGACCACGGAAGATGGCGGCGACAGTGAGGTAGCGGCCGTGACGTGGGTCGCATGCCGCCATCATGTTCTTGGCGTCGAACATCTGTTGTGTGAGTTCGGGCACAGTGAGTGCACGGTACTGCTGGCTGCCACGAGACGTCAGCGGGGCGAAGCCGGGCATGAAGAAGTGGAGACGTGGGAACGGCACCATGTTCACGGCCAGTTTGCGGAGATCCGCATTCAATTGACCAGGGAACCTGAGACAGGTTGTAACTCCGGACATGGTGAGCGACACCAGGTGGTTGAGGTCGCCGTACGTGGGTGTGGACAATTTCAGCGTGCGGAAGCAGATGTCGTAGAGAGCCTCGTTGTCGATACAATAGGTTTCATCTGTGTTTTCTACTAACTGATGGACTGAAAGTGTGGCATTGTAAGGTTCAACTACTGTATCTGACACTTTAGGCGAGGGTACAACTGAATATGTGTTCATGATTCTGTCGGGATATTCTTCTCTGATTTTGGAGATAAGGAGTGTGCCCATACCGGATCCAGTACCGCCGCCGAGTGAGTGTGTCAGTTGGAAGCCTTGAAGACAATCACAAGATTCTGCTTCCTTACGTACGACGTCTAAGACTGAGTCGACGAGTTCAGCGCCCTCGGTGTAATGTCCCTTGGCCCAGTTGTTACCAGCACCGGATTGACCGAACACGAAGTTATCCGGGCGGAAGATCTGTCCAAAAGGTCCTGAGCGGACAGAGTCCATGGTGCCGGGTTCCAAGTCGACAAGGATGGCGCGGGGCACATACTTGCCACCGGAGGCCTCATTGTAGTAAACGTTGATGCGCTCCAGCTGCAGGTCCGAGTCCCCATGGTACGCGCCGGTGGGGTCGATGCCGTGCTCGTCGGAGATGATCTCCCAGAACTATAAGAAAAAAAAAAACCATTTTTATAATTCATTAAGTACTAGAGAAGATTATTATTTATGGCTTCCATTATATCTTAAACGTTAATCCTACTGTTTTGATGATTGTGAAGAAATTGTACGGCTTTGCAAATAAACGAGTCAGCAATAACGTCGCCTAGGCAACAGGCTGTGAAACAAACCTTCCCTGCATGGTTGAATTGCAATGCAATATTCATACGGCCCATCTACTTCTAAATGATATCGATCTAACAACTGAACCGTTTTAATATGTGTAGATAAAAAACTCGTTAACACAAAGCCGCCTTATAAGCGGTGAGCGTAAAACAAGTGCCGAGCATAAATTTATTTACCTAGACTTTTTGTCAGCCCATATAAACAGCGAGGTTATCAGTAGGCGTCTCGTAATTAAAACAAAAAAAAGTACTTATTTAGAAAAGTAAAACTTGAATAATCTTTATACGAATAAAAATGTAATGCAAGTTATTTTAGCTAATATGTAAGCTATTTCAAATTTAATATAATTCTGATGAAGCATTCATAACATCGAGTCATCGTTTTTGACATTGAATAAATTCAACGCGTATATATTATGCCGATAGCATCAGTACACAAAGCGATGGGAAGGAGATGTAAGATTAAGATAATTATCGCGGTAAGAGCTAATTGAAAATTTTAGAAAGGTGGGTGGGTTATTAGCTTGACAATAGAAGTGAATTCTGAATTAAAACCGCTTTTAAATAAGGAAGAATAAATTTGAAAGTCATCACTCAAATGTTGACTGGCTTATAGAAATAAAATTTAAAACCGCCAATCACCTATTTCATAGCGGCCCAATGTTAACTGTAATAATTTTATCGCCATCTCGATCATGACTCATTATAACTATAAAATGGTGAGACGCAACTCCCACGATTTTGCTTTGAACATGATTGATTTCGATGCATTTTAATATATTTAAAAAAAAAACATTAATTAGGGACACTTCAAAAATATTTTTTTTGTTTAATTCGGTTAATATTTTAAATTGGGATATTTTCTAATTAGCGCTGTGTTTCTTAAGACTTCAGTGTTTTTAAGCTCGACTAATATTAAATTGCCATCAGGCAGATGTGATTAACGACATTTTATAATGGAAAATTCTTATCATGCAGTTATTTATTTCTAATAAACGTATAGTAAGTAGATAAATGAATAATATACCGTACCATTTATAAAAAAAATGTTTATCCTATTATAATGCATTGGAGTTAAAAATCGATTTTAAGTTTTTTATTTTATTGTAATGTCAGCTATTTGTTTTTGTTATTATGCAATTCAATTTATTTGTTAGTTCGTTTATTAGCTTCGAACGAGGTTTAGGATTATATTAAAACGTATCGGAAACGTTAAAAGTGAAAACTGATATCATGATTTTGGACGCGTGCCAAACTGGAGAGCCATCTTGGACACAAGGGTCAAGTATATTAGACAGTACAAGTATACAGTTGGTTTTTTTGTTAAATTAATATCGAAACTTTTACCCGTCGCACGTTTCTGTGCATTTGTTAAGATGCTTTCATATTCATATTAGGGATTAGTCGCTTTTTAAAATCATGAATTAATATTTATGAAAAGAGATGAAAGTACTTTCAAATAATTTCTCTTTATAAATAGTTAATAGACAATATCTTTATTTTCGTGGTTCTACATTGAAAGTATGCAAGTCTCAACTCTTAAAATCTTATGTAGAGAGTATGTAAAGTCTCGCCCTTTTACTTTATAAAAAGTAGGTCAGCTTTCGATCGTAATGGTGTATTTTCTACAGACGAGCAGCAAGTTTCAGTCTTGGGTGTGTGTAACCAGCTGTATACATACATATAATTACATACAATATGTATTTAATTATCTGTATGTATAAATGTTTTTTTTTTAATCTCAACATTACTGAGTTTAAGTCATTTTTTTACTACCTTATAAATTTAATTTGTAAAATCTCTACCAATTTTTTATTTAATATAAATAAGTTCATAGAAATGCAATGAAGTAAATAACCGTTGAATTATTCAACAGCTCAATTTAATCTATCAATCCACTGACTAGTCGCACCGTACATAGAAATGAAACGATTATAAATGCCACATTCCTTATAAATGGGTCATCATACCTTTTTCGCACCAACACGTTCATATACCGAGAATAGCTAAGTAATCTATGACTAATAGGAATATAATAGTGTAACCGCTTCATGTTTTCAAAAACAGGATGAAACTACGAATAATGTAATAATAAAATAAAGATAACGAATACTATTAATTAACAAGTTTAATTTATAAGTATGACTATAACAAGAATGTTTGTCAAGTACGCAGGACATTAAAATGCTGTGTCCTGAAGAATCGGCCCGGTTGGCGTTTCTATATGTAAACTATTTTGAAAGAAACATTTTGATGCTTTCATAACTTCCGAACGATAGTTATTTTAGCCAACGCGGAAGATCGAACGCGGTCAACGAACTATACCTGGACATGCGCGCTCTTCCTATCTGGCGATTATGCTAATCGATTTTTTACTAAACATAATTCTAGACTATTTTAAATTCAGAACGAAAATCGGGTACAATAAAAACAACATTCATTAAAATGTTCTTCTGTTAAAAAAAGGATTTTTTTAATCTATAATAAAGATTTTTTTAACGTTATAAAAACGATGCCATATGGCGCTATTGGTCTACCGGTATTTTAAAATTCGAACGTTACGAATAACGCCTTCCGATTGGTCGCCCTTTATCAGCAGGACGCGTATAACCTTGAGGGGGATTCAAAGTATGCGTGCCTTCGTAACGGTTTTTTTTTGTCGAGCTATAAAATAAATAGGTAGGTAACAAATGGAATGTTTTATAATCTTACTGATAATATATCTTGACGATAATAATAATATTATTGTATACTACATATCAAACAAACATCGGATGATAACGATTCGTCAGATTCTATATTTAAAATTTGCATATATTTCATACATAAGTCGTAGCAAGTATGAACGTGAATTGAACGTGAAATGGCCGGCGAATGACGAAGAAACACGTGGATTCACGGTACATTCCTAATATATAAGTAGTTTAAAATATATTGAAGATCGATATTACGCAACGAATTTAACTTTAATGAGAAAAATTAACGATTTCTATAGTATTGAAGAGATTCGTCACGGAAATATAAGACAAAAGAATTGGGGCATGCGCAGCATTAATTAGTCGAAAAACGACCACACCCATTTTCCATAAGTTCGATGCTAATATCAGAAAGCGATAGTTATTTTCTCGATCAATAAACGTTTCGAATACTGTGCGGACAAGTAGCTTTTTCTCCGTGACTGCGGGGCAACAGAGGCGTCACAAAATGCCGGCCGCGCGTACCCCGTCATGAACTCGGTAGTAAAAACAAAAGAATAACGAAAATTACCTTGGCGCCGATTTGGTTGCCGCACTGACCGGCTTGAATGTGCACGATTTCCCTCATTTTGTAGAATGTGAACTTAATAAATTACTTAACACTAAATATTTCTGCTCCGCACGCACCACGTACTTTCGTGGTTGCTTGAAGAATAGTCGACTTTCGTTCCGACCCGAGCTATCCACGAAGGCATTCGAGTAGTGCTGTAACAAAGCTCGATGGTTATCGACAAGTTTTGCCGCATTGCGACATCATACATTTATATATGCATATGTTTTTTTAAACTTAAATATTTCGGTACATATTAAAAAAAATGTTATAACATATAATTTATATGTTTTGAAATGTTCATAAAATTTATAAAACAAAAAAATGGTTGTCTGTAAAGTCGATTTACGGACGATAGTTTAACGTGACAAAGTCATAACAGATAGATGCGGCGCAAGCGTACAATCAGCGTAACGGGACAATGAGTCATCCTTTTTCGTGCATGCAGCCAGCGTTTATCGATTTATTAGACGTTGTCACGTCAATAAAACAAAAATTTAAATGCCTTATTAAGTACATAAAGATTTTATTTTCTAATACTTAGTAATATAAATGGGAAAGTGAGTTTGTTTATTTGAACACTTTCATGTGTTAACTACTCAAACTGTTATAATGAATACATAGATACCTAACATAATTATCTTATCTAAGTTGCGAAATACATATTATACATTGTCATTATCAATAAGGTTTTATAAATGTGATCTGTATATTATGCATTTTCTTATTAATTTAGTTTGCCCTTCCAGGGCAAATAGTTATAATCACCACCACATTGACACTGTAAGAAATATTAACTTTTCCTTGCATTGCACATGCACCATCAACCTTGGATACAAATTTGTTTTCTTGTGCATGGGACTACTCTGGTTCACGCAATCTTTAAATCTGGTTTAAAGAGTGCGTGCTCTGACTCAACAATACTAACATTTGCACTTAGAATATCAGATGAATGGATAAACGGGTGGGTGGTACCTCCCAGTTGTGCTTGTCCAAAGCCCTACCAACATTAAACAGTATTACTTGCTATGGAACATACGTATAAACGATAACCGATAATAACAAAATAATATTCCCAAAATACATGTATGTAGATTATTTTTGTTTCATTTCATTCATTAACGTTATCTATAAATCTTATTAGAATTATAATAATTTAGTTAAAATATAAATGTAACTTATACACAAATATAATTTATTTAAAGATAATATAAAAATCTAAGAATATATAAATTTAAAGTATTCTGCTATCGACACAGGCACATCTCTAATTTCATACTCCTCTCTGATTGGCTGGCGTCACGATAGTGTTACCAATGCTACCAACTGTTATGACAAAGCAATCGTTTAGCAACTTATTTCATTTTTTATACTTTTGGAGTTATTTTGTGATTATTTTAATGGTTACGTCAAATAAAATTAACACTTCTTGTTATTTTATATATAAAACAGCAATTATTAGACTGCAATTTTCGTGATTTACAGAATTTTCGGCGCAGATGTTTCGCCTTGTAAAGTTGGTATTGATCGCCGGCCGGCAGCCTACATTATTTTGCCGTGGGGTGGGGTTCGGAATTCCGGACCGATATGGAAGAATAGATTTTTATATTATTTGATGTATATTGTATTATTATTTATTACTAAAGGGGCTGAGGATATAACAAGATTATTTCATTAAATAGATTGATATTGGCTAGTTTTGAGGAAAAAAATATTCCGTTTTTAAACGAGGATAGTTTTTATTTTATTTCATATTGTACTTCCATGATAGAAATTTATTAGACAAGATGAGGATTGAGGAGAGATGAAGCGTTTTGTTTATTAAAATATTAAATACACGGTTGTTTTTATGAGTAATATCGCTTTGACCTTAGCGCCATATTGTATGATGTCATAAGTTGTAAATATAAAACTGTTTTGAAATATAATTGTGTCGATATTATTATTTCAAATAATCTCGTACAGAAATTAATTAAGTTTTGTAAGTTGTAAGGCATCGGGTTTCAATATATTATATTCGATTTTTTAAAAAAGGAATACGTACGTTCCTTTTCAAATTTCGAATAAAATAGAAGTTGATATTTTGAACGTATTTGTAAGTTCTTTATATAATTTGATTTTAAAGTTTTAAACTCATTTATTTTAGGGATATTATATTACATGTTTAGCTTAACAAACTCCCCATTCAGCCTTGTGAAGGGTGTTATAATATTATATAAAGCAAAGTAACTTACAATTGATGTAAAAAAAATATAGGAGTTCGAAGGTTGACGCGTTATTGGTCACGTAGAGATTTTGAGATCTTCAAATTGTAATATACCTAGCCAGATATTTGCTATCATAGTGATAGTCGAATCAACAACATCAATAAATTGATCTGTCAAATGGAAGTTTTAATTTTAAATCATCAAGGAATCGTAATTTATGATTATAGCACAGATTATTAATTTCGTATTAAACTTTCGATTGTTTTTTTTTGCAGTGCCGATCTTTATGAGGGTTGGTGACCATTAGTCCGTCCGTCTACTTTACAAAAAAAGGCTTAGAACAATTTCCTTTTGGCCGATAACACTAATATAATATATTTATAGCATACAGTTACCGTTTATCTTTGAAATTAATTGATAAATACTTATCTTTTATCTCTACTTATTAATATTTTACTTCATAATTCAGTTCCTGTTTACAAAATTTACTTAGTTATATGAATCACTTATTAAAAGAAATTATTATAGATAATCATTTATTTGTCTGTATACAAATACGATATAGTTTTGAATTTTTAATTACAAACGAAATAAAAAAACTTATAGCTCACTTTTTTAAGCGTAAGTTAAAATATATGTATTAGTTTCCGCACATGGCTTCGTGCACATGTTTGTAAAGCGGGGGAGTGCGTCAGTTCTTCGGTACTCTGACTTTTTCCGTGCACCACTTTTTTACGCTGGTAAAACGCATTACACGTTTCCCCCACGGGAACGGTATGTGGGACGTGTGTGCCTCGAACATCGGAATACAAACTACCCACTAAAAAACCAGTGATACCCTCACCGTCTTATGAGCGTCATGGGATCGCTTGCGCATGGTACTGCCTGTGCAACCCTAACAACGTATATGTCATCTATGCTAAATGTCATTCGGTTGAGTAGTTTAGACGTGAAAATGCAACAGAAGAATCAGCGCGGTGGTAATCAACGGTAATTCCACTCCGTTGTCTTCGCCCGTGTCTGCGTAGTGACCACTCGTTGGAGTAAACCGTACTAAAGTATTGACTTGACTTTTTCCCACATAATAAATGACTAGCTGTGCCCCGCGGTTTCACCCGCGTGTAATTAATAAAAATACAATGGAAAAAAAATCAACCTAGAATCTTCCTTTTTTACGTTTACTTACTAAAGTTTACGGCCTTTTTTAATGTTTTGCGATATATAAATTCATATACGTATATATTTATACGGCTATATGTTCGACTAGTAAATGTATAAACTGTGTACAATATAAATGCGGGCAGAATCCATTCGTTTAGTTACGTTTACGAGGCAAGCGGTACAGAATACCGCAGTTTAGGCGCGTCATATAACTCAATGCGGATATGAATGTGGAACTTTTAGTTCATTTATCGAGCTATATTTAATCTATATATACGCATAGTTTGGTACATATTAATTTAATAAGCACGTTAAGCCATTGGTCCTGCGCCTAAGCTCTTTCCGGTCGTGTCGGATTGCCGTCCCATCGGATTATGAGAGCTAAGGAACAGAGAGTGCACCTGTGTTTGCGCACACACTTGTGCACTATAATATCTCCTGCGCAGTTGGCTAATCTATCTGGAGATTGGCCGCCGTGGCCGAAATCGGTCTGGAGGACCTTAATTACATATTAATTTATTTATTTATTCTTTATTACACACACTACAATAACACAACAAATAGAAAGAACAAGTTTTACATAATAAAGTATGCAAAGGCGGCCTTATCACTTATAGTTGATCTCTTTCAGGCAACCTCTATAATTAAATAATATTTTGCCAGGAGAATTGATCGGGCATAGTGTGAGAAATGATACATACTTAATTAATACATAAAATGTATATAACATAATTGAAACGGTCCTTTTTTTAAATTGCAATTTTCTAAATTTAAGATTACAGTATAAAAAAATGTAAAACAAAACTAAACAGATACAATGTGCAAATGAAATAAACTCAAATAAAAACAAACTATGTATGTATACGATATTTTATTGAAGTAATTGTAGTAGGTACTTAATATTTTACCTAAATGACTAAATTTAATTTAAAAAAAAACGGAATATAAATTAACTTGGTATATCATTATAAGTAAAATCGTTTAAGACAAAATATTCTGTTTCTAATGGAATAATAATGGCCACGACGATTAGCTTATCAGGGAGAGGTCATTAACCGAACGAGATGTGGGAGACCAAGATGCTGGGTACTAATCTATTGAAATGCCAATGTCCTATACATTAAGACGTCCTAGGAATTAAATCAAGTAGCCTTAACATTGATGTAGTATTTATATTAAATTCTATGTATCTGTACTACAAGTAAAACCTCTTGTTTATTTAAAAAAAAATGGTTGTCTGTAAAGTCGGTTTACGGACGATAGTTTAGCGTGATAATGTCATAACAAAACATTGATGAAATGACTGCAATCGAGTGAAAGAGGGATAGATGCGGCGCAAGCGTACAATCAGCGTAACGGGACAATTTTTCGTGCATGCCGCCAGCGTTCATCGATTTATTAGACGTTATCACGTCAAAAAAAATACTAATACTTAGTGACATAATATATTTTTAATGTATGATCATTCTATCTTCTATATTATATAATGTTGTAAAGACGGGATATTGACTTGTAAAACTGTGATTTACTAAACTGGGATTTGATTTCATAATCATAATTCAATAAGGGTAAAAATCACTTGAATACAATTTTAATTACAGAAAGTAACACGATTTCAGACTCCACATTGATGCTGCCGAATTCAGATAATAAGATTCGTACATGTTGCAATAGTTCAGGTCGCCATCTGTTCGATGAGAGAAATTCGTGGCGTCAGTTCGGCGACACATTAAGCCGTATGTCGACAACTTCATAGGGGTTCCTATACATTACTGATTGCGCTCTAGTGTCTGTAGTTATACTAACTAACTGTATCAGTTCGACTGCCTCGTTGCTCTAGTGGCTGATATAAGGCCCCGTTGGTCCTGGGTTCAATTCCCAGGTCCCCAAGGTACAGGTTCCCAAGTAGACACTTACTGACTCATTTTTTTATACGGAGTAATTAGGTGAATACACATATAATATATCTATAGACTATTTATAATATAGTATAAAATAAATTCTGCAATTAACAGGACATAGTACCAAATAATTGTATACATCTTCGAGCAATGTATTACATACAACTTGAGAGCGTAACGATTTCAGTACACATCTTATATACACTGTGATTATACAGCACTACATAGTTTCGTAAACATGGTGACTAAGAAATACTTTCTCGTATCGAACAACGCCATGTGTAAACCAAAATGGCCGCCTGCAAAGGCACTAACACGATTTTTTTATGCATTACGATTTTGTAACATACAATCATTGTTTTTATTTAAACTAAAATTTATGTAAGAAGTTTTTATATAAAAAAAAATCTTGAAATGTATACAACATTAAAAATTGGGTCGCCATTTTAAAAAATGACGATATAATAAATAAAATATTTTAATACTTACATCGTAAGTCTTTATGATTAATAAAAAAATAGAAAGCATACAAAAGAAACAGGTCTCATTAAAAAAAAATCTTTTTATCATAAAAAAATTACAAATAATATGCGTAAAAGTCAATCGATTGAATGAAAGTTGACAAGTAAATTCCCAATAGCTGGGTTGTCTTACGATGTGAAAGTCGCCGGTTCAATCCAATTGCTAAAAACAAAACTCCCAACAAAAGCATCAATTGTATTTGATTTACAATTGTATGGGACTTTTAACATAAGCAATTTATTAAAAACTAGCAAAATCCGAAAATCCTTCAAAATTAGCCATAAAATGGTTACGTACATAAAATATAATATGTGAATAATAAATGAAAAAAAAACATTACTATCAGCTGTAAGGTAATATAAAGAAAATTATTGCCTTGGTTTTGTTAACTCGCAAATATTCATAAGGGCCAGTTATTTTGAAATCACAGAAATAAACTTCAATTTTATTCATTTGTAAAGATATCCCTAGAAAGTTTCAGGCGTATTCCAGTACATTATTTCTTACAGTACGTTCATTTTGCTTCAATGCAGTTTTGTGGATATTTTTTGACACACGCAGGTGTCCTTACGAAGCTTGCATTCGTAGCTGAAATATAAATATTTTACTTCCCGGATTTCAACCCACTACCTATTAATACCTATGTCCTTTTAAATGGACCATCTCAGCTCTTATAATATGGCAGTTTTATCCCAATGTGCTCTTACAAACAAAGTTAAGATACCTATATCTCATATATTTTTAAGTTATCTTTCAATGTTTTATTATTATTAATCGAATTGCTTATAACGTGGGAAGGTAAGGTCGACATGATTCATTAATTCCATTACATTCAACTTATATTATTATAATAATATCGCAATAATAATCAATTGGTAATATTATTATTTCGATACTGCGAGATAATAAAATAGTAATCAGTGTTTTATAATTCGGTACACTTCTATTGACATGGATAGAAAGTTCTTTTTTTTTAACTCATCTGTATTGTTTTTTTTAATGTTAAATAGCTGCCCAGACATTGGCGATGTAAGAATTATAGTACATTCCTTACAACGCCAATCCGCCACCAACTTTGGGAACTTAGATGTTATGTCCCTTGTGCCTGTAATTACACTGGCTCACTCACCTTTCAAACCGGAACGCAACAATACTAAGTATTGCTGTTTAGCGGTTGAATATATAATGAATGGCTGGTACCTATCCAGGCAGGCAAAAAGTCATACGACCTAATAAATCAACATCTTAGTGCCCAACATTGATGGCGAATTGATGTCGATGGTAAGTGATGGTTAACATTTCTTACAATGATATGGTCTATGGGCGTTGATGATCATTTACCATCAGGTCGCCCATCCACCTATTAATCATTGACATACGTCAATGCCTAGTCATTGATTTTTGTTATCATACCACTTACTTAATATAAAAATTAATTAATTAGATGACACTCTTTTATTACAATGTTTACAATACTTTCTTATTGTTACGATAATAACGTGCTCAAGCGCTTTCTTTTTTTAAGAAAGATAGATATGATAAGATATCCGACTACATCGAGTTACCTAATGCAATCCTGTTTCTGTTTTCATTATCAACTGATATGGAGCAGGTCCGTTTTAGTGAATATCATTTATCAATAATTACATCATTAAAAATAATATATAACAATCATACAGAATTAAGGCCCCAGGTGGCTAGAATAAAGGCCCCAGATCTCAAAGTTCAGGATTCAAAACAGCAAAATTAAGACTTAAGATTGAATCTAGGAGATTGTAGAGTTTTAGTCATCAGTAACAGCCTGTGAATGTCCCATTGCTCGGCTACGGTCTCTTCTCCTCTTTATTCAGGAGAAGGTTTGGAGCTTATTCCATCACGCTTCTCCAATGCAGGTGAAATTTGACACATGCAGGTTTCCCCACGATGTTTTCTTTCACCGTCAAGCACGATATGAATTATAATCACAATTTAATCACATTCAATTCAGCTGGGCTTGCTCTGGTTTGAATCCATGATCATCGGTTAAGATTCACGTGTTCTTACCACTGGGCCATCTCGGCTTTTTATCCATTAAATATTAATAGTTTATATATCATTTATGTATCAGATTTTTATCAAGCAGATGTGGTCTGTATGAGATTTTCTTTATTATAATATTTTAGTGTTTTCATATAGGATACTTAAGTGTATATTATTGTTGTTTCTTCAAGTCGGTCAGGAGGACATGACCAAAACTAGGTCGACAGTGAGTTAGTACATTTCAAGTCTTTAATGAAATACAAGATCATGGCACGCTTGTCACGTCAGCTTACGGGCGAATACTGAAACGTCACTTAAAGTTAAACACAACTTAACATTGAGAAGCTCCTAAATGTGTATGCGAAATTTGATTTTAACGGCGTCTAAAATAATGAAGTTGTATTTCATATTTAAAAGACGTTTCAGTATTCGGCCGTTAGTTTCTTATGTTATTATATAGTAAAATCACCGAAACACACTGCATCTTTATTGATCAGTATTATATTTCTTTTAACAACATAAAAATATATACTATAGTAACTTAACTACTACAGTATTTAATTGTGTCGTAGTTACTAATGCCCTGCAAATCGACAGCACAATTTTTTATCATCTGTTCAATGTAAAATCTATATAAATAAAACGATAGAGGTCTGCAGTTGTGCGCGCATCACGGAAAAACTACTGGATAGATTTCAATGAATTTTTCTAAATTGTATTTCTTATTGTATTTCTTAATTGTATTTCTTATTGTATTTCGTATTGTATTTCTTAGACACTTGGCCCTTATCAAAAAAAAAAAGATTGCGATATCTTCATTTAATAAAAAGTTATTAAAGTTTCAAGAAACAACAATTTGTATGTGCACTGCGTGTTCAGTGATGTATGTTTAAACAAAGTATATTTTTGCTTGCGATCTTTTTGACGTTTTTTCCGTCATGCATAAGAAAACTTTGTTAATATATAAGCAACGCGGACGAAGTCGCGGATATCAGCTAGTAAAAAATAAAAATGTACATTGGTTTAGTAATTCAACTAGATGTTATAAAAATAATTCCTCATTAATTAGTATAAAATATTCAATGATAATTCCATGACAAGTAAACAACGGATGACGTGTCGCGCGATCTAAATATTACAATAAAAACCTGTTCACAATGACATAAGCCTGTTTTGACGAACTGACATCATTTATTTATCCGTCCACTCTAAGTTGATCCACCTCTCGGCCTCCTCTGCTGTTGATTTACGACCTCTGGACATTAATAACGGGAACTGAAGAGGCCTTTTAAACTGGCGTGTGTGCACTTCTATATATAGTCATGATGCGATGCTTTTAAGAAAATCGCTAAATATAATTTGATGTTTTCATTTAAATGAGATTTATTGAATGTTTTTTAGTGTTTTTTTTTATATTTACTTATAACCCTGTGTTTAATGGTGTTTGGTGTGTTTTTGTTTACATAGATTATTTATTGATATCTACTAAGAGTTTAGAGTTTACAAATAGTTGTTGGAATACGTAAATCTTATCCGAAGACCGGGGGTTCAAATCCGGACCTGGTTTCATGTAGTTAATTTTTTGTATTCGTTGGCGTAGTGGCGTTAAAGTCCTGGGTTCAGAAACTAGGTCGAGTTTATAAATATAGGTTTTTCTGTCGAAGATTCTCTGTAACAGTCCAGTGAGGAGGAGATGTCGGCTGTAATTCTGCCATGTGTGTACCCGCCAACCCATTAGAGCAGCATGGTGGAATAAGTTTCAATTCTTCTCAATAGTAGAGAATTTTTTGGGACATTACACTCCGTTACATTACTAAATACGTTTTAAACAATAATTTTATTAAGAAGGTAACCAACTTGATGTCATTAATATAAAGATTAATAATTGTTTCCGTCTAAATTCTATCTAGTTTTTCTGGTCGAGGCTTGCTTAAAGGTTTCTTGTGTAATTTATGTAGCAACCGGTATAGTTGCAGGGCGTTGGGTGATTATTATATAAATTATTCATATGCATATTTATTATATAAAATAATACCCATTGTAATGTGTAGTACTTGACCCCGTTTTCAGTCGGTGGAGCTTTGTGCAAGCTCGTCTGGGTAGGTACCACCCACTCATCAGATATTCTACCGCAAAACAGCAGTACTTTGTGTTGTTGTGTTGCTGTTTGAAGGGTGAGTGAGCCAGTGTCATTACAGGCACAAGGGACATAACATCTAAGTTCCCAAGGTTGGTGCCGTATTGGCGATGTAAGCGATGGTTAACATTTCTTACATTGTCATTGTCTATGAGCGTTGGTGACCACTTACCATCAGGTGGCCCATGTGCTCGTCCGCCTACCTATACAATAAAAAAATGACATTACTTTGAAATGAATATTATTATTTATTAAAAACCAGCTCAGTTGGTGTAATTTTTTTATGGTTCGCAATATAAGTTACATTACTTGAAATATAAGTAATACGATTTCGATCCGTCTGTCATGAAACAAGAGACAACTTAACTTAAAATTGTCAAAAGTGAGAAAACTTAAATTGTCTTAACAACACAAAACTCATAACTAGTATTTTAAGGTAATGTCTATTTTTCAACTATTGTAAATATATAATGACATTGATTAATTAAAGGGGAATCCCTTAAATTAATGAAATATCGATTAATGATGATTATAGATCTCTTGGTAAAGATCAACTGCAAGTTGTAAATCGTTGCATTAAAAAAAAACTAAAGTATTAAGTTTCAATGTCTCACTGTTAGGGCCTCTCTTTTGTAGAGAGAGCTTAGAGCTTATTCTGCAACGCTATTGCATTACGGGCTGGTGGTAACAAATGTCCCAGATTTTATATAGTCTGCTTCATCTGTGATCGAGTGTAATATAGTTAAGTATTAATCTATTTCATTACTAAGCATCCAACTTTATTTCTATGATTTTAATTTGTGCCAAAATATATACAGAATAAATGCAACAGTTGATATAAAATTTTTGATAACAATTTAGCTGTAAAAAGTCGATATTTTTTTTATCATGACACATATTGATTGATTTAATATAGGTTATCATTTAACCTTTTATCTGAATTTACATTAAATTACGACTAACTGTTTACAAAACATACCTTTATGTTATATATGCCGAGCCGGTTGGCGTGGTTGGTAAGACACTTTCACGCCGCAGGTCGTGGGCTCGATTCCCACCCAGGACAGACATTTGTGTGCATGAACATGTCTCTTTGTCCTGAGTCTGGGTGTAATTATCTATTATAAGTATGTATTAACAAAAGAAAAGTAGTTTATGTTGTATATCAGTTGTCTGGTTTCCGTTTAGTTTGGGATCAGATGGCCGTGTGTTAATAATGTCCCTGGATATATTATTTTTATTATTATTTTATTATGTCATTAACTATACTGATAATCTTAAAACTTGAAGGCGTTACATAGTACCTACATGTATGTTCAAAGGCCAGGAGGACAATTCCACTAAAAAAAAAGGTTATCAACGTTCTCGATTCGATTTCGATCCAGAGGTCCTAGCCAAGTTGACACTCTACAATCGTAAACGCTAATAGAAAACTAAAAATTGTATGAGAATGACCACGTGACTTATCGTTGAGAGATGTCATTCTCATACATTTGGTTAGTTTTCTATCAGCGTTTACGATTGTAGAATGTCAACTTGGCTACGGCCTCAGTTTCGACTACTCCTCATAAATCCGAATCAATATGATGTTACCATATAAAAAAGTCATATCAAAGTCAGACTTAATTGTTATTTTTTGACGTTCCATCAAGGATCGCAGCTGGATCGTTGTCTTAGTAGAATAGGGAAAGAGCTAAACGTCAACGATTATGTTTCGATTCGATTCCGATGTGACAATTATGTTAGTAGAATCGCCCTCCGGGTTCACCTTGTGTCGATCTATTTTGTCGTATGACTCATTATGTCTTTGATTTTTTTTGTAATTACGTAACACGAGTAATACTGTGTCAAGTCCTATTAGCAATATTATATGACTTATGTTTTCAACATTATTTTTTTGTTTTTAATTATAGTCAGTATAATTTGTATATTTTAAATGATAGTGGTCTTTAAAAACAGATCAAACATTTTATCTACACAACATAGAGTAAGTTATGTTTATTGTAGTATTAAGAAATATATATATATATATATTTATGTTTAAAGGTATCGGTAGGGTAAATCGATTGTATTTTATTGTCAGTGTGTTTTATTTTAAGGGATGTTAATAAGTAAACAAGGTTAATAAATAAAAATCTTTATTATATACATTAAATTATTGTTCAAAACAATTGTAATCGTAATAAAACTTCTGTTATTGAAGCTGACATAATCAAATTTGGTATGGCGAAGTCAGAATACTTCAATACGTAGTTCATAGGTACGCTTTTCATCAGCCTTTGCGGGGATCGGCGTCACCGACGACGAGGCTGGATCACGCGGAATGTATTATTTTAAATGCTTTCACATTATCTAGTCAAAACCGTGATTTGTTAAGTCGTGCATTCTGTTAAAAGTTAGCAAGCATTTCTTCAATACACAATATAGGAATCATTAATGTTACTTAATGTAACGAGACAATAATGGCATACTACGTCACAGCACGAACGCGTCTAGTGGTCCTCCACTTCCTGCTCCTGCTCCTCATCGAATTCGGCGTCCTCGTCGGCGGTCGCCTCCTGGTACTGCTGGTATTCCGAGACCAGATCGTTCATGTTGCTCTCGGCCTCGGTGAACTCCATCTCGTCCATGCCCTCGCCGGTGTACCAATGCAAGAAAGCCTTACGCCTGAACATAGCGGTGAACTGCTCGGAGATGCGCTTGAACAGCTCCTGGATGGCGGTGGAGTTGCCGATGAAGGTGGCGGCCATCTTGAGACCACGGGGCGGGATATCGCACACGGCGGTCTTGACGTTGTTGGGGATCCATTCGACGAAGTATGAAGAGTTCTTGTTTTGGATGTTGAGCATCTGCTCGTCGACTTCCTTCATGGACATGCGACCACGGAAGATAGCGGCGACGGTGAGGTAACGGCCGTGACGTGGGTCGCATGCCGCCATCATGTTCTTGGCGTCGAACATCTGTTGTGTGAGTTCGGGTACAGTGAGGGCGCGGTACTGTCTGCTTCCACGGGATGTGAGAGGGGCGAATCCGGGCATGAAGAAGTGGAGACGTGGGAATGGAACCATGTTGACAGCCAGTTTACGAAGATCCGCGTTAAGCTGACCGGGGAACCTGAGGCAAGTCGTGACACCGGACATTGTGAGGGAAACTAAGTGGTTGAGATCTCCGTAGGTGGGGGTGGACAGCTTGAGTGTGCGGAAACAGATGTCATATAAAGCCTCATTGTCGATACAGTAGGTTTCGTCTGTGTTTTCTACGAGCTGGTGCACTGAGAGAGTCGCGTTATAAGGTTCGACGACGGTGTCTGATACTTTGGGCGAGGGGACGACGGAGTATGTGTTCATGATTCTGTCGGGGTACTCTTCACGAATTTTGGAAATAAGGAGTGTTCCCATACCGGAGCCGGTACCACCACCGAGGGAGTGTGTGAGCTGGAAGCCCTGTAGGCAATCACATGATTCGGATTCTTTGCGTACGACGTCTAAGACTGAGTCGACGAGTTCAGCACCCTCGGTGTAGTGTCCCTTGGCCCAGTTGTTACCAGCACCGGATTGACCGAACACGAAGTTTTCCGGGCGGAAAATCTGTCCAAAAGGTCCTGAACGGACAGAGTCCATGGTGCCGGGTTCCAAGTCGACAAGGATGGCGCGGGGCACATACTTGCCACCGGAGGCCTCATTGTAGTAAACGTTGATGCGCTCCAGTTGCAAGTCTGAGTCGCCATGGTAGGCGCCGGTGGGGTCGATGCCGTGCTCATCAGAAATGATCTCCCAGAACTGTGAAAAGAAAGCAATACATAAGTGAACTGTCGTAATGTATTGTAAGAGGTTAATATATTTAATTGCCAGAAAGACACGGTCAAATTTGCACTCGATATTTTAATGTTTCAAGTCCAAAAAATAAAACAAAGTCATTTCAGATGATGAACATCGTAGACAATATTTGGCATAATTATCTCAAATGGCAGGGCACGGCAATAAAGCCAATGAACCGTCGCGTAAATTGTCGACAGGATGCATAATACATTAATGACTTTTACAGTTCGAGAGTACATCGAATTACGCAAGCAGTTTGCATGAGTTATGGAGGTGTACAGTAATGTTGCCTTGGCGACCGGCGACGCCCACGTCTCCTCCGTAATCGGCTGATCTCTCCTTATAAGTAGTGAACGCATTGTACAAGTCTTTCAACCATGTTATTAGCATTCGAATGTCTTTCCGAACCTTCAAACCCTGGCCCGATTGAACACCATATGGTCGGTAATTTGCCTATGACTCGCCTATATTTAAAAACTCTACATAAATAGAAAGCTAAGTTTTTTAAATAATTTATATGAAATATATAACCAATCCTTGACAATATTGTAAAGAGGCCGCTATTTGTTTAGCGAGCGATCGGAGAACATTAAAATTCAGTAACGTTAGCGTGACGATAAGTATGATGTCATGTTTGTAGGCTGTGTGTAGGTGCACTTGTGTGGGTAAGCGCCTAACAACGCCATATACGACTAAATGACTAATATGGATGCATGTTTTGGCTCAGGGATACGAGATTCAAAGAATCAGCGAGTATTGCTAATCAACTTGCCTCGAGTGTTATTCGAATTTATAAATAGATTTCAGTATGTTACTCGACTTGTAAGGAAAACTTGCCGTGCAATTTAATTAGTTTGCTTAAATTTTTCATTTGATTTTTTTAAATGGCTACACTTTTTATTAAGAACTCTTTGGAGAGAGATCAATGTAATTTATGGTAGCTATGCACGTTTACGTTTTCGTAGTAATTATGATAAATAAAATCATTTGCATCTAAGTAAAGTCATTCGAAATCTTTTTTACCGTTACCGTTAATACAGTTATTATATTATTTCAAGAATTAATTACAAAAAACAAACGGAACATCGAGATTATACTTTCAAAATTGTCAGTAATCATGTTTATTAACAACAAAAAGTGAAAGGCGATCAATACTTTCGAAGGTTGCTTTTTTTGTAACTAGATAAGACGAGATGAAAGTGTGTGAATGGCAAGATCAATGTTCAATGCGAGGGAAACTACGTGTGAGAACAATAGTTTCGAATATGTGCATTGCGCGGCTAAAACTGGCAGCCATATTTTTTACGTCATAGACAAATCTAGAAGATTTATATTTGGAACCTTTCACACTATATATATTAATTTAAAAAAAAGGTATTGACAGTATTTTTTTTTTATTGTTATAAACAAATTATATAATAAAAAATATATTGTTATATATAATATACAAATCTAAGCAACAATATTGAAATCAATCATACATACCTATTATATAAAACTTATTGATTGAAGTAATGATTACATACATTAATATTAATCTGTGTGTCTGTCCTCAATTCTTTAATCCGTTAACTAGATTCAATGAAAAGTATATGACGTGTCATTTGAATAAATTGTGATGTGTTAATAAGTAAGTCCTACTTTGTACGTTTTATTAAAAAAGAAAACGAGTTTGATAAACAAGGAATGATTACAAGGTGACACGATTACTATTAAAAAAAAACATCAAAGAGGTTTTACTGTATTAAAAATAATCGCTAAAATACGTGATCTACTAAATATTTCTTGGCCATTTCGTTTAACTGTTCTGGATATGGAGAAGCGGTTAAGTGCAGTGCGCTATGGCTATTTTAACCAGCGCCAACGACCGGTCGTTGAACCCATTGCCTAGCGCAACTGGCTGATAAGATTTATTACGTTTTAAAACAAAAAAAAAACAAACTATAAACAAAAACTAAAGTTTAATATTACTATTACGTAATTGACAGTTTTGTTGTTTTATTTTTTACGAATACTTGCATTCCTTGCCTACGTTTTGGCATTAATATTTTTTTTTGTAATAATGCAAAAGACGAAAAAATACGATTGTTTAGAAATAATTTGCAGTCATCGGAGTATAAAACGCTCGTTCTATATTTTGCTCATTGTTTTGTCCTATTACGACCTTAAATTGAGTGTGACGGTGAGTGCTTTGCTAAATAAATGTCTACAGTTTATTACAATAGAATAGATGCAGATAAACACGTAAAATTAAACCTAAATTTATTAAGATATACTTTTAAAAAAATAAGCGTACGCTTGTAACAGAAAAATAAATTAGAGCACAGTTTTTTTTTATTGTTGTCCATTCTTCATTCAAAAATGTTGTACGGATTGTTTTGATAGATGTTACTGGCCGCATGACTTGTTAATTTTGAACTTTGATTCTATTATTATCTATATAGAACGCACGGACGAAAATACTTGAATTAGGACGCAACGTTTTGTAAGGAAACGTATTAAGGAAGTAATTTTGATATTAAGGGCATTCATCCAATGGACGTTATTAGCTATTAAGAAGATGTTTTTGGAATTAAACTAACATGTGGCGATGAAAACGTCCTGATAAAGTTCTTTTTTTAATTTTTCAAAGGCCGAGATGACCCGGGCAGGAACCACTGAATTTTCAAGTGCTTAATTTGTATTTATAATTCATCTCGTGCTTGACAGTAAAGGAAAACATCGCGAGGAAACCTGCATGTGTCAAATTTCACTCAAATTCTGCCACATGTGTATTCCACCAATCCGCATTGGAGCAGCGGCAGCGTGGTGGTATAATAATAAGTTCCAAAAGCTTCTCCCTAAAAAAGGAGAGCTCAGCTGTGGGACATTCATAGGCTGTTACTTTTTTAATTTTTACGGACGCAATTGCATCGTGTACTTGTTATGTGATATAATAAGTTTATGATTAAATTAACATAAATATTTTACCTGTTTTTTGTATAACTAAAGAGATCGAGATAGAAGTGATAGTTGCCATGGAAATCTATCACCATAACACAACAGCGCTCCAAGTGGACAAATCGGGAACTAACAGACGTGAGTTATGTTTACATTCCTTCGTCAATGACAGTCACGTACGTACGTAAATGCTGATGCACCAGAAGTGATCAGTATTCTATCACGTGACTTGGAAAGAAAAACAATTAACTCCTCGGACAATGGAACCATGTCAACGTTTTGTTTAATTTTATAATTATAAGAAATTAGGTTTTTTTTTTGTAACACGTATAGAATAAGACTTCATATTTTATTTTTATTATTTAGGATTGATTTAAAAGAAACAGTAGGTATCTATAGTTTTCAAAGTTCCGAGCTATCTCTATACTAAATTTACCATTATCAGCTTAACAAGCAAGCAGCAGTCATGAAATTGAAATGTTGATTACAGAGTTGAGTCCGAATGAGATTTATTATTTTAGTCTCATTGTGCTGTATTAAGAATGTTTTGATAGTAATAAAACTAACAAAAAAAAAACAAATTATGCTGAAAATGGCGTCATTCATTACCATTAAATAAACAAATACAAACACATTTGTACATACATATTATCTTCCTTGAAAAAATTCAGTATTGACTCAGCTGTTTGTGTTGTCTCTCTCTATCATTAACTTTCAAAGCAATCCGTCTCTGTCATTGATATTCCAGCAATACTTTCTGACTCACGTTCTGAGTCAAAAAAATGTGTATCTTCAATTTAAGACACGCTTTGAATCGATATATTTTAAAAAGGTCGTATAATATAAAACATATTACAAATTTTACGCTTTTTTTTAACAATTCAAATTAAAAATATTCTTTATTTAAATAGGCTTATAAGGATTTGATTCAAAGTAATGCTACCGATTAGGAAAGCCGTATGATTTGTCGGCTCTTCTGTTTTTCACCAAATAGATTATATAATTATGTCAATTATATACAATAAAATAATTATTTAAACAATATACATATATATTATGTAGGAGTAGATACAGCATTTAAAATCTATAGTATATAATCTAATTATTGTATATAATCTAATTATTGTATATAATCTATTGGTTGTAATGCCTAACCGAAAAAAAATACTAAACCAATATACACGAAACTTATACCATAAGACGCAGCGCGTTTCTCAGAAGGTATAAGTATATAAGGAGCTACATTTCGCAATTTCACTCGTTTTGAATGTAGACTTATGTATAGTGCAAATTTCTTGTTCCAGTTTGATATAATAAGACTGCTTATCTTATCATGGTATTTAGATATTCTAATCTACTGCATGTGTTATCAAATAGATTTCGGTAATGCATTTCAGTTGCGGGTACGTAATTCGTGGCGTCATTATTGATAACAGCGTTTAGCCTCGCTCGGTGCAAATACGAAAAAATAACATATTGAGTTGGATTTGACCTAATTTAATTATTAGTAATTTTTTCATAGATATATGTATTTTAAGGAAGAGCATATTGTTATGTAGAACATATACTCGTGGACAAAGTAATGGGGAACAGCTAGTTGGATGATAGAAATGGGTGGGGAATTTCGTCCATGTTATCTTTCTTATCAACAATTTTGAGAACTAAAGGATATTCCAATTGTGCGTGCAATTACAATTACTGACCCTTTTGAAAAATATTTGATGGGGGGTTCCTACCAACCTAGACGGGCTTGTACAAAGTCCTACAAAATAATTTAATAAAAATAGTAATTAATGTACGTAATTTATTCGTAATTCTTAGTAATTCAGTACTTAAATAGGTATATATAAATATACGTTTAATGAAAACGTCTTCCTACTGCTATATATTCTCTATTCTCAATTATCTATCTTTTTGTGTAGAATTAACGCCACATCTGACAAGATAATAGATAGAAAGTGCAAGAGAATCGTGCTAGATTCGTATTTACGATAGCGGATGCTGAAGATGCAAATTACTACAAATATGTTTGAGGGAAAACTAATAATTAGCGTGGAAAGTTGATTAAATAATTATATTATTGAATTGTTATTGTGTTTTTTTTTAATGTATATGTTTTCATTGATTCCACAGATTAAATGTCGTATTTATATTGAAATGAATTTAATATTTCTTTGCCTTAAAATATTAAAAAAAAAAAACAATAAATTGACATTACATTGCTTGTACATGTTATTGTGTTGATATTATTATAAATAGATGATAAAATACGTGCAGTTTGTTTTGCTTGATTTATATTTAGAACGTAAAAAAATAATTGGATTTAATTTTAAAAAAACCGTAATTATTGAGTTTTTTAATGCCGATAACTTTAGAATCTTTGTTACGAATCTTTATATTTCGTATATTAATATTGATTTCAATAGTTATAATAAGTCTACTCGAATAGATATTTTTTTTTTAGGATTTTCATAATACATATCCTTGTTTTCAATTCCCTGTAAAAAGTTTATATATTTTTAAACATTATGTGTATGTGAAGTTTACTAGTGGCGGTATATGACGGAGTATCGTGAATGATAGGTAGGGTGAATGGAGGAACGAAGATCAGCCAGTCGAGATCATTCAACCGAGTAATAAAGTAATTAATGACATTCATTCAATTCATAACAGTATATAGTACTACAATTGACAGACGGAAATATAAACAATTTCTTTTCTTATTAGATTTGAATTAAATATCTTTTTTTTTAAAGAATTGACATTGGTTAACCGGCTTGCTGTATGATATAATTATTAATTACGTAACTGTACGTCTTGTAAACGGATTTAGCGGAATTACATTGTTCTGATAAGTCTACCTTCCTATCAATAGCGACTTATAATTATTAGGCACGTAGTTTAAATATAATAAAGTATATTTTATATACGTATTTATACAGTTAATTTTTCTCTCCTTAATTAAGGTATTAGACCTTACGGAGTTTCGTTTTTAAAATGTAAATATTTGGATAAGGATGGTTCTTTGTTTCCGGGTATGTTTTGTACATACAAAAGTACTTGTCATGTTTTAGTTTTATTTAATAATCTTGTTAATTGATTATATATTATTCCATAGCTATTGTTATCGTCGGCTGTCAGTAGAATTTAAATTAACAACGGCTTGTATAGTTTTACTCGTTGATAAAATAATATGAAGTTTCAAAAATGCTCGTGAAACCTTCCAAATTTTACATAACAACAGATACCGTATGTGTTTTTTCTTAATTTTCACTAACTATTAATCAATACTATCTATTATTATTTATATGTATTGGAATGGTTTATCTTTAGAATTTTTGACAGCTCTAAAACGATTCGCTATCTTTCTCATTACCTTACAACAGAAAGAAATGTCTATATGATTCTGTATCAAATCGATAACCTTTTTTTATCATTAAGTCAATGAAAACAGTTTGAGAGTGAATGAGTCGATGTGAATAATTCCACATTGGGTTTTTCACATTGTCAGTTTTTGGTCTCATTTTTGTAGCAAGCTTGTATTCTATGTTATATTGCTTGCTACGCAATCTCGCTGAAGACAACTGGTGTTTTGTTTTTTTTGAGTGGCGAAGCATTCGATAAAATTTATTATGCCAATTAATATTTTTAAATCTTATGTTAAAAATATTAATAAATGAAGTTATTCAATAATATATATATGGATTTAACTGTATATATTTTATTATGTAATGAAGTTTGTGATGTGAAAACTACAAAGTTTCTTGACTATTTATGTAAAAACGATAATTATCCTCGGCTTAAATATAGGTAGTCTGTTTATTAAAAATATTAATGAAATTCTACTGCGTCTATTATATTACGTAAAGAACATAATTTCTATATGAAATAAAAAGTTAGTAGTATATTCTCGTTATGATTTTTTTTTTAAATTCAGTATTGTTTTTTTTAAGTAAAAAGTTAATGCTTGTAAATGTCCCACTGCTGGGCTACCTCCCTCTCCTTTTCAGGAGCTGCTCCTAAGGGAGGTGGCATGTGGTAGGTATCATATGACACATTATCCTTCACGATTATTTCCTTCATCGCATGACTTATTAACCCATAATCGATTAACCACTGGGCCATTTCCGATCATTTTTCTCTGTTTTGTTAGAATAATTATTTATTATTTACAATCGCGTGTTTACACACCCCTAGTTCTCACGCGTTCAGCGGGGGCTGACAGCCCTGCCTTCACAAAGCTTCGCGTGAATATTCAAATTTACCGGCTCTAGCCCATTTTCTAATGAATGGACCGCAGTATGCGAGATAAAGCATTACTAACCTACTTTCTCTTAACAAAATGATTTTTTTAAGCGTTATCGTTTTAACAATATGTCAAAATTGTTATGGTTAGAATATTCTAGAAACATTATTAGTTGGTTGGTTACATGGTAGCAAAGGTAAAGGTGACGTCTGTGTGTGATCACTTACTTTAGCTCCGATCTGGTTACCGCACTGGCCGGCCTGAATGTGAACGATTTCCCTCATATTGTTATTATAAAATTTTCTATAAATTACTTAAACACTATACGTGACTCTTGCACAGCACCACTCGGTGATTTGATCAGATGCCGGCTCGGTGGGGTATTTTGAAGGAGATGTCGCCTCCGCGCAGTGAACGAATCGAGCGTTCCGATTGGTCCGCCATTTTGTCTAGCAGCTAACTTCAAGCCGCTGTAAGACTTTATCGTACGGCGCTCCGCTACTACAGACATGACTGTTTATTCAATGTTGACCTTTATTTGTATTGCGTTAAGCACTACAGCTGTGTTTGCGGGTATGCGGTGCATTGTACGCGACATGGTGAGATAGAGCTTTGCTATATATGGGTTGGTATTACTGCATAATTATTTTTATCGTGAGGGATCCTTTTATTTTGAAGGGTCGGCCAAAGCGTTTATTAATTTCTTTTTTTCGTTCTGTTTCACATTTACCGTTCTTTGTGAGTTCACGGATTATATTTAGACGTTTTTAATGTTAGAAAATTGTTTGTTATTAATGTGTGACACACCTTCGTATGTTTGTTCGTTATTTGCTGAAAACTATTACTGTTTTGTTGTTTTAAATACATGTGTTAATAATGTTAGAGCCGTAATGGTCTAGTGGTTGATCTTAACCATTGATAGCGGGTTCATATTCGTACACTAAGTGTTTATGTACGTGATATGTATTTATAATTAATGAAAAACATCGTGAGGAAACCAATATGGGTTCGATGAAGATGATGATGGTAAACCATCAACTCTCTGTGGGTTAGGTATTTTGGATTACGCTTTAAACCTTAAGCTCAAAGTTCTTGCCCAGCAGTGGGACATATACAGGCTGTTACAGTATCCCGTTTAAAAATTATATTGTGTTGTGCATAGCAACAATTTGTTAGCGATATTAAATGAGTAAGCTACCAAAAGGGGCGCAGATGTTCGGAAAAAATGGTAATTTTATGCAGGAAATTAAACAGTTTAGGAAATAACTTTGAATATTTATTGGGCAGGCTGTGCCTCGCGGTTTTAGTTGCATTTATTTATTTTTTAATAATAGAATATAGCGATAGTTAACATCTCTGAAAATGCCATTGTCTATGGAGGTTGGTGACCACTTACTATCAGGTGGCCCATAAGCTCGTCCGCCTACCTATACAATTAAAAAAAGAAAGTAATAAATACATGTAAATTTTAACTTATTATAACTTATGATCGCCTCAACAGATTTTCATTAACAAAAAACTATACGTTACTACAGGAGTTGTTATTTTTACACGTATTAAAATTATCCCGGAAAAACACACGGACAATATAAATATAATGGTTTTTGTTAAATTTTAAAACGTTGTTATTATATGGATTTTC
Organism: Nymphalis c-album; assembly: GCA_963151315.1. Lineage (NCBI taxonomy): Eukaryota > Metazoa > Arthropoda > Insecta > Lepidoptera > Nymphalidae > Nymphalis > Nymphalis c-album. The sequence goes on from OY720610.1 coordinate 8,252,060, forward strand.
ATATAGTTTTCATTGATGAATGGAGTGATTCTAAGAAAGGTTTAGGTGTATAATTAATTATGTTTGTTAATAAATTAAATGAAGATATCGCGATAATTATTTTTTTTTTGATAAGGGCCAAGTGTCTAAGAAATAAAATTTAGGAAATTTCAATGAAATCTATCGAGTAGTTTTTCCGTGATGCGCGCACAACTGCAGACCACTATCGTTTTATTTATATAGAATAATATAAACAAGGCAACATTCATAAATAAGTTTTGATAAGTATTCAAACATATATGTGAACGTCAGGTACATAAATTATATTAGAAATATTTTTAAAAACCGACGCTCGGATGCTGTATATATAGACTATGGAGTCATCATGTCTGTCGATTGATTACAGATTCTTGAGTCTCAATCGATACGAAACAGAGGCCCTAGCCAAGTTGACATTCTCCAATCGTAAACGCTAATAGAAAACTAAACAAATGTATGAGAATGACATCTCTCAACGATAAGTCACGTGGTCATTCTCATACAATTTTTAGTTTTTTATTAGCGTTTACAATTGTAGAATGTCAACTTGGCTACGGCCTCAGATATCACAATCATTTACTTAACGTACAAACATAATACAAGTCTTATAACAAGGGCTTATATATATTTGTTTATACACATATGTCTAGATAGACATTTTTATGTATAGGAAGGCGGACGAGCGTATGGGCCACCTGCTGGTAAGTGGTCACCAACGACCATAGACATTGGCATTGTAAGAAATGTTAACAATCACTTACATCACCAATGCGCCACCAACCTTGGGGACTAAGATATTATTTCCTTTGTGCCTGGAGTTACATTATGTATTCTTTAATAGTGGTATTTCAAAGCGATTAAAAGTGACGTTTTTTTTATAGATGTACGATTTGCGGGATAAATAAGCTATCTTAAGTCAGTTTTTCTACCATAAGTTTATGAAATTAATTATTTATAAACAGCCGTCCGTAGAGTACGTATTTATTAAATAAAGGATGTCAAAGTTACAAATGTTCTTACAGTGGTAAGAACGCGTGAATCTTAACCGATGATCCTGGGTTCAAACCCGGGCAAGCACCGCTGAATTTTATGAGCTTGATTTGTGATTATAATTCATCTCGTGCTTGACGGTGAAGGAAAACATTGTAAGGAAATCTGCATGTGTCAGATTTCATTGAAATTCTGTTACACGTGTATTCCACCAACCCGCATTGGAGCAGCGTAGTGGAATATGCTCCAAAAAAACTTCTCCTCACAAAGAAGAGAAGAGGACTTAGTCCAGCAGTGGGATATTTGCAGGCTGTTACTTTACTTTACTTTTACAAATATTAGAAAGGTAACACTATACCTACAGGCACGAGAGACGTAACATCTTAGTTCCCAAAGTTTATATCGCATTGCCGATAAGGTTTTAACATTTCTTACAATCGATGTCTTTTGTTGGTAACCTACCATCATGTGGCCAATTTGCCACAATGAGCTCATTTAACATATTTACAATTTTGAAAGGTTTTAATTATAAGATAAGATATTTCATGGCACAAATAGTTGAGGTCTTATGCAATTAAATAAAAAGTAACTTGAATAAAAAATGTACTGTTGCAATTGATGCCCTCGCGCACGGTTTCGGTCACGGCCATTAATCAACCATGTATTATACTTATAGTGCACAAGCATGTGCGTAAACACATGTGCACTCTCTATTCTCTCACTTGGTGGTAGGGCTTTGTGCAAGCTCGTCTGGGTAGGTATCACCCACTTATCAGATATTCTACCGCAAAACAGCAGTACTCGATATTGTTGTGTTCCGGTTTGAAGGGTGAGTGAGCCAGTGTAATTACAGACACAAGGGACGTATCATCTTAGTTATCAAGGTTGGTGGTGTATTGGCGACGTAAGCGATGGTTAACATCTCTTACAATACCAATGTCTATGGGCGTTGGTGACCACATAGCATAAGGTGGCCCATGTGCTCGTCCGCCTACTTATGCTATAAAAAAACTCTCATAACCCGATGGGACGGCAATGTGACACAGCCGTAGTATTCGGGCGCAGGACCAACGGCTTTGCACATCATCATCCAGACGCCTGGTTGCTGCTGAGATTTTTCGACAATAAACTCTTTATTTTTTTATCGGTGTGACCTGAGGTTTGAATCCAGGACTTCGGTTTCTACGGCCTTATATCTAGCTAGAGAACCAAGACAGTCTGTTATAATGTAACATGTTTTAATACTTGTCTAATATTGTGAATGAACCCGCGTTGCCGCCCGACCTACATAACCGCCGCTGTGTATTGAATCGACAGTTATTGTCTATTGTTTTAATAATACATGTAAGCAAATATATTTCTTGTTATCACACTATTTCTATTTAAAATCTTCTTGGTGGTAGAGCTTTGTGCAAGCTCGTCTGGCTAGGTACCGCCCACTCATCAGATATTCTACAGCAAAACAGCAGTACTTGGTATTATTGTGTTCCGGTTTGAAGGGTTAGCCAGTGTAATTACAGGCACAAGGGACGTAATATCTTAGTTCCCAAGGTTAGTGGCGTATTGGTGATGTAAGCGATGGTTAACATTTATTATAATGCCTGTGTCTATGGGCGTTGGTGACCACTTACATCAGGTGACCCATATGCTCGTCCATCGCCCTATGCAATAAATAAAAATAGCAATACTCTATGTATTATTGTTGTGTTCCGTTATGAATGTTCAGGTATGAACGATCAGGTATGAATGAGGAGGCTTAAAATCTTAGTTTCCAGGGTTTGTGACGAAATATAAGTGTAGCGGGCGAGGCACTAACTACTAGTCCACTATTACAAACTCTATATCGGATCATTTAACAATACTATATAAGTAAAGAGCTTACATGCGTAAATCCTCCTACAAAGTACGAGACAATTATATTAAAGTGCTTATTGTACGTCAGAGACGTCATAAGAGGTGACATAAAACCTATTTATGTTATATGTAGATTATATTCATATCGTTCAATGAAAAACATTTATCAATTACTATTTGGCAGGTATTACTTGGTTAAAGTATATTGATACATTTTTTTTTTACTAAAAGGAATCAATTATATGAAATATGTTTTCAACAGTGAAGGCATACGGCATTGTGCCATTTATTAAAAAAAAATATCACAGAACATAATATTATTGTCATAGCTACCTACACATATTTGTAGGTTGTGTTGTCTGATGCGTCTGTAATGATTCAGACTTTGTTTGTTGTAAGGTAATAAAATACAGATTTGGCAACTTACGGCCTTACTCATAAACGTTGCCTAGCAACGGAATAGTTAAACAATGCTGTATCCTTCTTTCAAATGTGAACTCAATAATGAGAAAAAGGGACAGGTGTTTACCTAAACAGCCAGACATCGTCTCTATAAAGTTCTTAAGTGAATTTGGATTTTTAGAAAGAAGGATTTAATCCTTCTATATTATATAACACAATAAGAAATATAATAATCAATGAATGCGACACATCATTAAAGTTTCCAACATTATATAAGTTAATTCAACTTATGTAAGTTTTTTTTATATATTAAGTATATTATTTGAATAATAATTAATAACTGAATTAAATAAATTTTGTGTTACGGACAAATAAGCTCTTATCTATTTCAGTTTTATACAAACTAGTAGGTATCGTACGGAATTCGGAGTTTTTGGAATAACATTTATAATAAAGTAAATCATGATAAAAACGTTTTAATAAAATTAAGTCATTATTGGATTAATTATAAAACAGTAACAATTTATTACTTTAAAAGTGGACAGGATGTCAACATTTTACAATTTAAAAATAACAATTTTTCAACGAAAACTAGTTTCAAATAATTATTTAAGGAAAGATTTTATACTGTATGAATAAGGTTCTCGCTAAAGATATTTAATTCAACTGAATCGTATTAAAATATTTACGTTTAGGGAAAATATATTCGTGTCAAGGATAGGTATTGTAATTAAGAGTGAAGTTGTAAACACACGACTTCATTTCCGAGAATAAATAAGTGCTGATTTAATTCAGGTCAGATATATTCATTACTTGCATTGTAATTATTTTTTAAGTAATGCTATATAAAGTATTTACTTATTCCTTCTAAATATGAGAATAATAATAAATGTAAACTAATAAGTGGTTGCTCTCCTTCAGTGATATTTTGAGCTTATATGATTAATGGAAGCTATAGTATTTTCACAAGGGAAGATCATTTTCCAAGCTTTTATTCGCTATAAGATTATGTATTTTTTTTTCTTCGATATATTTCTTTATTAAGATCATCTATATTATAACAATATAAATGAGGAAGTAACTCTATCCATCTGTTACGCTTTCACGGCTAAACCAGTGATATCTTTTTTATAAAGCTTTGTATTATCCCAGTTTAAAATAGGTACAAGTAAGAGCTATTTTTTTTACACCTAAACCCAAACCTACTACTCTACCACGGTAACGAAGCCACGGACAGAAAATAGTACCTACACACGATATTTACAATTCATTCACTGACTTTCCCATCTTCTATTTTCAATCACAATATTATACTTTTTTTTTCAGCCTTTTGCCATCCAAAGCTGGACGAAAGCCTCCCCAAAAGAATGCCAATCATCCCGGTCTTGGGCGGCCCGCATCCATCCGGGACGGGATTATACAATATAATTGGCAATTCAGTTAGTTTGAAAGACGAGTGAGCCAGTGTAACTACAGACATGGCGATGTAAATGGCTAATACTACTTACATCGCCAATGTTTATGGACGATGAGCACTTAACATCAGGTGGCCCGCTTGCCTGTCCGCCTACTTATAACATTAAACAAAAAACGGTTCTGGAATGTTCACGTGTATACCCTATTCCTATTTACATATTGCATCCGATTGTCAAATCGTTCTGCATTATTATGCACAGTAAACAGTACTTGATTAATTTACCCTTATTCATAATACAACATATTCAAATTAACTAGTTAAAACCATATTAATTTAACTTCCAAAGTTCCGAATGCAACTTCGCGGACATTGAAAACGTCCATCTTTTCGCGTATCCATAGTGAATGTCATAGATTATTCAAGATGTCGATTGTCGACCAATGACATCGCGTCAATTGATATCGATGACCAATGATATCGCATTAATTCGGTGTCAAATTTGTTTATTTATGTTTATTCCTGTTGTGATTGGAATAGGCTATAGTCTAATTATTCTTGAAACTTTATTTGAAAGGTTTTGTATCTTACTACGATTTGTAAAGTTTCAATTCATAATATGTAATCGTATTATGAATGAATAATACGAGCGAATTGCACAAGCTCGCCGTAAATGGTTTTCATTAACGTCAACTTGTATTTGCAATGTTTTCAAGTTTTTTCTTACTCGTAAAGTTGATTGCTGTCTGACCTCTGCGAGTATGATGTCATGACAGGTTTAACTAAAATTACAATGATATGTGCACATTATATTATGCATAAAACACCTTGTGAATATTCTAGAAAAACAATTACAATCTTTCTAATAAAATTGATCGTTTGATCTGATTTAGTTTCTTCTTTCTAGATTTCTGATTTAGATTCTATTCTATACATACAAACAAATAGTATAACTTGATTATTAAAAAAAAAACAATAAATTAATTAAGCACTTATATTATTTTCATTCGATATCTTGTAACAGTAGTATGAATCGTCCGATCGACGTACCTTTTCATTTTAAAGTCGGTTAAATAACAATCCGATTAATTTGTTTTTTATTTTATTATCTATGGAACAAAATATACAGAAAACAATAGTTTATTTTTTTCAACAATTGTCTTTGTATTATTTTACAAATGTTCCTTGAATGAGATACAAAGTATAACCTATCTTCAGCCTCTGTAGGTATCCTACATCCCTATTAGATATAAATCAAGGGACTTCTTAATTAGAATGTCGCGCCTTACTTATAAACGCCTTATATATTATATTATTATACTTAGAAATGTTGCTTGGTTGCTGATTTGTTAAGCAATTAGCTCTTTATTTATTTATTTATTTATTAAGGAACTCCAACAGAAGTACACATAAAAATACAAAAGGTACAAGCATTTACACATGGTTAGATGTACCCCCAATTACTGGAGAACACAACATGCTCTAGAATAGTGTTGATTACAAATATTTAAAATTAATTAAAACAGTAAACTTAACAGTAAACAAGTGAAAATATAACTGATAACTAATATATATAATATAGAGACTGATTAACACTAACACTAATTATTACATCGAATAGAAGGCATAACATTTCCTTTTAAAAGAATTAAATGTGTCGAAACCCATATCCACCGTTGGTATTGCATTGTATAAACGTGTCAGTCGAGCTATTGGTGAATGTTTTCCAAGATTTGTTCTACTTTTCCTAGTTTTAAAAAGTGGACATGGATTTTTCTCTTTCTGACATTATTGATTTGTCATTCGAAAGAAGTACAACACAGCGTTGTTTAACCAATCAAAAGCTTAATAGAGCTTATAAGTGAAGCTGTAGGAATTAGTTTCAATGATTTATTCGTAAAATCTGGCCGGTAAGGTTTCAGGCGCTGGAACCTTAAGTACTTTCCGAGGAACGTTGGTGGATACATAAAACTTGAGACGGCGGCCTGGTTATGGGAATTTTAACAAAAGATCTGTGACCTGTAAGTTCATGAGCTGAGCATTTTTTTTTTACTCATTATAAATATTTAGATATCCGGCTCTCTAGGGAGAGGGGCCTGGGTTATGAATTCTTACCCACTTAAACCACTGCGATGGCCGTCCTCGGCACGGATCGGAGTGACTGCGGTATCGTATAGTTATAACGCATCCGCAGCCCCTTCCGTGTATCAACATTTGTTGGTGATAAAAGTTTATGCAGTTACATGTTACAACGTTGTGTAACTGTTGGTGACTTTTCAAATTGCAAGGAGTTGCAAACGAAGCCAGCGGGTACCAGTCATGGCGAGCGAACAAAAATAGCATTCGTAATAATAGCAGTAACCTAATTATCCAGTTAACCGATCAGGTGCCCATTTGACATATAAAGAAATGTCATCTGGATCTGGTGGTCAAAAATAGAATCATATTTCCGGTTCCGATTTATATATCTATTTAAATATTAAGATACAAAAACAATTGCTTATTTATTATTTATTTTATTTATTTATATCGTAATCATCATCGTTACAAATCAATAAAAAAAAAACAAATCAAACAAATCGTGAGGAAACATGCATGTGTCCATTCTGAGGCTAAATTCTACTAAGCTATAACGATATGTTCTCGATTCGATCCCGATGACCTTTGACTATTCAATAATTATTCAGATCGAAACCTAACCGATATGATGTTAACATATAAGGTCCTCCAGACCGATTTCGGCCACGGCGGCCAATCTCAAGAGAGACTAGCCAACTGCGCAGGAGATATTATAGCGCACAAGTGTGTGCGCAAACACAGGTGCACTCTCTTTTCCTTAGCTCTCATAATCCGATGGGACGGCAATCCGACACGACCGGAAAGAGTTCAGGCGCAGGACCAACGGCTTAACGTGCTTTCCGAGGCACGGGAGTGTGCACACTACCAACTTCCAGACTCCGGGCTGCTACTGAGAATTTTCTGAAAGAAAAACCCAATAACTATTTATTAGCCCGACCTGGGAATTGAACCCAGGACCACCGAGTCTGCGGCCTTATATCAAGCCACTAGACCAACGAGGCAGTCAGTGTTAACATATACCGTTATGTCAAAACCAAACTTTATTATTAACTTTTATGCCAATAGTCGATAAATAAATGAATGAATAGGAAAACCGATAAAAGGCAACGATCGCGCTTAGATTCGATTGCGATAAAGTGCAATTTGTTAGTAGAATTGACCTCCAGTTACATATGTATCCACCTTATTCTATTGGCTGTTATTCTTTTTTATATATTACATTATCTTTATATAATCTAATTGGTGAAAAGTAATAACACGCGACTATTATACTTATAACGTAAAAAATCTATATAGAATCTACACAAAACCGGTATACCTATCTTACAATTTAAGCTTATCAAAGACGATACGAAATAACTGTTTTTGATGTTTTAAAGCAATTTATCGTCTAATATTCCCGTCTGCTTAGCCTCGGCCTCGGTCTCGGCCGAAATTCGCGACTGCTTTGAAAACAAAATCAATACGCCCAGACAGCGTGACCTAAATCAGATTACGTGACTCTTTCTTGTATATCTATATAAGTACCTCGAGTCTTATATATCTGCTGTAATACAATACATAATACAAATATATTTATTCAACATAGAAGTTATACATATGTCTATTAATTGTCAAAAACATACTACTTGGTGCTTTGACTATGTACAAAATAGTGAATATCTTCTATACTAATATATAAACCTGAAGAGTTTGTTTGTTTGATCTGGCTAATCTCACGAATTACTGGTTCGAATTTAATCACAGCAATACTTAGTATTGTTGCGTTCCAGCTTGAAGAATGAGTGAGCCTGTACAAGGGACGTAACATCGTCGTTCCCAAGGTTCGTGGCGCATTATAGCATAAAAAAACAGCTGGCAAGATTAGACCTAACCAGACTATTGCAAGTTAAATAAAAACTTGTATCAATAATAAATGATTTGATAATGACTAATGACATTTATTAGGTCAATTGCAACCTCAAGGCTGTTTCCCCACAGATAATAGAACGCATTTTAAGTTTTGTCACTTGCGACGCCTACACTGCGCATGCGTGGGCTTAGTTAGGTAATCACTTCCTCTTAAGTCGGACTTTTCATTCTTTAAATATCATAATTTAATATAAGACTTTTACCTTGTAGTTTAATATTTTGTTTTATTGTATTTAGTATATTATTTCAAAACGTATGTCATTCTCGTTTAAAAAAATATCGTTGTTACTTTAATTAGTACTTAACTAGTTAGTAGCCGGCTCTTCTAAGTAGAATCTACTTTTCGAAATATTTTTTATATAGGTAGGCGGAAAACCATATGGGCCACCTGTTGCTAGTTATTGGTCACCAACGCCCATAAACATTGGCATTGTAAGAGATGTTAACCATCGCTTACATCGCCAATGCGCCACCAATCTTGGGAACTAAGATGTTATGCCCCTTGTGCCTGTAATTACACTGGCTTATTCACCCTTCAAACTGGAACACAACATTACCAAGTACTGCTGTTTTGGGGTATAATATCTAATGAGTGGGAGTGGAGTGTCTAATGGGTGGTACCTACACAGGCAGGTTTACACAAAGCCTTATCGAGTTGGCCATCAATTAAATACGCAAAAAAAAATGATCATACGCTCTTATGTACTTTGATAAGTTACACAAGCGTGGTAGTGCTGACGTCCTGACCGATTTCGGCCAAGGGAAATAGACAAACACACATGATAGAATATGATAAAATCAAATAAAAACGTAGTATCGTAATGTACCAGTTTGAAGGGTAATTTAGACAGTATAACTTCCAGCGTCTTTAGGAGACAACATCTTAGTTCCTAAACTAGATGGCGCATTCGCGATGCTTAAAATTTTACCAATAGACATGCCAGTGTTGCATAATAAATAAATAATAATAACTCTCATAGATTGCACTTGAAATCCTGTAGCAATTGTCATTCTAGTGTGTCCAAGATCAATTCGACCTAGCCAAGAATCATTTCTAAATTAATTGAAGCATGTTCTATCGCGAGCTGACGCTGTGAGGATGTTTAACAATGAACAAAGTAACCTTGGCTGACATTGACAAGACCTTATAACTAGGGACGCCCACTGGACGCCGAATTAAACTTGCCTTTTTATTGCTTGCAGTTTTTTTAATAGTTTATTGATTAGGAAATATATTATGGGTACATGATAAAGCATATGTCTGCTAAGATATCATGGAGAAATTTAGGGAGATTTTCACCAGGCTGTTCCCTTGCCAATTGCAAAGAACTTGATTTCGTTGAAATGAATGAATCATTTATGATATTATACTAATCATATATTATTAATATGTAATTGAACAGAAATGCTCGTAATCGTAAGAAAAGTTCAGTGATTTCATTTCCCGCCATTAAGTAAATCTGTCAATGTTATTGTTGCCAGATTAAAAATGTAGATTATAATTGTTTAATATAAAATATGACAGATAATTTTCGGTAATCATTAATGATATTTCTATTAATATGGATCATATTGGATGTAAAACGAAATAACATTAGGTACTATTACAATTTGATTAAGTCTTACAATCAAGAGGCAGAATAATATTCGATACGTGCACTTCCGTAAAGCGTTTTCTTCATTGCGAACTGTGGGATGGATTAGAAATAACATAAAACATTATTAAATTAAACTTCCAATTAATTATATATATCGGAGTGGTGTACATCGTATTATTAAAAATAATAACGTCAGCGTTGCTGACGTTATTCTCTTCATTACTATCTTCATTATTCATAGTAGTAATAATTAAAAACTACAACTTCTTCCAATAACACTTTTATTGAATGTTAATAATAGAGTAGAGCACTGCTCGGCGGCTCATGCCGAACCTTCTTTTATGTAAAGACCATTACTGGTATTTATACCAAACGAGAGTTCTAAATTCAAAATAATGACAATTAATAATTTATAATTTAAAATAACAATTTTAGAATATTAATCAAATGAGTTTTTTATGAGAACCTCTTTAGACAATGTAAATAAATCATTCATATAATTGTAACTATTTTTAAGTCACAATATCTCAAGTAACTTAAGTAAATAACTTAAGTAAATGATATTGCGCCTATATATATGTTTTTTTAAAGCATAGGAAGGCGGACGAGCATATGGCCACCTGATGGTAAGTAGTCACTAACGCCCATAGACATTGGCATTGTAAAATATGTTAACAATCGCTTACATCGCCAATGCGCCACCAACTTTGGGAACTAAAATCTTATGTCCTTTGCACCTGTAATTACACTGGCTCACACCCTTCAAACCGGAACAACAATATCAAGTACTGCTGTTTTGCGGTAGAATATCTGATGAGTACTTACTCAGATGAGCTTGCACAGAGCTCTACCACCAAGTAATTATTCAATTATATAGGATATTATAAACAAGTCTTTACTTATAAATGTAGTTCACAGATAATTAGTTAAATGATGCTGTCTTCGTTTTAGAAATGTCAAATCAATTATGACAGAAGGACATAAATCAATGTTTAAACTTTTAACAACATATCTAAAAAGGCATAATTTATTGATTAATAACAAGACAAAGCTTAATCTAAAATCAACCTTGTGTTTATCATAATTAAATCTGAAATTGCATTGACATATGAAAGGTATTAAAACTTCATTGTATTTTATTCATTCCTTTATGGCCTGAGCAGGTCTTAGCCCAGCTGTGGGACATATATAAGCTTGTTTTTCAAATACATATTTCTGTTTCAACCGCTTACTTAAATGTGAAATGTTGATAACTGACTTATGGTGATATACTATTTTGATGTTTGTATTCTTGAAATGTTGTGATTATAAGGTTCAAAGTCGCGTATCGCTTTCTGACATTTCACTACCGTTTTCTGCGGCGTTTCGAGTTTGCTTACAGAATACTACTTGGTGGTAGGGCTTAGTGCAAGCTCGTGGTACCACCCACTCATCAGATATTCTACCGCAAAACAGCAGTACTTGGTATTGTTGTGTTCCGGTTTGAAGGGTGAGTGAGCCATTGTAACTACAGGCACAAGGGACATAACATCTTAGTTCTCAAGGTTGGTGGCGCATTGGCGATGTAAGCGATGATTAATATCTCTTACAATGCCAATGTCTATGGGCGTTGGTGGACCATCAGGTGGCCCATATGCTCGTCCGCCTTCCTATGCAATAAAAGAAAGAATAGTCCTACATTTTGAACTGTACTCTGAAGTGATCATTACGGAATGATGTCAAAATTTGCGTTCAGTAATTATTTAATTGATGTAAAACAACTTAAGTCACATATTGAATTGAACAAGTTTCTTTAAAAAGATAAATTGCTAAGATTGATGCAAAAACGATACGATGTACAACAAATTGAACGAGACAAAAAATAAACGAGAAGCGTGACTCCGAATCGAGGGGTTCTTTACAAATATTGTGGAGTATTTTAATATTAATCTATTAAAGACCAATATAGTTTGGAATTATATATATCAAATATAAATATTTAGTTAGTTATTTACATTTACGGTTTACATAGTATTACAAGTATATGGTGCTCGTTTATAATATTATAATAATAATATCCTGGGACATTAGTCACACAAGACCATCCGATCCCAAACTAAGCAGAGCTTGTACTATGGAAACCAGACAACTGATATACTTACATATACTATTTTTCTTTTGTAAATACATACTTATATAGATATACACCTAGACTCAGGACAAACAAACATGTTCATGCAAACAAATGTCTGTCCTGGGTGGGAATCGAACCCACGACCTACGGCGTGTAAGGCAAGTGTCTTACCAACCACGCCAACCGGCTCGTCAAATATATAACTCGTTTATGCCAAAATTTTATTTAACTTATATGTTTGATTGCTAATTTAGATTAAATTGTATGGTAGGTATTTTAATTTTTTCACTGTTCTGTTATATTTATGTCCTAGAATTAGTTAATTTATTTAATATATATACTAAACTGTTTGTAGATAAGTAAATTAAAAAAAAAACACTAATTGCAATGGTTGCTCATTTCTTCTGCAAATAAAATAAAAAATAATATAATTCCACATACGCCAAAACCGGATATCACGTGACCAATTAAACCAATAATTTAAGAAACTGTAAACTCACTAATAACTCTTTAAATACATTAAAAGTATTTTATTGAGAGTTTCAACATCACTTACCGCGATAAAATAAAAATATATATTTTATGTTTAACAGAAATCACAGGAATTAATGTAATGTCGACTAAATACAGATAAAGATTTTTTTTATTTGCATATTAAAGTGTCTGGTAACTTGGATAGGTATTCTGTTAAACAGGACTCGAGCACGATCGTGACATTAAAAGTGACTTTTGCTATTTCGATGGATATAATTTAAATCCACTTGCATTTTTTTTTCTTATAGAATAGCCTGCTGTCTCGAATAAAAGTAAATTTCAACCAAATATTGACTTTCGATGGTACTATTCGTGGTGTTGGTATGGCACCACACGTCCGCCGTGGTATTGGCATCTTACTGATATTATTTTATCAAGAAACTTAACCCTGCTGGAAAAACGCATGACGCGTTTCCCCCACGGGAACAGTGGGGGGGGTATGCGGGACTCGCCGTATGTCCAGGGCACCGAGTGCACCCCTGACATCGGAATACCCACTACAAAAACCAGCGGTACCCTGCCCGTCTTAAGGGGAGCGCCACGGGATCGCTTGCGCATTCAACCGTGACGCTCCGCCCATGGACACCTGCGACAACCGAAACATTAACTTGGCATTAAAATTATTTTGTTTTTTTATATAGCCCGGGAGGGCAAATGATCCACTCCACCTGATGGTAAGTGGTAGTAGGGTCCAAACGCGACGACGGCTAATGCAGTCGGTTATAAACTTTCAAATATTTTAACATTCATAATTGTAGTTAATATTGTGTATTTATTTATTAGATTTTACGATCGTACTCGTCGTCGAGATCTCGTTCAGAATAACTCCCCTGATAGTAAATGTGATTTTTATTATTTTTGTCTTATTACGCACAACTTTCGCTCGCCCACTTAGACTACATAGTATTAATTACTCGGTAAAAAAATTACAAATTAAATAATTGGTAATGCTGTGTTTATTAATTATATTTTTATAATATTAATTAAACCGGGGGGCACAGCTAGTGTTTTATAAAAACAGCTAGTAACATTTTTTCGTTACCAATTTTAGAATTCAATTAAATTTGTATACAAATTTTGTTGAATTTTAAAAGTTTTAGTAGGTACTCTTGTTATCTATATTATGATTTATAGTCTGTTCCAATCAGAGAACTGACAGAAGTTTTTGTTGCAATAAACTGCTTACTTATAGTTTTTCGTTAATTCGTAATATTAAATATAAACGACTTAGAATAATTAAATTCATAAAGTTTTTCTTGTTATTTAATTTACACTGTAGAACTAGGAAGACTGACCGATTTATAGTGACCTAGTTCCCTTAAGGGTTGTGGGTAACTTAAGGTTGATTTTTGTGAAAAATTTATACCCCTTTTCACCTTCCTTGCGAGTTTGCGATAGAATCTACTTCTAGTTATGATCTAAATTCAAGTATAATCTTTCTTTTACCTAAACTTATCTTTTAATAAACATATCTATTAAGAATAATATACATGTTGAGTTAGTTAATAAAGTATATTTTTATAACCTGAGCGAAACCGCACTAAAGAGCTTGTATAACAAGGATAACGTTTTAAATTCTTTTATAAGTTTACCCGAAAAGGCTGATTAAAATTATCATTACGTAAGGGTGTCCGTGTCATTCGTTAGCGCTCGTAAGCTTCCCGTTAAGGCGAAGAAATCGCTTCGTATCGGGGACATGGCGCTTATGGACATGGCTCGCTGATCGTGGCATGCAAGTACATATTCAGCTACATTAAAATTATTTTATAAATATACTTTTATATTCTTTCCTTATTTATTTTTGAAGTGATAACTTCTACAGCATCATTCTTCATCGTTGTGATTTGAAATCCGATGAAACGAAAAAGTGACAGTAAAAAGAGAAAGACACATAAATTCATAAGATTTAACGTGGGAGAAAATGAGATAGGAAGCATTATACAGTTCTACCACGTGTGAATTGCACACATGTTTTTTGTCAGTTTTGATTCTGATTTGTATTCAAGTAAACTTCTTTCAGTGTATGTCATTATGGATTGTCATTTTATAACGTTATTAGTTAGTGACTGGATCGTTGGTCTAGTGGCTAGATGTATGACCACAGACCCGGAGGCCCTGAGGTCAATTCCCAAGTTGAGACAGTAAAATATTATTGCCTTTTACTGTCAGAAAATTCTCAGTAGCCGCCCGGAGTCTACAGTTACTTATTGATTGTCAAACTTGAAACTAACACGGAAACTCGGAAAAGAAACACCCAGCCAAGAAAGAACCACCCATTGTTTCGCTGGTTCTTTCTCGACTCGAAAGGTTCTTTTATTCATTTTTTTTGTTTTTACTACTGATTGTTACTGATCAGATTTGCTGTCCAATCGGATTGTGATTATCATGCTGTTTTTAACTCTTAAACTTTTTGATTCATGACTTTCTGTCATTCAATTAATCCAACATAAAGTTTATACGATTTGAGTAATAAAACGAATGATAAATTTAATGGCGGCCATAAACCGTCGTGGGCGGGTCGCCGTGACGCGAGGGATGTCAAGACAACCGAAATATTCTGTTAAATAATCTATTTCATTATATAATAACATGTAAATATTTTTACCTTATCTTTCTAATAATAAAGTTATCTTTCTTGTTTAATATTTCAAATAAAATGTCGTTATCTGTTTCGTATTGTTAAATTACTTTTTTTTTTTTTTTTAGGGAATGGATGCAGGCTGCCCATGATCGGGATGGTTGGCGTTCTATGGGGAGGCTTTCGTCCAGCAGTGGATGGCAAGAGGCTAAAAAAATTAATACTTTTAATCAAATTGTAAGCATACAATGCTTTTGTGGATAGGAATTGTGTGTTATCCTGTAATTGGTGATACAGCTTAAATGCATGTAAAACATGATTTGTATGTAATGTATAACTGTTAGAAATCCAAATAAATAAATAAATAATACTTAATGTGAAAAAATCTGTATGCATTAGGATATTTGACAAAACTTAAACAAACGTTACTTTGGTAAAGGCCCGTAAGCTACACAATATTAAGTAACTCTACTTTTCTTGCGGGGAGGGTTGGGCCTTGATCCAATGGAGTTGGCTATATATTTAGCAGAAATTCATTGGACACGTGTTGGTAAATGGTGAGCTGAACGTGATCGTACCATAAGCCTGTAATCATAAGTTAAGATTCACGTGCTCTGATGAAAAGGGCATTGCGACTTTTATAAAAAAAAGTAGGAAAATAAAATATATAGTTGAAGAAATGCTATCTAAGTTATATTAAATTGAAATTATAATCTCTCCTAATGTTTTGTCAATCGGATTAATAGTTTACGGGTGCAAGAACAGCTAACTGCCTCTTCCGTGTAGACCTGCCTTATAAGGATCATAATAGGTTCGGGTGGGACTAATGAAGATATTGAGTATTAAGTTTCAAAAGCAAGTAAAAAGTAGGCAGACTTGTAAAATGGGCTACCTGATGGTCACCACCACCTGGTCACCACCACAAATATTAATCATTCCTTATATCGCCCATGACTCTTGTGCTGGTAATTGATCACTCACTATTTTATTGCTGTTTAGTGGTAGAATAAATAATGTGTGGGTGGTATACCACCGCCGAGCCTTACAAAGGACTGTCTGAGGTGCAACTTTATTAAATAAAGAACAATAATCGGTTCCAGATTTAAAAAATCTGGAAAAATCGTTAATTATGTCGCGTTACATTTTTTATTTAAATTACTTTTAATTTATGAAGCCATCATATCCAGTTTAATTTAAAACTGTTTGATCTCGGTGAAATCCACTTTCGGAACTTGTCAATCAAAATAAAGTTTATTTATGGAGAATTTTACAAACGTCAATTATTAGCAATTTATTTCATCTATAGATTATTCATTTTAATATTTAAAAAGAAACACGCTTTACGTGTTTTCCGAGGCTAATTGTATACTTGTATATAAGATATTTGTATACTTTTAAGTATATTAACATCATAATTAAGCCTTACAGTTTGTCAGGCCCAATGAGGCCTTTGTTATAATGATATGATATGACGATGATGATAAGCTTCACGTAAGTTTCGTAAACAAAAGAAGAGCTTTTAGAATTTAAAAAAAATATTTTGAGTCCGGAACTAGTTTTCTTATAATAAACTACTCGATCAGAGGTTAAGTATATAATGTAGTCTATGGCCTTCCTTGTGGTGCCTACATGTGTTGTACCAAAGTCCATCAAAATCGGTACAGCAGATTAGTGATGAGAGCGTAAAAGATAGACCAGAATCACTTCTGCATTTATAATATCATAATATTATTGTTCATATATTCATCTATATTATTCTATATCGCATTCAGTGAAATCAGCTTTCGCTGGCGGTATTTCCCACCCGATTTGAGTTATAACATAGAAACCTTCAAGAAAAGAGCCTACTCATTCCTTAAAGATCGACAACACGCCTGCAAACCCTTCGGTGTTACTGGTGTCTCCTGGTGGTTAGCTGCTGTTAGAGGGACTTCCATAAAATAGAGTTTTTGATTATTCTAGCTTGAGTTCAAAGCCCCCTAATTTTTGCTGCTTAGAACAAGCATTGAAGTCAATGTAATATTCTGTCTCTTTCCTTTGTCTGGAAATTCTCCAGTAATATCGTCTGCTATTTCCTTCTAGCACATATCTCTGACACACAAGATCAAATATTGAGCAGTTTTTCATACTGTAACTCATTTCAAAATGGACGACGTGTATTTAAATTGAAAAGTTAACCAAGTATAACCGCAGTACGGAAATATCAATCGTGTACGTATTTTCCGTTGAAATTTTTTGGCACAGGAGATGAATTTTCCTGGAGGAAGTAAATTGAACTGTCGCAATGCCGAGACCGCGGAACTGGGACCTGTTGGAAGTGACATATTGAGATGTTATTGAACCAATTTAATAATAATACTAATGACCCATGACACATGAATCTTAAACAAAGCTTGTGCCTTAAAACTAGAACAAATAAACCTGCATGTAAAGTAACAGCTCGTGAATGTCCCACTGCTGGACTAAGACCTCTTCTCCTCTCTTTGAGGAGAAGGTATGGAGCTTATTTTCACCAATCTGCATATGTCGGATGAAAATCTAGCTCATTTATATCCATCAACCAGTAATGAAGCTGAGTGGTGAAATAAGCTTCGAACATTCTGCTCGAAAGGAGAGAAGACATATATATATAGTAATATCTATATATATCTCCGCAGACTTTTGTGATGTTGTCCTTGCCATTAGTGTATCTTCACTTTAATCTTTTTTAATGTTATTTAAATCAATTACAAATCAATCAAATCAATTAAAACATCTTAAGAATTGTAATGTTAATAAACAACAATCCTAAAATTTTTGCTGAATTTTCAAGAAAACGAAGAGACAGTAATATTTTTTTCATCTTAACAATCAGAGATTATCAATAATGCTGTCATTTCTGAATGTAAGCGTCGCAAGTAAACCTGCCTATTGGGAGAAATTCTCAAGAATAAGGAAAAGTTCTCATGATTTATGCCACTATACTATACTTGAAACCATTTCTAATTCTGTATATTCTGAGGAACCGTCGCATTGCAGATGAAAGATGCATGAAGCTAGAAAATAGGAAAATAGGAAACCGTGGGAAAATACGTTCGGAGTTCATTTACCGGAAACCGGATGTTTGATAGAAAGGAATTTATTTTTAAATTACAAACCAAGGTAACACATTATACTGCCATTTTTGTTGTATTTTTTTTATCTGTAATTAAATGTTACAAATTCCTATTAAGTAAATTATAAAAACTCTCCTTATGTAATAGTTAACATAATATAACTATATTTTTATAGCATCGGTAGGTGGACGAGCATATGGGCCACCTGATGGTAAGTGGTCACCAACGCCCAAAGACATTGGCGATGTAAGAGATGTTAACCATCGCTAAATTGCCAATGCGTCAACCAAACCTTGGAAACTAAGATGTTATGACCCTTGTGCCTGTAATTACACTGGCTCACTCACCCTTCAAACCGGGACACAACCATGACAAGTACTGCTGCTTTGCGGTAGAATATCTGATGATTATTAATTTTAAACATGCAGACATTATTAATTATAAAACTATTTGTAGTTATTTGAAAAACATTAATGTTATTACACATACACACATAAATACATTTTTTTATATTAATACACTAAAAAAGCAATAAGTAAAGTAATTATATAATTAGAAAGCCCGGACTTAGAGGCCCCTAGGCTCTTTGATATTTGGGACAATTGCGAAGCAATTCGATTAAAATTATATCACTTTTGTCTGGATGGAACTACTAGGGTTTTTTATTTACAATTTATTTGAATGTTTTGTTTTTATTTATTAAAATTTTATGTATTACTTAACTTAACTTTCAACTAATTTGTTTTCATTATTTTGAGTTTTCGTTACTATAATACCTATTACTAGAACAAAGGCTAAGTAGATTAACAATCATTTTAATTTAGAAGAAGATTTGGAGCGATTGTCTAGTTTCGTTTGAGTTAAATACGAGACAATTAATTCAAATCAAATCAAATCACATTATTCTCTTTTTTTTATTATATAGGAAGGCGGACGAGCATATAGGCCACCTGATGGTAAGTGGTCACCAACGCCCATAGACAATGGCATTGTAAGAAATGTTCACCATCGCTTACATCGCCAATGCGCCACCAACCTTGGGAACTAAAATGTTATGTCCCTTGTGCCTGTAATTACACTGGCTCACTCACCCTTCAAACCGGAACACAGCAATACAAATTACTGCTGTTTTGCGGCAGAATATCTGATGAGTGGGTGGTACCTACCCAGACGAGCTTGCACAAAGCTCTACCACCAAGTAAAAATCCTTCAATCAGCCATAATACATGTGACTAGAATTCATGTTTTGTCTTATTCATTATAAATTAATAAATGCTATGCAGCATAACTAAATCAATTTTATGACTTATAAAATGAATTCTACCTATTTACAATAAATAATAGTCTTACTAGCTGTCAGTACGGATGGGTAGCGTATCAAAGAAATAACCAGAAATATATTTTTAACTAACATTTTTTATGTTTTAATTATTATTATGAGCTTACATATAGTTCTTACTTCACGCTGTTGCGGGGGTGGATAATAAAACCATGGTTATCTTTCTACTTTTTTTTAATAACACACTTCCGTGCAACGACTTAGAGGCTATTTCACTAAATTCCAATGCAGATGCATGAGTGAAATTTCAAACAATAATAAACAGATGCTCACCTGGGTTCGAACGAGTTACCTTCAGTCTCGATTTACTTATTTAAACCACTGAGCGCACGGCGCAGCTGAGTCATAATTAATATTATATAATAACTATATATCAAAATTATTGTACCGAAATTTTACGAAGCCATATCGTTTGACCGAAGTTATCGATCTCCGAAATACACCCTGTCGGTGGGTGGTGAGTCATATTGGTATACCACACGATTGACTTATGCCGGATAATAATGTATTATTATTATTATTATATATTTTTTATAAATGATTACGAAATTTAAGTTTGAACTCTATTATGGTTTTAATATTTCATAGTAAGGCTTTAAATTTAAATAATTAGGAGGCCAAATTAATAAAATTATCGGTAGTGTGTGTTATGTTTTATTTAATTAATTTAAGTTATCCTAACTTTAACTGCGCAAAATTTAATTCCTCTCCGTCTACGCAACTGTCGTTAAAAGGATACAAAGTTTTTGCTTCACGTATATTTGCGTGGAATGTTGGCAAGGATGGTAACACCTCTTACGATTGTATAACAGAGTTTTCATCATATCATATATTTTTTTTATATAAATATATTCACTGTAAACACCAATTTAAAAAAGCAGCCCTTTGAGTTTGTTTTCTGGTTCTCTCTGGTTCTGCTGGTATCGTGACTTTTTGAAAATCACTAAGTCATGCTTGTATATCCAATTAAAATTTGACTGCTTATTAAAGCTAATTATGTCAATATGCTACAAACATACACACGCACAGATATGTTGGTGTAGTGATATGTACAATTAAGAAGGAGTGTTGAGCGAGTAAAAGTTGAAGAGAAAGAGTTTATAGATAGAAAAGACAGTTTATTGAAAGTCACAAGCACACACACACTAAAAGTCAGAAGAAGAAGAATAAGTTTAGAAGAGGCACAGAATTACACAGAGACAGTTACAAATTACAAATTATAAAAATAGGACGCGGCGGATACAATTTACTTTGAATTACGAAGTTAGTTAATAGCGTGTAAGCGTACAGCTGACTGACTCGATCGGCCGGTGCATCGTCCATCGGCGCGGCGCAAGCGCCGCCCCTCTGTGACGTAGTCGTTCGAGACAATGGGACCGGGCAGCGGCCGATCTATTTATTAACTACTAATAATTATGTTTGCGTGTCCGCTTTACATACAAATAAATATGTGTATTATTTTACAATATATTTTTTATATTTATTTATTTTTACAAACTATCTATTTTTTATAATAACATATTATTATTTGTAATTTATATATTTTTTTATTTTTTATATTTATGTAAATATATAATTATGCTACATCACCCCCCTTCAGAGACCGGGTTACGGGCGATAATAGTCGGGAAATTTTACAATGCGGCCCGAGTGTGTTTTCTTAATATTATCACCGGCAAAAGATAACCTCTGATGTTTCTCTCGTGTGTTGTGATGATGAGTGTGAACGTTGGATGGTGGTGTATTGTGATGGTGTGTGAGAGTGTAGGATGGTAGTGTGTTTGTTGGATCACTAAGTATGTAGGCCGGTTTTAAGCGATCTATCGATACTGTAACCTGTTTACCATTTACCATGATTTTGTACACCTTGTCGCTACGTGAAATAACTAAGTGAGGTCCGGAGTATGCTGGTGTTAGGGATCGTTTAGTGGTGTCGTCTCTGAGAAAAACGTGAGATGATGTGGGTAAGTCCTTATAAATGAAACTTTTGGCCTTACCACTGTGGTGTGAGCTTGGCGATGGATGCAAGTTCCGCACAAAACTACGCAACCAAGACAGGTAGTCCGTCATGTCTGCCGTTTCTTCGCTACGAGGATCGAAGAAGTCGCCAGGTAGTCGCAGAGGTTGGCCGTAAACAAGTTCAGCCGGTGAGGCTTGTATGTCTTCCTTGTACGCGCTGCGAATTCCCAGTAAGACAAGAGGAAGAGACTCAACCCAAGGTCCATTACCGTGGCAGGTTATTGCAGCCTTGAGCTGCCGGTGAAACCTCTCCACGAGTCCGTTGCACGCTGGGTGATAAGCCGTGGTTCTCCGATGCTGAAAACCAGCACAGACAGACAAATTTTTAAATAGGGCTGATTCGAATTGTCTGCCCCTATCGGTAACTATATCTGTGGGACAACCAAATCGAGATATCCATCCGCTTAATAAGGCCCTTGCCACAGTTTCTGCGGTTATGTCCATTAGAGGGATTGCCTCAGGCCATCGCGTAAAGCGGTCTACGGCCGTAAGGCAGTATCGGTACCCGTGACATAACGGCAAGGGTCCTATCAAATCGATGTGGACAAACGCGAATCTCAATTGTGGCAGTTTAAAATTTCCCACTGGAGCAAAGACATGCCTGGTCACCTTACTGCGTTGGCAAGCGAGGCAATTGCGTACCCAGCTCCGGCAGTCTTTCCTTACTCCAGGCCACACGTAGCGTTCTGAGACCAACTTGGCAGTAGCATTGGCACCAGGATGACTCAAGCAGTGTAGACTTTCGTATACCTGCCTGCGTAAGTCTCTGGGAACAAAAGGTCTCGGGGTGGTGTTACTGACATCGCAGTACAGCTTATCCCGAGATCCAGGAATTTTCATTTGCTGAAGTTGCAGAGATGTGTTGCCTTTTAACAGCTCTGATAACTCAGTATCAGAACTTTGAGCTAAAGCTATTCTCTCAGGGTCAACAGGTTGGGTGATTTCCTCAATACGCGACAAAGTATCTGCCACCACGTTGTTTTTACCAGATATATGTCTGATATCGGTGGTAAATTGAGCTATCAAATCGAGGTGGCGAAACTGCCTAGGAGAACAATTGTTCTTACGATTATGAAAAGCGAAGGTGAGAGGTTTGTGGTCTGTGTAGACTACGAAGTCGCGAGCTTCTAACATGTGCCTGAAATATTTGATGCTCTCGTAGATGGCAAGCAGTTCACGATCGTAAGGCGAATACTTGATCTGAGCTGGGCTTAACTTACGAGAGAAGAATGCAAGAGGCTGCCATGCCCCCTCCTTCAGCTGCTGAACGACCGCGCCAACCGCTCTATCCGATGCATCAGTGACCAGGGCTAGCTTTGCGTCGCAGTCTGGATGTGCTAACATGGCGGCTTGACAAAGGCTGTTTTTGCAGCTTTCAAAAGCCTCAACTTCCCGTGCTGTCAAGTTGACTGGACTGGAACCCTTGACAGAACCAGATAGTAGTTCGTTTAAAGGTGCCTGGTAAGTCGCTGCGCCGGGAATAAACCTACGGTAAAAATTCACCATGCCTAAGAAACGACGTAATTGTCTTACCGTCGTTGGAATGGGAAATTCCTTAATGGCATCTACCTTAGACGGCAGTGGTGTTGTTCCCTGAGCTGTGATGCGATGACCTAAGAACGTGACCTCAGATACACCGAAGATACACTTAGAGCTGTTTATAACCATACCGTATTCTCGGAGTCTGGTGAAGAGCTGGTGGAGGTGCATCTCGTGGGTCTGTTGGTCTTTTGAAAATACGAGGAAATCGTCCAGGAAAGCATATGTGAAGTCAAGACCTCTGAGCATTTCGTCGACAAAACGCTGAAACGTCTGTCCGGCGTTACGAAGTCCAAACGTCATGTATGGAAATTCATAAAGTCCGAACGGCGTTGTAATAGCGGTCTTCGGAATATCCTCTGGATTCACCCTGATTTGGTTGTACGCCTTTTCCAGATCTATTGTGGAGAATACAGTACAGCCGGAGAGGCTGTGAGTGAAGTCCTGTATGTGACGGATGGGATACCTGTCTGGAATCGTGCGAGCGTTGAGCATCCTATAGTCGCCACAAGGTCGCCAGCCGTCATTTTTCTTTGGCGCTAGGTGTAAAGGCGATGCCCATGGTGATTCGGAAGGACGACAGATACCACTTTGCAACATGGTTTCAAATTCAGCCTTCGCAATTTTAAGCTTGTCTGGTGCTAGCCGGCGAGGTGTACAAAATACTGGTGGTCCAGATGTTGTTTTAATGAAGTGCATCGTATTGTGTGAGTGTGTACGGTGTATGCCAGGTGGGCGAGTAATATCGGGGTACTGTCGTAGTATGTCGTGGTATGCAGAATTACCAGAGATTACCTTTACCGATGATATTACGTCTGCTGAATGGGCAGATGAAGCCGGGGACGTAAGCGTAGTTGTGTTGTCGATAAGACGCTGGTTTCTGCAATCAACAATTAAATTGTAATAAGACAAAAAATCCACGCCTATTATCGCCTTCGTAACGTCCGCAACAATAAATCTCCAAGTAAAGTCACGGCGTAACCCTAAGTTTAAATTTAAATTAATAAAACCGTAAGTATAAATTTGTGTACCGTTTGCCGCACTTAACTCGAACTTCGTTTTCTCACGTCGTCCTGATAAGGCTGATCGGGGGAAAACGCATAGATCGCTGCCGGTGTCCACTAAAAATTGGTTTTTGGTTCTGCGATCGGTCACGAATAAGCGGCCGGTACTCGGGCAATCACTGGCCGCCATTACTGATCGCCCTTTGCGTTTCCCGACGCTCGGTAGTCACATGGCGGTATACACTTTTTAGCACGTTCGCCGAAATGTTGATGGTACCAGCAGTGCGATGAAGATTTTGATCGCGTAGAACTCGAGCGATGACGACTGCGGTTCCGGTATCTAGACCGTCCGCGCTCTCTCGACATCCTTTCTATTTTTTCGGTTAAACTAGCGACTTGTTTAGCCAGGGCTGCAATTTCGGTATTTTCACTGCTATTACTTGTGACGGCTGATGTTGACGCCATTTGAGGTCCGACCACGTCGCTAATTCGGTCAGCTAATTCCGCCAGATCGTCCATCGTGCTTCTCGATTGCGAGGCAATAATTGCTTGCATATTATGTGGGAGTCGACTTGCCCATATAGTGCGCAGGAAGTCTTCTGGTACTCCAGGTCCAGCTAAGTTCGTAAGATGCCTGTAGAACTGTGAAGGTTTTCTGTCTCCTAATTCCTCGTGCATGAGGAGCTGTTTTAATTTCTTCTCCTTGGAAGCAGATAATCTTTTTATCAACTCGCTTTTTAGCCTTTCATATTTATTAGTAGTTGGGGGGTAGGTGATTATGTCCTCCACCTCGCAAGCATATTGAGGGTCCAAATTCCCCGTTACATAATAAAACTTGGTCTCGTCAGTTTTTATATTTGACAGAGCAAACTGTGCTTCCATCTGGGAGAACCAAAGAGCTGGTTTCTCGGCGTAAAATGGTGGGATTCTTACACCAACCCGAAATGATTCACACGTGGTCTCACCCGCATGTTCCGGAACGTTCGGTGCCATTTCGGTGCGTGCTTTAGGCTCGCTCATCTTGCTTGTGTTCTTCGGGGTCACCAGTTGTAGTGATATGTACAATTAAGAAGGAGTGTTGAGCGAGTAAAAGTTGAAGAGAAAGAGTTTATAGATAGAAAAGACAGTTTATTGAAAGTCACAAGCACACACACACTAAAAGTCAGAAGAAGAAGAATAAGTTTAGAAGAGGCACAGAATTACACAGAGACAGTTACAAATTACAAATTATAAAAATAGGACGCGGCGGATACAATTTACTTTGAATTACGAAGTTAGTTAATAGCGTGTAAGCGTACAGCTGACTGACTCGATCGGCCGGTGCATCGTCCATCGGCGCGGCGCAAGCGCCGCCCCTCTGTGACGTAGTCGTTCGAGACAATGGGACCGGGCAGCGGCCGATCTATTTATTAACTACTAATAATTATGTTTGCGTGTCCGCTTTACATACAAATAAATATGTGTATTATTTTACAATATATTTTTTATATTTATTTATTTTTACAAACTATCTATTTTTTATAATAACATATTATTATTTGTAATTTATATATTTTTTTATTTTTTATATTTATGTAAATATATAATTATGCTACATTGGTGTATTTATAGAGTTTCACTCGTATTTGCTAATATTTGTCGACCAATTCAAATATTCGTGACAAACGGTACACTGTAAAATGAATGCCAATGAAATTTTTTTGTCTACAGATTCACGTTAAATATAAAATAAGATAAATTAAAGTAATAGTTAAGCTTAGGCTTGATGTAGAGACACTTCTCTTGGTGGAAGAGGCTAATTACAAGTACGTCTTGGTACCACTCATTCATCATATATTATACCACCTCTCTCTCTCTCTCTCTCTCCTGTACATTTATTATTCCCACCATGGTGGGGTCTGCCTTCCTAGTCGTTTGCTTCCACTTCGCTCTATTCGACGTATCGTTTTCAGTAACATTGCAGTGACTAAGATCTATTATATATTATATAAGATATATCATATATTCCACCACCAAACAGCATTAAATATTGTTGTGTTTCAGTTTGAAGAGTGTGTAACTTGTGTAATTACAGGCACGAGGGACATAAAATCTTCGTTTCCAAGTTTGGTCGTATATCGAAGATGTATGCGCATTGGTGACCAGTAACCATCAGGCTGAATTGCCTATCCGACTTCCAGCAGACCTAGATAAGTGGCTTTTACGTTAATAATAATCAATTTCATACATTGATTATTATTTTCTATTAAAGGGCTCTGTATTGTAAAAAATGACAATTCATTCATTTCAACTATATAATATCAAAAAATCCTGATTTAGAACGTCTCTGTTAAGTAATATAACATTGTCACCCTAGCGTGACATCACGCGCCGCCCCCAGGGGTAAGTAAATTTGATAATGTACACGAACCTAATACAAAAGAAACGTAAATGTAACATACAACACGAAGTACTCGCTAATATTGTGTTATTTGTACAAAATGAGGTTAGAATATTAAGATTATTCTAGAATGTTCCAGTTATAGACTTCGTGACTTGAATAATTTGTTATATTGTTAACTAAACTACGAATTAGAATTAAATGTTATCACGAATTTTCAAACAATTTTGTGAAATAACCGCAACACTAGCTACCTACTGGAAGTAGGAGTTTGTTGTAATGGACAAACATACAAAAAGAAACATATCATTTTTTGGGCAAAAACCTTCCCGAGACTCACCAAATTTTTATCAAAATCAATTCAATATTTTAGATATGCGTAGAGGATGAATATGCAAAGTTTCTATTACTTACTGTCTTGCTAGACATAAATAAAATAGCTCTATTAATATGCATGGTACTAATATAATTTATAACTTGTATTATTCAGGGATAATGTAGCTTTCTACCATTGAAAAAAATTTGGATTTGGATCATTAGTTCCAGAGATTACTACATACAAACAAACAAATTTGTACCTCTTCATGATAATACTTTAGATTGATGGGGTTGAGGGTAAAAAGTATTTTTGGATACAAAAGTGTTGTCAATTAGCCGTGGTGACAAATGTTTCTACAATACCATAAAGCTGGCAACAAAAAATACTCCTACACTTGTTCTATTCGGATGAAACTTTGTAAAATTTTTATATGCAAAGTTAGAGTGCATAATTAACCGACTTCAAAAAAAGGAGGAGGTTATCAATTCGTCTGTTTGTTTTTTTTTTCTTTTTACAGTATAGATAGGCGGACGAGCACGTGGGCCTGGACCTGAACCTGATGGTAAGAGGTCACCAACGCCCATAGACATTGGCATTGTAAGAAATGAAAACCATCGCTTACATCGCCAATGCGCCACCAACCTTGGGACCTAAGATGTTAGGTCCCTTGTGCCCGTAATTACACTGGATCACTCACCCTTCAAACCGGAACACAACAATACTAAGTATTGCTGTTAAGCGGCAGACTATCTAATGAGTGGGTGGTCACCACCCAGACGAGCTTGCACAAAGGACTACCGGGTATTATTTCACCTCGTTCCTATCACATACAAATAATAATTAAAATAGTAGTCACAGTAAATACATTCATTATATAATCGAGTAGGCGGACCGGTGAGTCAAGATCGTAGGTGCAGGTTCGATGTCGGGTGAAGTCATCCGACCAGTTGGAAAGGCTCAAGGCTTATGAATGAACATGCCCTAATTTAGTATATTATTAATATATACTTTATATTTATTAATAATAAAATTTGTTTATGTTATGAGTTTACAATTTTTAAAGTATACTAAAAAAATTATTAATTAAAACGTATAAAGGGAATCCGAGAATAATTAGTCTTTTTCTATAGCAGAGGTAGGTGGACGAGCATATGGGCTATCTAATGGTAAGTGGGGGTCACCAGCGCCCATAAACAATGGCATTGTAAGAGATGTTCGCTTACATCGCCCATGCGCCCCCAACCTTAGGAACAAAGGTAACATAGCAATACCAAGTACCTACTGTAAATAAATTTTAAAATTAAAAACAAAACATATTATAAAGAGCCGATAAGAAGCTCAGTATTTAATCTTTATCATCTATCGACGTATGTATTTCATCTATCAAATCTTAACTAATATATAAAGCTGAAGCGTTTGTTTGTTCGATCCGGCTAATCTCAGGAACTACTGGTTCGAATTCAAAAAATATCTTGTGTTGTATAGTCCTTTTATCGAGGAAGGTTCTAGGCTGATTTTTATTCATTATATTTTGACGTGACAACGTCTAATAAATCGATGACCGCTGGCTGCATGCACGAAAAAGGATGACTCATTGTCCCGTTACGCTGATTGTACGCTTGCGCCGCATCTATCTCTCTATCACTCGATTGCAGTCATTTCATCAATGTTTTGTTATGACATTGTCACGTTAAACTATCGTCCGTAAACCGACTTTACAGACAACCATTTTTATATTAATTATACGCGGGTGAAACCGCTGTGCACAGCCAGTGAATAATAATCATAGAAGAAATACATATGTACTCTGAGAGGGGACCTTATAACTTAATAGCGATTTCTTCGAAACACCAAAACGGGTTGGAATTTTCTAATAAAATGATGGGCAGGTGATTTCTCAGTGGACTGCCTAGTTGATCTTAGAAGTAAGGCTGAGAACTCGAGAGCCTGCGTCCAATTCCTGTATCGATTCGATAAAATATTGTTGAATTTTTCTTTCGTTTGTAGCGTTTTAGACTATTTTCAGTTCTCTCAGAACCTCAACTGTTGCAAGAGATCTCTTACTGTGACTGTGGTAAGTTCTTTGTACACTTTTTTGTTTTCGTTTTTATTTAGTTAATATATTTGAGCACTACAATATGTCCTGCGTAGCTCTCCATTGAGAGGGCCTCCGTGACCGAAACCCGTCAAGAGGATAATCATTTAGTGAACCATTCGAAAGTAATAAAATAAATTCTAATTAACAACCATTAATCTAGCAAGGGGCCTTGTATTGATTAGAATTAGACAATCGTGGTTAACTAAACCTATCAACTATATGGTCGTGTAGGTGGACCTCTCGCGTACAGAGTAAATGGACACTAGAGAAATAATATAAACTTGCAATAAAGTATCATCCTAATAGTGGTTGGAGAGGACAGACTGAAAACTGAATAAGTAAATATTAATTATTATTTGAACATGAATAGAGTTTCATGATTGTCCTTTTAATTCATTAGTTTATACACGATTTTATTTATCACACCCGATGGCGCCATTATTAAATATTAAACAAAGACAATATAGGTATCTCACAAATAGACTATTTCTAAGTATTTCAATATCCAAGTTGCCATCAAAGTTTTATTGGAACGGAGTTCTTATACACGGCTTACAGTAGAGTGAAATGGCAGTGGCCCCAAGGTCACGTCATATAACGAAATAGTGTTTATACTGCGCCTATGAAATGCTACAAAATGTGATGCGTTGGGCGTTCAAATTTAGATCGATAAAAAGAATGCTAAGGTGCTGTTTGGTGTGACAAAAAATCAAGGAAAATTAAAAAAAAACAGCCTGAGTCGAATTAATATCGTGTAGAACTTTGTTCCTGACGGGGGTTCCCTGACCGCACTTTTTTTTTGTCATTTTATGTAAATAGTACTATGTATGTATATTATTTTAGCTTTGAGTGGTGTTTCCAGGCTACTTATTTTGATTCTTCCCAAATTTAAGCGTTAGTCAAAATTGACGTTTGAGTATGCAAAATTTTAAGTTAAAGGCGTGTCAAATAATTGAGTTGCACTTAAATATACGAGTAACGTTTCCGTATTCGGCCATAAGATATTTTTAACAAGCTGTTGGAACCGGTATGTAGATGCCTAGAGTAATATTTGAAGACTGATTATTATTACTTGTATAATTGAATAAATTGTATTTTGATACAAAAAACCACATAAAAAACTATTTGTTTACCAATAACGTCTCTATTATCAAGCTAACCTGTGTCGCCACGCGTGGGCGATGTGAAGTATTCCTATCCTATTTACAAGCAATCAAAAAACAGGAAAACAATCTTTATCACGAGCTGTGAAGGGTCAAAATCAATTACACCGCACTCGAAATAGAATTTAAGCCTATAAAACCGGTTTGTATGAACATTTGTCTTCATTTACTCTCTAAACAATATCTGACGCATCTGAGATCTTATTAAAGATATTTTAAGCTACATTTAAGGAGCTTAACTGTGAAAGACTAAAAAGGGTCACTCGCACTACACGTACATATTAAGGACTTCCTCGTTTGTGTAGTCGCTACTCGCTAGCTTTCTTATAAAGATGAAAGAAGTTACATAATATAAAGATTTCAAAATCAAATGACGAAGTTGTTGGGTTTTTTCAAAAATGCTCGTTCCCAGCTTCAGAAATCACGTAAAGCTTTGATTGATAGCGTTGTATTTTTTTAGGAATATGTCAAATCTTTAAAAAATGATATTTTGTCTATGGTCTCAGTATTCTTGATAATATAGTATTGACACTTGACAGTCATCCACAAGGCTACGTGTAGGTCTATTAGACTATGCGTAAGGATAGAAATATACATATATAAAAAGGAGATTAAAAAATCTAGGACAGACATTTGTGTGCATGAACATGTCTGTTTGTCCTGGGTTTGAGTGCAATATAAGTATGTATTTACAAAAGCAAAGTAGTATATGTAAGTATATCAGTTGTCTGGTTTCCATAGGACAAGCTCTGCTTAGTTTGCGATCAGATGGCCGTGTGTGAATAATGTCCCAGGATATTATTATTATTTGACATACCTATTCTATATATTTCCAAATACAAAAAAAAAAATCAATAAAAAAACGTATTCTCAGTTGAATGTAATCATATACATTTTCATATTTATTTCATATAAAACTACTATATACATTTCTTAATGCGTCAATGATTTTGGGCGTTGGTGACCAAGAACATTTGCCGACATATTTAAAAAAAAACGTCTTTTTAACTGCATAGTTCGACATATCTCTAATAGATGTGCACTGCGTATTGGTTAAACCAACTTTACAATATAATTCATCGGTACCAAATCCACCCACTAGTCGATTCTATACGGCCATATTAGGCGAGATTAGTTCGCATGTGTCAGAGCCCATCTTATTCAGATAATTGTATTGTTACACAACAAAACCTAAACAAAGATATTTCTTTAAATTCGCCACACATTAAGTACACTTCACTTTTTTATTTTTAATCTTTATATAATTTCTATGGTAGGGTTTGGTACACGTCTCTCTGTGTTTGTGTGTATGTTAGGTGTGTGTCATCATCACATCAGATATTCTACCGCTAAACAGCAATACTTATAGTATTATTGCGTTTCGATTTGAAGGGTAATTGAGCCAGTTTAAGTACAGTAATAGCCTGTGAATGTCCCACTGCTGAGCTAAGGCCTCTTCTCCTTTTTTGAGGAGAAGGTTTAGAGCTTATTCCATCACGCTGCTCCAATGCGGGTTGGCAGAATACACATGTGGCAGAATTTGAATGAAATTTGTCACATGCAGGTTTTTCCTCGCGATGTTTTCCTTCACCGTCAAGCACGAGACGAATTATAAACTCAAATTAAGTACTTGAAAATTCAGTGGTGCCTGTGGTTTGAACCCACGTTCATCGGTTAAAATTCACGCGTTCTAGCCACTAGGCCATCTCGGCTTACTACAGGTGTAAGGGAAATAACAGCTTAGTTCCCCTAGTGGCACATCGGTGATGTGAGGTATGGTTAACATTTCTTACATCGTCAATGTCTATGGGTCGTGCTGACTAAATCAGGTGGGTCGATTGCCCGTCCTTTAACATACAAAATACTAGACTAGCAGTGAATAACTGCTAGCATTCTTGCCAAGACTTCAAGCAGCCATGACCATGGGCGTAGTCAGATTGGATCAGCGCATCCCGTTCGGCCCCGTAAGGAAATCCGGTGCCCTACCCATGAAAACGATTCGAAATAATGGATTACAAATTATTTATAGATTAATTTTATTGGAGAGCGATGATGGCCCCGTTGATAAAATATGTTGGATATTAGTTTTCATGTGTTTTAGTAAAAGGAAAATATCGTGAGGATACCTGTACGTACCAAAGGACACCCATCAACATGTTTAGCCATCAAGGAAAAAAGGATATTGAAGGAAAAGAAAGAAAGGATATCGAATAGAATACGTTTCGGTCATCTGTGTCTACAGACGGAGAACTTGTAAGGACTTTTGAATCGTTATCTAATATGATTAAATTAGCATAAAGGATGGATGGAATTCGATTCCCACCCAGGACAGATATTTGTGTGCAAGTGCATGTCTGTCTGTCCTGAGTCTGGGGTGTAATTTTATCTATATAAGTATGTATTTACAAAAGAAAAGTAGTATATTTCGTATATCAGTTGTCTGGTACGAGCTCTGCTTAATTTGTGATCAGATGGCCCTGTGTGAATAATGTCCCATGATATTATTATTATTATTTATCCCCGCTTGTCACAAATATGTACTCTCAAGGTATCCACTATGTGGGTGTGCCAATAATTATGTATCCGGTTTAAATGCTAACAAAAGATATTGTAGAGTGATAAGATTATTTATTTTTTTTCATACTTGGTGTGAAACTTAAATATAGATAATAAATCCATTTTTTGTTAATCTCGATTACATAAGAATAAATTATTGTCAATATATTATTTTTTAATACTAAAGTCTCGTATATCTCTTTATGTATTTTATTTGACACCCTAGTTGGTCTAAAAGATTTACGGCCGAATACTGAAACGTCATTCAAATATGAAGTGGAACTTAATTATTTGAGACACCGTTAATTTAAAATTTCGCATACTAAATTTGAAATTAATGGCGTTCCAAAATAATTAAGTCCCACTTAATATTTGAATGACGTTTCAGTATTCGGCCAATAAAGTCGCAGATCTCGAGAGTCTATTCCCAGGCCCAACCCAATATATTTGGGATTATCTGTCGTCGTCTATCTGATCAATAGCAGACATAAGTTTGGAAGTTGGAAGTGTTAAAACTCCTCCCCCCAGGCCTCAGTGAGCACGTAAAGGTTAAGCTAAACAGCTGTTACCGTTTCTTAAGTATGGTTAGTTACAAGTTAGGCATATTTCTCACATTCAATATAAGTTAATACATGTTAAATAAGTACCCAAGTTACTTACTTAACGTTAAATAAGTTAATAATTACGTTTAAGACAATCAATCTTGAAACACAGACGGACAAAGAGATTTTCCGCGAGGGTTGAAATGAAAAAGAACACTACACACCCTATTACCCAAGCACTGCGTAATAAGTCTATTATATAAGGAGAGAACAAAAAGTCCCAGTTCAATATCTAGCTTATTTCCCGTTGCTATGGCAACGCAGCATCCAGAACCGAATGCGTGAGGGAGAAATAGATATACCATCCCTTTCTAGCCCGTGTAAAATAATTGAAGAGCCCTAACCACGCCCTTGCTGACAAACCTGGGTGGGTTGAAGGGCCAACTACACCACTGATAGTTAAACATCAGTTGATTAGAGTTTAAGAGCAAGCGAAATCAAATTCTTGAACAGTTAACAAACTACTTTTGAAAGTAAATGATAGCTTAGTAATAATAACTACTTTGAGGACAAAGAAAACGTATAAACTAAGTATTGAGACTTGTTTTCATTAGAGCTGTAGGGCTGTTCTGTAAGGACAAACTCGAAACTCATCATCACCGCAAATACAATCGTAAAATGATTATTAGCATAATTAATATACAAAAAATAATTTATATAAGAAAAAGATAAATAATTTTACTTTTATATATCTCCAACTGATTTATATAGCATGTAAATCTCAATAAAAACTATATTCTTACTTGCTTAGAATATAAATCGTAAAGAAGTGATCGACAGACGAACTAACTGTATTCAAAGGATATCCAGTCTTAATGGCTCAACTGTCTAGCGATGTGAAAGCAACGGGTTCATGCCCCGGAGCTATTACCGAACCCAATCCGAGAACAAGTTTTACACTAAAACACTTGAAGACTAGACTCACTTGAATTCTATTTATTTAAAAACTACTCAACTCTTTCGGTAGTAAGCTTAGTAAAGCTTTCAGGCATTTTCTTCCGACATCTTCTACAATCATCGTCATATTTCAGCCAATTTAAAAAATAATTTAGTAAGTAATTACACGTAAACCTTCATTACGATTCACTTCGTCGTGAAAACCGTATGAGAATACGTTTGGAAGTTTTCGAGTTTATCGCATTCAGACATACAGACAGACGCAGCTCGGGGAAAGCTTTTTTAAGCATGTATGTGAAAATCACATAACAGTTCTATTGTTCAATTTACACATCAATATTTGTACATATTGTACAAATAAAGCATTATTTGTTATTATGTTCATCTATTTAAATATATGAAAAAAATAATAATAACTAAAATATAGATAGGTAAATGGGCCATGGACAAAGGCACTATGCAAACTTGCACATAGACTACTCTTCAAGAAAAACTATACATATATAAAATGTTTGACCAAATAATAAAGTAATCGAAGATTAAATAATGGCTAAACTCTGGTTAAGCTACGGTTCACCGGCTCATCCCGTTCCCAGACTGTATTGATCTCTGGAGCGACGACCTAGCTCATATACATAGGTCTCGGCTATAGTTCATGCGGCTCTTTTACAAATTAAATCGACGAGAGCCATCGTGTTCAGGTTACGTCAGACGTAAATTATTAAGAACACGAACCAAAGAGATTTTATATTAAATTCATTTTGTAAATTATCGTGGTATTCTAAATTTGAATATTTGAATGCTGCTATAATTTGTTGCCAGAAGCAAAAAGACAAGATTTTGGAATTAAGTAAGGTTTAGCCGAAAATATGATTAACTAAATTTATCGATACAAATGTAAGGATAATAACGTAGCAACTAAAATACATTATTTACTGCAATATAGCTAGGTAAGAAAATAAATTAAAAAATACAATTAGAGGCATATATAAGTCGTTTTATTGACGTCTTAGTTCTTAGATATATTATATACATAATTTTCTTTTATTTAATTTGTTATCTATATATAATTTTATACTATAATTATATAATACACATTATACATAAGTGCTTTATTAGAATGTAGTTATGTGCAGTTTATTGTAATACTCTTCTTCGTTTTATGTATTACTTAGTTTCTCCCTTGAATATTAATTGCATCTAGCTGTTCTCTTGCAAAGCTTCATTCACCAAAGGTTGTCTGTGTTAAATAAATAATAAATATTTTTTATTTATTTCAGTGAGAAAGCAAACAAATTTATTGTTTTTTTACTAAGGCAATGTTTAAAGGTGTTTTAAATGATAATATAATTTTGAATTCTGAATTTAATTTACAAAAAAGGCGAGTCTACGTGTAACCAAATCCCGGTCAGTAACAGATGTTCGCAAAGCAATTTCTTAATAGTTTATGGTAGTAGACACTGGTCTTGTCTTATTCAGCCATGCGTTATATTCGGCGAACAGTTTAAATATTCCAAACTTCTTATTGTATTCTGATACATCCATACCATAAGAGAAACCGTTACACAGACTAAAAATAATTTAAAATATTAAAATAAGCACTGACTGTCAATGTAACTGGGGCATTATTATTTTCATATTGAAGGATTTTAGTATGATTACTAATATTTCCAATATTAGATAAATTTTAATTGTTTGTAATTTTGAAGGTAATTGTTTATGAATCATTTCTTATTAAATTATTGACATGTTAGTCATTTTTTCGTATTTTGTTTATATTATCGATACATTTATTATACAAGTTTGAGTCTAGTGAGTATTTATAATATTAAATTTGGTCGATGGGTTATTGTTTATATTTAACTTGGATACCGCATACTGATTTTTGAAACGGCCACAAAATATTTTCCAGATATTTTCAATAATATTTTCAAAACAAGTATGGGAAATTATAAATGTTTTTAAACACGAATCTTGTGAATTTGAAATTATCTGAATAAATCAAAAGAATTCCACCCGTAAGTCCTTGAGCCTGAAGTCTCTTTTACGGT
Organism: Nymphalis c-album; assembly: GCA_963151315.1. Classification (NCBI taxonomy): domain Eukaryota; kingdom Metazoa; phylum Arthropoda; class Insecta; order Lepidoptera; family Nymphalidae; genus Nymphalis; species Nymphalis c-album. Next base: position 8,288,613 of record OY720610.1, read on the forward strand.
ACCATAAATCAGGCATTGGCCTCCACCCTTCTTAAGGATACTTATGTTCCATAGTTGAAGGATAAATTAATTTATATTAACTATATAATATATTGGCGTAAACGTCAGTAATAATGTATCTCACTGTACTATACTACTATTATAGTAATCATTTGTTTTTAAGTTTGTGGCTATGCTATGCTATATATGTTGTTTCTTATATAAGTAAATAATATACTGTTACATAGAGAAAATAATAAAATGTACCTTGTACCTGTAATAAAACACTAAGCAAACTGAATGATTAAGCCCGTCGAATAATAAAAAGTAAACTAGGTACCTATATGTTTGTCAAATCATGAAAATAACTAAAATGTCTATGGTTGCTTTTTTTTATAGCCCGGGATGGCAAATGACTCTACTCCACCTGATGGTAAGTGGTAGTAGAGTCCAAACGCGACGACGGTAGTGCAGTCGGGAAAAAATATCTGCACTAGCCGCCCCCGCCTTGCCGGCCCGCAAGATGCCTCTTCACGCCTCGTTTGAAGGAACCCAGGTCATAAAAGGAGGGGAACACGTGTGCTGGTAAAGAATTCCATGTTTTGGAGGTGCGACAAAGAAAAGAGTTATTCATGCGCGATGGAATTGATGTCACAGTTAAGCGGTGATATCGAGAGCCAGCACGCGCATGTCGCATAAATCTGTAATAATTAACCAGTAAATAGGCGATTGTTAAATAAAAAAGACACATGGGCAATAATACCAATTACAATAGGCTATAGGATAGGATTAATTCAATGACCGATGAATGAATGGATTGGTAATATCAATGTATTAAAAACTAATAATGTCACAGACAATATATCAAAATTAAATATCTATGTTGGCGACGGCAAAGTTTAATGAAATAGCTTCAAGCGACTATAAAGTTAAAGTCATTGTTAAATCTGAGCTTAGCTTAGCTTCCATTCAGCAAATTGTCAATGCAGTGGAGCTAGGAGCTCTGCGCTAACGAAACCTAATGCTACTAAGGTACAAGCTGTAATGGCGAGATATTTATATTATTTGACAGCTGAATTAGTTAAATAGAAAGGCTAAATTCTAGAATTGTAATCCTTTGAGGAAAGGGATGAATATGAGCGTCATAGCGGTCATTATAAATAGTTTTAATACCAGGTCTTAAGGTGAGTATCGATAAAAATAAACTTTAGTTTATATATCCTTAGGTTGATTTTTTATCGTACAAACCAACAACACATTCAACGCTGTTACGTTTACGATATTAATAGAGAATCAATGTTTAAAAAGCCCGCTCTTTTCGTGGGTCCTTTTAAGGCAAATGTGTGTTATTTATTTCTTTTCCGATCTTATGGTAGTTTCTAATACTGTGTCGAATAAAAAAAATTGATTTCATTTGATTTAAAAGAATGAAGCAAAAAAGGATAGCTTACAGCATAAATTTAATGGTGAAACATTTATCACAATATATCAAATATCTATAGCTATAATATACAACTCGTGTCTAAACTTGCCGCGTCGCGTAATAAAATATAATGTTCAGCATTGCGGCAGTCAGTAACGAGAAAATCTACCACTTTAGTATAAAAAAATACATTTATTTCTTAACGTTTGTTAGGATTTTTTCGGTTAAATGCGTTTAGAAAGCGTGCAGGTTTTCGATTCGATTTGTTATGACTTGATTCGTGTGAATTTTGGCTGTTAGTTTATCATATTTCGCATAAACCATTCGATCTGGTGGTAGGGCCGTGTTTTAGCTCGTCTGGGTACTTCCCACTCATCAGATATTCTACTAAGTACTGCCTGTACTGCACTACTGTTGTGTTCCGGTTTGAAGGATAAGTGAGCCAATGTAATAAACAAGGGACATAATATAATTACTGTTGTGTTCCGGTTTGAAGGATGATTGAGCCAATTAAATCAGGAACAAAGGACATAACATAATACAATCATGAGATCAAGAATGATCCAATATCAGTGTCTGGAACTACCCAGGTCAACTCACACTTCAAAACGAAACACAGCCACTCTGTGTTGATGTCTGTCGTTAGATTAATTGATGATTGATTTAGTGGTGCGATTTCGACGAATCGGTTTGATAGCTTCTCGAAAATCAACTATTAATTCAACTTCACAGAAAACAAAAGCGCTTGTGTGTAAAAGGATATACAACGAATGACTTCTTAGATGATTGCACACCTTGGGAATGAAACGATTGCCTCCAGGGTGTTTCAAATAAGAAAAATAGTATACTGTTATTGTTTAAATTGCCTGTATTGTAAAGATGAGATATAAAAAAACCCGCTGAGTTTCTTTCGCCGGTTCTTCTCAGGTCTGAGGTGTTTTTCTCCGGACCGGTGGTAGATTTATGACAAACATAGTTACGTGTAACGCTTGAATCTATACTATAATATATAAAGCTGAAGAGTTTGTTTGTTTGATCCGGCTAATCTCAGGAACTACTGGTTCGAATTGAAAAATTATATTTGTGTTGTATTGTCCTTTTATCGAGGAATGCTCTAGGCATATTCATTATATTTTTGTTAATTATACGCAGGTGAAACCGCGGGGCACAGCTAGTGTTGAATAAAGATTTTTGACTTTGACTTTGACACATATCACGTCCGTTCTGCGGTTAGTCTCGAGTTTGTTCTTACAGAATCGCCCAACTGACAATAAAACGCCTTTTTTAGCTATATTATTTAGCAATCGGTTAAAATGTCAAATATATCGATTAAAATTATTTATCATTGAATTCGTTTTTTATTTCGCTAGGAAATCACTGCAATGTGATTGAATATATAAGTACGTAAAAATAAATTGACATTTATCCACCAATGTTTATATAATTAAAACTAAACATATATGTTTAATTCCATCCCCATCACCTCGATGTCTGGAAATCCACAACAGTGCGTTTCTTAAGGCATTTCCTGCCTCGCACAATCACTCTGTGGAACCAGCTTTCGCCGGCGACTTTTCCGAACCGATATGACATAAAAACCTTCAAGAAGAGAGCGTACTCTTTCCTCCAAGGCCGGCAACGCACCTGCAAGTCCTCGGATGTTGCAGGTGTCCATGGGCGGTGGTAGTCACTTTCCATCAGGTGAGCCTCCTGCTCGTTTGCCCCCTCTTACATAAAAAAAAAAAAAAAATATGTGTATATTAGTTTAACTACATATGTTAAAAATAAATATTAAGAAAACAGTAATATTTAGATATTAGGTAGGTACCTATACGTTACAAGTTCGAAATAAACCAATCAATTTTAATTATGCGTTAATTTAACAAGTTAAATTGTACGTGGGCGCCACTTACTCGAGTCAACTTAGTAACGAAACAATTATTTATCCTTTTCTCGTCTTTTACATTTGAAAACAGAATAATTTTAATATGATTTGAAACGAACAATTGTAATTAATTATAATAGAACATTCATTAAACATTAAACTGCTCTTAAACATTTAAAAAACACACAATGCCATAGTTTATTATAGTACAGTATATAGTAACAGCCTGTGAACGTCCCACAGCTGGGCTAAGCTCCTCTCCTCTTTTGAGGAGGTTTTTGGACCACGCTGCTCGAATGCGCGTTGGTGGAATACACATATGACAGAATTGAAAGAAATAGTGAAATTAGACACATGCAGGTTTTGACGCGATGTTTTCCTTCACCGTCAAGCACGAGATGAAATATTTTTTTTTACACAAATTAAGCAAATGATTAGTGTTACTTGTCTGGGTTTGAACCCACGGTCATCGGTTAAGATTCACGCGTTCTTACCACTGGGCCATCTCGGCTTTAACTATTAACATATCAATATTAAAGATAAAATCAATATAAAAAATATTACTGACGTTAGAACAGATGTCCTTTGTATATTTTTCAAACATCGATTTGTTTGTATTGTTTATGGCCAATGACGCGTGGCGCCGGCAGAGACAAGCTCCATTTTTTTTCGCTAACAACAGATTGCATCATAGCAATTACGACTGAAATAAACTGCTACGAGACAGCTTAAAATATGTTTAAGGACAATTCATTTCAATCTATTTTAAATGGGTACTAATGGGGTAATTAAGGCATTATATTAGTTCTAACAAAGTTACAAAAATAAGCAAATTTTAATTATATCTTTGCCAATTATTAGGCTATTATAATATGTATGTTATATTATTTCAATGATCGTAAATGGTATTTTTTCTAGCAACCTTTTTTTTCTTTCTTTTTTTTTCTTTCTTTTTTTTTCTTTAGCAATTACTGATACTCAATAAAAGCCGAAATGATCCGAAGATTACGGGTTCAAACCCTCGTCAAATTTAAGGTTTTTAATTCATTTGGGCCAGCCGGTGAAAGAAAACATCGGTAAAACCTGTATGATCCTATATCCTCCAACACGTATTGGGACAGCGTGATGGAGTTAGCTCCAAACCTTGTCCTCAAAAAGGAGAGAATACCTTAGCCCAGCAGTGGGACCTTTACAGGCTAGTAATTTATGTAATCTCAATCATAATTCAATAACCTAACGAAAAGTGAGTGATCGCAGGTTTTATACTTATTATTATTATTTTTTTTAATATATAAGCAAGCCCTTGACTGTTATCACACCTGATGGAAAGTGAGCCTATGGTGGAAAGCGTGAGGTGACTATTCACTCTAGACTTGAAGGTACCCATATCGTAGGTGTAGGGAAATTCGGAGGTTTCCAACCTCTGGAATACCCTTCCGAGGTATTCCAGACTGGCGGTGCGTATCACAAAAGATGACGCAAATTGTTTCGTACGTGTTTTAGGTGCGTCAACTACGTACGGGTGCAGATCTTTTTTTTACAATTAAAATACCTAACAGAAGAATTATATAAAACTACAGATATATTAAACACGTAATCATTTAAAATTTAATTCAAAAAGATTTTTATTTTATCTATTGACCTCGTCTTATCATAAATAACATTTGTGTTACCATCAATTTTGTTGAAGACATTAAAGGTGTACTTCCTCACGCATGTCTAGCGGCAATTTGTACTGATCGAAAACGTAAATGATGGCTTACATTCATCATCCGCCACGGTCGCCCACATTACTTTCTTTCCTTATTTGTTATATAATTTTTTTTAAAACTTCTTTAATGTTGTTTTTGTAAAATGATTCAGATTCATATTTATTATGCGTTATGTTTCAACACATTATCTTAAACAGGCTACTAGATACATATTATTATACCTACGTATATATTTCATGGTTCATCGTGTGATAAATGCTTTATTCATATTTCAGTATATTTTTTTCTTTAGAGCGCCTTGTGGTTGTTGCTGATTTCATAAAACCGCAAAACAATCATGAATGAAGTTATGTATTTAAATTGAGCTAGTATTATTTCTTTAAAAACAAATTATATTAGTATATTTAAACTTGACTACTACATAAATATCCAAGAATAAAACTTGTAATTTCATATTTTTGTCATATAAGACCGTGGTTAATACAGATCTCGCCTAGTGGCGCCATCTAGTAACTGTTTGATACAACCTACAGCCATTATAAGCTTCCATTCCAGGTAGCATAAATTCTAATTCAGATCTTTTTGGATCTAGTAAATAATATCCAGCACATTATTTGAGCTAAAATTTCATGTGATCAATTCATTGATATTAAAAAAATCTCTTAGTGCCATTGTTTTCCTTGTATTAATCTATATTCAACAAACTTTTTAATGTTTTAATCACTAACATTTTAAGTTATAAAATATACATAATAAAACTTATTAGTCTAGTGCTAGTCTGTCCTGAAGCTCTGGGGTTTAATTCCAGGTCAGACAGTTATTTTAATTTTTAACCCAATCAATACTTTGTACATGAATAGCACTTGAACCTCTGATACTGTCTACTAACGCCGCCTGTGCATTGTGAAACATTAGGACTTATTTATATTTTGTAGTTCTTTTTGGTGTAATTGTGTGCCAAATAAGTAGTAGCCTAATTAGAAAGGACACCATGTTACAATGTCATTCCTAGAAAACTTGATCCCACTCCTGACCTCTTTACAGTGAGATCAGGTTAGGTGACATCACATCAAATGTTATTGAACTTATATTAGTGAACTATATCTTAGAATAGGTTGTTGTGATACACATATAAAATCCCTTTAATTATTATATATGTAAGAAAAAAATATTCTAACAAGGATCGACTTACTGGCAACCATAACTTGTGTAACTAAGGTTAATAAATACATTCAAATAATTCATTACAAACTAGGAAATAAAAGTATGAATCAGTTAAAATATTTTATTGGCAGGTGTGCCTACGCGTCAGCAATGGTGACTTCGACTTCTACACCCGGCTCAATGTTGATCGAGGTGATCTGCTTAACGATTTCAGAGGGAGAGTGCAGGTCTATCACTCTCTTGTGGATCCTCATCTGAAATCTGTCCCACGTCTTCGAACCTTCACCACAAGGTGTTTTCCTGGTAGTGATGCGCAAGATCTTGGTTGGCATGCGGACTGGGCCCTAGATAAAAAAATATTTATTATAAAAACAAACATTAAAAAAAATTCACACTTAATATATTTGGGCCAAAACTGTTGTGTCATATTATAAATATACTTATTTATTGGACTGGCTCGTTGGTCTAGTGGCTTGATATAAGGCCGCAGACTCGGTGGTCCTGGGTTCAATTCCCAGGTCGGGCCAATAAATAGTTATTGGGGTTTTCTGTCAGAAAATTCTCAGTAGCAGCCCGGAGTCTGGAAATTGGAGGTGTGCACACTCCCGTGCCTCGGAAAGCACGTTAAGCCGTTGGTCCTGCGCCTGAACTCTTTCCGGTCGTGTCGGATTGCTGTCCCATCGGATTATGAGAGCTAAGGAAAAGAGAGTGCACCTGTGTTTGCGTACACACTTGTGCACTATAATATCTCCTGCGCAGTTGGCTAATCTCTCCTGAGATTGGCCGCCGTGGCCGAAATCGGTCTGGAGGACCTTATCTTATACTTATTTAATTATAATTGTGTGCTTTAAGCAACTATACAAACTAAGACTGCATTATTCATTATTATTATTGTTGAGACAAATAAAGAGATAATAGATAATTTATGCAAATATTTAATTTCTATTGAGACAAAGTCCAAAGATAATTTTCATATTTAATAATAATTAGAGACAATGTTTTTTTTTATTGGAATAATATTTATTCTTCTCTATGTAATCCTACTTTCCATACCAAACCAGTTGTAGTTTTACATAGAATTTCATCCTCTAACATAAAATCTTATGGTTTCTTTAAAATTTAAAATATATAAGAGCCAACTTTAATAAAGAACTTTAAGAAATATTATTATATTGTATCTGTGGCTTCCCTATGAGCAGAGTATATTATTGAGAGCTATACACTGCACTTTGAAAAGCATCAATTTAGCGCCTGCATGGTGAACACATCAGTACAGAACTTAATGTGTCTTCATCATGGCGCTACTATGATTAATAGTTTTTATTAGGCCTGGGTAACATCACTTTCAAGACCTATTATTGAATCATCTCTATGTGATCTATGGTACTTCAGCTCTTACTGTTTGTAATGTTATGGTTTCAACAAATACAAATAAATATTTTTTTTATTATATAATGGTGGCATATATTCTCTGCTATCCAATTACATATGTATTGGGTTAAGTACTAATAAAAGATATTGTGTCTTTGCACATATTATTTGTAAATGATATATATTAGTATCACCCTAGTTTTTAAGTTTTATTTAGTAATATTTATCTATAGAAGCATAAATGTCACAGATACATCTTAGCATTATTGCTAATATTATATTTTAAAAATTAGTTCTTTTTTTAGGTTCTTTTTTTTATTACATAGAAAGGCGGACGGGTATATATGCCACCTGATGGTAAGTGGTCACCAATGCCTATACATATAGGCATTGTAATAGACGTTAACCATCACTTACATCACCAATGCTCCACCAACTTTGGGAACTAAGATATGTCCCTTGTGCCTGTAATTACAGTGGCTCACTTATCCTTCAAACCAGAACACAATACAAAGTAGTGCTGTATTGCAGTAGAATATTTGATGAGTGGCCATCCATGGTGTTAACTTGACCAAATGAGTAGTATTTTACTGTGACAATGACTAGAACACATATGCAAACCTAAATTTATATAATTTAAAGGATTGTCTAATTAAGACTGAAAGTTTTAATTACCTTAACACGCAGCTTCTGTTTCTTGGCTCCATTGATAAGATCGGAACATACTTTCTCAAGTGATCGTACGTTGCGTGAAGTCAGTGTGATACGGATGCGATGGATTGGAGAAACCTCAGCCTGGGGCTTTTCAATGTCCTTTCCTGATACGACGGCGGCTGCCTGCAATTTTGTACAAAAACCATGTTAATGTAATGTCATATGCAGTGAGGTTATTAAGATAAAATGATTATTAAGACAAGTTCAAATAAACGAAATAAACAATGTATATATATATACTATAGTATATATGTATTAATAATAAAAAACTTATTGAAGAAAGTTGACACGTGCGTACATAACCTACCCTGACATTTGGTAAAATTTACTTTTGGCGGCAAAGTCGTAAATATATAAAATATAATAATTCGTTCATGTAGAAAATATATTGCTTACCATATTGATGCGATTTCCCGGTCGAGATAAACAACTTTTCTATTAAAGTTTGCTCAGCGCTGAACCGGAGAACAGCTTGAAACAAATGTCACATTAAAAGAGAAATAAAATGGCGCGGCTGCCGGCTCATACACAGCACAGACATAATAAATGAATTACTGATCATACAGAAATCAATTATCAAAACCTAATTTTACTTAGTGTCGATAACTAACAAACATAAAATTAATTAGTTTTCTTTATTTTGATGAATATAAAATTTAGATATTAATTCTTTAAAAAAATAGTGTCTATGCCTTTAGTACCATGTTACTCCTTTTTCAAATTTTAATGTATGGCAATGAACAATAATGTGTTTATTAAAAACGATATTATTATAAAAAAAACATTTTCTATTCTATATTTATTAAATTAAAATGTTTAAAAGTGGTGATTCATGACTAAATGGTTATTTAATCTCTTTATTTACTGAAAGATATAAATAATAATGGACGATTGTCCTGTCTTCACGACTGGGGTCAAACTTAATAAAATTCCATTTGACACTGTTGCAATACAAACACATTTAGCTCGATATTGTTTAATTTACTAAGCATGTAATTAAATAACAATAACAACAAATTGAATGATGTGCTGCTATAAACAAAAATAATAACATTTTAGATTAAATTAATTGAATTATACTAATGTTTCAATTCTTAAATAAAGTAAATCAAACGAGAGAAGCAAGATTCTTCATGACTCGTCTCACGTCTTATATTTCCTGCAGTTTTAGACGTTATTTAGCATTAAACTCTTCACTTGCTTGTCGAATTTTCTGTAAATATAATATTTTGGTTTAGAATTCGGAATAGTTTTAAAATACTAAAAGGTTGTTTTACTTACTGAGATACGATTTGATCGCCAGGCAAGTGGAATGGATTACAGATCGCATCAGCATACAACGCATGAAGTCTACGTAAAGCAGTTCTAACTTCAGCGTCTCTTATATTGCTACCGCTAGGAGAAGTAGAACTAGTGACAAGAACAAGCTTAATTCTTGTATTTGTAACATAGCCGTATCTGTAAATGAATGGACTTCATCAGTCACATTATGTAATTGAAAATTATACTTGAATAAAAAAGTTAATATACATTTTATGCGTATCTGTAGAGTATAGTAGTCCGAGATAAAGGTCGCGTAAATCTGTCCTCGCTGCGTTAGCACTAGCAGTAGTGTTATTAGTATTCGTCGTTGCCAATCTTTCCTCTAAAGCATCCAGAGCAGTGTGAACCAACCATTGGCGTGAGAGCTCATTATCTGAACTCGTATCGTTTCCAATTCCACCGATGTAAAGTGGAGAATTCTGAAAAAAACACCGTTTATTTACTATGTATATTGTGTACTTTCATATTAATCCTACCTATTTTTTTCTATAATAATTTTTTAAAATTATATTTTTATATTTCTCCATTAGCAATATTAAAATTTAATATTTCTTATCACTTTATTTTTATTACATTTAACGTAAAAGCAAAATAAAATTAAATTCCCAATTACCCTTAAAACGGGGAGATTTGGTTATTATCATGAGTCTATTTGTCTATAGTTAATATGACAACAAAGATTGACGTGTTGAATTAATACTATTTTTAATTTTTTACACCAGTAAACAAAGAAAACCACGGTTTCAAAGACTGCAATTCTCTCAACTGTTTGTCGATTAATCAAAAGTGTAAATAGTATTGTGTACTAAACAATCGTAACAAAGGATAGTGAAACAAACTTACATCTTTCCCGATAACAGCTACGCAAACAGCCATTGTGTACTAAAATCTGAACGGAAGTGAATTAAACGTCAAGTGACTGTCGGAGTGTGTATATGGCGGGATAATTTAAATTATTATTCTCAATCATCCAACGAACATTTATAAATAACTTTAAAATTTTGCGACTTCATCGCAGCTACGTGCGTACCTCCTTTAATCGGGAGGTTTTATTATAAACGCGGTATTTAAAATCTTTCAAAATTTTTTGGAAGATAATATTCCGTTTGTTGATGATGGCGGAGCGAGAAAATGAAGAACCGGCTGATGTCATATACGAAACCGACGAAAAAGGGCAGCGAGTTGTTGTTAAATCGTTGGAGTCGACGTCCCGAGTCTATCTTCGTTTCACCAACAGGACCTCTCGGCCAGTCGATGTGTGGTGGCGAGACTTCCACGGAGCGAAACGACACTACGTTCGTTTAGAGGCAGGCACGTTTTTTGACATCAATTCCTTTATTACACACCCCTGGGAGTTTACGGATGTGGCTACCAAGGAGAGCTATGTTATCAACAATAAGCCAATCTACAGACCACCAAGGAACATAGGCGGTATGATGTATAGAACTAATTGGAACATTACAATCGGTGTAAGGAGTCTTCGTGAAACGGTCTTGCTAACTCTCGCCATCAAGATAGAGGATCCCAATGCGGTCAATGCTCTCGGTCTGCCAAGAGTACTGGGAGAGGAACTGCAGAAGCTAATCCGACTTTTCCACAGACCAAAGACACCTCCGCAGCGCGACTGACGTCAAATCATATTTACGATTGCCGTAATGATCATATTCCTGTACCTAACATGGTGTTACTTCCATTATCTTGTGACGAAGGTATTTGTTAAGCTTTTTAAGTAATTACTTTGTAATTTTTCGCATTTATTATAACCAATATTATAAGTACATATATGCTTTTTTTAACTGTGATATTTTATGTTGCAAATCATTTTCAAACATGAACAAAAGTGTCATTAATCTGTGTTATCATCCATTCGAAGTAATTATGTACAAAGTCATTATCAGTTGTCCTATTTATGTAAAGTTACGTAATATAAAATTTAATTAAAATTGAAATAACAAGTCGGATTGATCCAGCTCGTTACTTAAATATTCATACTTCAACACAAATAAGTAATGAATATGAATAATATTAGTACTGGGCAGATTCTCAATACTTTAGACGTACTAATACTAATTAAAGTTTTATATCATTGTTATATTTTTTCTGATTGGAATTATTCGCCTAAATTTCTAACAATAATTATAAATACAGACACAATCAACACTGTACAATATAACACAAATAAAATCACAATATTGATTAGTAAAAATAATAAAAAGAGCAACTATTTCTTAGTGTTCCTTATCTCTGTGTATTGAAATATATATTTACTATATAGTGTGCACAGTAAACATATGAAATCATAAATTACACTGTCAATATTATTATTGATATTTTTCAAGTTAAAGAATATAATTATTATGAATATTTGAAAGATTTAAGCTATAAGAAAAAAGGTTTTGTGTATTGCATTAGAAATATCCATTTAAGAATGGCTTTTTATATAGCTTATAATACATAATTAAGATCATATAAGAGTTGTATTTTTATAGTACACAATTACAAATAAGAGCAACAAATATTTTATATAGAATATTATATATAAATTATTTCATTTGTTAATTACAAAAGGGCATAAGAACAAAGAAAGCTTCTTTGTATTGTATCTTATATGACTCATTATGTACGAAGATCTTGAAATTTTGCCAAAGATGTTCTGTGTTAAATTTGGTCATGGAAATGATTTTTGCTCTTTTGATATTTCATAGGTAACAGAATGTATATCTGTTAGTTTTAATTTACATCAAATTCAAAACATAAACCGCTATACTTTAATTATTTATATTTTTTTAACCTCTTTCTGTCATTGTTGGTCCCCCTAACAATATTTATAGATAAAATAAATTTGAACATGAAGTTTTTATTAATAGATTTATTATAAGTAGTATGCACCTTTGCCTTAATATATTACTAGGTATAAAAATGGCTAAATACTTCAATCAATATAATAAGACTGTACTGTACTGAAAACAAGATCTTTATATATATATAATAATAATAATCAATGTTTATTACAATTTTATATTTTAACAGTTAATAAAAAATATTTTTATTTTTTTTTATTTTTATAAAATATATTTTTTTAATCATTAATATTTTATTTTAAGATTTTTTCAAGTGCCTAACCCATAGTATGTAATCAATAAAATAGACACATACTATATATACATATTATTACAATATGTACAACTTAATCTGTGCTATACTGGCACAGCTAATTACGATTCAGAAAAAAAATTTACAAATTGTAAACCAAACGAAATCTATTTAAATAGATTTTTTTTAAATAAACATAGTATGACTATGTTCCTGAATGATACTTGACATACATATACATGATATATGTTTTGTTTGCAATTTGTACCTGGTTTATACAAAACTTATTACTTTTTACTTTGCTTATTTGCACGAATTAGTCGGCATTTTAAAAATAGTAAGCAAAACTATTATTAGGTATGGCACACATTTAGGAGTTTCCTTGTAAGCCTTTGCTTTCTATATTGAGTAAGTTATTAATTAAGATGTCTGTTAGTGAGTTTCTGAGATGCAATATCAGATTGAAAATAAAAGCTGGTGCGCCTCAGTACAAATGTAAGTTTTGGCTTGATGAAAATGTTGAAATCACATGTTAAATAAAAGTAAAAGCCTGTAAATAATACACTTTTGGGCTCAAGCCTTGTCACCATTTTGAGGCTTAGTAAATATTCTTGCACACATTCTGGGTTGACAACACAAGCCGCTCACCATATAAAATTTGTTTGATGTAAAAATGTTTTTTTATAAAGTCCATTCATATTCAATCTTTAAATGTTAAGAGTTATTTTTTCAATGAATGCTATCAAAAAGGTAATTTTAGATTGAAATATAATAATTTGACAATGTTGTTATTTCTGGTTGTATATGGTATTGTAATATAGGATTTTATAGTTTATGTTAGGCCGAGGCCTCTTTTCAGTCTATTATTTCAAAGTTCAAACAAAAAAGAAATAATTATTAAGGCGCTATGTATCAGTAAAGTACTAAATAACAAATGATTTTGTCTCGATTTAAAACAAATTGAATATGGACGGCACGATAAATAATGTCTAGGTACATAATATTATGTTATTAATTAAATGTTATATCCTATATTGTATGTTAAAATGTAATATGTAATATGTATTTCATTTGTATAATAAATCATGAATATTACTAACAATGAGTGTTTATAAAAAAAACTTATATAATTTGTGTATTACTGCATTTAATAATCTCTAAAATTTAATAATAAGTGGTGACTGATTTTGCTGTTCAAAGATCGGAACTGAATGGTATCGCTATCTCGGTCGTATGTGTTGGCTTAAAAAGTATAAATCGTATTTTAATTACTTTAGATATTATTTACGATAGTTGGCAGCACTGTTTAAATTTTATTGCTTTTAAATAATTTTAAAGTTGTGATATTGGTAGAACCGACGATGGTAATTCGTGGTTTATTGATGCTTGTTTCAAAATTTGTAATGAAGAAAAATATAAGATTATAATTTTATAGTTAACTAAAATTGGATTATCAATGTTTTATATTTTTTTAATATTAATGATTAAAAATGGTTTATGTTATCACTTTGTGCCATATAACTAATTGTGATGTTTGATTGTAATTAATTTTATTATGTATTAACAATTAAAATGACTTTATAATACTTGGTGTTTTTATCTGTGGCTAGTTAATTTATTTAACATTTAAATAACCTTACTGCTTCGATCAATAATGTACTAGCGCTTCAAAAACGGCCCGAAAAGTAAGAACACTGACGTTTGTTAGGCTATTTCAAATTAGTATGGTCCAATCATAACTGATTGCTAAGGAAATAAGGTTGAGTATGGAACAATCGTTATTGTACATTTCCTATGTCTTCCTTACATTCATGGCGTAAGATCGTAAGTGAATGTCAATACAATCTAAACCGCACTATTGCCGAAATAAAGGCATGGTTTAGGTCGACGAAGAATATGATATGAATAAAATAATAAATAATGTCTCTCGTTAGAGAGTAGTATATTCTTTGGTTTAGGTTAAAAATTATTAAACCTTTACATCGTTTTCTTCATTTTATGGCCGGTGTCACATTTGACTATAATTTTTATTCGTGACGCGTTATCTATTATTGCTGATCGAAGCCTACTGCTTTATGTTTTTAAATTTAACAGCGGAACAGTTTTTAATTAAACAGCAACACACATTTTCATTAATCAAAGCGGTGACTACTGACTACAAATAATATCAAATAAACAATAGTCAATGATATACTGGCTGATTAATACATTGTAATATAACGTAACTATTAAAATTCGTAATGCGTATTCAATGCATATTATTTAATAATGCAAAGTTCAAACAAACTTTGTTTCAATGTTCATAGGGGACTTTTTTTCGATACTTACCGAACTAATAGGCCATGGGAGAAATACAAAGTTTTATTTATTACCCGTGGAATTAATAAATGTAATTATAAATGGCGGCTTATATTTAAAACATCAGAAAGTACACATAACATAATAAGTTCAGTAATAAAGAGTTGTGATAGTAATGGGAAACCATGTAATGTATTGCTATTTGCTATCAATAATATTAAAGTTTTAGTAATATTTAATTTAAAAAAAGTATTAAATTAGGGATTTATGTAAATTATCATATTAAAAACTTTGTATCCCGTTTTACGACAATTGCGTAGACCGAGAAGATTGAAATTTTGCAGAGTTAAAGTTTAGATGGAGGAGTGCAAAAGTTAATTTTTTTTGTATTATATGCATTAGAAATAACTTAAATTATAAACATGATTTAATTAATGATTTCATTAATTTTGGAAGCACACCGTTATTTAACATTGATCATCTGAATTTCAAAGGCCTTTTCTCTACTAATGACATTTGATTTAAATGACCGTTATCTTACCTCGTTCAAATTTAAACATTTTATCATTTGTCAACAGATTCATATTCAAATACTTTCTTTGGAATAATTATTATGTTTGATAGCTAATTATAAACAAATTTTAGTCTATTGTAAACAATTTGTTGCTATATGGATTGCGTAAGGTATCCATTTCTAGGCCCGCATAGGCGGGCGGCCGGCCGTCGGAGCGTCACGGTAGCATGCGCAAGCGATCCCGTGGCGCTCCCCTTAAGACGGGAAGGGTACCGTGGTGGTTTTAGTTGGTAGGAGTCCAACATAACCCTCCATTCTACATCACATATGGAGGGTATCCATGATGGATATCCCCACGAAAAAAAAAAAAAAAGATTTCCATTTCTAATTTCTATATAAAGATTCCACAAATAGGTTAAGCTTTGACATATACATTTTTTTGAAATAAAATCTCTTCTTTATGAATAAAATTTACTCCTATTACTTGATAAGACATTATATATATGATAACAAAAGCGTAGACTTTTAATAAATCTAAAAAGGTACCTAAAGCTTATTACAATCATAAGAGGAGTGGCGTTTTGAATGTCGTCTGAGTTTTTATCGGATATTTGAATGTATAATTAAAGTGAATACAAGTACTGGAATAATGTTGTGCTATAAACAAAATATATTAATCAAGAAATTGTTTGCACTTCAAAACAATGCGATATAGCAGAGATATCAGCAAATTGCATGCAACATATATCACTATTTATCTATTCATCTACGATTTCTTTATCTTTACTTCTTATTCGATTGGAACAGCGTTTATAAATATAAATTGGTATTGAAAACGACTAACTATGTGTTTCTCTGCGGTGGTTTCTGAATTTGACAGGACCATGGATATAGGTTGCCATGTGTAATGTTTGGCTTTTTTAAAGTACTGAAATTTTAATTGATTTCTTTGTAAAACACATTCTATTTCATATAAATTAATTGTTGATATTAAAATAAATACACATAATGAAAAGAAAAGACTGACATGGAGTATAAAAAATAGTTTATTGTTAAAAAAAGTTAAGTATTGTTATTCACTCGAAGTAGTCACTCTGCGGTTTGCTTAATTTCTTTGTGTAGGTGAGCCACTATAGCTACAGCTCCTCCGGGGATGAAGCGGATGAAATTGTCAGCGGTCAAAGGTCCGAGTGCATACAACCCCTTTGGAGCATTCAAAACCTCATGTGTCCTTTTGTCTATTGCTATTGGATTGCCCCTCCCATCCACTGGCTTGCTTGGATCCACACCAAACCCGAGCCCGTCACTGAACGGGTTAGTCAAATGGCACTGACAACTAACTTTTCTCTTAACACTATCGCTATATGGAATGACCTCACATTGACACTTTACAGCCTTATCTATTTCTAAACGATTGCACACACATTTGATATTCCGTCGATTGCAGTCCGGTATCACGCACTTTGTGTCAGTGTTACCATTTATTTCTGAATAATTTAAATATCTCGACTTGCATATTTGTATACTCTGTCCGAATACGGATTTGATGTAATGCCAGTGGTTCCTGAGGAAGCATTGTCTTTGGTTGTCATCACTTTCCTTCTTCTTGATGCATTTGATGCATTCTTCTTGTGTAGTCATGTTATTGAGATTGAAATTCGTTTGGAGGAAGAATAGATCCGGTTTGGAACCAATAAGTATTGCTATGAGCGAGACGGTCAGTTCTACTGTCTCATTTGTGACTAAATTAAGGAGTTTCACCCTCTTTAAAGCGAGGATCTCGTCGTCTTTATCTTCATATAGTTTAGGGGAGGATTCTTTTTCGGCTATGGGGGTTATTTCTACGATCATGTGGTCGGGGTATGGAGTGTAGTACGGGTGTTCGCCAGACGGACCATCAAGCATCATTTTGTAAACCTGTTAACATAAAAAAAAGAATAATTATGTATTTTTTCGATATTATTGGCGGTGGTTATCTTCTAGCACTGTACTGGAGTAAGCGTCAAGGTTAGTTTCAGAACTGAAGACACCTTAAGGAAGATATTTCTTAGCGCATTTCTACGAAACAGAGGGATCTTTGTATAGTATAAGTATTATACTTCGTCATCGTGTGGTTAAAGATTGCTTCGTTGGTCTACTACATAATAGCTTATATGAGCGGTGTGTGTGTGAATACGTGTGTACATGTGTGCGTGTGTGCGTGTGCTAGCACGCCTGTATGTATTTGTGTGTGTGTGTGTGAGAGAGAGAGAGAGAGAGTGATACAGCGCGCGTGACTCGTGAGTGTGTGGATATGCGTGTGTACGTGTGTGTATGTGGCGGCGTGCAGCGTGTGTGTGAGTGTGGCGGTACGTACGTGCGCGTAGTCCGGGTAGTCGTGCGGCGACAGGCGGGCGAGCGCGTGGGGCGGCAGGCGGTGCACGTGCGCGGCGTGCAGCGTGCAGCGTGTGTGTGAGTGTGGCGGTACGTACGTGCGCGTAGTCCGGGTAGTCGTGCGGCGACAGGCGGGCGAGCGCGTGGGGCGGCAGGCGGTGCACGTGCGCGGCGTGCAGCGTGCAGCGTGTGTGTGAGTGTGGCGGTACGTACGTGCGCGTAGTCCGGGTAGTCGTGCGGCGACAGGCGGGCGAGCGCGTGGGGCGGCAGGCGGTGCACGTGCGCGGCGTGCAGCGTGTGTGTGAGTGTGGCGGTACGTACGTGCGCGTAGTCCGGGTAGTCGTGCGGCGACAGGCGGGCGAGCGCGTGGGGCGGCAGGCGGTGCACGTGCGCGGCGTGCAGCGTGTGTGTGAGTGTGGCGGTACGTACGTGCGCGTAGTCCGGGTAGTCGTGCGGCGACAGGCGGGCGAGCGCGTGGGGCGGCAGGCGGTGCACGTGCGCGGCGTGCAGCGTGCAGCGTGTGTGTGAGTGTGGCGGTACGTACGTGCGCGTAGTCCGGGTAGTCGTGCGGCGACAGGCGGGCGAGCGCGTGGGGCGGCAGGCGGTGCACGTGCGCGGCGTGCAGCGTGTGTGTGAGTGTGGCGGTACGTACGTGCGCGTAGTCCGGGTAGTCGTGCGGCGACAGGCGGGCGAGCGCGTGGGGCGGCAGGCGGTGCACGTGCGCGGCGTGCAGCGTGTGTGTGAGTGTGGCGGTACGTACGTGCGCGTAGTCCGGGTAGTCGTGCGGCGACAGGCGGGCGAGCGCGTGGGGCGGCAGGCGGTGCACGTGCGCGGCGTGCAGCGTGCAGCGTGTGTGTGAGTGTGGCGGTACGTACGTGCGCGTAGTCCGGGTAGTCGTGCGGCGACAGGCGGGCGAGCGCGTGGGGCGGCAGGCGGTGCACGTGCGCGGCGTGCAGCGTGCAGCGTGTGTGTGAGTGTGGCGGTACGTACGTGCGCGTAGTCCGGGTAGTCGTGCGGCGACAGGCGGGCGAGCGCGTGGGGCGGCAGGCGGTGCACGTGCGCGGCGTGCAGCGTGCAGCGTGTGTGTGAGTGTGGCGGTACGTACGTGCGCGTAGTCCGGGTAGTCGTGCGGCGACAGGCGGGCGAGCGCGTGGGGCGGCAGGCGGTGCACGTGCGCGGCGTGCAGCGTGTGTGTGAGTGTGGCGGTACGTACGTGCGCGTAGTCCGGGTAGTCGTGCGGCGACAGGCGGGCGAGCGCGTGGGGCGGCAGGCGGTGCACGTGCGCGGCGTGCAGCGTGTGTGTGAGTGTGGCGGTACGTACGTGCGCGTAGTCCGGGTAGTCGTGCGGCGACAGGTGGGCGAGCGCGTGGGGCGGCAGGCGGTGCACGTGCGCGGCGTGCAGCGTGCAGCGTGTGTGTGAGTGTGGCGGTACGTACGTGCGCGTAGTCCGGGTAGTCGTGCGGCGACAGGTGGGCGAGCGCGTGGGGCGGCAGGCGGTGCACGTGCGCGGCGTGCAGCGTGCAGCGTGTGTGTGAGTGTGGCGGTACGTACGTGCGCGTAGTCCGGGTAGTCGTGCGGCGACAGGCGGGCGAGCGCGTGGGGCGGCAGGCGGTGCACGTGCGCGGCGTGCAGCGTGCAGCGTGTGTGTGAGTGTGGCGGTACGTACGTGCGCGTAGTCCGGGTAGTCGTGCGGCGACAGGCGGGCGAGCGCGTGGGGCGGCAGGCGGTGCACGTGCGCGGCGTGCAGCGTGCAGCGTGTGTGTGAGTGTGGCGGTACGTACGTGCGCGTAGTCCGGGTAGTCGTGCGGCGACAGGCGGGCGAGCGCGTGGGGCGGCAGGCGGTGCACGTGCGCGGCGTGCAGCGTGTGTGTGAGTGTGGCGGTACGTACGTGCGCGTAGTCCGGGTAGTCGTGCGGCGACAGGCGGGCGAGCGCGTGGGGCGGCAGGCGGTGCACGTGCGCGGCGTGCAGCGTGTGTGTGAGTGTGGCGGTACGTACGTGCGCGTAGTCCGGGTAGTCGTGCGGCGACAGGCGGGCGAGCGCGTGGGGCGGCAGGCGGTGCACGTGCGCGGCGTGCAGCGTGCAGCGTGTGTGTGAGTGTGGCGGTACGTACGTGCGCGTAGTCCGGGTAGTCGTGCGGCGACAGGCGGGCGAGCGCGTGGGGCGGCAGGCGGTGCACGTGCGCGGCGTGCAGCGTGTGTGTGAGTGTGGCGGTACGTACGTGCGCGTAGTCCGGGTAGTCGTGCGGCGACAGGCGGGCGAGCGCGTGGGGCGGCAGGCGGTGCACGTGCGCGGCGTGCAGCGTGTGTGTGAGTGTGGCGGTACGTACGTGCGCGTAGTCCGGGTAGTCGTGCGGCGACAGGCGGGCGAGCGCGTGGGGCGGCAGGCGGTGCACGTGCGCGGCGTGCAGCGTGCAGCGTGTGTGTGAGTGTGGCGGTACGTACGTGCGCGTAGTCCGGGTAGTCGTGCGGCGACAGGCGGGCGAGCGCGTGGGGCGGCAGGCGGTGCACGTGCGCGGCGTGCAGCGTGTGTGTGAGTGTGGCGGTACGTACGTGCGCGTAGTCCGGGTAGTCGTGCGGCGACAGGCGGGCGAGCGCGTGGGGCGGCAGGCGGTGCACGTGCGCGGCGTGCAGCGTGCAGCGTGTGTGTGAGTGTGGCGGTACGTACGTGCGCGTAGTCCGGGTAGTCGTGCGGCGACAGGCGGGCGAGCGCGTGGGGCGGCAGGCGGTGCACGTGCGCGGCGTGCAGCGTGCAGCGTGTGTGTGAGTGTGGCGGTACGTACGTGCGCGTAGTCCGGGTAGTCGTGCGGCGACAGGCGGGCGAGCGCGTGGGGCGGCAGGCGGTGCACGTGCGCGGCGTGCAGCGTGCAGCGTGTGTGTGAGTGTGGCGGTACGTACGTGCGCGTAGTCCGGGTAGTCGTGCGGCGACAGGCGGGCGAGCGCGTGGGGCGGCAGGCGGTGCACGTGCGCGGCGTGCAGCGTGTGTGTGAGTGTGGCGGTACGTACGTGCGCGTAGTCCGGGTAGTCGTGCGGCGACAGGCGGGCGAGCGCGTGGGGCGGCAGGCGGTGCACGTGCGCGGCGTGCAGCGTGCAGCGTGTGTGTGAGTGTGGCGGTACGTACGTGCGCGTAGTCCGGGTAGTCGTGCGGCGACAGGCGGGCGAGCGCGTGGGGCGGCAGGCGGTGCACGTGCGCGGCGTGCAGCGTGCAGCGTGTGTGTGAGTGTGGCGGTACGTACGTGCGCGTAGTCCGGGTAGTCGTGCGGCGACAGGCGGGCGAGCGCGTGGGGCGGCAGGCGGTGCACGTGCGCGGCGTGCAGCGTGTGTGTGAGTGTGGCGGTACGTACGTGCGCGTAGTCCGGGTAGTCGTGCGGCGACAGGCGGGCGAGCGCGTGGGGCGGCAGGCGGTGCACGTGCGCGGCGTGCAGCGTGCAGCGTGTGTGTGAGTGTGGCGGTACGTACGTGCGCGTAGTCCGGGTAGTCGTGCGGCGACAGGCGGGCGAGCGCGTGGGGCGGCAGGCGGTGCACGTGCGCGGCGTGCAGCGTGTGTGTGAGTGTGGCGGTACGTACGTGCGCGTAGTCCGGGTAGTCGTGCGGCGACAGGTGGGCGAGCGCGTGGGGCGGCAGGCGGTGCACGTGCGCGGCGTGCAGCGTGCAGCGTGTGTGTGAGTGTGGCGGTACGTACGTGCGCGTAGTCCGGGTAGTCGTGCGGCGACAGGCGGGCGAGCGCGTGGGGCGGCAGGCGGTGCACGTGCGCGGCGTGCAGCGTGTGTGTGAGTGTGGCGGTACGTACGTGCGCGTAGTCCGGGTAGTCGTGCGGCGACAGGCGGGCGAGCGCGTGGGGCGGCAGGCGGTGCACGTGCGCGGCGTGCAGCGTGCAGCGTGTGTGTGAGTGTGGCGGTACGTACGTGCGCGTAGTCCGGGTAGTCGTGCGGCGACAGGCGGGCGAGCGCGTGGGGCGGCAGGCGGTGCACGTGCGCGGCGTGCAGCGTGCAGCGTGTGTGTGAGTGTGGCGGTACGTACGTGCGCGTAGTCCGGGTAGTCGTGCGGCGACAGGCGGGCGAGCGCGTGGGGCGGCAGGCGGTGCACGTGCGCGGCGTGCAGCGTGTGTGTGAGTGTGGCGGTACGTACGTGCGCGTAGTCCGGGTAGTCGTGCGGCGACAGGCGGGCGAGCGCGTGGGGCGGCAGGCGGTGCACGTGCGCGGCGTGCAGCGTGCAGCGTGTGTGTGAGTGTGGCGGTACGTACGTGCGCGTAGTCCGGGTAGTCGTGCGGCGACAGGCGGGCGAGCGCGTGGGGCGGCAGGCGGTGCACGTGCGCGGCGTGCAGCGTGTGTGTGAGTGTGGCGGTACGTACGTGCGCGTAGTCCGGGTAGTCGTGCGGCGACAGGCGGGCGAGCGCGTGGGGCGGCAGGCGGTGCACGTGCGCGGCGTGCAGCGTGCAGCGTGTGTGTGAGTGTGGCGGTACGTACGTGCGCGTAGTCCGGGTAGTCGTGCGGCGACAGGCGGGCGAGCGCGTGGGGCGGCAGGCGGTGCACGTGCGCGGCGTGCAGCGTGTGTGTGAGTGTGGCGGTACGTACGTGCGCGTAGTCCGGGTAGTCGTGCGGCGACAGGCGGGCGAGCGCGTGGGGCGGCAGGCGGTGCACGTGCGCGGCGTGCAGCGTGCAGCGTGTGTGTGAGTGTGGCGGTACGTACGTGCGCGTAGTCCGGGTAGTCGTGCGGCGACAGGCGGGCGAGCGCGTGGGGCGGCAGGCGGTGCACGTGCGCGGCGTGCAGCGTGCAGCGTGTGTGTGAGTGTGGCGGTACGTACGTGCGCGTAGTCCGGGTAGTCGTGCGGCGACAGGCGGGCGAGCGCGTGGGGCGGCAGGCGGTGCACGTGCGCGGCGTGCAGCGTGTGTGTGAGTGTGGCGGTACGTACGTGCGCGTAGTCCGGGTAGTCGTGCGGCGAC
Source organism: Nymphalis c-album (assembly GCA_963151315.1). Taxonomy (NCBI): domain Eukaryota; kingdom Metazoa; phylum Arthropoda; class Insecta; order Lepidoptera; family Nymphalidae; genus Nymphalis; species Nymphalis c-album. The sequence continues at coordinate 8,311,403 of OY720610.1, forward strand.
AGGCGGGCGAGCGCGTGGGGCGGCAGGCGGTGCACGTGCGCGGCGTGCAGCGTGCAGCGTGTGTGTGAGTGTGGCGGTACGTACGTGCGCGTAGTCCGGGTAGTCGTGCGGCGACAGGCGGGCGAGCGCGTGGGGCGGCAGGCGGTGCACGTGCGCGGCGTGCAGCGTGTGTGTGAGTGTGGCGGTACGTACGTGCGCGTAGTCCGGGTAGTCGTGCGGCGACAGGTGGGCGAGCGCGTGGGGCGGCAGGCGGTGCACGTGCGCGGCGTGCAGCGTGCAGCGTGTGTGTGAGTGTGGCGGTACGTACGTGCACGTAGTCCGGGTAGTCGTGCGGCGACAGGCGGGCGAGCGCGTGGGGCGGCAGGCGGTGCACGTGCGCGGCGTGCAGCGTGCAGCGTGTGTGTGAGTGTGGCGGTACGTACGTGCGCGTAGTCCGGGTAGTCGTGCGGCGACAGGCGGGCGAGCGCGTGGGGCGGCAGGCGGTGCACGTGCGCGGCGTGCAGCGTGCAGCGTGTGTGTGAGTGTGGCGGTACGTACGTGCGCGTAGTCCGGGTAGTCGTGCGGCGACAGGCGGGCGAGCGCGTGGGGCGGCAGGCGGTGCACGTGCGCGGCGTGCAGCGTGCAGCGTGTGTGTGAGTGTGGCGGTACGTACGTGCGCGTAGTCCGGGTAGTCGTGCGGCGACAGGCGGGCGAGCGCGTGGGGCGGCAGGCGGTGCACGTGCGCGGCGTGCAGCGTGCAGCGTGTGTGTGAGTGTGGCGGTACGTACGTGCGCGTAGTCCGGGTAGTCGTGCGGCGACAGGCGGGCGAGCGCGTGGGGCGGCAGGCGGTGCACGTGCGCGGCGTGCAGCGTGCAGCGTGTGTGTGAGTGTGGCGGTACGTACGTGCGCGTAGTCCGGGTAGTCGTGCGGCGACAGGCGGGCGAGCGCGTGGGGCGGCAGGCGGTGCACGTGCGCGGCGTGCAGCGTGCAGCGTGTGTGTGAGTGTGGCGGTACGTACGTGCGCGTAGTCCGGGTAGTCGTGCGGCGACAGGCGGGCGAGCGCGTGGGGCGGCAGGCGGTGCACGTGCGCGGCGTGCAGCGTGCAGCGTGTGTGTGAGTGTGGCGGTACGTACGTGCGCGTAGTCCGGGTAGTCGTGCGGCGACAGGCGGGCGAGCGCGTGGGGCGGCAGGCGGTGCACGTGCGCGGCGTGCAGCGTGTGTGTGAGTGTGGCGGTACGTACGTGCGCGTAGTCCGGGTAGTCGTGCGGCGACAGGCGGGCGAGCGCGTGGGGCGGCAGGCGGTGCACGTGCGCGGCGTGCAGCGTGCAGCGTGTGTGTGAGTGTGGCGGTACGTACGTGCGCGTAGTCCGGGTAGTCGTGCGGCGACAGGCGGGCGAGCGCGTGGGGCGGCAGGCGGTGCACGTGCGCGGCGTGCAGCGTGCAGCGTGTGTGTGAGTGTGGCGGTACGTACGTGCGCGTAGTCCGGGTAGTCGTGCGGCGACAGGCGGGCGAGCGCGTGGGGCGGCAGGCGGTGCACGTGCGCGGCGTGCAGCGTGTGTGTGAGTGTGGCGGTACGTACGTGCGCGTAGTCCGGGTAGTCGTGCGGCGACAGGTGGGCGAGCGCGTGGGGCGGCAGGCGGTGCACGTGCGCGGCGTGCAGCGTGCAGCGTGTGTGTGAGTGTGGCGGTACGTACGTGCGCGTAGTCCGGGTAGTCGTGCGGCGACAGGCGGGCGAGCGCGTGGGGCGGCAGGCGGTGCACGTGCGCGGCGTGCAGCGTGCAGCGTGTGTGTGAGTGTGGCGGTACGTACGTGCGCGTAGTCCGGGTAGTCGTGCGGCGACAGGCGGGCGAGCGCGTGGGGCGGCAGGCGGTGCACGTGCGCGGCGTGCAGCGTGCAGCGTGTGTGTGAGTGTGGCGGTACGTACGTGCGCGTAGTCCGGGTAGTCGTGCGGCGACAGGCGGGCGAGCGCGTGGGGCGGCAGGCGGTGCACGTGCGCGGCGTGCAGCGTGCAGCGTGTGTGTGAGTGTGGCGGTACGTACGTGCGCGTAGTCCGGGTAGTCGTGCGGCGACAGGCGGGCGAGCGCGTGGGGCGGCAGGCGGTGCACGTGCGCGGCGTGCAGCGTGTGTGTGAGTGTGGCGGTACGTACGTGCGCGTAGTCCGGGTAGTCGTGCGGCGACAGGCGGGCGAGCGCGTGGGGCGGCAGGCGGTGCACGTGCGCGGCGTGCAGCGTGCAGCGTGTGTGTGAGTGTGGCGGTACGTACGTGCGCGTAGTCCGGGTAGTCGTGCGGCGACAGGCGGGCGAGCGCGTGGGGCGGCAGGCGGTGCACGTGCGCGGCGTGCAGCGTGCAGCGTGTGTGTGAGTGTGGCGGTACGTACGTGCGCGTAGTCCGGGTAGTCGTGCGGCGACAGGCGGGCGAGCGCGTGGGGCGGCAGGCGGTGCACGTGCGCGGCGTGCAGCGTGTGTGTGAGTGTGGCGGTACGTACGTGCGCGTAGTCCGGGTAGTCGTGCGGCGACAGGCGGGCGAGCGCGTGGGGCGGCAGGCGGTGCACGTGCGCGGCGTGCAGCGTGCAGCGTGTGTGTGAGTGTGGCGGTACGTACGTGCGCGTAGTCCGGGTAGTCGTGCGGCGACAGGCGGGCGAGCGCGTGGGGCGGCAGGCGGTGCACGTGCGCGGCGTGCAGCGTGTGTGTGAGTGTGGCGGTACGTACGTGCGCGTAGTCCGGGTAGTCGTGCGGCGACAGGCGGGCGAGCGCGTGGGGCGGCAGGCGGTGCACGTGCGCGGCGTGCAGCGTGCAGCGTGTGTGTGAGTGTGGCGGTACGTACGTGCGCGTAGTCCGGGTAGTCGTGCGGCGACAGGCGGGCGAGCGCGTGGGGCGGCAGGCGGTGCACGTGCGCGGCGTGCAGCGTGCAGCGTGTGTGTGAGTGTGGCGGTACGTACGTGCGCGTAGTCCGGGTAGTCGTGCGGCGACAGGCGGGCGAGCGCGTGGGGCGGCAGGCGGTGCACGTGCGCGGCGTGCAGCGTGCAGCGTGTGTGTGAGTGTGGCGGTACGTACGTGCGCGTAGTCCGGGTAGTCGTGCGGCGACAGGCGGGCGAGCGCGTGGGGCGGCAGGCGGTGCACGTGCGCGGCGTGCAGCGTGCAGCGTGTGTGTGAGTGTGGCGGTACGTACGTGCGCGTAGTCCGGGTAGTCGTGCGGCGACAGGCGGGCGAGCGCGTGGGGCGGCAGGCGGTGCACGTGCGCGGCGTGCAGCGTGTGTGTGAGTGTGGCGGTACGTACGTGCGCGTAGTCCGGGTAGTCGTGCGGCGACAGGCGGGCGAGCGCGTGGGGCGGCAGGCGGTGCACGTGCGCGGCGTGCAGCGTGTGTGTGAGTGTGGCGGTACGTACGTGCGCGTAGTCCGGGTAGTCGTGCGGCGACAGGCGGGCGAGCGCGTGGGGCGGCAGGCGGTGCACGTGCGCGGCGTGCAGCGTGTGTGTGAGTGTGGCGGTACGTACGTGCGCGTAGTCCGGGTAGTCGTGCGGCGACAGGCGGGCGAGCGCGTGGGGCGGCAGGCGGTGCACGTGCGCGGCGTGCAGCGTGTGTGTGAGTGTGGCGGTACGTACGTGCGCGTAGTCCGGGTAGTCGTGCGGCGACAGGCGGGCGAGCGCGTGGGGCGGCAGGCGGTGCACGTGCGCGGCGTGCAGCGTGCAGCGTGTGTGTGAGTGTGGCGGTACGTACGTGCGCGTAGTCCGGGTAGTCGTGCGGCGACAGGCGGGCGAGCGCGTGGGGCGGCAGGCGGTGCACGTGCGCGGCGTGCAGCGTGTGTGTGAGTGTGGCGGTACGTACGTGCGCGTAGTCCGGGTAGTCGTGCGGCGACAGGCGGGCGAGCGCGTGGGGCGGCAGGCGGTGCACGTGCGCGGCGTGCAGCGTGCAGCGTGTGTGTGAGTGTGGCGGTACGTACGTGCGCGTAGTCCGGGTAGTCGTGCGGCGACAGGCGGGCGAGCGCGTGGGGCGGCAGGCGGTGCACGTGCGCGGCGTGCAGCGTGCAGCGTGTGTGTGAGTGTGGCGGTACGTACGTGCGCGTAGTCCGGGTAGTCGTGCGGCGACAGGCGGGCGAGCGCGTGGGGCGGCAGGCGGTGCACGTGCGCGGCGTGCAGCGTGCAGCGTGTGTGTGAGTGTGGCGGTACGTACGTGCGCGTAGTCCGGGTAGTCGTGCGGCGACAGGCGGGCGAGCGCGTGGGGCGGCAGGCGGTGCACGTGCGCGGCGTGCAGCGTGCAGCGTGTGTGTGAGTGTGGCGGTACGTACGTGCGCGTAGTCCGGGTAGTCGTGCGGCGACAGGCGGGCGAGCGCGTGGGGCGGCAGGCGGTGCACGTGCGCGGCGTGCAGCGTGCAGCGTGTGTGTGAGTGTGGCGGTACGTACGTGCGCGTAGTCCGGGTAGTCGTGCGGCGACAGGCGGGCGAGCGCGTGGGGCGGCAGGCGGTGCACGTGCGCGGCGTGCAGCGTGTGTGTGAGTGTGGCGGTACGTACGTGCGCGTAGTCCGGGTAGTCGTGCGGCGACAGGCGGGCGAGCGCGTGGGGCGGCAGGCGGTGCACGTGCGCGGCGTGCAGCGTGCAGCGTGTGTGTGAGTGTGGCGGTACGTACGTGCGCGTAGTCCGGGTAGTCGTGCGGCGACAGGCGGGCGAGCGCGTGGGGCGGCAGGCGGTGCACGTGCGCGGCGTGCAGCGTGCAGCGTGTGTGTGAGTGTGGCGGTACGTACGTGCGCGTAGTCCGGGTAGTCGTGCGGCGACAGGCGGGCGAGCGCGTGGGGCGGCAGGCGGTGCACGTGCGCGGCGTGCAGCGAGGCGGCGCGCGCGCTGCGCACGGCGTCGGCGGCGCTGACCCCCGAGCCCAGCACGAGCACGTGCGCGCGGTCGGCCGCTGGGAATACAGATTACTCATTATTTCTTCTAAATTTAATTCAATAACAAACTTGCTACGGTTATTTAAAGGCCCTCTTCGTAGTCGCGCCGCGCGAAGTTTTTGACCAAAAAACATGGGCAAGTTTGTGATTTTTTTTACACAAAATAAGAAAATAAACATATTAAGAAATGAATGATTTTATGAGCTTCTTTTGTAGTTTTCATTTCAAAATTCTTGATAATTACGACTCAGTTGTTACAATACGGGAATGCGATTTACACGATTTTAGTGATTTTCAGTTTTTTTTTCACCCAAATCATTACCATTATCGTAAATTCGAATGTTTCAGCTGCAAGATACATTCATTGGCTAACTGTGTGATTTATTTCAAGGTTCTGGAGCAACGTTTTCTATATAATTCTCTTACATTCCCGACCTTCGATTCCCGAAGGGCCCTTAACTAACAAAATCAATACGTGAACAAACCTCGGATATCGACCTATTTCGAACCGTCCTATCGATATAAAACTACAATTAATATTGTAATTTGAATGATGAATTATTTGAGACCAACGATGATGTGAAATTGGAGTCTACTAGCGAGAGAGTGCCCGTGGGGCGCTTACGATAGTCTGTTGAATAGTTTAGCAAGTCATCCCTCATAGATTTTTTGAAGTGCGAGGGCGATATTTTGCCGCAAAACAGCAGTACTCGGTATTGTTGTGTACCGGCAATGAATACAAAAGTTACATAGAAGCGCACTTCTTCAGTATTTCGTGTGCCGATTGCAAGTGGGGTCTCCCCAGTTTAGTTCGTAGTTTGTCTGCTCTGGCGACTTTCTCTGTCTCCCTTGCTCTCGTAGTTAAGATAAGCTGGGGACGACTGCCACGCTGCCAAGCGGCATTTTGGGTCGCAGACAGTTAAAATTGTCCCGGAGACTCCCCTGAGCACGTTTCGATATTCATTGTACTTTCGGACATGTCTAATAATCGTGTAAGTAGCGTCCGGTCTCACCTCTCTCGGCGAGCCGGCGCAGCGCGCGCTCCACGTCGGGCAGCGAGTGCGCGGCGAGGGGGGCGGGGCTGGCGGGCGCGGGGGACGCGGCGAGCGGGGTCGGCAGCGAGTTGGGGCGGTCGTTGGCGCCGCACGCGAGCACCACGCGCGCGCACAGGTAGCGGAAACCGCGACCTTGTCTATGATCGTACCTGGAAAACACAAAAATTCGAATAAAAATTAAATGTCATCAGCACCCAAAACAGTAACTAAAATTTCGACCCTCCATCGGCTGGTAGGAATTGGTTTCAGTTGCAAGATTTGACGCACACATACAAATAGATGAAATGACAGCTCGTAATAAATACATCTGTGATGTAAACGACCCATCACAGTACAGTACAGTACAGTATATTATAGTATAGTACAGTACAGTACAGTATAGTACAGAAGGTACATCTGTGACTTCGGCGCACTCACCCCGACACGCAGAAGTTGGCGTTCCGCGGACAGGCGGCGCGACAGGGCGGCGCCACGCGCGGCGCGGGGCCCACGTGCGTCACCGTGGCGCCCGAGCGGAAGTACCGCTGGAACAGTACCGTATCCTAAGGTGATGGAATCGGGCTCCGAGGAGAGCTTTCAGGGTCTAATTTACATGAGATTATGTGTCGTCATTCTTTATTGTTGGTTACCTAATTTATGGTTCTGTGTTTTTGAGTGTGCTTTGTTTCACATAGTTAAACGGTTTTATATATAACATACATAAAATGAGTATTAAAATGATCTGCAGTGCGGTACCTGCAGGCGGCAGGCGTGCACGTAGCGCGCGCAGTAGGCGGCGACGGCGCGCGCGGGCAGGCGCTCGGCGGGGCGCGGGCCCACGCGCGCGTGCGGCGGCAGCGCGAGCCACGCCGCCGGCGACAGCGTGCGCACCGCGCCCGGGAACGTGGGCCACGCGCCGCCCGGCGGGCCCTTGCCCAGCACGATGTGCTCTATCTGACATAGGCCCGATACACACAGCTTTAGAATTATCATTTCCGATCATATAACAAATAACTTGTAACCATTGTTTGGTGCATATGTCTGCAAGTTAAAACAGAGGAACGAATATAAAAAACTGAAATGTGATTCGGCTTGTACTTGCTTGATGGTTATCAAATGAATTTGTTATTCTTTGGTTTGCATCTTCAAAAATATTCTTGTCTTAAATTATGTAAAAAAAAAATCCTATTAATATAATTCAATTAGACATTTTAAATCGCTAGGACTCGTTACATTACTAATTATCTATTAATTACATACGAAAAAAGTAATGATAATCTTAATTACCTGTTTCTCCGCGTCAAATCTCCATTCGATCAACGAATCTTCCTGTAATCCTAAATCCGCGCACGGCCTCAATAAGTTGTCCACCTGGAAAAGAAAACCAATATTATGACATATCTGCATTATTTCTAGAACTTTCCGGCGACACTTCCAGGGGTAAATTCTACTAATTTATAACTATACGATATATTCCCGCCAAATTCCAACCCAACTTTGACCATTCTATATTTATTCGGATCGGATTCGAATCGATATGATGACATGGGCCCTAGACAAGTGACTTTTACGTTAATAGAATAGAATAGAAAACAACAACCAATGTATGAGATTGACATTCGCGTTCGACTCGAAACGTCTCGAAATGGCGAACGTGAATGTCAATCTCATACATTGATTATTGTTTTCTATTCTATTCTATTAACGTTAAAGCCACTTGTCTAGAGGGGCATATACCGTAATTTCGACCCCAAACCTAATTATTAATAGTCAATAGTTAAATTAATGAATAGGAAAACGGATAAACGGTAACGATCACGCTTCGATTCGATTGCGATAAAGTGACAATTTGTTAGTAGAATTGTCCCCAGAACAACCAGCGACGAACGCTAACGATGTTATTAATTAAAACGTACACCCGCTTGACAACTAAACAGCGATTTGTTCAGCTAATGTAGAAATAATTCAGTTAAAATTTTTAATCTATACATATTAATAAAATTTGTCGTTGTAATAACTGTCAATCAATACACAAAACTACTTCGGGAAGACAGCTTACATTTGGAACATGAGATTATTGTATAGCGTAAGGTTTATACTGGCTTAAAGGTATAGCCAGCCGAGCTACCCAGCCAAAATAATACATAATTATGTATGTAATCTAACCCCTTAGAAATGACTATAATTACGTAAGCATATTAAAAGGATTTGCAGATAAGTTCGAAATCGGGTATGTCTAATTATATAATTAATTGTAATGTTTCATAACTAATTAGTTCTTAAATGTAAAAAACGACGACGTTTTTATCACAACTACTCTCATAATTAACCAGAGTCTAGTGACGTCAATAATAATTGATGACGCGAGAAATATAAATTATATACTTTATTTGCTGCTTATATTATATGCTGTACGTTGTAAAAATAATTGTAAAAAATCTATGGCTGTATAGTCAATTGTCTTAGCTTAGAAAAAAATTATAGCGCGGGAAACTTATCCTATCTTGTGTCAGAACATTTTATGCCATTAACAACTTTTTTTAAAACATAGTTAAAAGAAAGAAGAAGAAAGCGATAATTTGACATCACCTTTGTTCATAGAGATTTGTGATTTTTTTTTTAATATGACGAATAATTTTACTTTTGTCAATTTTACTCTTGCGAGATTCGCGCTTGTCCGCTGTTTTTTTTTTTTTATTAAAGAACACACACACAACACACAGTTTTTAAATTATCCTGTCCATTCATTTATTATCTGTTTGTGAGAAACAAATGTACTGTCAATCAAACAAGACATGAGTTATTGAGTATCGTGCTTGATTATGAGGTACGTAGGTACCTGACAATTCAGTAATTAATCATTGGTGTATGATGCTATATCCGACAAAAGTTTGTTAAAAGCGAACTTGCAGTGTATACATTTAATTCAGAGCGTCATGGTAGCACGCGTTAGTGATCCTGTGACGCTCGACGGAGACGAGACGGAGAGGGTACCGCTGGTTTTTTAGTAGGTATTACGATGATCGGGGCGCACACGGTTTCTTTGACCCCGGCGAGTCCCACATACCCTTCCACTGTTCCACTGTTGCAAACGCATAATGCGTTTTTCCAGCGTTAAACAAGGGTATTTAACGATACAACCCAAATGGAGGGCGGGGAAAATTAGTAAACTATTATAACAACGGAAGAACCGACAAGTATCTTAGTAATATACGTAAATAAAAACTATGTTTACAACAAGCTAACAGCGCAACGCTTGAATGAATTGCATTGATAATAAAACTTGGAAAAAAACAATCCAATAACTCATTCAAGATCAAAGTCGTTCCGCACGATTTCGTTCATAAACTAGTTATATGATACGTGACCTCCTTGCTTTGTGAACTTGAATCGAGTTTAATAATAATAACAGGCGAATTCAGGAGACGAATTTAACATCAATCTGTAACCAGAGGCCACACTACATCTCTCAACGATAAGTCACGTGGTCATTCTCATACATTTGTTTAGTTTTCTATTAGCGTTTACAATTGTAGAATGTCAACTTGGCTAGGGCCTCTGTACATGGATGTTGGGTAGACTATGAGCCAGCACTTGTCTTTTATTAGAGCGAGAGAAGCGATCGCTCTAGGTATACGTCTCTTTGTTACCGACAAAGGGCGCAATATATCAAAAATATTTTCCAAAGATACATAAGCACTGTTTGTTTTAAACGTGCTAATTATTATTATTTATATAACATTAACGTTTTACGTGAAGTGAAACGAAATTTATTGGGGTTTTCTGTCAGAAAATTCTCACTAGCAGCCCCACTCTGAACTGAACTCTTTCCGGTCGCGTCGGATTGTCTTCCCAGCGTATTATGAGAGATAATCTCTCTTAAGAGCCTGTCCAGATGAGGCGTTTTACGCGCGAGTCCACACGCGCGTTGACACTCGCGCGTATCCGAGATACTAGAGCTACATATATCCCGTCCAGATGCCTACGCGCGTATCCTCACTCGCGCGTAAAACGCGTGCAATGAGCGGGACTCTCGACTCGCGCGTTTAACGCGCGAGCGACGCGCGAGTCGAGATACTCGGGTGCCATTGCTGCGTCCAGTACTACGCGCGAGTCCGTTGCGAGTGGACGTATTTACGACAATAGACCCCTCAATATCTTCAGTTCCTCCTGCAACCTTTTCGTGTGGAGTCAACATGGAGTCGACATGGAGTCAAATCTTCTTGAATAATTTCTAGTAATTCATCAAACGATGTTACTGACATCCGGAAGTAGTTGAAAAACTTTTCACCGTGTTCTCTGAGCTTTGGATATAATGTTATAAACATACTATGCGTCATTCTGTCACGTAGAATTGGGTGCACGTTAAATCGTCGACGTTCTCTTCGTTTACGATTTTTCCATCGACGGTATGCAAGCCACAACACAACCGCTGTTTCCGAGTTCATGTTTGTAACTGGCTGGATCCCTCCCAGCGTAGAAACGCGCGTAAAACGCGGCATCTGGATGCAATAGAATTTGAAACGCGCGTGTGGACTCGCGCGTAAAACGCCTCATCTGGACAGGCTCTAAGATTAGCCGCCGTGACCGAAATCGGTCTAGAGGAAATTATTATTATTATATAACCCACAGCGAATATTTAGACATATAGAATAAGCTCTATCTATCGGTATCTGGTTGTACAGTTCAAGTATCCTCACCACTCTACCGTGTCGGCTTTCGATAGATAATAGCAGATAATAATAATATATACAAAAAGTAAACATATATATAATATTACAATTAAATTTATATTTTTATCGAAACACATTAAAATATCGTAATACAAAAGGTGATTGACCGTATTTGATTTAACAAGTCGCCGATAGGACTATCTTTATTTTTTTTTATGTCGGCGATGGTAACCTCACTGTCGGCCATAAATCACCGGCACCATCGATTGAATTATTATCTTAGCACCATGTTAATGTATCGTGACAAATTGTCTACATATAAATTTTAGCGACTTCTTAATCTATACAACAGCGTTAAAATAAAAAAGGCGCGCAAATTTAAAACCGCCATTTTGTTAGTGGATAGTAAGGTAAATTCATTATTTAATTATCGAATTGTGATTTGTTTTTTTTTTTTATTGCATAGGAAGGCGGACGAGCATATGGGCCACCTGATGGTAAGTGGTTACCAACGCCCATAGACATTGGCGTTGTAAGAGCTGTTAACCATCTCTTACATCGCCAATGCGCCACCAACCTTGGGAACTAAGATGTTATGTCCCTTGTGCCTGTAATTACACTGGCTCACTCACCCTTCAAACCGGAACACAGCAATACAAAGTACTGCTGTTTTGCGGCAGAATATCTGATGAGTGGGTGGTACCTACCCAGACGAGCTTGCACAAAGCTCTACCACCAAGTAAAACTTTTAAAAAAAAACTGATGCTTCTGCTTACCGCAGTCTTAAGACATGTTTTAGATGATATATTAAAATACGGTTACTACAAATTATAACCATAAATAGTATCCATATGAAAATTAATTAAAATGTAAATATTGATAAAGCGGTTTAAAACCTAGCATAGCAACAGTCTGTTATCACGGAAACCTGATAGCTAAGGCATTATATGTAAATAACTCACTCAATTACTTTTAAAAATCCAAATAACATAATGAACATGGTGGTAGAGCTTTGTGCAAGCTCGTCTGGGTAGGTACCACCCACTCATCAGATATTCTGCCGCAAAACAGCAGTACTTTGTATTGCTGTGTTCCGGTTTGAAGGGTGAGTGAGCCAGTGTAATTACAGGCACAAGGGACATAACATCTTAGTTCCCAAGGTTGGTGGCGCATTGGCGATGTAAGAGATGGTTAACATTTATACATTGCCAATGTCTATGGGCGTTGGTGATCACTTACCATCAAGTGACCCCCATGCTCGTCCGCCTTCCTATGCAATTAAGCAGAAGCATCAGTTTCTTTTGGAGAATAAATAATTCATCGTCAGCTGTAATTTCTAACTCACGACGTCAAAGCCTTTGGCGTGGCTGACGTATCTTGGCCCATTGAACTGCATATTTTTATTTAATGAAACGCTCCGTAAATAATCGTTATCAACGCTGTTGTTAAGCGGAATGGAGTTAATTTGTTACGATATAAAGGTTATCGTACGCTCGGTCGTGACGAGATAGTATGTAAGACTGTACCTGAAACCGAGATAGCTGAGTGAACTGTATTAAGATTGCAAGAAAATGGGGTATATAATGCTATTGACGAATATGGTAAATTCACCTGCAGGCCTAGACAAGTGACTCGACTCGAAACGTGTCGAAACGCCGAACGCGATTGTCAATCTCATACATTAAAAGCCATTTGTCTAGAGGGGCTGGTCGTGCTTTGTCCAAGCCCACCTGAAGGTATATAAAACTAAATCACACATTATACATATGTACTTAGTATTGTATTTTTTTTTATTGTACAGGTAGGCGGACGAGCATATGGGCCACCTGATGGTAAGTGGTCACCAACGCCCATATACAATGGCATTGTAAGAAATGTTAACCATCGCTTACATCGCCAATGCGCCACCAACCATGGGAACTAAGATGTTATGTCTCTTGTGCCTGTAATTACACTGGCTCACTCACTCTTCCAACCGGAACACAACAATAGCAAGTACTGTTGTTTTGCGGTAGAATATCAGATGAGTGTGTGGTACCTACCCAGACGAGCTTGCACAAAACTCTACCACCAAGTAAATATTTTTAAATAGTTTTATACTTCTTTAAATTGTGTGAGTGTAACTACAGGCAGGAGGGATATAACAGCTTAGTTCCCAACGTTGGTGGTGCATTGGCGATTGGAGATCGCAGATAACGATATTATCTCAGAATAAATGTTTGATGATGTCAAGGGAGACTAGCCAACTGCGCAGGACATAGTGAAGTGTGTACGCAAACACAGGTGCACTCTCATAATACGACGGGACGGAAAAACCGACGCAAACGGAAAAACTTCAGGTACAAGGCCAACGGCTTTACGTGCAATTTGAGGTACGTGTGTTCACAGTGTGGCGATAAATTACATGTACTTACTAATAGAGGTATGGGGTTCTGACTCCTGCCCTCCAAACCTTCAGCCAGTTCTGTGAGGTCCGTCTCCAGTAGATTCTGTCCAGGGGGAAGGTTTTGTAATCTGAAAATGGGTACAATGAAAACTCCATTTACACAGATTAGAAGTATTAGAAGGCCCTCACCTTCTCCAAGAATTTCTGAATTAAAGGGGGATAGCCCCCAGAAATTATTTCCTTTAAACATACGGCCGAATACTGAAACGTCCCTCAAACAAACACTTAGTTAAACGCCACTTAACATTGAAATTAGTATGCTAAATTTTAAATTAACGGCGTCTCAAATAATTAAGTTGCACTTAATATTTGAATGACGTTCCAGTATTCGGCCGTTAGTCAAGCAATAAATGTCATTCAGATATTTTAATACTTGTTACAACACTTGTAAGTTTCTCTCTCAATCACTAAATTAATTTCAAACTCAAATTATAGTTATGGCGAAACGTGTATCCTACCTGGCTCTGAGCATTTCATCTATAGGCAGGTTATCTGGTATTTCCTTTAGGTATGGTACGTTTCCTGCTAGCATGTATGATGTTACCATACCGCTGGGGCCGTTACCTGAAAACAATGTTTTTAAAAACTTATAAAAAAAAACATAACGTTAATAACATTTTATACGTGTAAGGCCATATCCTGTCCGCCATGTTTTTATGACGTCATAATGAACATTATTCCGGATACTTATATAGAAGAAAAATCTATATAAATAAAATGATAAGGTCTGCAGTTGTGCGCGCATCACGGAAAAACTACTGGATAGATTTCAATGAAATTTGGTAAATTTTATTTCTTAGACACTTGGCCCTTATAAAAAGAAACAAAAATATTGCGATATCTTCATTTAATAAAAAGTTATTAAAGTTTCAAGAAACAACGATTTTTATATGCACTGCGTGTACAGTGATGTATGTTTTAACAAAGTATATTTATTATCTTTTTGATGATTTTTCCTTCGTACATAAGAAAACTTTGTTAATAAATCAAGCAACGCGGATGAAGTTGCGGGTATCAGCTAGTAATAAATAAAAATGTGAAAATGTAAATTACTTTAAATAGGTACTATAAACAAAAATATATATTGTCTACTGGCTGGAAAAAAAATATTATTTTATCTGTGGCTGCGCAACACATAGCGATCAAAGCGATTTATTAACTAACACCTCACATATCAAAACAATAATATTTGCTCTAATAGTAATAGAACGGCGTCGAAGTCTATTCACCTTAAACATATATACCATGTATCATATTATGTAGATGTACCTACATACATCATACAGATAATATACTAGCTGTGACGCTGCAGTTTCACCCGCGTATAATTAATAAAAATATAATGAATAAAAATAAGCCTAGAGCCTTCCTCGATAAAAGTACTATACAACACAAAAATAATTTTTAAATTCATATCAGTAGTTGCTGAGATTAGCCGGATCAAACAAACAAACTCTTCAGCTTTATATATTAGTATAGATACGATTTATTTTTAGCCTATTCCAACCATAATAAACAACTCTGATATTGAATTGATGCGATATAATCGGTCGAGATCTTGAATAATCTGTGGTATTGGAAACAAAAATCATTATGGACCGACAGAGAAGTGTTTCGATTGTAGGTTATTTTGTCGTCGGAACTTTGGAATTAAAATTCAAGAGATATAAGTAGTTACGTGGAATATTGTCATAAATATATATATGAATTAAGAACAGTTTGTACTTTTGCAACTGCATAAGCATGGTTAACATCTCTTACAATACCATTGTCTATGGGCGTTGGTGACCACTTACCATCAGGTGGCCCATATGCTCGTCTGCCTACGTATACAATAAAAAAAATATATCAGAACTTCAAAATTGTTCAAATAAATAAATAAACTATTAGGAATTGACATGGTATATGTAAATCAAAAGTTTGTTTAATGTTTACTCCGGTTTTTGATTGGCGTAGGATATCGAATAGTTTCACGGTAGCATGCGCAAGCGATCCCGTGACAATCCACGTTAAAGGGTACCGTCGGTTTTTTAGTGAGTGTATAATGGCTTGTGTTACTATTTTCTAGCGATAGATGGCGTTAATATAATACGTCAGTTTCCTGAATCGCGCTGTCTAGATTCGCTAATCAATACATATAATGTGAAAGAGATTATGTTAAAATGATCATACACAATCAATTATACTTACAGTGTGACTAGTGGGAAGCTCTTCCTTGATTTTATTTCCGGATGTTAGTTCGGTATAAACAGTGGGTATTCCGATGTTCTGAAACTCGTCCCACATAGATTTCCACCAATGGAAAGCTACTTTATCAGTAAGTAATAATAATAGGCTACATTTTGTCGACGTATTCCCACGGGAGCGAGAAGTGAGAACTGCGCGGGTGAAACCGCGGGAAAAATGCCAGTAATATTAATAAATGCGAAATAAACTGCTAAATATGTTATTCTCTCACGGCTTAACTACTGAACCCATTTTGATAACATTTGTAATGAGGCAAGGTTGAACCACAAGGAAGGAAATGGGCATACTTTTTAATTACCAAACCTGTCCAAGCTTCGACACGCGGGCAAACTAGTAGAAATATAAATTCTTGTTACTTGGCACAATTAAAAATATATAAATAAAGCCTAAAAGAAAGCAATTAGCTAGTACTAATGCACATAGATATCTGGAAAAATCGAGACGAACCTTCACTTCACAGATATTAACATCAAATTAATCTCTAAATATATTAATATAGATTACATTTTCAATTAACTAATATATAATTAGCTCTACAATGTATGTTAAGGTTATGATAATACTGCGTACGATAAAGCGTACGAAACTTTCCAATATCAAGTCACCATTCAATCTTTTTTTTTTTATTCATAAGTTACCGAAGAGAAATTTATGTAGGACAATTAAATTAAATAAAACTTGTTGAGTCTGGTCGTTTCTCACGACTTCGAAATATAAATCAATAAAATATGAATTTAGCCCTTCGCCCTCTCACTCACGTCATACTAGAGAATTTCTAAATACCAATATTGCGTAGCTCTTTTTTTGGGTCCGTACCCGAAGGATAAAACGGGACCCTAATACTAAGACTCCACTGTCCGTCCATCTGTCCGTCTATCACCAGGCTGTATCTCATGAACCGTGATAGTTAGATGAAATGTTTATACATTTAAATTATAAATATAAATGAAATTTAAAGTATATTTATACAAAATAATATAAAAAAAGTTATACGATCATTCCAATCTAGCCAATTATATATCTAGGTATGACCTAGAACTCGCAGGATATACAATCGTTATGTACGTCTAGTTAAATTAATTCTCACGTAAATATGCAACAACGTACGTGCCTCGAATTGTTATTTAGTACATAGTAGTTATATATTACATAACCACAAATCTATTTATTATATTTATTATGATATATCTTGCATAATTAAAACGAAAAATAAATATAAGTATTTTTTTAAGTTAGGTATATTTCAGGCAAACATTAAGTTCTAGTGAGTCCCTTGTATGTGGCGTGAATACTATATACTTCGTTCCTGTATATAATTATAATAACAAATAATAACTCCTTATTTATTTATTGGTTTCCTTTTATTATATATAGTTTCAACAATTTTTATAGTACTCATATTTATCGCACAACTGAGAGAGAAATTGATAAATAAAATCAATAATGAATCTGAATTATTGTTTGTCTATTTGAACGCGCTAATCTCTGAAACTATCAATCGGACATGAAAACTTGAATTTCATAGATTAATTCTTCAGGTCACAGTAATATATGTAATATGTACAGTAATATATATTTTACTTGGTGGTAGGGCTTTGTACGAGCTCGATTGGGTAGGTACCACCCACTCATCAGATATTCTACCGCAAAACAGCAGTACTTGCTATTGTTGTGTTCCGGTATGAAGGGTGTGTGAGCCAGTGTAATTACAGGCAAAAGGGACATAACATTTTAGTTCCCAAGGTTGGCGGCGCATTGGCGATGTAAGCGATGGTAACATCTCTCATAACGCCAATGTCTATTTGCGTCGGTGACCACTTACCATCAGGTGGCCCACATGCTCGTCCGCCTACCTATGTAATAAATATATATATATATATTACGATACAACAGAAACAGATAAATATTTAACATGGATAATATTATATAATAATACTATAAAGCGGCGTAATTAGTCTTAATGATATCTCTGTCAAAATGTTTCAACATAATGTTAAGTTAATTAAGCGTAGAAAAAACTCACCGATAACGACCACCTCTTTGTATACCGCGTCATCTGATAGCGTGTGCTGGCAAGACTTTATGCTGTCCCTCATCTTCACAGATTATATCATAGATGGCGCCACTGATTATTATTTATATTCAAATCTGACACCGCCGTTGAGTATTTAAATATTTGAATTTAGAATTCTAAATTTAAATGCGTAACGTTAAATTATATCACATGCAGTTTACAGTCTTACGGACTTTTCTGAGTCTTATGAAATAATAATATTTTTAGTTCGATATTTGTCTTGATCTCCGTGTAGTTCGTGCTTATTTGTATATCTGAAACAAACATACAGTTTAATTAGACACATATACATATATATATTCCACAAGTGTGTTAGGTAAGAACGAGATTAATTATAAACACAAATTAAGCACACGAATATTTAGTATGTCTGTTTTTGAACCTGCTATTGGCTACGATGACTAACCACTGAGCCATATCGGCTCAGATAACTGTAGTTTATTTATATAATAGTATATTTATATGTTTAACATTGGTATCCGTGTAGCGGTCAAGCAACCGCATCACAACCGCACGCGTATTGATAACAATCGCTGATAAATTAGGCTGGTGTTGTATAACAATGCTATAGCGTTAATATATGCAGCTACTATTAAGTAGTCAATCCGATATATCTCAGATGTTTGCGAACGCATCAATTAAAGTCGCGAATATCGACTATAGCGATTACAAAGTCGCAGGTTAGATCCTGAAGGGCTATTCTTTAAGAACAAACTCGAAACTCTCCTCAGTAAAAGGTCGTAAAATATCAAAAAGTGATATGCAACATTGACCCTAATAATCATTACATATCAAGAACACACGCATCATAATTCCTTCAAGAAGAGAGCGTACTCTTTCCTAAAAGGCCGGCAACGCAAGCATGTCCTCGGATGCTGCAGATGTCCATGGGCGTTGGTAGTCACTTTCCATCAGGTGAGCCTCCTGCTCGTTTGCCCCCTCTAACATAAAAAAATAAAAATAAATAATAGTATATCAAAATAACACGGGTTAGTAATGAAGCGAGTTTTTGCTGATTAGCACTAATGCAATGTGTTATCGTCCTATCCTGACACAAGCTGTACGCTTAATTTTAACGACAAAGAGGAACATTAGTAAAACCTTGAATAAGGATATATGATATTTTTAAATGTTGAAACGCGCATATGTTGAATATAATTCTGCCACATTCGTATCCCACTAAACCATTTTGCAGCAGTGGGGTGAAATGATATCTAAAACTCAAATACAATTCCAAATAATTTAGTACATATATATTTAAAGTGCAATGACGACAATTGCAACTATTACATTGATATTATTTATATACAAACATTAGTACCTAAGTATGAGAAATAGATAAATTTGGGACACCGAGTTCCCGATTCCAAACAAGTGATGCGTAATACCTTGGACACCTGGTTTCTATGAAAGCCTACAACAGTAAGTGGTACATACATAGAAGAACTTGGTAGTCCGCCAAAAACTCTACCACCAAGAAAATTTCGCCATTTTATATAAAATAATAATAATAATATACTGGGTCATTATTCACACAAGACCATCTGATCCCAAACTAAGCAGAGCTCATTCTATGGAAACCAGACAACTGATATACTACATATACTACTTTTCTTTTGTAAATACATACTTATATATAGATAATTACACCCAGATACAGGACAAACAGACATGTTCATGCAACCGGCTCGTCAAATATACATATTTGCCCAATAATAAAATACTACTGATCTTAATAGACTTAAATTTAGGTAAACGTTAAAATAAGACTCGACCATGGAAATCATTATTCCTATCAGATAATTTGTTACAGTTGAATCGTACACTATTTTTTTTTAAATTTAAATTACGACACAATGATTTGATGATAATTTATAATTACAATGACGTATCAATATCAAAGGTCAGGCTATATCTGAATACTCGTGTTTCATATCAATAGTCAATATGCTATTGTCTTAATCGTTTCAAAGCTATAGACTTGTCCAGACCAGATTTGCCCAGATTTGGGGAAGATCGTCTGGGCAGGTACCAGCCACTCATGACCTCTTATTCTAAACAGCAATACTCAGTATTTTTGTGTTCAAAGGGTGATTGAGCTAGGATAACTACAGATCCAGTTGTGATCTTCCTATCAGGTCGAAGTCAGACTGTACGAGAATCGAATTGGTCATTTTTACTAAGTCTTATTTTTAAATCGGACAATTAGTTAGAAGACATAACTCATATATTTATGTATGTACGAGGATGATTCATATACTTCTACACGATCTATAAATTTGTAAAATGTTTTTTTCTTGTTACAAATATATTAAGTTTGTTTTTTTTTTATATATAAATAACGCATGTTTGTCATAGTGCCAGAACTAATTGTTAAGGATCATTGACTTCTGTAACAGTTTTATGATTAGTTCCGGATTCAGGGACTTCACTAATGGTAATTTTAAACTGTGAAGCCATAAATAAAAATTAAACTTTTGAAAAAGAAGAAGACATACTCTTACCAACTTGGTATACAAATCTCGTCCTTATATACAACATGAAACCTTTTAATATAACGTTTACTTTCATATTCTGTTGAAATGTAATTCATGTTGAAGTTTTAATTTTGAATTTAGAACAATATTGTCATAATTCAAACCGACCGATCCCCTTCTGAGTTCTGCCCTAACATTGTTTTTTTTTTTAGCTGTTAACCATCTCTTACATCGCCAATGCGCCACCAACCTTGGGAACTAAGATGTTATGTCCCTTGTGCCTGTAATTACACTGGCTCACTCACCCTTCAAACCGGAACACAGCAATAACAAGTACTGCTGTTTTGCGGTAGAATATCTGATGAGTGGGTGGTACCTACCCAGACGAGCTTGCACAAAGCTCTACCACCAAGTATGTTATAAGTGTTATAAGTTATGAGATATATGGCCGAATACTGAAACGTCTTTCAAATATAAATCGGGACTTAATTATTTGGAACGCCATTAATTTCAAATTTCGCATACAAAATTTTAAAATTAATGACGTTCCAAATAATTAAGTCCCACTTCATTTTGAATGACGTTTCAGTATTCGGCCGATAGGTGAATGACTCTCATCGTATATCAATCGTATCGTTATTTCACTCGTACTCTGGAGACCTATTCTACCAACAAATTGACATTGTCGATATCGAATCGAAAAGTAACCAAATAACCGTTTTACTATTTCTACTATACAACGATCCAGTTGCAATTCGAGCGAAATTGAACGTAACGAAGTGATATGCGATATTGAATAAAATAATTATAACATATAAGGGATACACGTATCAAAATAGCGTAACAAGATTATCCGTTTCCAACATTTCACGAGTGACATACGAAGTGATTTCAACAAAGCAGTACTGTTGTGTCATGTTATCGCATCAATTGAAACCGTAGTCTTATAGCACTGACATATGACATACTATCAAATAAATCGTTCGATATAAATAATGTTAATTTATGAACGCCACATTGTTTCCATTCAGGCTAATTGCTGGAATATTCTTCATGTGGAGTCCGTACAATATAGTGCAATACTAAGCAGAACCGATATGACTGTAAGTATTCAATATTCATATTCTTAATTTGTTTCTGGTATTATATCTATTGCTTCAGCCAGACGCTATAAGGAATCACCGTAAGGATACCCTCATCTTTTGGACGGTGTTTGGATTGTTTCGTCACATTTGCATCATTCACATCCGAGCGGCGTGGTTGTTCAAGATCCAAACATTGCCAACAGTGGGACATTTATACGTTGTTACTTTACTTTTATATAATTAAAAACATTTTTATTCGAGCGACCTTTAAGAAAGAAAAAATACTAAAGTCTACAAATGTACTTTCTTTTTGAGGACGCCGAAGAAATAAAGTCTCTTCTCGTCTGCGGGCATAATCGGACGATATAATATTGGTGGGGAGTAACGTCATCACAAAATTTCTGGTCATGCGTTTGTTTCTACTTTAAGTTAAACATGTTCTACCCCAAGCCGCGCCCCTTTTAATTAAACATGATATCGTGACAGCTTTTCGAGGAAGTATTTGGAGTGACGAAAGTGATGTGTCAAGTGGTATTAAGATAAGATACGAGATATCGTTGAATGAGTTTATTACCTTTCAACAACATCACTAGATAAATGTATTTGTTTTTTACATGGATGTTTGTTTGTCCGATTTGAAACATGGTGCTCAAATGCCCTGATTAGGAAAAGCGAAAATGGCATACAGAGATCTTAGTATTGATTTCAATGAGAAATAAATTTCACAATTCGATTTTTAAAAAAAACAATGTTCCTTTCAGAAAAAATAACTGTCGAATAAAAACAGACCAAGAATTTATTATTTAGCACAAATCGGTAGTGTCGGTTATAAATGTTAAAACCGGGCGCGTAATATTAAAATTCTAAAAATAAGTGTCCATACTTAAAACTTCAAATTATCAAAATCTAGTCCATTAATCATAGCGAACTGTGCAGATTGTCGGAACCGCTTTACAATTTTCAACACATTTAAACAACTATTATAAACCCAGTCGCTTTTAGCGTTACACAATATTCTAATTTAAAATGCTTATTAACTTTAAACATGTACATGCAATACATGCAGATATTTACTACTGGAACCTTCTCGAGTATACACAGAACAATTCAACAAAGTTCCATCATAATCGGAGTAATGATTTAGAAAAGCATTAAGTACAAACATACATATAAATAAATATTAACGTATATCTATTAAGAAAACGACTATAAAAACATGAAGAGTTCAATATTATGTACATGCTAATCTCAGGACTCAAAATTCAAGGGATTTGTAAAGAACTAGTACCCTTAAATATGTGTCAAATCATTTATCACAACGATCAAGTACATAGATATAGAAAAGCATTAATTGCTAACCAAATCATCGCTTTCAATAGGATTAATTAAGGAGACCCTAAAACGTGTTAGGAAAATAGATTTGTTGGCAACTGACGGCTGTATATACTTTGTAAAACAGAATGCTTGATAGAATGATTATAAATGCATGTCGCATCAGCAAAATTAACAGTTCACGCGTAGGTCTGGCACGTTGCCGGCACACGTGGGCGGGAGGGAGAAGGGGTTAACACCCCTTTCATGAAATGTAAAAGGTTAAAGGTTGAATAAATGTCGTTTTGTAATCTAACAATTTAGTTTTTTTTTTTTACTCTAAGCCCATTTTTGTTGATGTTTCCACCAGCGACTTAGCCCGTCTTTATCCTTTTCTGTATTTCTGACAAAGTGTATGCAAATCTTCATAATGTTCGGTTGAGCAGTTTAAATGTGAAAGCGTAACAAACAAACCAACAAACAAAATCGCTTTCGCATTTATAATATCAATACGGATACGTACCTACATAAGAACGCGTCGAATATATAACTTCTCCCTTTTTTTAAATGGAAAAACTACCTAACTGGCACGGTCTAAAATTTCTTTTAGTGTACTTTATCTTACGCTTGATCACACCAAATTAGATACTAAAAACCGAATATGCTATTATGTAGTCAATTTATCTCTATACATAGCTTGCCAAAAGTATATATCTAAATATACTTTGTTTAGCTAAATTGTGTTTAATAATCAAGTACCTAATGTTATTGTAGTTTAAAATAAATCCGTAAATGTCCCACTGCTGGGCAGAGAACTCCTCTCCTTTTAAGGACATTGCACCATGTCGGTCCAGTACAGGTTAAGTACGATTCAGATAAAACGCACTGCATCGCATCGAGCCGCAGCGCATTTCCATGTGGTAAAGGAAATTGAACTGTCTACTCTATATTTAAAGCCCATATTTGGATATAGGAACACAGTAAGCTGCAATCGTCTGCCGTCATATGGGTGTTTCTCTATCTTATGCTATGTGAAATGCGTTGCGACGCGATTGGATGCGACGCGTTTTATGGAAATCGTACTTTAATGAACACAAGTAACTTTACAGTGTTTTCCTTTGCCCTGCTGTATTAAATGAACACGGTGTTCAGTACAAAAAAAAAAAAAACTATTGCGTTTTTTTTTTAGTTAACTCTTTGTTTTTTTTTTATTGAAGGCCGTCACAAGTCTATTTGAACCAGATTTCTGACGCAACTTACGGTTCAGTTAAAAACATGTTATATTATTGATAACCGAAATAACCCGAAGGGCACACGTGTAACTATAGGAAGTTTTGTTTAGACGACAAACAATAAAATTGTTTGACAAAAAAATAAGGTGTGTGTGCGATTCACACACGATAGAACTGAAACTTGCACAAAGAGGAGAGACCGATAATATAAAATAGTATGTATATTTCTGTCTCATTCTTTGCTGGCTTCATCCTCCACATTTTTGTATTTGTGTCTCTTACCTGTCGTTTTTTCCGTTGCATCCGGTTTGAAATCACAACGATTCTAAAGAAGTTTCACTTCAAAAAAATATGTGTTAACAATTATGCTTGAGCCGTTAATCCCGCCACGTTGCGGTTTATACAAAAATTGAAATAACAGCAACAATTTATTCATAAACGCATATTATCTAAAGTGAAGTAACAGCCTGTGAATTGCCTACCAGCCCCACTGCTGGGCTAAGGCCTCTTCTCTTTTTGAGGTTTTGGGGCTTATTCCACTACGCTGCTCCAATGGTGGAATACACATGTGACAGAATTTCAATGCAATTGGTCACATGCAGGTTTCCTCACGATGTTTTCCTACACCGTCAAGCACGAGATGAATTATAATCACAAATTAAGCACATGGAATTCAGAGGTGCTTGCCCGGGTTTGAACCCACGATCATCGGTTAAGATTCACGCGTTCTTACCACTCGGCCACCTCGGCTTTGTATTATGTATAATTATCAAAATAAATGTCATGAGGAAGTAAAAGTGTACTATAGATTATCGTGTTTTAGGAACTGACGTACAATTTTTTGGCCAAAATGCTTTCATTCACCTCCCTCATCCCGTCAACCGGGGGTGGGTGTGGTAGGTCACCTGGCCGACTGCCAGACTACTTACTAAAAACCAGTCGTACCCTACTTTCATCTTTGTGTGACGTTAATGGAGCGCTGGCACCATTTAACATAGGTACCAAGAAACGTAAATTGAATTATTTTTAACCGACTTCAAAAAAAGGAGGAGGTTATCAATTCGTCTGTATTTTTTTTTTGTAACTTATATTTCAATCAGGTGTCCTCTAAATAGGGTCCTTTTATCTCCAAAGATCTACACCACCAAAAGTTTTCGACGACAGCCAACCGGTTCGCTTCCTGCATCCAGCGGACACATACTGGACGATAATCTACAAAAATCATTTACACTTATATACTTGAAATCATTGTCATCTTAACTATAAGCGTTATTTAGCGAGTGACATTATTGATTTGATTTAAAAGAAAACATCATTATTCGCCGAATAACGTACGTTAAACAAAATTTATAGATAAAACCGCTATTATTTATAGTCTGTACAAAATAATCTCGATTCGCAACACTGGCCATTAATGATTTTTTATGCCTTTACAAAGAAGCTATTAATTAAAAAAATTATAAAAAAAACCATTTGAATAAAACACGATTCACAATTCCAAGTATTGAATAGTGGAATTACGTTTTGTCATTACAAAGAATCTATTAAAATCAAATAGGAAACGGAGTGACGCAAATCATTATTTCTTTTGAAGTATTTACAGCTAAAACCGGAATTGTTCTAATAGCTAATTAAATAAAGTTGATTATTTATTGTTATGGCTTATTTCCTACTAGCTGATACCCGCGACTTAGTCCGCTTTGCTTGATATCTTAACAAAGTTTTCTTATGTACGAAAGCAAAAAACTTTTTCTTAAATGAAGCTATCGCAATAATTTTTTTTTTGATAAGGGCAAGGATCTACGAAATAAAATTTAGAAAATTTCATTGAAATCTATCCAGTAGGTTTTCCGTGATGCGCTCACAACTGCAGACATCTATCATTATATTTATATGGATTTTAAAAGTTGCAGTAAAGCAGGTAAAATGGTAGTGTTAAAATGACCCACTAATGGGCACAGGTTTCCGATTTGGGAAAGTTTTAAGTTAGCAGGTTGGTGGATGCTGAAAATACATACTTTTTTTTTGGGACATTATCCACGCAAGGCCATCTGATCCCAAACTAAGCAGAGCTTGTACTATGGAAACCCGACGACTGATATACTAATTTTCTTTTGTAAATACATACTTACATAGATAATTACACCCAGACTCAGGACAGAGAGACATGTTCATGCACACCAAAGTCCACCCTGAGTGGGAATCGAACCCACGACAACCGCCTCGTCATAGGTATGGAATAGCTTGATAAAGGAGTTTTGTTCAAGCATATGTTTTATATTCCTGGTGAATTAATGAAGAGCGAACTGTATGGTACTCGATGGAGTTAAGCCTACAATTTTTTGATAACATCTACATATTATTCAATTACTCAGGCAATATTTTAAGTTTTGATAAGAAAGTAATAGTAAGTTTAAAATTTAATGTCAATTCCTATAATATACTAGAATATCGGTCTCTATGTATGTGGATATAGTTATATATAACATATTTAAGTTTAAATATCGATCGTATAATGGTTTTAAAACAGCTTGTAACCGTAGTGGATGCGTTTCGGACGAAATGTCAGTTTAAATGAAAGTAATATCAAAATATTTACATCTGGCGAAACACAGAGCAGAGAAAAGTGTAGGTCGGCACAAGGGGCTTTATATAACACTTTATAATTGCAATGCATGATGTGCACCGGGCAACTGATGTCGAAAGAATGGATGCTCGTTTAGTCGAGCGCTGCTTTTTATATGGTTTTATTCGTGGGGATTGACTGCTGCACGTGTTGCTTTAGAGACCAGGTGGAGGCGCCGTCATGTACTTTGCATTTGTTTATATAAAACCGAAAACTCATCGAGAGCATCAAAACGGCCAGAGGCACAAATAGTAGAGTTCACAGGTGGGCTCCAACATGTAGTACTTACTTATGAAGTACCAAATGGCTATCATATATGAACCCATCGCAACCGTATCTTAGCTTGGCAGGTAGCGAAATATTTAAAATACATACATATAGGCAAGCGTTGCCTGTGTTATTTGTATTGGAAGTGGTATTTGTATTGATACTCAATAAAAGTTTTTTTACTGAATTAAGACTAACAACTACTAAATAAAGAATATATTTATTGATTTTAGTAGACATTTACAAGAACGTATGAATTGTCATTTAATCTTACGTGAAACTGCTATCGCAGTGGCGAGAATTGTGCGTGATCTGGGGCGGTCTTATGGTAAAAGATTTATCTTATGCTGCTGCAGATCAAAATCAAGACTTCAGTCTTATTTTTTAAGTCCAGGGCAGGCAAGTGTAGTCATTTTTTCTGTTGCAGTCTAGAATTTAGTAGATTGGAGTACTTGCGCCTTAGAGGTCGTTGGCCCTACGCCTAAACTCTTATGCAATGTCGCATTGCAGTTTCATCGTATTATAACAAGCAATAGGGAATGCCCTTGATTTGGTGACCACACTTGTAAATTTCAATGTATATCCAGCTCAATTAGGGAGTTACCCTTGATAATGGCTATCATTGTAGAAATCAGTCAGATCGTTAATATCATTCGTCATAATTCTGAAGTGCCACATATTATTTGCTTTGAAAAAATATCCAGCGATATAAAAAGAGAACCTGACACGTATCAATACCATTAATCGCTCCGAGTTTCCCGCTAGTAGCCAAGTTATTCAACCAGGGCTTGCCTCTCGCGAGATGGGCATCAAAAGGAATGTGGGCTCCGCTATGTTGCATTGTAAAAAGTTGCAATTCAAGAAACGGGCACACGTTACAAAGTATTGAGTTATAGTGTAAATAAAACAAATATGAAACAACATTAAATGTTTTAATCGTTTTTTTATATTCAAACCAAACAAAAAGGTTGGAACAATAAAAATAGTAATAAAATCATCTCTGTAATAATACTAATGTCTATAATACTAATTACTACTACTTCAGCGTGTTGATGGTCTCATAAAATATTTAGATACTTAGATCTTCTGAGATAGAAGAAAAATAATATTCTTATATCTGTTATGATTCAAGATATTACCTGTGTTATGTCAACGTAGTCGGAGAGTTAATCTTCGGCAACGCTTTTCTGACAAACGCTATGAAGTTCCAACATGTCGCAGAACTTTAAGATTTCTAAAATATCCCTGATTTATACTGAAAACATTATTTACGTTTAAATAAAAGAAAATATTTTTTTATTCATTTCATATAATATGTAGTAGCACACCGCGACCTTCCACGTAAACGCCACATATATGCCCCCTAGATAATGATCAATAGAGCGGTCACAGACATAATTAAATACCTCCCTGGTGATAGCACTTTGTGCCATCTGAGTTGGTACCACCCACACAACACATATTATAGAGCCTAACAGCATTACTTAGTCTGATTGTGTTCCTCTTTCGGGTAAATAGGTCTGTTTAACTGCAGGCACAAGGGACATAGCATCTTAGTTCTCGAAATTAGTAGGGCAATGGAAATGTAAAGAAAAATATTTCTTATAGTGCCACTAGTTATGGATAGTGGTGACGACTGACTTACCATAAGGTATTTGTAACTTTTAGAAACATGTATGGAATGATACTTTAGTGGTAATCACTAGGAAACTTCTTTGCGGTTTAAGAACACAATGGTATTAAAATATTGTTGTGTTTTTCACGTGACTGAGAACCGAGTCAGCTTACTTAGCTAAAATTTGTTAACATTATAAAAAATATGACACCTTGAACAAGTCGATTGCAGTTGAAAATTTATTTCAATGTGATAATTTCAAGGGACCACCACGAAGAAGGCCTTAACCAAATTACATTGACATCACAATTTTTTTGTCTCAGAGTTTACGCAACGCAAATCATTTTGTCTTACTGTAATTGAAGTCATTAATTTCAGACGATACCAATCTTAGTCGAGACAATTGTGGACACAGAACTGTGATTAATTATTACAAGTGGCATTCGATGTGTTATGTACTTTTTGTTCTATTGTATCAGTAAACATTGTGAACGCACCGCCAACAACGGAATCTAAATTTAATAAACCTGGGACTTGTTACATATTTATTTATATATGTAATATATTTCATATTGTTGTAATAGTGTTATTTATGTCAATCTTAAATACGAGCCATAAAGTGTCTGGATCTTTAGTCGTTTATATCATGTACCACACAATATCTTCAAAATATCACTTATCTAACAGTTGTAGCCATCGTGGCTTTACATATGTTTTTTAATTGATGACTTATTACTTTATCTTCAACGGAATTTTTTTGACATTGGTCAGAGGTCAGATTTTTATTTATAATTGTCACACTATTTCAAATAGTGACAGAAGGCATTGTCCGCACACGAAGTCTGGTTGGGTATAGGGGTCGGTAAATAGTATTCGTGGGTTAAATAAAATTATTTAAACCAGGTAAAACTCCACAAGTTCATTAGCTTTTATTTTTAAAAAATCCACACAGTATAGTATAATAGACCGAAAGCTCTTTTATGTCATAGGTAGGAGAACGGGCAAATAAATCTGATTGAAATAACAACCGCTTACACATTATGGTGATATAGAAATTATAGACCATTCTTTACATTGATAAGTTCAATTGTGCCTGTAGTTACATTGGCTCATTCACCCTTCAAACCGGAACGCATCAATACTAAGTAGTGAAGCTGTAGAATATAATACCTACAATGTATTTTTTTTTATGTAAGAGGGGGCAAACGAGCAGGAGGCTCACCTGATGGAAAGTGACTACCACCGCCCATGGACACCTGCAAGATCCGAGGACTTGCAGGTGCGTTGCCGGCCTTGGAAATTTTCAATATTTACGAAGTTTTGATTTATGTATTAATATAAATGAGCCTCGGGGATTAGCATTCATTCTTCTTGAGAAAGATGATTGAAAACTTTGAAGGCAGTGTTCTGTGATACATTAATATACGTGTCAAAATATATATCAAATTCAATTTCGTGTTTTTGATACCAAACTGAACCTCGTACCTATATTTTGATGTATAATTTTCAAGTAAGATCGACAAAATATGCGACAAGGAATTTCTTACAACCTTGCTTAAGATTTGGATCTTAACGACAATAGTAGGTATTATTATTTTAAATCTAGATTAAAATATTGTACTTGATAATTTATATGAAAAATGTCGATAATTTTATCCGCTACCCGATGCATCTACGCCTATTATGTGTTAGTCAATCATTGGAAACATTTGTTGGTAGGGATTTGTCAAAAGTTAATATTTATAACATTTATTATGTATCAATAAACCAACCCGCACTGGAGCAGCGTGGTGGAATAAGCTCCATACCTTCTCATCAAAAAGAGGAGAAGAGGCCTTAGCCCAGCAGTGGGACATTCACAGGCTGTTATTATTATAAATTCAAATAAATAAATCCATATATGTAGTAATTTATAAATATTAAAGTGTTTTGTAGTAGATCTAGATGTTCTTATTGTTTTTTCTAAAATTTACATATTGCACTGGTAACACTGGTAAAATAAAAAGTACTCGTTTACTTTTAATAATGGAACAGATTGTGTTACCTCCGCCAGTTCCATGGTAAATATACCTCTGGGAATGATATTAATGTCGTTTTAATTTATTTAAGTGTTAGAGGAGACATTCTTTAATGGGTTTCGCACATCGGGGAATTAATCTCGTGGCCTTTAAACGACCGCATCTTAGACAGTTGTTTAATTAGCAAGTGCAATTGTGACGATAGAAGGTACAGGAACATATCGACTACATGATATGTCAGTAACTTGCCGTTGGTTATCTGTAAGCCTGAAATTCATGACTGCTCTGATTACATAAATGTTCTTTGAATAAGACATTTAATTTTAAAACTCATTTTATTGTACTCTGTGAAAGAACGCGCAAGAGTTTTTTTTTATTGCATTGGAAGGCGGACGAGCATATGGGCCACCTGATGGTAAGTGGTCACCAACGACCATAGACATTGGCATTGTAAGAGATTTTAAACATCGCTTACATCGCCAATGCGCCACCAACCTTGGGAACTGAGATCTTATGTCACTTGTGCCTATAATTACACTGGCTCACCCTTCAAACCGGAACACAACAATAGCAAGTGCTGCTGTTTTAGTTTGTCTTAACTATTTTCTATAAATATATTTTTAATGATACAAACTTTTGAAGTCTTCTACTTAAAACGACGCTTTAGCTAGGATTAGATACATATCAAGTAAAATCATGAAACGACACAATACACACTTATAGCCAATTCCAACCACAAGATGAGTTAAAATAAATAAACAACTACGATATTCAATTGACGCCATGCCGTTGTTTAATATCTTGAATATAATCTATGGTGTTCATGATGAATTTGCAAGAAAATTTCGTTTTAGAGGTGCAAGCCTGTCTGCAAGGGTACCACTCATCAGATCTACCGCTAAACAGCAATACTTAGTATTTTGCGTTCTGAAGGATGAGTGAGCTATTGTAACAAGGGACATAACTTCTTCGTCTCCAAGGTTGGTGGCGCAATGACGATGTAAGGATTGGTTAATTTTTCTTACATCGCCAATGTCTACGAATGACGGTGACCACTAAATACCAGGTGGCACATTTATCAGTCCATCTACTTATACTTAAACTTTAACGGCCGAATACAGAAACGACATTCAAATATTAAGTGCAACTTAATTATTTGAGACGCCGTTAATTTAAAATGTTCGCATACTAATTTCAATTTTAAGTAGCGTTCAATTAAGTGTTTGTTTGAGGGACGTTTCAGTATTCGGCCATAAGATTGGAGGTTGTAAACTTTGAATGAACCGTACCAAGTCGGAACGGGCAGCATTTCACTTGATAAAATATGATGCAAGTTATTTTCACTTAATCATGATTACATATCATGTTATCAGCTACGATGACGGTGTAATTGGTTTCCTGATAACATTATCAATACATAATATAATTGATAAAGGATATAAAAAAAAACATAATATGTAAAACTTGAAGGATATAATATGAAAGTGAAGTGTGAAAGAACTTGATCTCAACTCAGAAATATAACGAGATTTCGTTGAAATTAATGAATGATTCCTTATATTATTCGCAATCACAAAATATTCTTCTAATACATTTTACCACGCAATGTAATAAAAAAGAATTCATATTGAATCAATTAATGCCCGCCATTATGAATATCTGTCAATATATTTGTTGACAGATTAAAAATATAGATTACTTATTATTGTTTATCATAAAAAGTGACAGATAATCTTAAGTAATATTTAATATTAATTCGTATTACATATAATATTATATATTACAATATGATTGAGGCTTACCATTAATATTTAGATTAGATATAAATAAGGATAGATGATTGCTATGCTACTACAAGATATCAAACTATATTTTTAGTTAATAATAATAATGGTCCTCCTGACCGACTTCGGCCACGGCGACCAATCTCAAGATAGAATAGCTAACTGCGCAGAAAATATTATAGTGCACAAGTGTGTGCGCAAACACAGGTGCACTCTCTATTCCCTTACTCTCATAACGCGATGAGATGGCAATCCGACACGACCGGAAAGAGTTCAGGCGCAGGACCAACGGCTTTACGTGCTTTCCGAGGCAATAACATTTTATTGGCCCGACCTGGGAATTGAACCCAGGACCACCGTGTCTGAGGCCTTACATGTAGCCACTAGACCAACGAGGCAGTCGATTTTTAGTTACACTAAGCTAGAGGACGAGAAGAATTTTAAGCGTGTTTATTAACGAAGTTTTTAGTTTGAATATTAAACACTTTTAAGTTGTTTTCCCAATAGTGGAATTAAATCTAAGCTTTTATTCGTCCAAATATTTTACGCCTGTGAATGTTTCACTACTGGGTTTAGAGTTTAGACGGCTGCTTTTTAAGACAGTCAGACAAGCGCTTCTCTTACGGTTTTAATAATTGATAATTTATTTTCATCATAACGGCTCGTAACTTTAACAATTAGAAAGAAATGTGGTTTTTTGTAGAGCTGCCGTTACTGATAAATGTTTTTAGCGGATGATTAGTGAAACAATTTCGAAAGACAAATCTATAATGACAGAAAAAGAAAAAAGGTGTTCTTAATGTTTTTATAGTCACAATATTAATAACCATCATAATATTTATAGGTGTCACATCAACATTACAGTCAACCTTCACATTTACTTGGCGGCAGAACTTTGTGCAATCCCGACTGGGTAGGTACAATGCATCCCACGCGTCAGCTATTCTACCGCAAAACAGCAGTACTTGTTATGTTCCGGTTTGATGGGTGACTGAGCCAGTGTACAGGCACAGGTGACATAAAATCTTAGTTCACTTAGTTTAGTGGCGCATTGATGATGTAAGCGATGGTTAAAAAATTTACAGAATCTGTTATTTATGTCAATAATTTTAGGTATCGGTTTGTTTTGTTAGTTCGCTTAAATAATCTAACCTATTGTGGTCAGGAGCGAGTACTATCAAACTTATATTAAAATATTTTCCTATATAAATAATTAATTAAGTAATTGTAAAATATTTGAAGATAGTACATTCTAGACTAAATTGTTTCGAACTAATTTTCATTTATTTATTTATGTGTGAATACGTTTAGTTTTCTAATCGTTTATTAATTGAATACAAAATGACAAGAAATGTTAACATTAGAGTGTAAGAAACTCACCTCAGAAATCACTCCTGAAATGTCGAGTGATAAGCGACATGGAATACAATAATTGTGACATTACAAGAATACACGTGTCAAAAAAGTATCTACATATATAAGTCGGTTGCCAATTTTTTTATGGGTGTGTATGAGTAATAATAATTATTTTATTTATTCAAGCGTGGTTTAAAAATTATATTTAAAGGATATTATCTTAAGGAGAATCACTAGTTTTAACGCGCGGCTTCTCCCGCCTGTTAGGTGGTAGGTGACGGTCGTTGTTAGGTATATGTATAAAAGGTTATGTCCTTCCTTGGAAGTCGAACTTTGCTACATACCAAATTTGAATAAAAATCGGTTCAGTCATTTATGAAAGTTAAACAGTCAGACAGAGTTACTGTCGCATTTATAATATTAATACGGTTTAAAAAACTCGACTCAACAAAAATAATTTTATATTAATTGTAATGAGTATTTTTTCTTAATTTGGAAGTTAATAAAAAAAAAGTTTTCGGCTTCATTGAAAACTACACAATACTTTACCACCATTCAAAATATATATTTTTTTTACTTTTAAATTATTGCACAATGACGCAAACATTAATGTAACGCACATTAAAAAACCCAACATGTATTCTCAATGAACAATTTAAAAAAAATGTAAACTTACTTTAATTTTAAAAACTACATATTTTTTGAAAAAATAATATTAAGATAATATGCATCTCTAAATACATATTATATTATTTATTTAATAAAAACTCAATAAAAAAAAAAACAATTAGGTAATAAAAAATAAAAAAATATAAAACTCACGTGTAATTAATATTCTCAATCACATTAAATTTTCAGTAACTAATTAAAACACAACTACAACGTAGAGAACAACTAAGAACAGACTTCGCAACGAACGATACGTGCGTACCGTTACGCGTTCAGGCGGCAACTGATTATTTCAATCATATTCGGAGTCAACCTCGGAACATACAATTTTACAAATGACATCAATTATATTTAGTACAACACGAAACGATGGCTAGACTAACATAGAACAAAAAGTTTGCTCGTTTGTCGCAACAACAACGTTTAACAAATTAATTAAGCATTTCTGTCATATGTACTTAGTTGCAGTTATTAAACGTATTATATAATCGAAAATACAATAATTTAAATGCCAGAATATCTATACTAATAACAGAGTAGAGTGTTTGTATGTGCGTGAAATTTAAAAATAACTGGCGCTTTTTAAATTGTTTTGCAAGTTACTATCATATCATAAATCAGTTATTTTATTATCTCTAGTCTGTCTGCCTACTTGTTAGCTTATTTAAAAAGAGTTCAAGGTATCGTTTAGTTTTTATTTCATCAAAATCGGTAGAATCTATCAAGTTTTAAAAAATACAATTTTAATGGAGATAAAAACAACACGGCGGAACACAGCCAGCTGTTAATGATAATATATTTGTTCAGTCATCAAATTATATATTACATAGATTTTTAAATTATGATTACACCAATAAATAACACTCCACGAGTATTACACCATATACTTAATATATTGTGCAATAATTCAGTATCCAATCACCGTATATACCACTTCTATTTATAATTGTTCTATGAATTGAAACGATCAAAGCGAGTACGACACTTGACTTCCGAATTTAAAATTGTAATTTATATCTGAACTGCTTCTTGATAGGTTAGTTTCGTTCTAAATTTAAAAACGTGCATTCAACTTTGTTAGCCGCATAACCATAGATTATTAATGTACTTCGTATGTAAATTTAAAAAAGGAACGTTTACAAAGTCGTTGATAGCAGAATATAAAACGAAACATTTGCCAATGACTTACCTAATTAGATATTAAAATTAAAAATAATAATAGATAAGGCTTATTATATAATATAGGATTATCTGTATATAAATCAATAAAATTGAAATGTCTGTCTGTAATTACAAAACAACTGCCTCTTTTTATAAATTTGACAATTTGCGACTTAACAATATCGATTTTTTTAAAATATATAATATGAATATAAATGTTTTATGTACACACAGTAGAACCCCGAAATTATTATCCGAAATAAATAAAACCAGGGGTATTCCGTATAATCGAAAATCCAGATAATCGGTTTTAATGTCAAATCAAACAATAATTAAATTTTATTAATTTTTTTTGTATAAAAGGGGATTTACATATTTAATTTAGACAATATTAAGTAAAAAATTATGAGCTATAAAGCTAATTAATAACAAAATACCTATGTAATTTAAGATTTTCACTGGAAATAATTTGTAGTTGACCTTTAACGTAATGAACCACATCTTTTCATCGCGGCCAAGTCCCTGATGCGCTTCAGTTGTAATGACTGTATGGAATCCGATTCGTCCTGTCTTTCAAACATTTGTTTTTACTCGGTGGTAGAGCTTTGTGCAAGCTCGTCTGGGTAGGTACCACCCACTCATCAGATATTCTACCGCAAAATAGCGCTACTTTGTACTGTTGTGTTCCAGTTTGAAGGGTGAGTGAGCCAGTGTAATTACAAGCACAAGGGATACAACATCTTAGTTCCCAAGGTTGGTGGCGCAATGGCGATGTAAGCGATGGTTGTCTCTTACATTGCCAATGTCTATGGGCGTTGGTGACCACTTACCATCAGGTGGCCCATATGCTCGTCCGGCTTTCTAGGCAAAAAAAGCAACATTTAGAGCTTCAATAGCTCAAAAATACAATCTATCATTGAAACGATATCAAGTAAAATTAATAATAAACACTTTCGGTCAAACAAATGAGAGCGGGAGTATCTACAAGTCGGAGGCGGGATTAAACTCGTCGTAACATGTCTCGTTGCGCCTTCAAAACATTTCAAAATCGGTAATTAGAGCCGGAAGAATGAGTCCGGATAATCAGATATTCGGATAATCGAGATTCTACTGTATATAATTCGAATAGACACTGTGGACGTTCAGTC
Source organism: Nymphalis c-album (assembly GCA_963151315.1). Taxonomy (NCBI): domain Eukaryota; kingdom Metazoa; phylum Arthropoda; class Insecta; order Lepidoptera; family Nymphalidae; genus Nymphalis; species Nymphalis c-album. The sequence continues at coordinate 8,347,485 of OY720610.1, forward strand.
AGACTTTAAAGTATTTTCGTCACAAACTATACAACAGATTAAACAAGATCGCGACCAATATAAACTCAATTAATTCAAGTCTTCTCTTTTCTTCCACCGATTAAATAAGATAGATTCGTGTACTTACTGACTACGTCACGTACAAACACGTAAAGCGTAAATTAATTCTTATCAATCTAATTAATAATTTTATCATTACACGGTAATAGAATTTAATCGCATTTATAATTTCGCAATTTTAATCTATCATTATCAGAAACTACTTAAATATTACTAATATTCGCATGTTAGAGGCAGAAAGGAGATTAGCTAACAGAGCAGCATATATGTGTCCTTGGGATTCAAGTTTAAATTATATATATATATGATTAAGTCTCCACTGTCCTGCGCCAGTTCAACAGATATTTGTAGTTTCTCCTGTTGCAACAACAATGCCTTTACAGTATCGTGTTGGAATTCGGCCACTGGGGCACTTCCCCTGCATCTGTCCTACTACCAACGGCGTCTCAAGTTCATGCATATGTAATCGCATTATATGTCCAAATAAATTTAGTTCAATAGTTGAATGTTTAAATACATCATATATTTTCATTATATGTACATAGCATACACAAACTCGAGGCAGTAATCGAATCCGCAACCCCTTCCGCTAGAAGGCAGACACTACTTCATTGCCAACAGTTCCAGTTTTTTATTTATTTACTTCATATATTTATATGCTGATTGAGTTATTGATGATGGATAATGATAAATGTTAGTCATTCCACTGGAACAGCTGGACGGATTCCGGTAAAACTTATCCCCAATGTCGGGTTTAGAAAGGTACAGGAAATATGGTTTATTCAATTATGGTAAAATAGAGTAATTGATTAAAAGATCCAAATGGAAGTAAAATTAAAATTTTAAATTTGAAAATTATATGTCAAACTAGAGTTACAATCATATCCTATTGCTGCATACTGGACTCTTCGGGAGTGCTAGCTGGCCCTGAAGAACGACTGACGTGACGATGTTGCCTGGTCAACGGAGACAGGTCGCTCCAAATAATTCTCTGATCAGCAGTGTGGTTAATTAAAAAATCTCATTTGCATACATTCATTAACCAGTCCACAGTTTTCTAGATATAAATAAAATATAAATATTATATAGTTAACAAGGTCATCAAATGTTGCGCTTCGACATTATTTATAATCTGTGCGATTTAAAACAAGTTCAATTAATACTTCCGCTCGGTTCGTTGGAAAGGCCATGACTATATTGATTGTTGCAATATCAACGCCACAAAAGATTTATATGCAGTATATTATATTTTAAAAGGTTTCGCTTGTGTGTGTGGGGGGGACAGTGTTACCTAACACATGTTCCCCCTAAAGTAACCTATGTCCTTCGGGTTCAAGTTTGCTTCATATCAAAATTGTTTCAGTGGTTTAGCCGTCAGCGTTATTTTCTCATTTTTATTAGTACAGATTTCTAAACTATAAAGTGTAGCTTATAAGGCTCCATATCTTAAGGCTATGATAATAGTTTATTATTTTTTCGTCGAACAATTGAAGTTTGCCACTGAAGAATGGAAGTCCTTAGGGTGTACTCCTTAGAATGCACCATGCATGTTATTGGCAGGTTTTATTAATATCAACACCAAAAAGCAGTTTACTAATAAATACAAAAGAGTCTTTTATCATAGTTACATGAACCAAGTGTCCTATTAATTATATATGTTCCAATAACTACACAACTACAGTAGATATCTATAATATTCATATTAATTAATTAAAAGATATACTGAACTCAAGTGGAGATCGTAAATTATGGTAGGAGATCTATTAATTTTAAATTACTTACAAACGACTCGCATTTGATCCCACAATGATTATTAAGATTCGCACGTCAAACCATTTGGCTATCTCAGATTTCCGTTACCTTGTTATTATTTAATTGTTAAATTTGACAATGCACTCGACGAAATTACGATTGTTATCGGTCCATTGATATAAAAGTTCATTGTTTCGGAAAGACAATTTAATATAAACAGTGATTAATTTGATCGATGCCGCAATATTTACGAGAAATTTGGTAAACTGACTCACTATCACTAATTATATCATTTTATAATTTGTACACGTAATGGTAAATGTATAACTTCCAATTTCCTTCCTTCAATCGTGGCGTGAAGAGGCAGGGCCGTCTTCTCGTTTGGGCACTCTGGGCAGATGCCCAGGGCTCCACGATCGAAGGGGCCTCGGCCTAGTCAAAATAACTGATTTGCAGTACATACGATTTAGAATACATTTTCAAGTTCCAAAGTAAAGTCCCAAAGTAAGCTATAATATTATGTATGAGTTATCGCCGTAATTAAGATTAATGATATTCTGTAACGATTAAATGTAATACGGGGCCTATCAAGGGCAAGAAACACCGCTGATATCAAGACAAAAATGTCGAGTCTTGTATACACAGGGGCCCAGAAATTCTTATGTGCCCAGGGCCTCCTATAGATTAAAATTGGCCCTGTGTAGAGGCGTTTAATGGACGGGGAAGGGTACTAGGCCTCTTCTCGGCAATTGTAAAAAGTGACCTGGTAGTAAATTGTCACGACTATTCATAAATTGGCTTAACTTAGAAGTTGTGTTCCTTTTGCCTGTAATTATACCTGTAACTAGCTTACACGGCTTTAAAGCCAAAACATTTCAAAGTATGTAGTTCTGTTGAGCCCCAATGTAATGACCTGAAGAAAGAGATAGCAATATTCAGTTCTATCAAATAAACGAAGTATAAAGATAATATAAAACATTAAGTTTTGATTTTGATAAGTCTATTTATCCTTACTAATATTTAAAATGCGAAAGTGAGTTTGTATGTTTGTTACGCTTTCACGTCTTAACTACTAATCCTATCATCGTGAAACTTTGCATACACGTTGTCAGGGTTACAGAAAAGGGTATAAGGGTACAAAGATCTACCCCCGTCACACACAGGCCGTTTTAGGTACCTATATGGTATATATTTACAAAATGACCTTTAAATCGTTGGTAATCTTGTGTGATTCTAATTTTAAATCAGTCATTAGTTGTTGAGTTTCTAAGCAGTTATATTCGACAAGTCATTGTATAAAAAACATGCAACGGACATGTTTAAAATTAATGTTCTGAATATTTATGCCACCATATGTTGAGTATTTTTTTTATATTATCAAAGTCTTGGACTTCTCATAATATTCTTTAGTCAAGTTCGATACGAGCATTTTTGATTCGTCATTTGTCATCAATTTTTTTGATTTGATTTTTTTTTTCGTAATGGATAAAGTTGTTTATATTAATTATAATGGACAAAGTTAGAAAATACGTAACAGATTAATAAAACACATAGAAAGCTATATTATTAGCAATTTTTGTCTTTATTTAAAAAAAAAAAAAATAATTGCAATAACCCAACCAAACATCACAAGGTGTAATTTTTATCGCATAAAATTCGTCGTAACCTGTCAAAATCATTCATTATAAAAATGATTTATGTATGTATGGATGTATGTAACTGTTTTTTTTCTTCATTCCCAACCACGTTTGAGGTCAGAGTGTGATTAGTAGTACATACATATAGTATTGTACATCGCAATACAAAACTGGTAATATGTTTTTTGTGCCCATCATTAGTTAGAGTCAATGTACTGCTCTGTGTATATAAGCCACGTTACCATAGTGTCAGTGTGTGGGATTATTGGATGACTGTACAGTAATATCAAGGTTAATCGATATTTGTATCTATCGACGTGACTGTCTGTGATCAGCACTATTGTGTTTTATTAATTTATTTTATAGAATAGCAGGCATAGACAAGTAATTCGACATTCAAGTCGAACGCGAATGTCAATCTCATATATTGATTATTATTTTCTATGCTATTCTATTAACGTAAAAGCCAATTGTCTACAGGCCTAGGTGTATATAGGAATAGGCCGACTATATATATTAACTATACTATATATTTACTTGGTGGTAGAGCTTTGTGCAAGCTCGTCTGGGTAGGTACCAGCCACTCATCAGATATTCTGCCGCAAAACAGCAGTATTTTGTATTGCTGTGTTCCGGTTTGAAGGGTGAGTTAGCCAGTGTAATTACAGGCACAAGGGACATAACATCTTAGTTCCCAAGGTTGGTGGCGCATTGGCGATGTAAGCGACGGTTAACATTTCTTACAATGCCATTGTCTATGGGCGTTGGTGACCACTTACCATCAGGTGGCCCATAATATGCTCGTCCGCCTTCCTATACAATAAAAAAAAACCTTAGATTGCCAAACCGGAACACAACAATATTGGTAGGTACTGCTATTTTTCTACCGGCCAGATAGTAGTATCAATATCTGATGAGTGGGTGGTACCTACACATACTTATACATAGCCCTACCACCAAGTAACTTAATAATAAATTATTTGGACTACGTTCAAATATTATGTCAACAGTTAGCAGGCATAATTTCATTAATATTCATAAAAGGAGAAACATTTTCACGTACTATTTGTAAGTCGAATTTTTACAGGTAATATTATTCAATCAGAGAGAACATTGACGCGAGATACTGACCAAAGAAAACGTATAGTCATGTCCCCCATTACCGGCCCATCCAACCGTGGCTGTGCGGAAATCTCGCTGATAACGATTAACACTTGAACTTGACATCTATACGATTAAGTCACGTCAAACATTGTATTTTATGGAAATGCGCATAATTAAATACAAATACATATATAAATACTTCTTCACTTCCCTCACGACTTCGTATGAGTAAAATTGATACAAAGTTAGCCCTCACATTACTTAATATTAACGTTGAAATTACCAAAAATCAAAGGTCAATGACTTCATCTCATCTTAGAAGTTTAAAGCTTGTTCGACTACGCTGTCTAACTGACAGAATTCCCATCATAACCTTCATCAAATTAAGCATATGATACGAGAGAGCTTGCAAAGATGTGATACGAGTTCTCACTTGGTGTTTACTGCTTCTAGCCAGTACACTTAAAGATACAATAATAGTTACTTTAAAAAACCAACCCAGACTTATGACTTTGATTTTTTGAGATTCATTATTTGAGATGCCGTTAATTTGAAATTTAGTATGCAAAATTGTTGGTTTTTTAAAGTAACTAATTTGCGAAAAGCGAATAATTAAGTTGCACTTAATATTTGAATGACGTTTCAGTATTCGGCCGTTAGTGCGTTCAGCTACATAGACACAAGAAGTTAAATAAATCTCAACGTTCATACATGTATACAAGACTCGTCTTGTAATCGCTGGAAACCATAATATCACTTTGTTATTAAATTGGAAACTTGTCATGTTTTGCGAGAACGTCTTAATACGAATACACTCTTAATTGTATACAATTAAAGTTTATTTTTCTTTACACGTACCAAGCTACGTTATACCATGTACCTATGTAAAAGGTGAACCATAATTTCTATGTTATCGATAAGGTTTACAGAGTTAATATTAGTTCCGATATGTGTAAGATGTATTTTAATGGACTTATTAGTTGAGCAGTGATTAATTGTTTCAAGTACATGAATTTTATTACTAATTTTTACTTGGTGGTAGAGCTTTGTGCAAGCTCGTCTGGGTAGGTACCACTCACTGATCAGATATTCTGCCGCAAAACAGCAGTACTTTGTATTGCTGTGTTCCGGTTTGAAGGGTGAGTGAGCCAGTGTAATTACAGGTACAGGGACATAACATCTTAGTTCCTAAGGTTGGTGGCGCATTGGCGATGTAAGCGATGGTTTACATTTCTTACAATGCCATTGTCTATGGGCGTTGGTGACCACTTACCATCAGGTGGCCCATATGGTCTTGCGATAATTATTTAAAGATAAGATATATCTTATCTTTAAATAATTATCGCAAACAGAAATAGATTATATTCTGAGAAATATAAATATACAAAATATTTTGAAGAGTGACTATGACGCCATTGAGATATATAGGTCGGTAGGCACGTTGCCCAGAAACTCGTAACTTCTCTCACTTACACTTAAATTCTTCGATTCCCTTCAAGGAGGCTCATCTTAGTAAGGATCAATTTAAGGATTTGTAATTATTTGTTACTGTGACTTGTTTTCGTTCGTATCTCATTCGTTCACGCAGTCATTCGATTTTGTTAAAACCATAATTTAATCTATACTAATATATAAAGCTGAAGAGTTTGTTTTTTTGATCCGGTTAATCTCACGAACTACTGGGTCGAATTTAATAATTATTTTTGTGTTGTATAGTCCTTTCAAATCAATACAATAAATAACTACCAATTTCGACATTTCGTCAGATTCACATTCGTTTTAATAAAAGTTAGTAGAGGTACCCAGTTTTTTTATTTCATTTGACCCCGATAGCATTAAAATGTTTTGATATTTAGTAAAAGTAGTATTTTTTGTAAAAATTGATCTTGCATTTTCCTTTGTCGCGATTGTCTTGTTTTATCTAGACCTTGAGTATTAAGCCTATCGTTTAGAAAATACTAGACGTTTTTTATAACTTTATATTTGAAATAGATCTAACCTTGCTTTCTATTGCACTCGATCAAGTAATTCGAAAAATATACCCAAAAAACCCAATATCGTAAAAATTATCATCCTTATCCAATTCGTCATATAAGATTTTATCATCTATGCCAGTGAGATCAAAAGTTCTTATCATATTCGATACAGTATCATGTCAATTATAAGTGATAAAATTTGAGTCACGTAGATCTCTCGGTCTTTCCCATAAACATTATACTTATTATTATAAATATCTAACTATTGTTTGTTTCGTTTGTCTAGTTAATTTAAGAAGACTGCAGATCCTGAGCTCCTATCAAAACCCTTTTTCAATAGCATCTCAAAATTTGCTCGAATAGCAGACCGACCGTTTATCCTGCACCTGCTCTCTTTCCGGTCGTGATAGAATGCCCTCGCTAAATCGATTATGAGAGTGAGAGAATAGAGCGTGTCATTATATACCAGCTCCGCAGCCTACGCAGTTGGGTTCTTCGTTTAGTCTGGTTGCTGTCTCAATGTCAACTTATCTTTAGGGAACCATTTGTCTCGTTGCCTGAAACGCCTGACCGATTTCGGCCATGGCGGCCACTGCCAACTGTGGAGGATATTTTTTATTTGCCAAATGTGAGCGCAAACATAGGTGCACTTTTTTACTCTCATAATCCAGTGGGGAGGAAAATCGACTAGAAAAATCTCAGGGGCAGATCATCTTTACATGCTTTTTGGGGAGCAGGAGTGAGTCACACTACTACCTTTAGGTAACTAATGAGGACTTTCCAACAGAAAAACCCAAAAACTTCTAAGATCTGCTTATATCTTGACACTACACAAAAAAAAACTTGACACTACATAAAAAGGCAGTCAAATATTAAATAATAAGAATAGACTGTACCATTGGAATAGTGACACCATATGAAAATGTATTCTAGATACACACTACAATACAAATATTAAGTAAGATAATATTCAAATTTAATTCCATGAAGCTCAATTTACAGTTGCGAGAAATACCTAATTATGTATCTTTAAGCATTATACTGAATAGTTACTATATGTACTGAGAATGCATAGCATTATTATAAATAAGGATAATTATGTAGTAATCAACTACAAAATATCATGTTCAAGGACCCAATGAAGATAAATTACTTTAAGGCAATAATTATATAAAAACTCTTTGGTAACCATTATGCTTAACTTTTTTATGTAGTGTTTGAATTTAGAAGCATTCCCTATGTACAATAAATTTGTTGTTATGTGACGCAAAAATGATAGATAGATTGCCGTTTCCATCACTTGAATATTTTAGGAAATAGAGTACACCATTGGCTAATTTGCTTCTCTTTATGCCAGTAAATAAATATAAAAATGGTCAAATCCCTTAGTTATCTTAAAAATTATTAACTAAAGCGATTTTTGTTATAGTTTTATTTCAATCAATACTATAATTATATTAATACAATATCATTGAAGTTAATGTAATAAACTTAACACTATTTATAAAACAAGCTCTGAGTGACATATATTTATAACGCTAAAAGCATATTGAATGGATGTTTTCATTCATATTATAAAATACATTACTTGGCCTCATCTTTAACTATTACATTTTATTAGAATAGACAATATAATAATTTACACATCGGCGACACACTCCCAACTATTATATCCTATTTTCTTTAAGTGAGTTAAGTTTTTCTAATGCATTTCCGACACAGCAGTGGGCAGACCTCAATATCTACCGGTTTATAAGAGATAAATTCAGTAGATGCTATGCACAAATATATTAAGTCTTTTGATAAATATGGTTTTAGGGTGAGTGATTGAGGCAGTAGAATTACTGGCACAAGAGCCAAAACATCTTACATTCGACAGTTGTTGGCAGTTTTTTTTATTAAATTAGATTTATCTCTTACAGTCGGATTATCATTGGATAAAATTAAATGCTTAAAATATTGGAGCCAATTTGCTCATTTTTGTCCCCAAATCTCCAGGCTTTTTCCACTTCACTCTTTGGCTAAGACAATAACCAATTTAGATCATTTTATAGTGAACACATTTATCGAATATATTATATTTTTAGTAGTATTTAAATAATTTTTGATTTATAAAAAAAAAAATGAACATGTGAGTTACATGTTTAGGAAATATGATAGTTCGTAGAAACGACGTCGAATACTGTCTTATAAAATCGAAACGAAGAACCTTATAAATGAAACATCTATATTCACACGTAATAATTAATTTTGAACTTATGTCGAAACCTTATTTATGTTTTATTTATTGCCTTAAATAGATAGAAACTTGATATATCACCCCAACGAGTGTCTATCGATTTTCGAAACTTTAAACGTTTCAGAACAGCTAATAATTTTATTTAACAAGCTTATATATTAAATAAATCTCCCTTTATTTATACTGTACAGTTAACTATGTAGTAAAAAATTGACTTACCAATTTATATGCTGATGCTGTAGCATGAAAATTTTTACTGTTTTACTTGTGCTCAATAAAACAGCGATTTTTCGTGCACTTATATAATAATAATTATTAATAATAATCTAGAACAACCATAGAATGTACGAGAACAGTTATTTCATAAAATGACCTTTCTATATACTATTTTATAATTTTTTATACGATTCAACACACTACACTACCGCCTGCACCTTGTAAATATTCGAACTTGTATAATTGTAGTTCACAAGTTCACTCACTTTCCGAACTGCATGAAAATGGCGCTACTATCAAAATTTGACATTTCAGAATTACGTTCATAAATATAAATTATCTTGTTTTACAGTTTTCTAAACATTCAAATCATTCAATTCAATTCATTAATCGTAAAAATACATAGTTAAATATTTAAAGGATAATCGTTCGCATTACATAATAATTTTATCTAAATAGGTTTTGCTTATTTGTTCAAGAAATAACATATTAATTTATTTCGCAATCGATTTAAAAAAATGTTACAGAACTATGAACGAAAACTCAAATGTATTTATGTCAATTGTCACTGTCAATGTTAAATATTAATAAGGAATAGCGGTACAATTTATATTCGCATAACGCATTATTATATGTTAAAAATCGTTTCGCGCTCATATAAGTTTTAATTTTAATTTAGTATTGATAATAATCAATGTTCAGCCATGGCAAACATGCGAAACGCTCGTTTAATGCGTGAAATAAAGAATCTGGAGGCTACTCCTCCCTGGGGAATTACCTGCAATCCAGATAAAGATGAATCATTGAATGTTCTACATGTGAAAATGTTAGGTCCTAGAGGCTCTCCATATGAAAGTGGAATGTTCGATCTCATCATCAACGTACCAGAGAAATACCCTTTCGAACCACCACAAGTGAAGTTTATTACGCCTGTCTATCATCCGAATATTGACAAAGGTACTCATATTTTTTAGTTTTTTACTTCAGAATCTTTATTATCCTCAAGTGTAGCTTGTAGAGTGTGTCAAGCTTATCACAATTAAAGTGCACTTGTTAACATTTCATACTTGAATGAGTATCTATTTATTTATAATGTTATAAATTGCATATTATATAATTAATTTTAATCATTATGAAAATGGTAATTATTGTAACATAACAAGATATGCTTAATCAAGTTTTTTTTTTAATCTTTAGTAATTTTATGCCAACACAACATATAATGCATGATTCATTTGTAATAATTTAATTTAAACTTATTCATAGTATGTATTATGACTGATATTTTATTTTCTATTTATTCCAATTAGTATTAATTATTTAGGAGGGGAAATTTTGTTAGGATTTGTTTGTTATTAAAACTGTACAAAGCAGCAACTATTAATACATATATTGTCATATTATTTCAGGTGGTAGAATTTGTATGAACATGTTGAAGATGCCACCCAAGGGATCATGGTTGCCAACCATAACAATTGAAACATTAATTATATCTGTTCAAAGTCTCCTAGCGAATCCGAACCCAGATGATCCCCTTATGATGGACTTGGCTATCGAGTACAAACATGACATAGAGAAGTTTTTAGATAACGCACGGAAACACACAGCGAAGTATGCTATTTGATCACTATGGTGAGGCCATCGGTTTGGTCTTGTGTGAAATATGAGTGAATGTTACGTAAAATTGAATTACAAAAGCTCTATATTATATTTTTTACGCATTTAGATTCTAATTCATATGTATCACTATATACCAACAAAAAATGGAATAATATTGATCTGTGACCGTTCTACTACCAAACAGCAATACTTTTGTTGTGTTCTCGTTTGAACATTTTGGTAATTGTCATTTTACATATGTAAAGAAAATTGAATCTATAGGCTATTCCAACCAATAAAGGCAAACTTTAAACAACTTTGATATTGAAAGGACGCCATAACATTGGTCGAGTTCTTGTATACTCTATGATATTCACTATGGACTCAAAAAAGTGGCATTTTCAATGTCCGCGAGTAAAATGAAATTGGATATAAGTAGTTCACTGGAATAGTATTGTCTTATAAATAAATGGCATAAATTGGCAATGCTGTTAGCAAATGATATCAAACATGTAATCTAAGGTTTGTTTATCTTAACTCCATCTTCGATTGGAATAGGGTATACATTTTTTAAAGTTCATATTGGCATGGAACTTGCAAAGTCACCATTTTAATGCTCTGCTAAGGTGTTAAGGCCCATTTCTTTATTGAAACATATTGAGTTAACTGCTAATACAGAGGTAATTAAAATTTAAAAATAAATGTAATTGATACATAATATTTAAATGATAACAAATTAAAAATAGTTTTTAAGTACATACTAATTTTTATTGTGGAAGTTAATTTGGCTTTCTTTTTGGACTCATATCTTTTTGTATATTAAAAATATTGTTACCTTGACTGAATAGAAAAGAAAAGCATTTAATATTTTAAGACTGGTGAAAATTGCCATGTCAAAATGTTAGTTATTTTTAATGACCCAATGAACAAAAGTTGTTGCTTAGGGAGTTAGCTATCTATTCCTGCGAGGTTGCTGGGTCATTAAAAATAACCCTGTATATTTAATTGTTAAAGCGATCCCGCGTGCGATCAGAATGGTTTGCGACCTTTTGGAACTGAGACAAGTGCGGTCCGCTCGGTAGCGGTACCGTCTTTGTTGATGCTCACGAGACGTTATTACTTGTTTGTTAATGTGTATTTATGATTAGAATAGTAATTGTATTGAAGGAAGAGTTAAAATTTTGAAATGTAAATAGCGCGAAATAGTTCGTTCAGGTAAAAATAAATACATAAAAACACATTTCGTCCCTTTCTCGTGCCGCGCGGATTGTACGTAAGTAATATTATTTTACTTTGTGATTTCTATATGCATATTCTATTAAAATTTTTACTTTTGTATTTTTATTATTATTATATGTTATAATGAACGTTTGTCACTTTGTATTGTGTTTTCAGATATGTTGTTTTCAAATCTTAACTATTCTAGCTTATAGCCTATTCCAACCACAACAGGAATAAACATAAACAAACAAATTTGACACCGAATTAATGTGATATCATTGGTGATCGATATCAATTGACGCGATGTCATTGGTCGACATCTTGAATAATCTATGACATACACTATGGATATGCGAAAAGATGGCGTTTTCAATGTCCGCGAAGTTGTATTCGGAACTTTGGAAGTTAAATTAATGTGTTTATAACTTGTTAATTGGAATAGTGTTGTATTATAAATAAGAGTAAATTAATCAAGAACTGTTTACAGTGCATAATAATGCAGAACAATTTGACAATCGCATGCAATTTGTAAATCTACGGTGTGTTTACATTTATTTCTATTCTCATTGGAATATGGTATGGCTATCCTCGGCTCGGCTCTAACAGCACTTGAAATAAAGGCGGGGAAATAATTATTGATATTCCAGCTATTGGATTTTGTTTTTGTTAAGAGTTATTTAGCTAGAAGCTAATTAGTAATTACGAATATATTGAGGCTCAAAAACGTTCAAAAGTTGTCACTATAATTATAATTAAAAGCTAAACAGTTTACGTTTTTTGAGTACCTACCGTGTTATTTAAGTGTATAATAAGAAAGCCGTATTGATAAAATTCAACAGAAGGTCATTGAGGTGTTATATGTTATAGACATTAGTATATTTTAATTTCAATGCACAACAATTAAAATAAAATGACTTAAAAATGTCAGTGTAAATACTAAATATTTATATCAACATGCTCTCTAAAATTTTTCTGTAAAATAAACATTTAATTACATTTTCTTCGTAGTTAGAATTAAAATAAAACTTAAACAAAAATGTTGCTATTTCAAAATGTGAATTATTTATTAGTGTAGTATTGCTATTTTATTCAATTAAAAAACCCACTTAAATCGAATTTAAGTCCTTACCTTTAGAACTTCAGTGTCTTCGACCTTGTGATCTATTTTATTATTAAATAAGTACAATAAATAAATGAATTATATTTAATCAGTTGTATTATTTTAAATCTGAAATAAGTAGACGAAGTTATATACCTTTTTCAATAGGTAACTCTTTCTTTAAAAATGAAGGATTTACATATTATAAACTTTCATTCTCACTACTGTTTACATTTTCAAAAATCCTTTTTTAGTGCTAATCTTTTGTGTAACCCCCATTAGTTTGGGCTGTGCGTTGATATGTAATTAAAATTATACATAAATTAAAAATAAAACATAAATAAATTTAAATATTTATTTATTACTATCTTCTACATTTACAAGAATACTGATTTAAATTAAAATAAAACGTAAATCACTTTCATTAATTTTATATGTTATAATTATGATTATAAACATTTTTTTTTAATTCATTACATATAGGTACTACTTTATATTTACAGGTAGAATTTGAAGATGTCACACAATAATTAATTTTACAACAGCAAACTACTTAATATTATAAAAAATCTAACTCCGTCTGCCTGACAGATATACTTTCACAGATTATGATGAAATTTGATATGTAGCTTGAACAACTAAACTAAGCCGGGCATAGGCTACTTTTACCTAACACCTAAACCCTTGACATGCGGGTGGAAACTATTGTTTGGACATTACTCAATACATGAAATAAAAATGATTTTACAAGTTTTTGTTGTACTGTCGTGACATTTGTAGTTCTATATTTCATTCATACACGACAGGACGACGCAACGCGTCGATATTTGATTTATAAACGTTCAAGCGGGAAATTAAATAAATACTAATTTTTGTATGAAAATAAAATCTAACAAATTATCAAAGGTCGTAGAACAAAAGTTGTTGCTTATGGTGTGCGAGGTTGCTGGGTCATTAAAAATGACCCTGTATAACTTTGTATTTTTATGTTATTGGCCTAAATGCTTAGATAGCAAAATCGTGTAAATTTAGAACCTGTATATTATATAATTTAATTCTAATTGTTTTCTCTTTTATATAAAACATATATAACATAAATGTTGATTTAAGCATATGAATGAATATTAATGCAATATTATTTGAGATTGTACTCTCACAAATATGATATATTTGAAGCAATCCTAATTATAATATAATGAAGCTCAAATGTATTAATTAAAGAGTTCAACCGGTATCTGTGCTTTCTTCGTCTCCAGAACTTGCACTCTCGGTTTCTGAAGAACTGCTGCTCTTAACTTTTCTTGCTGTTCTCGAGCTCTCACCCTCATTACAATTCATATCTATATCAGTCTTAATTGTTTTTTTCTTTGATTTCTTCTCATCAACACTGGCTGGTTTTAAGGTTTCCGTTGAAACCGTCGCAACCATTTTGGATTCAATTTTAGTTTCTGCTTTGAAATCTTCTTCGTCCTCGATCGGTTTCTTATTTTCTACTGCTGTTGCTATTGCAACTTTATATGCATCAGGATATTGTGTGCTGTAAATTTTAAAATAAAAGTTTTATTACAAATACCAATGATTTCACAATAAGATATATATACAGGGTTATTTTTAATGACCCAGCATCCTCGCATGACTAGATAGCTAACATCATAAGCAACTGGGCCTTAGCCCAGCAGTGGAACATTCACCGGTTGTTACTGTAAAGTATTTTTACGGTTAATGTAAGAAAATAATAATAGGTAGGTAGGTACCTTAACTTAGTTTTGATAGCTCTAATCTTTTTAAAAATAAATTCTAAGTCCTTCTTCATATCAAGAAGTAGTTGAGTATGTTTCTTGAACTCCACTGAGGCTGCCCGAAGACGGCTAGCCGATAATTGATTGCAGTTTGTTAACATTTCTGTTGTTTTCTCAAAGCGTTGTAGCCTGTAATATAAACAAAAGTTATATATTTTTATTCAATGGCTGGAAATAGTTTTGATATATTTTGGAATATTTTCTTAGATTCAATACAAAGATATAAAAACTTTATTCAGGATAGAAACAGGTATTCCCGGGTTATAATAATAAATAATTAAATAAACAAGTTAAACATAAGATTTATTTACAAAAGATATGTTTTTGTCTTTTTCTAACACATATTTATGCTAGTTGAGAGCGAAAATTCTGCCAATGTCACGTACAAAAGAGATGACACATATGAGATCACTCGGTTTCAAATTTTATAAAATATTATTAAATAGTTTTTGATAATAATCAAATCCTTATTTCGATGTTATTGATCAATTATTAGAGTAGGAGCGCCCTTGATCTACGTCAACCATTACATAGACAACTAATAATTAAATAAATGTCTACGAAACAACATTCAATATTATTTAATAAATATAATTAACGTACATCGTTTTTTGTGCACGTATTATCATTTCAACATCAGTTTGATCTACCATCCCGGCCAAGCCTTGAACAAAAACCTCTGGGGCTGAATAATTTTGAAAACATTCTATTGAGAAGTCGCTTTCGGGTGTATCATTTGCCATTGCCATTTCCTATTATTTATTGTTTGTTTCTGCAAATTACAATAAATACTAATCGTCTGATCAGCAACTCAACGTCAAACGTCAACATTTTTTATGACAGCTGACATTTTAATAGTTTATTCGTTCGAAAACTGTTTCTTAAATAATTCATTGGTACATAATAGTACAAATTATATTGTTATCTTCCTATCTTATGGTATTTATTATTGTATTGTTTGGTATAGTTGAAGTTGGGTCGTACTATTTTAACTCATACATGATATAATAGACGAAAACCACAAAACTTTCCAACAGCTAGTCGCTTTCGAGACCTAGGCTGAGAGTAGGCAAAAATGTAAAAAAATATGATATCCTTTTTTTAATAGATAAAACTTTTTGTTAGCGTGTAATCATTAATTTTGAGTGAACCCGAGTAAACACAGGCACAAGATGCAACTCAGTTTAGGTCTACTAGAATTATTAGTTTTAGAAATGAATTTTAGTAAAGTATAGAACCAGGAGCTTCAGGACATCAGTTTTCAGTAAGCTTTCAATCGAAAGCTTACTAAAAATATATAGGAATACTACTATAACGATTAAATGATAACAATAACCAACACAATTATTATAATTGCATGTATGTTTTAATAGTAAGATAATAATTAAGAGTTTATTTGACCTAATCCATGAACCTCTAGATTAAAAGGCACTCCATATCTCTGAATTTGTTGATCAAGACTTTTACGCCATGCCAGCTTTGGAATAGTTTTTGTTTGTTTATTTATCAATCTCCCTCTTTGCTGTGTAGTTAAAGGTAGTATCCGCTTTTGACTCCTCAAATCTCTTCTGAATTGTAAGAGGCTATTGTAATGCCATCGTGGGATATAAATATTATCATTATTTTCAATGTGAGGATATATCTTCGTTCCGCTTTGCTCTCCGAATATAATACGAACTATTTCAGATGTTAATTCATCTTCAGTCAGTCGACCTTTCTTGTACTTCATTTTCAAAGTTCGAAGCAGTTGTTTTTGC
This sequence comes from Nymphalis c-album, assembly GCA_963151315.1. Classification (NCBI taxonomy): domain Eukaryota; kingdom Metazoa; phylum Arthropoda; class Insecta; order Lepidoptera; family Nymphalidae; genus Nymphalis; species Nymphalis c-album. The sequence goes on from OY720610.1 coordinate 8,363,944, forward strand.
GCATCGTGTAGATGTTTTAAGGGTATTGGTGTATCGTTTTGTATGTAATGCTTCAGTTGTTCGATAACGTCTTTTTTAACCGTTTCATAGTGACTGACAAACTCATCTGGCGTAGGATCACCCTCGTACAATTGAACCTTTGCTTTTCCGTTTTGATTAAAATCTAAAATAGATGATTCTTGCTTTTTATGTGCTTTATTTAAATTGAGGTGTAAATTGTTTCTTGTTAAATCTATAAATTCGATTGCTTCCTTACTCGCTTTCGGCATATCTAATATAAAAATATCTACATCATTGGTATGGTCGTGTTCTGGTCTAACATCGTAATCAACACTGTACCTTTCGTATTCACACCTTTCTCCATCACAACGTAATCTTTTTGGTAATTCGTTGTCATCTGAATCATCACTGTCTTTTTCATTCGTGTTAACATCCTTCCTCTGTAATTGCTCATTAAGTTCATCAACGATTTTATCGACTTCATTTGCTACTTCGTCCTCTCTGTTCGCCATGTCACCACATCTAGTGCCAGTGCATCCACACCTACCAGTTTCTCTACACATCCTATCGGTGTCCATCCTTAAAATATTATCCAGGTTGTATCTTTGTTTGCGTGGCTTCATATATAGATTCATTGTCTGTATGTTCATAAGATTGGGAGTATCCGTTTTGTGATGTTCATGCCTGTGATGACTTGGCCTGTTATAATCTCGTTGACCGAGCTCCGAATTCCTGTTTTCAGATGTATCCTGCATATGTATACTACTTAATAATTTCTCAATGTCTAGCAATGGTTTTATAATCTCAGGAGCACATATTCCAAAAATGCCAACTATCAATAAAATCGTTAATAAATTTCGAGCCATGGTTTTAGATTGGTAATATCAAATATACTAATATATCATCGTTATTATTAAGAATTGAAATCAATTCTCTATGTTACATCATAAGCAATGAATGTTAAATTAAGCGTATAATTGGAAAAGTATTCAATTTTAATACACGTGCCTAATAATCTTTTTCTTTAGTACCTATTCGTTTTAAGTATCAAAGGTTTCAAATGACTTTTCAATTTATTATTATTGCTTCACCCATAAACATTGTTTGATTACATTGATTCAATGAGGAATCTAATCTTCTCTTCTTCTCTTCTCTTAATTCACATCACTGCTTGACTTATGAGTAGGTAGTTCTAAACCAGATGAATCTACGCTGGTGGATGTAGAGACGGCTTAAATTAATTATTAGTATCAGTTAATTAATGACCTCCAGACCGATTTCGGCCACGGCGGCCAATCTCAAGAAAGATTAGCCAACTGCGTAGGAAATATTGTAGTGCACATGTATGTGCGCAAACACAAGTTCACTTTCTGTTCCCTAGCTCTCATAATCAGATGGGACGGCAATCCGACACGACCGGAGAGAGTTCAGACACAGGATCGACGGCTTTTTGTGCTTTACGTCCCCTGGACGGTGATACATGCCCCTCGAGGGGGGCTCGACGAGGACCATGGGCCAACAGAAAATGTTATCGGGACATTTCCAGGGCCATCCCTGGACCCTATACCCAAATGCTCGGAGTGTAACAGCAAGGAGGTTACAAGAAACGGTAGTCTGCCCAGTCAAAGAAAAGGTGGAAGGGGGCATTGTGAATGGGCCCTATGCTTTATTGGGTCATTCTAGTGAGCTGTTTCCTTTGAACAATTTCTGTGCAAAATATTAAGTAACGAATCTATTTCGTCAACATAAGGTGGTCCGCGAATTTATAATATCGTTATACATGCAATTGATATGAAGAGGTATTAGACAGACAGAATTTTAAAGTATGGTTGAAGTTGAAGGAATACTTATGAAGTTCTTCTGATTTTTAACCCGGCTAGAGTCTTTAATATGTGGATAAGAAGCCGTGTACACAGATTGCGTGCGTTCCTGTCAACGATTTTTACTGTGCTAGGTGATAGAGCTTTGTGCAAGCTCGTCTGGGTAGGTACCCACCCACTCGTCAGATATTCTACCGCAAAACACCAGTACTTGCTATTGTTGTGTTCTGGTTTGAAGGGCGAGTGAGCCAGTGTAATTCCAGGCACAAGGAACATGACATCTTAGTTCCTAAGGTTGGTAGCGCATTGGTGATGTAAGTGATGGGTAACATCTCTTACAATGCCAATGTCTATGGGCGTTGGTGACCTTCCTATACAATAAAAAAAATACTACTTCTGTACTATTCTTCGACGCTGTTAACGAATGTCTCATGTTGATTTCCTCTGTAGATAACCGTTTGATTTTGCAAATTGTTTCACAGTAACAATTTTGACGATAAGTCCTCAGACTCATTACAATTGAAATATTGATGATTTAATACATATGTTTTGACGTGACAACGTCTTATAAATTGGTTTGCCGGGTGACACTTCAAGAAACTGCGTTACGCTCCGCTCACGTTATGCGCTCACAATGAGAGCGAGTGAGAGGCATGCGTCCCTTCCACTCGGGCATGGTTAGCCCGCCTAAGAGCGAGAGAGACAGACATAAAAAGTGAAATTCAGTGCGAGATTCTTTGTATAAATTAATGTTTTAAATATAATTCTTTGTATAAATAAATGTTTTAAATTGTTACTATTATTTCATCCTTCTTCCTACTATACGAATGAATATTCACATTAAAATTATTTTACCACTCAAAGTCGTTGTCACGTAAAACTTTCGCCCGTATACCGCGACTTTACAGGCAACCAATTTTTTATATTGTGTTAAATTATTACATGCATATGAAACATAAACAATGCGATGTGCTTTAACTACATGGAATTTGATAATTAATATTTTTTTTTTTAATTTAATTAGATATTTTATATAAGTAAGAATTTTAGTATCCTTAAACAGCAAGCTTTGGTCAGAAACACTAAGCAATATTATTTTTCCAATGCTAAAATGTTCTCAATTTCAGATGCCACACATGAGGACGTGTGAGTTGCCAATAAGGCCATTACAGGCTGCTGTTTTTCTGCTAATAAGAATGCTTTGATACTATAGTCTCAAGATTGCTTCCAGCAAATGCATTTTTGTATTTACATCGAAATTGCCATCTTTGATAAAAGGGAGTTGATGTTAGTTTTGAAATAAACGATTGTGAAAAGTTTTACATATTATTTCTGTATTTTATTTATAATTAAAGTTCTTATAATGTATTATTAAATCAATCTGATAGCCAAGAACTATCTGTTTCCATTATATTATATACCGCCTTATCGGGTCTGCAAGAACCCTTCAATGTTAACATCAACGGGGAATGCGTAGTGTAATAGTATTTCCCCTTCTGGGTCAGACATCAGACGGCGACTTGGTTTCGACCCATGTAATTCATCAACTATATATTGCAGTCTTCTAGTAGGTACTCCATGTTCATCACTTCTTAAGCCCTCAAAGCCAGTGTTGAATTTTTTTAGATTGGCAATATAATCAACTACATCACCACCTCCGCTGCCCATGTTGTCATGATAAGCGAAATTATCGTCAAATCTCCTCATAGATCTCATTTGGGTTATAATTTTGTTAGCCAGATCACTGACTTGGTCTTCTATTTTCTTCACAATCTTCTTTCTTATGGTCTTTCTTCCCTTTCTCGTGTTAAGAAGATCTAACCAAGACTTTGATCTAGGAGTATCTGAATCATAATTCTTTTTTTTTCCATGTTTATCAAGAGTTTCAATACTTATATGATTATTTTTATTTTTCCCTCGTCTTCTATATACTTCTTCAGATTGTGCATCGAGCATGACATTATTAAAGGAGTTCTTCTGCTGTCGAAGGAGGTTCGCGACGTCGAATCTGTCATTTCGATCGCCAAACGTAACATCTGGCTTCAGACGGGTTTCGATCGCGTATTGACTGAACGATGGTGTGATGAAAAAGATGAGTATGAAATATTCCTGAAACAATCATTATTTTTTCACAAAACCTTGATTTGTTAGTTAATAAACTATACATTACATACCATACCAAATATACATAAGGAGATGTAAGAAATATTAACCATCCCTTTCATCGCTAATGCGCCACCAATTTTAAAACTAAGATGTTATGTCATTTGTGCCTATATTTACAATGACTCACTCACCGTCCAAACCGGAACCCAGTAAGACCGAGTATCGGTGTTTGGTGTTAGGATAATTGGCGGCTACATGAAAGAACTAGCTTATACTCAGAAATAAGAAGCGACTTCAATGAAATTAATATATTATTTGCTATCATAAAATCCTTATATATAATTTGGCGCGCGACGCTCGTAAGATATTTTATAAGTGAATTCGTTTCCTGCCAAAAAGGGAACCTGTCATTGTTCTTGCTTACAGATAAAAAATGTAGAATATCTTTGTTTAATATGAAAAATGACAGACACTCTTCAGTAATATAACATAATAATACGTATTATGTTCAATATTATATATCAAAATATTCTTGACTCTTACATACATTAGTTACTTAGATTACTGTAATGGGTAAGCTGTCGGATACCATAGTTTAAAGAAAGGAAACAAAAAGTGTATATTTGATGATGATGATGATAATGATCATCTGACCTCTTTCGGCCACATCTGTCTTTAAGGTCAAGGCTAAGGCTAAGGCTTGGCTTGGTCAACGGCTTTACGTGCTCTCCGAGGCATGGGACTATTTTACAATATTAAGTTTTTGCCTTTACGGGTATTAAATAACATTAATTCGATAAAATAAGAAGTTTTTTTAAATGTGTGGTGTCTTTTTTGTATGTCGTGGTCACCATTAAGTATGGCAACTCTTACCCTTAGACCCATTAACTTGTAAATTACTTGGTAGTAGAGCTTTGTGCAAGCTCATCTGGGTAGGTACCACCCACTCATCAGGTATTTTACCGAAAAACAACATTACTTGTTATTGTCCTGTTCTGGTTTGAAGGGTGAGTGAGCCAGTGTAATTACTGGCACAAGGGACATAGCCTCTTAGTTCCCAAGGTTGGTGGGCATTGGCGTTGTAAGCGATGGTTAACATCTCTTACAATGCCAATGTCTATGAGCGTTGGTGACCACTTACCATCAGGTGGCCCATACGCTTGTCCGCCTTCGTATGCAATAAAAAAAATCTTTCAATTTGTAACCGTTATTGTATTGTCATGTAAGTAAATAAATAAATAAAAATGATATGATTTACCATTTTAATCCACTTTATCTGACTTAAGGAAATACCAGAAACATATTCAGTAACTCATTAGAAATAAATGTATTTTTAATCATTAAATGAAATACACGCGGTAACGTCATGAAAATAATAATCTCTTGTATATAAAGTAACTAGATTTTTAATTGGGTATCAAACGAAACTATAAAACAATCGATTATTTTTTAATTTATTTCTAAGATAAAGGATTTTAAAGATTATTGCGTTGTGATAGCCTCTGAAGAGTGCACTGCATGGTACGCACTAGTGAGGAGTGCGGGACCACCATTTCCACCATTTTGAGACGCGTGTGGTGCACAGCACGAGAGGGATCACATCGAATTGATTCGTGAAAAAAGGGGCCATTGCAAAGATTTTAGTGGGTAATAATTCCACATAAACCGGTTTCTCCCTTAGAGGCCCCGCTTTCCCCTAAAGGCTTAACCCGCCTGAAAATGTTAGTCTAATTCAAGTAGTCTAGTTAACTGGTTATATGGCTTTGTGCAAGCTCGTCTGGATAGGTACCACCCACTCATCAGATATTCTAATGTGTATATATAATACTTCAGATCTCATAGTTGGGAGCGCATTTAACGTGTGTGAACTTACTGTGTAATGGTGAATATTTTATATCTGGTGTAACAACTGCATTTCATTCTTTATGAAACCATACATTATTCGTAAATTTAAATATTTTTCACAGGGAATAATATGCATTTTCTAACAGAGACGCAAGCAGAGAATATAATATAAATAGGTATAAAATATAAAACGCGAAACTTACAGCTAAAACTATTTTACTCGTAAGCTACTGCATATGACCACGCGCGGTCGGTTTGGCGGGAAAAAATGCAAATGGCGGCGCAACGTGACGTCACGTCCGCACAGATGGCGCGCTCTGATGTTGTTTTAATTACAGCAATGTTTTATTTCATTTCCAGCTTTTCCGTGCATCTGGATTCTTTACTTGCGTGATGTTAGATAAAAACCATTGCAGATAGCTATATTTAACTATGGAAATTAATGGTTCATGTTATATTAAGCGCTAATGGTGCAATGTTTAACGGGCTGCCTTTGTGATAAAGACGTAGGTTCGAACCTGTACCCTTGAGCTATTGTCGTCCGAGAGCACAAGCTACAAGTGCAATTAGAGGGGTGAATAGGAAATATTTGTAATTCCTTAAAAACGGGCGTTGCTACTAGGTACTTATTAAAATGATAATAGCGCCAAAACTCAGTGTTACGTTATAACAACATTATAATAACCTGTGCCCCGCGGTTTCACTCGATTATTATAATTAATAAAAATAAGCCTAGAGCCTTCCTTGATAAAAGGACTATCCAACAAAATAATATTTTTTAAATACGAACCAGTTATTTCTGAGATTAGCCGGATCAAACAAACAAACTGTTCAGCTTTATATGTTAGTATAGACTAGTTTTACAATAAACAAATAACTTTTATAACGAGTGCTAATTTCTTAAGTGTTATGAAAAACATTAAAAATATAAAGTGCAATAACGTATGAGTTAAGTTTTTAAATTTAATATAATAATTATTATTTTTGATATTAAAGTAGTATTAAAGGTTGGTTTACATCTTGTTATTGTTAACATTGTATTTATTTAAGTAGTTAGGCAAAAGGGTTACTTCTTTCGTCCTAAAACATTCGCAATATAATAAATATTAGCTATTTCTTCTTTATAATAACTAAATATATAAATATTTATTTAATCAAAGTTAATATTTAAATTACAAAATAAATTATAATTATTAATAAATAAATTGCATTAATTAATTTATTGCAATAATATCTGGCAAGTATGATTGATAATTGAGCGCCTAATATAAGCGTATCATTAGTCACAACTAAATCAGTCTAGACATGACGATCAATGAAAGCCCTAGATGACCTTTTGCTACACAAAAAGAAATAACACTTTATTAATATTGTACGCTATTAATGATTGAAGCGAACAGACGCACCTGAGCCCCGTCCGGACACGTGTGCGCAGGTGTGCGGGCAACACCAGACACGTGCTCATATAGCTTACGAGCCGTTGTCTTACAGCGAAGTTTGGGATTAAATATATAATTGTATCTGTTCTTAAATGTCAAAATGTTTTAAGGAGTCGGGATGATTTGATTGGATGACTTGGTTGTTGAGCTTTTACCAAGGTTGGTGGCGCATTGGCGATGTAAGCGATGGGTGACATCCTTGCAATGCCAATGTTGGAGACCATTTCCATCACGTGGCCCATATGCTCGTCCGCCTACCTATCTTATAAAAAAACTCGAACTGTTACTGAGAGTTTCTCGATAGAATGATCCGATAACTTTTAGCTGAGCTTAAAGACATGATTTTGGATCCTGCAGTCTTTAAATTTGTTACAACACCCATGAGACATTTGCTGAGGTCTTGACGTTATATCAAACTGTATTGGGTGACTGTAACTGTAGATAATAAATAAAGCTTATTAAACACAGTCAAAATAAATATAACCAAACAGCGAATATGAAATTCAAGTTTTTTCACCATCTATATAATCTCTTAATGATTAATACTTATTATTTATCACATTTTAAATTTTTGTTTTAAGTGAAGAGATTGCTGAAGAACTGCTCATCAATATATGGTTAAGTCATATATTAAAATCGTTTCGAGTTGGTAACAAAAGACGACCAGATCTGACGTCAGTCTATTTTAGCACGTGCCCCGTTACGAATATCTCGTAATTATTCAAGTGTTACAGAGCTATTGTGTATTTATGACACGCGAAACCACCTGTACAAACCGTAACGCGCTCACTTGTTCCAACAATTCGCTACGCACAGAACAGATGTCAAAATAAACGTGGAGACAGACGGGGTCGATTGCTCATGGTGATATAGCTGTGTATCGCGCTATACGTCGCGAGCTTAGGGTACAGCTTGGGGCATAGCTTGCGCAGACTGACGGGGCGACACGGTAGCGTTTGTAAGCGATCCGCTGGCGCTTCCAGGGTCCTGAGTGAGCGCTGTCAAGTGGTCGCTGGATTTCTGGTGCGCTCAACGTCGGCGAGCCCCACATAACAGCAACAAAAAATGAATTTGCACGGACTCATATATTGCACCAACCAAGGGGCAATTCTTAGAATTGTTGTGTACCGGTTTGAAGGGTAGTCTAGTGACGAGTTTGATTCCCCACTTCACCGTGGTATAGGGGCGGTAACCGCTTTCCATCAGGTGGCCACTAGCCATTCTGCCTTCCTTATAAATGAAAAGAGCGAATTATAGCTAACCCGATGAAGGGTGACCCTTATATATGAAGTATTTAGAAATATCTAATATCCGTTTCATAGCAATTGTTTGTTTGTTTTGAATATTCCTCACAGCAAGCAAAGAGACTTTAAATAAGCACAGGATTTGTATTACAATTGCATGTGGTCACAGGTTCGATTCTCCAAACATTTTAATAGTCTTTGGAAAGCTTTTTTTTATTGTATAGGAAGGCGGATGAGCATATGGGCCGCCTGATGGTAAGTGGCCACCAACGCCCATAGACAATGGCATTGTAAGAAATGTTAACCCTCGATTACATCTCCAATGCGCCACCAACCTTGGGAACTAAGAATTAAGATGTTATGTCCCTTGTGCCTGTAATTACATTGGCTCACTCACCCTTCAAACCGGAACACAACAATACAAAGTATTGCTGTTTTGCGGCAGAATATCTGATGAGTAGGTGGTACCTACCCAGACGAGCTTGCACAAAGCTCTACCACCAAGAAAACTTATTAGGTACCTGTAATTATTAGGCCTTTTGATTAAATTCAAACAAAATACACATATAGATTAATACTATATACTTACTGCACCTGTCAACGTCTGTACAAAACTTAATGATGAGAGTTTAGTAGTTAAGACGTGAAAACGTAACAAACAAACTCACATTTTCACATTATATAAGTTAGGATTACAGTCGTTCATTATTAACATATAATATATTAATTTTCTTTTAATTAATTATAACAATTAATCCCATGTGATAACAATTATAGGTAAATGATTAATTATGCGAAAATAATTCTAATTGTGGGTGTAATGACTCTTATATGAACAACAACCTTTCAATTAAGTCAAATATTAGTTTGATTTATGGAAATATAATCTGTGACAAGTTTAAAAAAATTAAACTTAAAAAATGAATTATGAATAGTGGATTTAATCTGTGGTTGGTCGTAACTTCAAACGCCAAGCACGAATTAATTATGAATACAAATTAAGTACACAATATCCTGCCGGGAGTTGTATTCGTGTATAAGCTATAGACTTATAACAAAAAAAAAAAAAAATTTTTGTTTGTCTTTATAAATGCTTGCAATTACTTCATAAAAAAAAACTTTTTCTTTGCTATGATCAACGCAATAACATTATATAATGCACTTTCAACTTTCATTTTAAGCGACATTCAATAATTATATTCAATAGTAAAATATTGTAAAAACATGAATAATAATTACGAAGAATATAATAATCGGCGTTAGTTTTATATTTTTCAAAATGGCGCAGCGAATGTGCAGGTCTCTAATTTCATGTAGCGTTCCAAATTCAAAAATAAATTAAAAATAATTTTAACGTGTTTCAAAGATTTAAAGTTACTAAAGTCGTCAAGCCCAGAGGTTGAGCAAAATTCGCACCCTATAAACGACGAAACGAAACACAAACGGGGCATGCCGCCTAACAACAGTTTTCATTAAAAAAAATCAGTTTTCAGCATCGGGCGGGCTTCCCGCCCTCAGTCGCCTTCCAAGCGCGCTACCGGAAAGACGTCATAGCAATTTGCCGCGCGATTGGACGTAGCAACGATCAAAAATTCCGTTTAGAAATTTCGATTTATAATATTATTGCGTTGTATAAATTATTATTATTTGTGTTTGGTTAATTTTGTGTGTGATTTATTATATCAGTGGATGCGAGTGCAATAAAAATCGGGGGAAAGCTGCTGGCTGTCAGCTGTCAAAACGTTGAGGTGAGCTCGGATAAAATTTATTGGCGGTCTATAAATTAAGGGAATATGTTTTATGTAACCTTTTTCATGTTTTAGTGATAAGTTGAATTTAAAAAGTAAAAAGATTTTTTTTAACTGCCACCGATAGTTATCGTTAGCTTAGATAGCGAAAAATTTTTTTTGGGATATTTTATTTATATTTTTAAACAGAGTAGCTGTTATTATTTATTTTAGATTATTTCATATTATTTTCATAGAATACTTATATTAATATCTTTGTATCTGAATGTATTTGGAAAACAATGTTATTTTCCAATTAATTTATTATAATTGACTTATAAAAATGTTTTCGACTACAAATACTAAGATTAATATCTTCATAATTAGGTTACTTTTCAAAAACGTTTAAAAAAAAGATTAATATCAATTCAAGCACACAATACTAGCATTTTCTAAATTTTCGTTTAATTACGTTTATTAAGTGTAACGCTACATCTTAGGAATTAGGATTTCACTTTGTAGATTTAATTATAAGGGAACTCGGTAGTGAATCTTTCTGTCCTCAACAGCCTGGTAATGTCTGACTGCTGGACTAAGGCCCCAGTTTCTCATTGAGGAGAGGGTTTCAAGCTTCCACTACGCTGCTCCTATGCAGATTGATTGATCCTGCTCGTATTTTAGTGGAATTAGACATATTATGCAGGTTTCCTCACGATGTTTTCATTCAACGCCGAATTATAAATACCAATTCTTAACATATAATTCAGTGACTTTGACCCCGCGAACATCGGTTAAGATGCACGCGTTCTAACCACTGGGCTATTTTAGACATATCTAGTGCGCATTGAACATAAAAATGTTATACATATAAATAATATATATTCAGTACATATAGCTCAATATAAATAAATATAAAATATTATGTATTGTAGAGCGCCACCTGTGTCCCAGCTGGCTTCAATCGCGTCTTACGTTGAAACGATTTACACAATATTGTTTCATTTCAAACAAGTGATCCGACCAAGGTTTGCATGCACTGAAACTTTGTGTGGTGGTATTCAAATGAAAATCAATATCCGAAATATGCCTATGCAAGAAGAGATGGCGCAGTGATAAGGACGCGAGAGTCCTAACCGATAATCGTGGGTTCAAACCCGGACAAGCATCAATGAATTTCATGTGCTTAATTTGTGATTATAATTCATCTCGTGCTTGACGGTGAAGGAAAACATCGCGAGGATGTGCATGTGCCGAATTTCACTGAAATTCTGTCACATGTGTATTCCACCACACCGTATTAGAGCAGCGTGGTGAAATAAGCTCCAAACCTTCTTCTCAAAAGAGAAGAAGAGGCCCAAGCCCAGCAGTGGGACATTCACAGGCTGCTACTGTACTGTAAGAAGCGTTTTAAAGACGCTTTTGATTCTCCATTTAATAAGATAAAAGTTACCACCGAAATAATAACCTCATTAGTAAATCACTAACTACTATTTTTAACAATTAAACAATACAGATAATTAAACACAAATTATTTGCAATACTTTTGCTACGATTGCTAACTTTAAGCTATTTTTATTGCTATTAATAAAGAAAACGTTATTTCAAATTATTTAGGATGCTGGATGATTAAATGTTTATGAAGAACATACACACTTGATTACAATTGTTAAACACATACGCCAATAATGCTTCAGCAACCATTATTTAAGGGTTGGTGTCTGTACATTTGTACCCAACATTTGGTCAGTTGTTTAAATCGGAGCACACCAAATTTGGTAGAGCTTGGTGGTGACGAGACTGCACCACATATCGGTGATGTTATAGACAAAACTTAATAATATTTATTTAAGTATATTAAGTATATACGATGTACGCCGGACGAGCCAGTTGCCAGTTGGCGTGGTTGGTAAGATACTTGCCTTTCACACCACGGTCGTGGATTCGACTCCCACCCAGGACAGACATTTGTATGCATGAACATGTCTGTTTGGCCTGATTTTGGGTGTAATTATCTATATAAGTATTTATTTACAAAAGAAAAGTAGTACAAGTAAGTTTATCAGTTGTCTGGTTTTCATAGTACGAGCTCTGTTTAGTTTGGGATCAGATGGCCGTGTGTGAATAATGTCTCAGGATATTATTATATTCTTATTATTATATAAAAATCGACGCAATAACTTTTTTACGTGTTTATATATTTCACTTGTATGTTAGGCTCTATGTAGAGAACGTCTGGGTAGGTCTTGTACTCATTATTAATTCTACCGCACCAAAGCAATGTTTAGTATTGTTGTCTTCCGATTTGAAGGTTGAGTGATTTAACTGCAGACACAAAGGACATTTTAGTTCCCATGGTTTTTTTTTCATTAGCTAAATTATTTTTTTTGCTTTCTAAAGTAAGCCAATCATAGCATTAACGCGAAGAGTATATTGAAAAAAATCATCTCTGTTTTAAAACAAATGAAACATCTGACTCGAATATTCCTATTCCATGTATACAACGACATAATATTCCTTTATGTGCAATTTCACTGGAATCCATTTGTTCAATTGTGATCGGATGATGAGCATGTAGCCACTATTACATATATACATGCGAACGGGCAAAAGAGTAACTGACCATAGACTGCATTGTAAGAAATATTAACCATCTCTTACTTCGCCAACGCGCCACCAACCATGGAAACTACTAAAAAAAAGAATCTGTCGGGTTTTACCATCTTGGACGGTTGCTCTCTAATGGCTTAAATACTTTGGTTCACTATGTAATTAGTAATTAATTAACCATTTAGATAAATGATTTACATTTATTCATAGATTAAGCAAAATTAAAAAACAAACAACTTTGTACTGTCAAATATCTTCGCGCCAAAATTATACGTCAATATGGCCGCTTTTTTTTTAAATTCAGAGAGGTCAATTGCGTAGTGCTTAAAATATATAAACGATTTTATTTTATCTGTACAGTACAGTTCGATATCGGTGAATATAAATAAAATGTTATTAGATTTAATAAAGGCGGCACCTGGTAGCAGCTGTGCTCCGCGACATTAAACCCTTCAGCCGGTGCCTACGCTCGGATTTTTATTATTTTCATCTACAAATCTTAAATCCATACTTTCTTTAGTAGAAAAAAAAACGGCCAAGTGCAGATATTACTCGCGAACTGTTTCGAACTATGTAATTAATTATTTTGATAAAGAATAAGAAATGTTCTTTGAGATGCTGTTAAATTATCTGTAAATAAAAATATATTTTTTATTTAGAACCAGGTTAGACGCGAGAAATCTAATGATCGCGTGTTCAAATCCAGGCAAGCACAGAATTTTCATGTGCTTTTGCGACGAAGTTCTTTTTGTGGCTTACAGTAGAGTAAAATGGCAGTGGCCCAATGTCACGTCATATATTGAAATTTGGTTCATACTGTACTTACCGAATGCTACAAAAGAGATGCGTTGGGCGTTCGAATGTAAGATGATGATGTCAAGATGAGGTTGAGGTGCTTTTTGGTGTGACAAAATTACAGTAATATATTCAATTAAAATCTACATTTTAACACGGTTTGAGTCGAAAAAATATCGCATAGAACTTCTGGTGTCCCCCGATCGCACAATTTTTTTGTTCTTATTCATCTCGTGCTCGTTGGTGAAGAAATACGTCGTGGAGACCTGCATGAGTCTGACTGATATACATGTGTGTCCGACCCGCATTGGACTGGCGTGGTACTTCTTTGTTTGTATAACTCGGCAGTTGGCCGGAATATTCTATCAAACGGATTGAACCCAAGTATACGATATATTTTTTTGTGTTGGTTGTGTGATGAACTAAGTGAATATTATTATCATACTACACATAAAAATACATATACAAGTTTAAAAATTAATAAATAAATATAGTAATTGTTCGACGACTGCCTCGTTGGTCTAGTTGGCTAGATATAAGGCAAATAAATAGTTATTGGGTTTTTCTGTCAGAAAATTCTCAGTAGCAGCCCGGAGTCTGGAAGTTGGAAGTGTGTACACTTCCGTGCCTCTGAAAGCACGTTAAGCCGTTGGTCCTGCGCCTGAACTATTTCCGGTCAGGTCGGATTGCCGTCCCATCGGATTATGAGAGCTAAGGAAAAGAGAGTGCACGTGTATTTGCGCACACACTTGTGCACTATAATATCTCCTGCGCAATTGGCTAATCTCTCTTGAGATTATCCACCGTGGCCGAAATCGATCTGGAGGACCTTACATAGTAATTGTGAGGTAATGGGGCCAAAATTGAGCACTTAAGCTGAGTTAGAGAAATGGTACCTTGAAGAACCTTCGTTTGCATGGTGGTATTCTTTGTGCAAGCCCGTTTGGGATGGTACCTAACATTCATCACATATTTTACCACAAAACAGGTTTTGTATACAAAGTATATAAAACATCTTAGTTCTCAAGGTTGGTTGCGCATTTGGCTATGTCAAGTATAGTTGTTTTTCCTATGTCATTTCTCCAGCGCCAATGTCTATTGGCGTTGGTTACCAATTTTATTAACCGATAGTTCATAAGCCGTACGATACGTCCAAGTACATATAGATTTTATTTTAAATCGTATTAATTTTTAATGTTAAAAAATAAACTTTAAAGCGAACGTTTCGTTCTGAAATGCGGGCCGGTGTATAAATTACAATGCGGGCACCGAGGTGTGAGATGTGAACGTCAGTGCGGGCGGTCAAGATTTATTACAAGCTGGTCTTAAGCCCTTAGCCTAATTGTTGAATACTGTGAAACAATGATATATATTTTTTTGTTTTCTTATATTTTTTTTATTGTATTGGAAGGCGGGCGAGCATATATGGGCCACCTGATGGTAAGTGGTCACCAACGCTGGCATTGTAAGAAATGTTAACCATCGCTTACATCGCCAATGCGCCACCAACCTTGGGAACTAAGAATTAAGATGTTATGTCCCTTGTGTCTGTAATTAGACTGGCTCACTCACCCTTCTAACCGGAACACAACAATAGCAAGTACTGTTATTTGCGGTAGAATATCTGATGAGTTGGTGGTACCTACCCAGTTGAGCTCGCACAAAGCCCTATCACCAATTTCATTCATTAGTTAATGTGTAAATTCCTTTTGTTTTTATTATATTAGTTTTTTTCCATATATTTATTATAACTTTATGTTGGATAGTGTTTGCTTGTCCTGAATTAATGTTATTCTTAATTAGATATTGCATCGCTATTCTATAAGAACCCACTACGTATCTTACTCGTGGAATACTAATTGATTCTTATGGTGATTTTAATAGGCGTATTCTTTATAATAATAGTAATTTTAATACATAGTCTTTTGCACATGAGTTTCGTGTTTGCTCTTACAGAATAGTTCTCCTGATCTACACATCTATTATTTTAATTACCATTCTTAGGGATTTGTGCAAGTGTGTAGCGTGTATACGTAGCCGTGGCTTCAATCGCGTCATAATTCAAATCTTAATACCAATTTCTATGGATCTTTTTTTGTCATTTAAGGTATTTCATACAAGCTTTGATGCCCTTTAACAACCTTAAGGGTTGAATTGGAAAAAGCCTTCCTTTGTGCTAACGTACTGCGTAAAAGGAACTCTTATGTAAATTTTCATGGTGTAGTTTGGGGTGCGCTTTGATATGTCAGTCAGTAAGTTATTATTATATATATATAGATAACTAGCTGTGCCCCGCGGTTTCACCCGCGCATAATTAATAAAAATATAATAAATAAAACTCAACCTTGAGACACAAAAATATTTATTAAATTCGTACCAGTAGTTCCTGAGATTAGCCGGATCAAACAAACAAACTCTTCAGCTTTATATATTAGTATAGATAAGAAAGATACATGTATTTTATTACTTTAACATATTTCATTCAACTATTCAAACAATTGATTTAATTAATTATTATAAATGATTTCACATCACTAGCGTCCCGCGACGGCCATATTTTTTATTTTAACTGATAATTATTTAATCTGTGTTAAAAACATTTCGTAACTAGCTCAAGTCGTATAACGGAACTCGTTTTAAATATAATTTTAAATCACAAAGCACATGTGTTGGGAACAATGAGCTTATACCATAGAAAAGTCCCCATATTATTGAGGGGGCTGTAACAACTTACACTCGTATCGTCCCTGTCACCGCACCTGCGCTACTGACGGTGCAATACCATAGGGTTGCGAGATAATTTAACCTATATATTTAGTATCCAGAAATTAAAACTGATTTTATAAAAACCTCGAAAATATATTTTCAAAAATAGATCAAATCATAGAAATTTAAGTAAATAGCTCGAAAAAAAACTCGAAAGTGGAATTATTTCTTTTTTCCAACATTTTTAATTAATCTACGCGAATAAATAAATAAAGGCAAATTAACAACCTGTTGACCCACGGCTAGGTTAATAAACTTATTCCAGCCCATTGTTACAATACGAATTTAAGTGAAATTAGACACGTACAAGTTACACAATGATTTCCTTAACCGTCGAGCATGGGATGAATTATAAGCACAAATTAAGCACTAGACAGTTCAATGGTACCTCGGTTTGAAACCACCGACGATCAGCCACAATTCAAGCGTATTAACCCCTGGCCATCACGGCTCCTATATCTACATATATGTATTATATCTATCTATATCCACCAATCCATAGCGTAATGCGATAATCTCCAAGACCTTTATTCTGAAGTGAAAAATCCTTCCACCCACAACCCTATATGTGCAATAGGTATCATAGATATTTTGTGTAATAACGAAACGCTACATATACGCTTGTTTATACTGCTTTAAAGAACAGTTTAACGTTATTATTACTCAATAAATATTTCATTAACTCATAATCGTAAGTCGAACTATAAGTTATAAACATAAGTTTCATTAGCAATATATTTTTAGATAGATAAAAAATTAATGTAAACAATTGTGGCAACCCTACACGGGTACACACGAGGATGTGGCATCGAGCTACTGTGGGCGGTTTATTTAATGCGTGTATCGCTGCCATTTTCATTCACGATCTATTTTATTTATCATACATCTGTTTAATTTTTTAAATTCGTTTCTCTAGTCTTAATTAGAACGGTGAATGCCTTTCGAACTAGGTTTCAATTAAATCTAGTCAAAATATTTATGTACCACTATTGGAGATGTTTTATTTTTCTTTAAGCAGTTGTCAATATAAATTTATTTATAGAATTGATAACTTTGAAGCCTTAATATGTACAAATAATTACAAATGAAAAAATATATATAGATGCAAGAGTTAATTAAAATTATTTATTTAATTGATTATGTATACCTACCGAGACAGGCTCGGTTTCAAACCTATATAATTTTATTTTTGCGCATTAAAGTATATAAGTTGTATTTGGTGGTAAGACTGTGGTTTTTATTCACGCAGGAAACCTTCAGAAATGTACTTAATAATTGTTGTTAATGTTACGATAATATGATGCTTAAATAAATGATTAAATGATTAAATTATAACATTTCAAGAATACACGTGTATCGCCATAAGTTAGTTGTCAACTTGTAGTTGTGAATAATAGTGAGTTCTTACAGAATAGCACGACTGATTTTTTTTTATTTCATAGGAAGGCGGACGAGCATATTGTGGGCCACATGATGTTAAGTGGTCACGCCCGAAGACATTGGCGTTATAAGAGATGTTACCATCGCTTACATCGCCAATGCGCCGCCAACCTTGGGAACTAAGATCTCATGTCCCTTGTGCCTGTAATTACAGTGGCTCACTCACCCTTCATACCGGAGCACAACAATACCAAGTACTGAATATAATATATATATATGTAACGAAATGCGTAATTAAAGATTTAAAGCCGTAGGGTTTACTGATCTTATATATAGCCTAACATATGCGCCATGACATGTTCTTTGTGTGTACCTATTTTAATCAAGATTGGTCAAGCCGTCCTTGAATTATAAGAAGACATACAGACAGACAGACAGACAAAAATGAAAAAAATAGTATAATGTGAATCTCTGCATCATCAAACAATTATTTATCACAAAATTAGGTGACAAAATAATGTACAGACAGATATAAATAGATTTATATAGTAGTATAGATATAGATTAAAGTTTTCATTTTTAAACGCCATTCTTTCTATTAGGCTGAGGCGTCACGTTTGTTCATTAGGGCTATAACTCATCGCAGAAAACGGTCGTGAAATTTGAGAACGTGATATGCGACATTGACCTTAATAATTATGACATATCATATCACATGTAATGAAGTGTTACTGAAGTTTATTGTCTTTTGTTTGTATTTTGAAAATTACATATTTCATTACATATTTTTTGAAAACTACATATTTCAATTGAAATTCGTAGTTTTTGAAGTAAAAACTTCTTTAGCATCGTTGTGATTTGAAAGTCGATGAAACGAAAAAGCGACAGTAAAAAGAGACGGATAAACTCATAACATTTAAGGTGGGAGAAAATGAAATAGGAAGCATTATACAGTTGAAGCCAATTTTTTTATTTTTCAAGTCTTAACTTCTACCACTTGTTAATTGCAAACATGATTTTTTTTTATTTTGCTTCCACCAAATGTATACAAACGCACTGCATCGTTTTCTAGTTATTTTAATTGGTTTATTATTGTTTTTAAATTAGACATAACAAGAAAAGGTCTCATTTATTAGTATAGATTTATCAGATATTAATTAATTTGAATTATTATCATGAAATACAACAAACACGACAATCTGTTGTTAACGGAGAACAAAGCGCGTCTCCACGTGTGCACACAACACGCGCCACAGTTTACACAGGTGGTCGGTGTTTTAATTTTAGTCGCCTTTTGTGTATTTATGTAATATAGCTTTTATTATCTTGCGGTTGTTAGTTTTTATCGCACGTTATTTTAATAGTTGATGACGATGTACTATTTTCAAAAATGGAATGTTTTTTTTTCTTTTCCTGTGTAATTGAATATTGAGTCAAGGATGATGTTTGTGATTCTTAATCACTTTTTATGTAACAGATAATGTTACTCTTGTCATAAGTATATAAGTTGTGGATTAAAAGCTGAATAATAAATGATATTCTGATGTGATGATGTCGGCTGATGATGATGATGTGAAAGTCCAAAGTTGTTTAGTATTTATTATATACTAGCTGATACCCGTGACTTCGTCCGCGTTGCTTGATATATTAACAAAGTTTTCTTATGTACGAAGGAAAAAACATCAAAAAGATCGCAAGCAAAAATATACTTTGTTTAAACATACATCACTGAACACGCAGTTCATATACAAATCGTTGTTTCTTGAAACTTTAATAACTTTTGATTAAATGAAGATATCGCTACATTTTTTTTGATAAGAGCCAAGTATCTAAGAAATAAAATTTAGAAAATTTCATTGAAATCTATCCAACAGTTTTTCCGTGATGCGCGCACAACTGCAGACCTCTATCATTTTATTTATATAGATATATTATGGGAAGTTTGCTTACGAATAATATACATAAGATTATTCGTAAGAATAATATACAATAAATGTGCACAAAATTTTTGTCAAAATATCCTTTCATCCGCTTTAATTATTTCTCCTGGCATCTCCTTCAATTATTCCTAATGGAGACTGATCAATCATCTTGTATATTTTTTCTGTACACTTACACAGAACTGTACACTTTTTTTCAATCAATCAATCTTTTTGTTTATTTTTTATTATTAATTGTCTCGTATACTTAACATGGCGTCATGGATATGTTATTCTTTCTTAAAACGCCTGTCTTTGGATGGTGGCGATTACTTACCAATAGGCGACCCAATGTGCAGTCTGCCTAACTGCAATAAAATGAAAACAAAAAATATATGTATTTACCGATTTCAATTTTTTTTAATTATACACCATAATATAATATTTAATAGCTATGGCATCTTAACAATTATACTTCAATTGTACAGACTGACATAAGAGATATAACAATTTGTTATTGCACTGCGGAACTCCAATAATAAACTACAGCGCGTAATTAAAGGCGCATATAACGTTACAGTAAACACGGGCACAGCTGCGCACACGCACACAGGTGGTGTTTGTGCGCTACTGACAGTGACGTGAGCTTTTTTAGAATGTTCTGTAGGGATGGCGAATATTTTTTTTTATAATATCGATTAGAAATTAATAGATTTATAAGAACTATTGTTAGTTCAATGGCTTAAACTCGACCTTAACTGTTATTGATAATTATAACATAGTTAATTTCGAAAAACGGGCATTTTAATTCAATATTATTGTCTATTCTTACAACCATAGGATTATTTTTTATTTTTTTTTTATTGCATAGGAAGGCGGACGAGCATATGGGCCACCTGATGGTAAGTGGTCACCAACGCCCATAGACATTGGCGTTGTAAGAGCTGTTAACCATCTCTTACATCGCCAATGCGCCACCAACCTTGGGAACTAAGATGTTATGTCCCTTGTGCCTGTAATTACACTGGCTCACTCACCCTTCAAACCGGAACACAGCAATAACAAGTACTGCTGTTTTGCGGTAGAATATCTGATGAGTGGGTGGTACCTACCCAGACGAGCTTGCACAAAGCTCTACCACCAAGTATAAAATTAAAGACAATCAAACAACTTTGATATTGAATTGACTCGAAATCATTGGTCGAGATCTTGAATCTATGATATTCATTGTGGATTCGTAAAAAAATGGCGTTTTATATCGGAAAAGTTGTTATCGGAACTTGGAATGGAAGTATAATTAAATTATGTAGTTAAGTGTAAGTAATTGTGTTGGATTAATTTATATGATGTTTATCAATTGTGTGTAATAAAGACTTAATAAATCCTAATATTATAAATGCGAATGGGTGTTTGTTTGTTTGTTACGTTTTCACGCTTAAACCAAAAAGCCGATTTTAAAAATTCTTTCACCAATGGAAAGCTACATTATTAGGGAGTAACATAGGCTACATTTCGTCCCCATACTCCCAAGGGAACAGGAACTACTCGGGTGAGACCGAGAGCAAAACGCTAGTGTAATTATTATTGTAAAATGACGTTTCATGAGTGTTAATAAGTACAAACCTATTTAAATAAATATTTAGATTATACACATAAAATTACTTTAAGGAGAAAAAAATTTGAATTGAATTAAAAAGCTGTTACTAACAGCATAAAATATACATCTATACAAATTAACAATAATTTTATATTTAATAAATTTAATAAAATATATTTAATACATATAATTTTTAGCGAAGGAGGCTGTAGATTCGTTGAATCTTTTGGTCAGTTTGTTAATAGGCGTCAATGCGTATCAACGAAGATCGACAAACGGCATGGCCTATATCCACCGATACGGGCTTGTACCATCAGCAGAACAAATAAATTTCAATGGAAAAAATATTTTTAAATTTTCCACTGTAAACTGAAAATGTGTTTTTTGTTTTTCATTTTGAAGTATAAAGGATTACATCAAGTAATTAATTATTACTTTTGATTAAGAGGTTATTAAAACAGCTGTACTTGGTATTTTTGTGTTCCGGTTTGAATGATGACAGAGCTAGTGTAATTACAGGCACAAGAAATGTACAGTGTCACTGTCTATGAGCGTTGGAGACCACTAACCATCAGGTGCTGTATATTGCTGTATATGTTTTTGCAGTTGCAACAATATCTATAAAAAAAGAATCTTATTAATATAGTATTTAAATTAAAAAATATATATCACACCTTCTTATTGCCATTAACTATTTGACCCCAGAGGATCGGAATTGCGATTCAAAGGGTAAACTGACCTTCCGCGCGGTCATGATTTGTACAGTAATGATTTTAATTATATATTTAAATCTCTAATGTGAAAAATACTTGTGTAAATGAATACAATCATTCTAATGACATGTGACAATGACATATAACATTAATAATAGAAAAACTGTTCTCTATGACTAAGTGAATAAATAATTTTACTCGGTGGTAGAACTTTGTGCAAGTTCGTCTGAAAAAGACATCATTGAATCACTTCATTATGTACACCGGTAATTATAATGTCAGTTAGTTCATCATTGTTTGTGTGTGAAAGTTGAGTGAACAAGTCTATTTATATACTTTTTTTTTATTGCATAGGAAGGCGGACGAGCATATGGGCCACCTGATGGTAAGTGGTCACCAACGCCCATAGACATTGGCGTTGTAAGAGCTGTAAACCATCTCTTACATCGCCAATGCGCCACCAACCTTGGGAACTAAGATGTTATGTCCCTTGTGCCTGTAATTACACTGGCTCACTCACCCTTCAAACCGGAACACAGCAATAACAAGTATTGCTGTTTTGCGGTAGAATATCTGATGAGTGGGTGGTACCTACCCAGACGAGCTTGCACAATGCTCTACCACCAAGTACATACAAGTGACGATGTCACTATTTACAAGCGTCGGCGACGAATGACATTCTTAATCAATTAAACTTCACTAGCTGCCCGTCCCAGCTTCGCGAACTCTACATAACACGTTTAAATCGCAATACATAAAACTGTATTGGTCTCTAAGTAAGGTGGTTTTTTTTTCCGACGTCTTCAACAATTACTTATTATATTTCAGTCAATTTGAAGACCTTGATCATTATACATGTAATCCTTCCCATGAATACGTTCTTTGGTGAAAATGAATTGGTAGTTTTTGAGTTTATCATGTGCAGACAGACTGACACATTCAATATAACCACCGGCTCATCTGAGGATTCTATCGATCTAATTAACCGTTGAGTACGAGATAAATTAAAAACACTGCTTCCTGCTGCGGATTTGAACCCGACGACATTTTGGTTAAGATTCATATCCAGGCAAAAAATTACAATAACTTACACATTACGTGAATTAAATATACCATTTAAGATAAGAGTAAAATTTTATAGGCAAATTCGGAAAATAAAATTAAAAAAGT
Organism: Nymphalis c-album; assembly: GCA_963151315.1. Taxonomy (NCBI): domain Eukaryota; kingdom Metazoa; phylum Arthropoda; class Insecta; order Lepidoptera; family Nymphalidae; genus Nymphalis; species Nymphalis c-album. The sequence goes on from OY720610.1 coordinate 8,387,072, forward strand.
TATGTTTTGCTGTCGCTCTCCTGGCCCGCATGTTCCCCTTGCTTACCTCGCCCGCACCGCCGTAAGTTACACCAACATACCGACAGTGTCCTCTGCGGGCGACCGTTGAATACAATTACTGATTACAAACTAGCTCAAGGCTTATCATAAACTCTTCTAAATCATTACTTATACAGTAAAATTAATATTTCTGTATATATTTTCAAGCAACATTACCGTAGTAATACTAATATTGTAAATGCGACAGTGGGTTTGTTAAGCTACCACGTCTTAACTCAATCGATCGTCATGATACTTTTTGTGTGCCGATGCACACACATTGACAGGGATAAAAAAGTACTACTAGAAATATGGATAAGGAGTGTTATAACTAGAATCATTTAATAATTTTATTATTATATATTTCAAACGAGGCGTGAAGTGGCGTCTTGCCGGCCAGCAAGCAGGGGCGGCTAGAGCAGAACACTCTCCCCGACTCTACTAGTCGTAGTCGCGTTTGGATTCTACTACCACTTTCCATCAGGTGGAGTAGTCTCTTGCCCTCCCGGGTAAAAAAAATATAGTGTATAATAATAATGTTTTTTAATATCCTCCTGCACGATTCCGGACACAGCAGCTTTTTCACATGTGTGTGCCCAAACACAGGACGCTCATAAGCGATAACGATCCATTATAAGGCGTGGTGCCAATCTTCTATAGAATTTGGATGATGTTTATATTATTTATAAAACTATATAAGTTTTTGAATCACTCTATATAACGAGTTAAATTGTCTTTCATTAAAAAAAATCGTAGTCAGTCGAACTAAACCTAGCCGTGACGTCATTATATATTAAGCCCCGAACGCAACCGAGCGGTCAAGTGAGATAAGAACAACACAAAGACTTGCCGACGTTTCCACTTCGGCGTGTCGTGCACGTGTGATCTATTCTTTACTTTGTTATATTTTATTTTGTTCCAATCTCAAACAAAATAAAAAAATAATAGGCCAAGAATGCCTAGTGGTACGAACGCGTGAATCTTAACCGATGATCGTGGGTTCAAATCGAGGCAAGCACCACTGAATTTCATATGCTTAATTCGTGAATATCTCGTGCTTGACGGCGCATAAACACATCGTGAGGAAACCTGCATGTATGATATTTCACTGAAATTCTGTCACATGTGTATTCCACCAACGCGCATAGGAGCAGCGTGACGAATCTCCCATTCAATCATTATTAGCCCAGCAGTGGAACATTCACAGACTGTTACTGTACTATATATATGTATATATAATGAATATGGGGTTAAGTGGTTGACTGCCTCGTTGGTCTAGTGGCTTGATATAAGGCCGCAAACTCGGTGGTTCTGGGTTCAATTCCCAGGTTGGGGAAATAAATAGCCAATTCTCAGTAGCAGCCTGGAGTCTGGAAGTTGGAAGTGTGTACACCCGTGCCTCGGAAAGCACGTAAAGTTGTTGGTCCTGCGCCTGAACTCTTTTCGATCGTGTGGGATTGCCATCCCATCGGATTATGAGAGCTAAGGAAAAGAGAGTGCACCTGTGTTTGCGCACACACTTGTGCACTACAATATCCCCTGCGCAGTTGGCTAATCTCTCTTGAGATTGGCCGCCGTGGCTGAAATCGGTCTGGAGGACCTTATGTGGTTATGTGATCAATTTCAAGGTGACCGTTCAAACGTTGTTGATCTGTTGTGGTGCTGATGCTCTTCTATGCTGGTCTGTTTATAACGAACAGATGTACCAACATCGATTCTTATAGTTAAAACTACTTCCTCATCAATTTCCACGGTTAATAACGGTGTACATAAAAACGTTTATATTGAAGAATAAAAATACAAAGAAATCTATTTTCTGATCCTGGACTCTTCTCACCAACACCAACCAGGTTTACGTAGAACAACTGATCAAAGTTTCATCACAATTGATTCAATGATTTAGCAAGGCATAGCGGCCATACGAACACTCGTTTTTATTTATGTACATCTAAATAATATCCTTGGTCATAGTTAAAATAAACATTAAAAACAAAGTTTAATACAACGATTTTCTCTCTTATGCTCCTGGCGGTAAAATCGAGGACCTTATTAGTTATCATAAAAATGCGCTGTCATCAGAACTGAACCAACATGTAAAATTAAAAAAAATAAATAAGCGGAAGTAGTTCTAAAAAACTTGTTACATAATAATTATTAGGTTATACATTTGTACTTCTGTAACAAAGAATTATACACAGCACAGGGGTCAGGGACTTTACTAGTTGTTTATTTTATTTTATTGCATCTGCAATACGCAAGCTCACATAACATATAGCACGAGTGACAATTCTATGTGCTCCCTCAATATATTATATGGAACCACAGCACCCATCTTATATAACTAAGTAACAGCTAACATAGTTAATAACAACATTTAAATTGAGGACATTGCAAGTTAAACACGATACTTAAAAAACTAAAAAAGAAATCTCCATCTATCCTATAACCTGGGTTCCTTCAAGCGAGGCGTGAAGAGAAATCTTACGGGCGGGCAAGACGGGGCGGCTAGTGCATAACATTCTTCCAAACGGTACTGTCAATTCGTCTCGTTTTTTTTTATAGCCCTGAAGACAAATGACTCTACTCCACCTGATGGTAAGTGGTAGTAGAGCCCAAACGCGACGGCGGCTAGTGCAGTCGGGAAGAATGATCTGCACTAGCCGCCCCCGCCTTGCCGGCCCGCAAGGTGCTTCTTCACGCCTCGTTTGAAGGAACCCAGGTCATAAGAGGAGGGGAACAAGTAGGACTCTACTAACATTTATCATAGTAGTAGTCTAATTTGCCTTCCCGGCAATTATAAAACAAATGATTCAAAAGTATAACGAGATTCACTCGCCATCGTTTATTAAAATTGACGTGTCCTTACCCGCCATATCAACTAATGTTACCTAGTATAGAGTTATTAGACAAACTACTGTAATCGCTTGCCGTCGTTTCACATTTCAATGGAATGAATTCGTTTTCATTGTCTATTTATTCAATTAAATTGTAATTGGTTAAATTTACTCTTGTCTGTTTGTAGTATTTGTTAGATCCGTCGTTGGTTAGCCCGCATCAATAAATGTATAATGAATGCTGAACGTATAATACTAGCTACTCCCGTGGCTTTGTCTGCGTTGAAATCAGTTTTTTGAATATTCGATTCATACTAACAGGCTTGGACTTAACGATGCAAGGCACAAGCACAACACACTGCCCTCCATTCTATACTAAAATATATGGCTATTTCTTTTTGTTTTTTTTTTGTAAAAGACAAAAAAATATAAACCCGCTGAGTTTGTTTCGCCGGTTCTTCTCAGGGCTGGGTGTTTCTTTTCCGAAACGGTAGTAGTTTCCAGTTTGACAATCAATAAGTAAGTGTAATACTTCAATATTGAATAATGTATTTTGAACATTGAGTTTTTATATTATTTTCGGCAGTGGCTGCTGCCTTATAGACCTAGTCATAAATCCGAGCATGATCTCTCTTCATATTCAGCCCACACTAATCCACTGCTGAACATGGGCCTCCTCACCGCCTCGCCAATTTTGCCGGTCCTGTGCTAATCGCATGACCACTAAAACATAACATAGCCTATGTTACTTCTGAATGGTAGTAATTTCTAGTTGGTAGTTTCCAGTTTGTCAATCAATAAGAAAGTATAATACTTCAATATTGAATAAATTATTTTGAATTTGAATAAATTTGCTTTTTAATTATGAAAGAATTATGATAGAATTAACAAATTAATTTTTATATAATAAAAAGATTCATAGGCATTTAATAAAATTGAAGTTAAACAACTGTCTGTAACAATCATCCACGGGCAAAGGTCTCCTTGGAGTTCCTCACGGTGATTCCGAACACGATGATTAAGTTAAGGGTTACAGGGTATCATTAATTGGAGCTTGTTCGGATTTGACTCGAAACCGAGAAATAACAAACAAATAATAACGCTTTCGTTTATAATATAATCTATACTAATATATAAAGCTGAAGAGTTTGTTTGTTTGATCCGGCTAATCTCAGGAACTACTGGTTCGAATTTAAAAAATATTTTTGTGTTGTATAGTCCTTTTATCGCGGAAGGCTCTCGGCTTATTTTTATTCATTTTTTTTTATAAAATATACGCGGGTGAAACCTCGTTCGGCTAGTAATTCATAAAAAACATATCTTGACTAGACATATAATATATTTAAAGTGAAATTTATCAATTGCCTTTACCGTCCGACCCGTATTTCACCACAAATGATACAATACACCAAAAACGTTTGCCCTCGCGATGCGGGCGCCGCCATCTCTTATCACAAACAACAGATGCTCGCTAATTGATTAATGAATGCGGATCAGCCCGCAGCTCTGTCTGGAAAACGATTCGAAACTAAATCATATTTTATTCAGTAATTGTTGATATTTAAACGAATCAGATCATGAATATATGACAGCTTCTAGTTGATACTATTTGGAACAGGTAAACTGAACATAAAATCTATGAGCAGATTGACAAGTGGACCACATTGTGGTAAGGTTGCCAACGCCTATAGACTATCGCTGTAAGAAATGTTAACCATACCTTACATCGCTGATCGCCACTGACATTGGAAACTAAGATGAAGCCCTTGTTTACAGTGGCCCACTCACTTTTGCTGTTTGGCGTTTGTAGAGACGCATTATATAAATATGTTAATATTTTTTTATTGACTCAACCGGAGAATAAACCCAGGACATCGGGAACTACGGTCTTATAAGTTAACAACTAGACTAAGGGTGGTTTTATGTATGAACAAAATAGACTTAATTTTTTAGTTTTTAATAATATTATAATACAAAGATAATTTATAATGAAAATGTATGTACAATGTATCGTTGGTATATCAATAAATAAATAAAGAATACAACATAATATAAAATACGATAAATAAACATAATCTCAGCTTTAAACTCAGCTTTAAATATTTTAGCTTATCTCAAAAGCAATTTTCCTTTCCATAAATATAATACAATTTTAAAAACCTGACGATTGACAGCTGACGTAGCCTGTCAAACGCGAGTGCCGCCATTTTAAACTCATATTTCCCGCCAACGATACGGAACGTTCGGAAATCTGAACGGTCGAAACCCACCTGTTCCCACGGCATTATTGGAATGAAAGTTAGTTGATTGGTTTGGTTTTAATCAAACTTTTGCTTTGCGAGTTACGTGTGCGTGACAGCTCGATTATTGCTCACGGATTTATTTTATTCGACACACGATTATAAACATGGATGACGTGGGTTTAATATGAAGCGGTTTTCGGACGTTTTCATGTCATGTTTAATACCTCTTTCTTTTAGAACTATAACCGATGTATGAATATGGATGATGTAGTCTATGTGTCCTTTGTGCCCGTATGTAAATTGTTTTTTTATGAACTAGTCGCGAAAATAGACTGTTAGTATTACATAGAATTGATTTATTACTTATTAATTGATTGTTATTGTTGGTTTGCATGCATTATAAAAACTATGAACATACTCAAATGATTGTTTAATGGAGTTTCTTAATCATTTTTTTTCTTTAATGTTATGTTTTAAAATGGCCGATTCAAAATTGTATGTAAAGTATTGAGTGATGTATATTTTGGACGATTCGAATGATTAAATTCTGATTATGTATAGAATGCTGCAATATTGTTTTTATTATTAGTGATAACCTTTGAACTATTTTATTAAATCTATCTCAATGTTAAAGAAAGCAGTTGCCAGTTAGCAATAAGGCTTAGTGTGCTGCACTTGTTTCAGTGTCTTTGGTTTGGTTTCATATTTGTCTAGTTTCAATTCGAGGTTTCGCAAGCTTGCCTCCCCCTCTCCTTCACAAGCACGTGTTAGGTATTCTATAAGCTTTTCTGTAACACCGTCAAGGTTATAACTGTCAAGGTAGTTGAGACTTAAAAGCGTAAGAAACTCACTTTTTACTTATAAGAAAGGATTTGTGTGATGAATTATTAAAACAAAATTAGCACATGAAAATTGGCCCTGAATTTGAACTCGCTATCATCGGTTAAAATTAACGCTTTCAAAATATTGAGTGAACTGTGTAAAAGATATAAAAGTTCACAAGCAGCGCGCATCCAAGATGTCTTAGCCTTGCGTGTTATCCGGGGTAGTGTAAATATTGGCAACTTTCAAATTGCAGGATACTGAGAATTTTTGACAGATAGTCTTAGTGCCCACGACCATGGGATCTGCCTACAATCTAACCATCAGGTCAAGATGGTAGCTACCATCTAGATAGCTAGGCGGAAGAATACATTTAAGTGAAACTGATAACCCATTTTCGTTACACCGTAGTCGGGTAAAACATTGCAAAATTTAGAAAACCGTATCTCATATCTAAATATTTGAAATTATAAGTAATAGTGATGTGACGATTATATTATATGAATACCGATTCGATATCTTACTTATTGTTATTGTAAACAATATCACGGAGCAGTTATGTTACTGCTAATCTGTAATTCTTTGTATTATTACCGGCAGTTAGCTCACTTTGTGGTAAAGTATTGTATAACTCAGCTGGGTAGGTGCCACCTACTTATAACGCATCTACCGCCTAACAGTAATACTTAATATTGTATTGATTCCATAAAGTTCCCAAGGTGGGTCGGTGGTAAAAAACAATAATAGTAGCAAATGATCTGTCAACTTATCGTATTTTTAATAAAAAATATAAATATGTATATTACAAAAGTAGAATTAATTTAATAAATATGAAATTCGTAAATATCGATATTGATAGTACGAGCGCGTCACTAGTGGGGGGTAATGGAGCTGTCAGCGCCAGGCGGCCGACACTTGGGCCTGAGCAAAGGATTACAGGTCGGATGTCAGACGAGAAAGGGGGGTTACTTAGTGTGGATTTGATGATCGAAGGATCGACTTATTGTGAAGCATCTTGTTGGTTTATCGATTTACGAAAATATCTTATTTAGTGTTTTATATAAAACTAGTTACCCGTTCTACTTCGTAGCAGTTAATACACAGTTTCTCCTCCCCTTTCCTCCTTTTTTTTTATTGGACAGGTAGGCGGACGAGCATATGGGCCACCTGAAGCTAAGTGGTCTGTAAGAAATGTTAACCACCGCTTACATCGCCAATGCGCCACCAACCTTGGGAACTAAGATGTTATGTCCCTTGTGCCTGTAATTACACTGGCTCACTCACCCTTTAAGCCGGAACACAACAATAGCAAGTACTGCCGTTTTGTGGTAGAATATCTGGGTAATATCTATAGTGGGTGGTGGATCATACGAGCTCGTACAAAGCTCTACCACGAGATGAGTCACCTTTGAAAAAGTCTGTTGAGAGAACCAGGTTATTGTAGGATTTTTACCCATTGAAACTCTTACGTTGGCCGTAGTTGGGATCGCTTTTGCGCCCTCGTATCCTCAGCCTCTCTTGTCTTTTCCTAATATGACTATATGTTAATATATCCGCCGCGTATCGAAGTAAAAGGTCATCCAGGCTTCTATCCCAGGGGGCTAGGAGTCAACCTTGCCTTTAACACATATAAGAATACCTTTTATAGGTATGATTTTTATGTTTAAAAAAATTGTTAAAACTTATTTACTCATTTGGAAGTCACGCTACCATTTTTTTTTAAACAACACTTAAATCACTTCGAACAAACTTACGAAAAAAATACTTGGCGTGCGGAACTGATGTATCAGCTTGAAGATGTATTTGTGTTTGTAGTAGTGTAATTCATACAGTAACCAGAACCGGAATAAACTAGTTTGCCAGCTACAGAGTCTCGTGTTAGAAGCATCAGAAAAGAATAGTTTTTTATTATCTTTATTACCTAATTATTTATCACAAGCACTATTTAATCGTCATTTTATAATTTTAATATCAAGCTTCCAGCGGTTCAGAATATAGATTCTAGAGAGAAGAACCGACAAGAACTGCAGTAGCTACTTCTTTTAACAATACAACATATCATATCCTATATGAACATCAACTAATAACCAAGGTTCTTCTTTCATTTTTTTTATACGGGTGCATATTATTATTAATGCAATATAATCATAGTGGCAGAAGTCCTTTTTTATCTCTTATAATAAAATTTCAATAATTATTTCTAATCTGCCTGCCGATGAAGTACCTTTTTATAAATCATAATAATTAGAAAAAAAAACATTAATTACTCCAAAACACAGCGGGACAAACTTCTGCCACTAGCATTAATATTTTTTTTTTATATTAAATACAATTTATTAAGACTATCGACAGAAGCGATAATATCATTTAAGACACTTATTTTTATTAACATTCTTTGCAAGCCCCTATTTAATATTGCAGCAGAAATTGTTTTAAATGATTATTTAGTTAGTACTCTAATATTAAAACGTCAGACGATGAAATCATACAAAAATTAGTGTCACCTCCCTAGCTATTATAAAATCCAGTAAATTTAATAATAAAATAACGAAATTAAATAATTCAAAATGGCCGACCCAAATCATAGATCGCAAAACTTGACGCAAAACTAGAAAAACTAAATTACAGAACACATCAAACGAATCAATTTGGGTGCTTCAAATAAATAAAGCGGAGGCTGCGGTTGACAGGCTGCGAGGGACGGCGGGCACAGATGTTGCCCCCACCCTTGAAGGATTACAATTATCGGTGGAAAAGGTACTTTTCGGAAAAAGGTTTACAGCAATTGCATTGAGTAATATAATATAAATATGTTGTATGATTTTCGGTTGGTAATAGATTTCAATTTTCATGAAAACTCAAGTTATAATCTATATAAATAAAATGATAGAGGTCTGCAGTTGTGCGCGCATCACGGAAAAACTACTGGATAGATTTCAAAATTTTATTTCTTAGACTTGGCTCTTATCAAAAAAAAAGTTATTGCGATATCTTCATTTAATAAAAAGTTATTAAAGTTTCAAGAAACAACGATTTGTATATGCACTGCGTGTTCAGTGATGTATGTTTAAACAAAGTACATTTTTGCTTGCGATCTCTTTGATGTTTTTTCCTTCGTACATAAGAAAACATTGTTTATATATCAAGCAACGCGGACGAAGTCGCGGTTATCAGCTAGTTGACAATATTTTCGTCTATTGTTATCGTTACAGCTTTTTGAATAACAGATAAAATCAATATATACTTCATTCAAAGGTTACAAACAGCTCGCTCAAAGTAAAAGATTTATTTATAATCAGTTATCGCCCGCTGCTTGGTACATTAACGCTTTATGGTGGTTAATATCTTAGGGTGCCGATCTCCATGGGCAGTGACCACTCAAAAATGGGCTGGTTCAGTATTCTAGTTAAGAAGAAAAGCGGGCGATGAGGCCATTAACATCGCATGACTAAATTACAAGCAAACACATATCATTTGTATGTTTTTACGTAAATAGTAAATTAAATTATTAATTTTTAAATGCAGGAGTGTCTGGAAACCGACTTCAGACCGGTTAACTAAGATTATGAATATTCGATTCGAGTTCGAGATTTCTTATTTATTTACTGTTTCGCTATGTTATGTCATATGTGTTAGACATATAAAATGACTAGTTTTATGTGCGTCTGTCTGCTAAAACTACGAAACAGATTTTCACACTCATTTATTTCACTACTCATAACTCACTCACTCATTTCAAATTTGTGAGTTTGGCGTAGACCACTAGTCTTACATAAATGTATTACGATTTATGACATGAACGTCGTATATTGTCCCTTATTCTACTATTTATTTGTTCTTGATACATGAGCCTGCCGAGTTTCTTTTGCTGTTCCATCTCAGGGCTGGTTTTTCTTTTCCGCTCCAGTATTAGTTTCTAGTTCGACAATCAATAAGCAAGTATAATACTTCAATAATTTGAATTTGAGACTAATCTTTTTTTTTTTTATTTCATAGGAAGGCGCACGAGCATTTGGGCCATCTGATGGTAAGTGGTCACCAACGCCCATAGACAATGGCATTGTAAGAAATGTTAACCATCGCTCACATCGCCAACGCGCCACCAACCTTGGGAACTAAGATGTTATCTCCCTTGTGCCTGTAATTACACTGGCTCACTCACCCTTCAAACCGGAACACAACAGTACCAAGTACTGCTGTTTTGCGGTAGAATATCTGATGAGTGGGTGGTACCTACCCAGACGAGCTTGCACTAAGCTCTACCACCAAGTATCCAATCTATATTTAATGTTTAATTTAAGCCATATTAGTAACAAATGCGTACAAAATACTATTATTTAAAAAAATTAAGCATAAAAATTCACATTAGCGACAGCTAAACGCTATAATATTATACGATTTCCTAAATGAAAATCCATATAACACGGCAGTCGGTGGCATATGGTGGCGCTCAGCGATCTATTCGCGCTGGAAGTGGCTTGAGCGTAGTCGCAGCTTATGAGATGAAATATATATATTCGATATTGTTAATGAGAGTAAGTTCTGAATAAGTATTATGTTATTTTTACCGGTTGCTTTTTATACATATAATAATATAATTTTGATTTTTTAATTCTGCACGTTTCTGTAATCAAGCGGATGAAATCCAAGAAACCAATTAGCCGATTTGTATATTATGAACCATCGTAAATCCAATTTTATTTACCTAGTATTTAGATGCGACCCAGTGGTTAGTTTATTCAGGTGTTAGGTATAGAAAGTTACCTATTTCTCTTCTTGGTGTCAAGCTTACACACTACAAATTTTATCAAAATTGATTCAGTGGTTTAGGAGTGACAGGAAGACAGACAGACAGTTACTTTCGCCTTTATAATATTAGCGAAGATGTGAATTAAAAAACCATTAAATCACTATAAATCAATGAATGCTCTTTCGTCGCGTCACGCATCTTTTATTGGGAAAAACATAATACCTCTTATTATTCTGATTTATCAAAAAAAAAAATTACGTGAGACTTAAATTTAGATAACAGCGAAACCTGAGTAATAAAGCTATATATAGATAAATATAACAATGTACAAGGATCTTAATGTATTTTCCTTAAATCTTGCAAAACACGAAAATTAATAAATAATAATAATAACACTGTGATTTTTGTTTATTTTAAAGATAAAGAACTCGATATCTTTAAGATGTATCAAAGTTATATGTAAAAGTATTCCTTACACTGACTCACCCTTTAATCAAAAAGGAAAGTATAGAAGATTGACACTTGAAGAAACTGATGACCAAGACGGCTTTGTACAAATCCTGACCATCAATTACTTACTACATCGTTAGTTTTATAATTATTTAATGTCCAATATTATGTATAGTTAATTAATGCTAGAACTGTTTTCTAAAGTTTAGAGCGCGTTTACCTTCTCTTAATTACTTCGATCATTTGTAAATAATTTAACATAACGAATTATTTGTAAATTTATAATGACACTTCTGTCATATTGTATTTACTACAAAGCTCGCATAATCCTCTTAAAGCTATATAATTCGTGTGCCACTTTTAGCCGAAAAATAACTTAAAAATGTATCTTCCAGCGGCCCATACATCAATGTCAACATTCATTAAAATTTGCCAAACCCGCCGCGCCCGTCGTCCACACCTGACGCCCGGCTACGAGCGAACTGTGCCAACTGCGGCTCCTCTGTTTTGTTACTCGTACATTGCCGTTTTACGGCAGCCGACTTGAAGAATTGCCCAACAAAACGATCGATATACATTCTACATTGCGAACGCTGCACTGCGTTCGTTGTGTACATTACTCATTAGTCTACTGCTGTTAACTATGTAATTTGTTGAAGGGAAATTGCTTGCTAATACATTGCTAGGTTATAATGGATGAAATTAGGAAAGTTCTTGGAGAGCGCGCAATGGATGGAAAATAAATTGTTAGTTTCAACTTTTGCGGAACTTGGTAGCGGTTCTTGGTTGTATCAGGTGGTGCCCAAATCTGGCGGCCATATTGATGGGAAATTCAAGTTTAGTTCGGAAATTGAATGTTTGTGGATTTTACTGAATATATTTTTGTACATATTCAAGTATATTAGTGTGTTATTTTCTTATATATATACATATATATTGGAATAAGATAACTTTCCATTAATCATAACAATATATATTTTTCGAATACAAGTATATTTGTTCGTAAAACTTATTATGTACTTTTATATTTGATATTAAGTTGAATTTGAATTAATTTATAAATTATATACGTTGCGTGTATTTGCGTGTTGTGTTTATGAATGTGTGTGTTTGTATGTCAAGTAAATAAGTTGGTAATATTACGAACGTGGAGCTGACATTTTATCAACGTATATGGCGCGTGTTCTGTGTCGAAAAATTGCTTACGATAAAAATATATTAACGCTTGACAGTATTGGGCTAGTGCTACGAGTGAAATTACTAAGAAATACATATTTAATCGAAATTCGACTACATTCTAGAAGTTTCTGTGTGTGTCACAAGTCTGGCGCGACATTGTAACCGTAAATGCATTACGCGGTTTCGCTAAATTGCAAATGTCGTTGCATAAGGGAAATATATTATAATAACGAAATTTGCACTTGCTGTGACATAACGATACTAAGTATAGCTTTTTGGAGGTAGAATATGACCTACCCAGACTGTGCACACAGGCCTGCCACCAAGTGGCGCTAACATGACACTTATTAATTGCTTTTAATATTTGCTTAGGTAGTGTTTTCTGTTATTTATTTCCAGAATTAAAAACTAGAATGTAATGTTTTTCAAAGCGTTATTAGAGATCTTTGCGTTAAGATAACTCGGTCACAGCTGGCCGTTCCCAGGGGTATGCAAATATTGTTATCTTGACCCCGGCTCGTCCCTATTGGTTTACTGTTTATGCGTTATTGACAAAATGGCGTCGAATCTTTCATTCGGACGTTTTTCACATTTATTTTATATTGTTATAAA